>CM029126.1:25326526-25926526 GCA_016859345.1 Istiophorus platypterus | reverse complement strand
ATGTCAGGCTGAAAAGGGGGTTAACTCTTTCTGCCAATAAAAAGCTGCCTGTGCTGTTCACACGTTCATTAACCTGTGTATTGACGTTTCAGCCTTTGTGTGCACCATGAGCATATCCTTCTCAGTAGTAGAAGAGTGGATATAAAAACACATTGTTAGGAGCAGCTTTATCATTGCCTGGGGATTATTTGGGTAAACAGTCACTCCAAGTGTTTGCAGGGATACCTCTGACCATGTCCTCCCAAATTGGAATCAATTTCCCTCTTTAAATGAGCCTAGTGTCCATCTCTTTGTCCACAATCCTCTAAATCTCTGCAGTGTCACGGCTGCTTGGATACAGCCAGCGGAAGAGTACAAGGCTTTGGCAAGACCAGGGATTTTTGTGTTTAAAAGAATCTCTGATCTGCATGAGAGTCTCAGTCCTACTTTCTGTGTTAGTTTACTTGGGTGTATGTAGTTCTACATGCATATGTATGTCTGCATGTAATTCTGTGTTTAAGATTATGTGTGAATGTGTAGGACATTCTGTATGTATATATACGTATGTGTATGGCGCTGCAGGAGGATGTTGGGCTGTTTCATTGTTGTATATCAATATGAATGCCTGCTTATGTAGCTCCTAAAGCACTTGACTGCCACCAGTAGTCAGTGAAATGCTACTACAGAGATCTCAATGTGCTCATGCTGCAGACACATCAAACTGCGCTATGTCAGTACTCTGAGAGCTCCATAGGGACGATATCTTGGTAGTTATCAGATGACCCCAGTGTTCAAATCTAATAACCAACAATTTGATAGTATGTGATAGTGGGGATGCTGTGGCTCATAGTTGACAATTTAAATCCCCAGACCACCTGTGTGGCCCAGCATGGAAAGACCTCTGAAAAAATATACTAGTGCTGAATCATACCAGCATATGGTATTGATCAATTCAAAAATACATTTATAGTTTGACAGAATTGTGTAAAATCAAGGTCAACTTAAAACACTTTTCTTCAGCCCTCAACCACATAAAAGATCCTCAGTGGAAGCAGTTTGAGCAAACTTCAGAACAAACTAGAAAGGGGACCTTGAGTTGCGTGTTTTTTTCTTTTTTTGTAAAACTTCTGTTTTCAAGTTCTGGAATGAACTGTCAAGCTCAATAAATATGTATCAATCATAGTGTTCACATTATTCATGACTAATATTGAATGATCAAAATTTTACCATGGGATAAAAACCAGGTAAAACCACTAAACCAACAATAATTCTGGTCATTCCTAATTATTCAATTTTAATATTCCTGTTGTTATGTTAGGTGAAGAATGCATTCCTACTTTTTTATGACTTGAAACTCAGTTTAAGAATAGGACCACAAACTGGACTTTGAGTTTTAGGACATCTAGATTTCTGCTGAGGCATCAGATGGTCAGGTTAGAATTTAGGTCTCAACAGCATGAATCCATGGACCCAACCTGCCCTGTGTCCAGGCTACTGGTGGTGTAATTGTGTAGTGGTTTATGTGTTCTAGGCAAACATTGGGCCCCTTAATACCAACCAATAGCTTATCTGATTATTGCTCCTGGCCATGTGCATCCATTTATGGCAACAATTTACCATCTTCTAATGGCTACCTCCAAAAGGATAATGCACCATATCACATAGCAACAGTTGTCTCTTTCTGGTTTCATGAATATCTCAATGAGTTAAGTGAACTTTCTCCCCAGTCACCAGATCTGAATCCAGTAGAAAACATTTGGTATGTGGTAGAACAGGAGACTGGCTGCATTAATGTGCAGCTGAAAAATCTGCAGAAATGATGTGATGCAGTCATCTAAACATGGACCAGAACCTAAAAGGAATGTTTCCATTATCTCATGAAATTTATGCAAAGGGAGGCCCCACTCCCAGCATTAATATGGTGTTCTTAGGAAGCGCTTGGTGAGTATATGTTGAATTGTGATGAATTTGACATGTGCTGCAGTTTGACTGTGACATATGTTTAGAGTACAACATTACTGAGACACTGTCTCACTGGAGATGGTTTGGTATTTTCCTTTAAACTTTGATATACCTTAGTGGCAGTAAATTATGTGTGAATGAAGCAGAAATTATTTTTTATGGACAAAGTTCATAGCTAGTTTGAGATAACTAACCCAAAATTTCTCAATATTTTAATAAAGCATTCTTTTTTTACCCCCATGTGGCCAACTCTCTCTCATACAACTACAGCTCGTTAACTTCAACAGTAACTATTCTCTTGGCATACATACTGTGTATCCTATAAATAACACTCTGGCAAACACCATCCTACATCATCTGATGAGGTGAATGCAGGTTGATTCTGTGAATGTTTGTGTCAAGTCCATCCTTTCATAAATCCAGTTTTAATGTCATAATATACTTTTTGATTAACATTAAAGGTCAGGTCACCGATATGTTTTATATGAAGTGATGAGATATCTGTCACTGCATCCTCTAGGCACCTAATAAATTTTGATTTGTGGTGTTCACAACATTGAAAGATGGTATCTGAGCAAGACAAGTCTACAGCCATGCTAGCAGCTCAGTGAGGCTGTAGACACAGCAGGGCTTGGGGCCGAATTTTTGAATCAGTCCTCTAATATGTTCATAATAACAATGCTAGCATCCTAAGCAAGTGTAATGTTTACATTTGTTCAGTATTTACTAATTAGTATGAAACACAGTATAGCTGAGAGTGATAGGAATTTTTTTTAATTTGTATTTTAAATTCAGTTCAATTCAATTCAATTTTTGTTATGTGGTGCTAAATTATAAGAGGTTGTGTCAGGGCACTTTTCATATAGAGCAGGTCTAGACCAGACTCTTTACTGTTATTTACAGAGACCCAACATTTCCCCCATGAGCAGCACTTGTTGACAGTGGCAACAAAAAAAGTCTCTTTTAACAGGTAGAAACGTTGAACAGATCCTGGCTCATGGTGGGCAGCACTTGAAAATTGTTATATGACAGAATTAAAGGGCATATCCTGATCAAAGAGAACCCAAAGATTCCTCGCAGTGGTGCTGGAGACCAGAGCAATGCCATCTAGAGGAAGTTTATCGTTAGATAATGTGTTTCTGATGTTTTGTGGCCCAAGCACAATAACTTCAGTATTATCTGAGTTCATCAGTAGGAAGTTCCTTGTCATCCAGATCTTTCTATCCTTAAGACATGCTTAATGTTCGGCTATCTGATTAGTTGCAACGGGCTTCATTGACAGGTACAATCAGGTATCATCAACAAGTTTATAGAGTATTTCCTAATAATATTTCCTAAACACAAATGAAAAACCCTATAGTTCTATTGTACTATGTAGACAGTACAAATGTTGAGCCAGAACTCAAAAACTGTATAGTGAGATATAAGAGGTAGTTCTCAAATAATTTTATTTCTTTTTCTCTCCCTCTTCTTTCTAACCCGACAGTTGAATTAATTAGAACTAATATAAAAGAAATCATTTTTGAAAAAAAAATAGAATGTTATGACAGTGGCAAAATATTCTTATTTATTCAAAGTGGCAAAGTAATATACAGTGCAGTTTAAACAATATATGTATTTTGCTATAATCCACTTGATGTAGACGTGAAAAGTATATTAAGTTTACTTCTGCCTGCATTGCCTGCACCAGACAGTGTCAGTGTAATCTGCATTCTGCTCTCCTTCATGATGATACTGCTCGGGTGTCTATGTGTGTGACATACCTGTCTGTCTGCTTAAAGCTCTGACTGACAGTTCCCAGCTCCCTGAAGCACACATGGCTTTGATTGCATGTATTAGAGTTGAAGATTCAACTCTTGACAGCCTGTTTGTTTCTCTAAGCTAAGGATGAAACTCAAAGGAATAAAAGAGCATTTATCAAAGAACATGAACACAGAGGCACAGAGTAAAGAAGATGAGTGAACGGAGATGCTAAAAGTTAAACCTTTACACTCCCACAGATGCAATAAATGGCTGTATTTTGCTACAATATACCTGATCTTTTAAAATTAACAAGCAAACCGTTTATACAATTAAAATTAACTTGGGATTTTAAGCAGGATAAATATCCTGAGAGGAGCTCAGAATAATTCATGATGCCATTGCAATGTTGGCTTAACTACATTGCAACAAGACATTAGAGCTTATAAAAAATATACTTCAACACTTGTGCCATTGCTTGTTTGGGCTGGGAGAACATTCTTTTATTTTTTTGTGCAGTAAAGCATTGTAGGTAATTTTACCTAATGCAACCAAAGATTCACAATAGAAAAAGCAGTGAGAGCCTGCATTATAAAATCTGCATCTGCTCAGAGATTGCATATTGGGGACTGAGTCAAAATTAACGACAGTGTGTGTTATCGCAGTTTTCATTATAATTTCAACATAAAGTGTTACCTCTACTTAATTTAGATTTTTAGATTAAAAATTTTCACAGTAAAAAAGGACAAATCTTAGCTTGAGATACTGTGAGCAAAAAGGCTGAAACTCAGCTAAAAGATTCTGACTGTTAAAAGAACAGTGCATCTACAAATTAGGCATTCAATTTGATGTTAATTTGAATTTCTTTTCTTTTCAACACTAAACGGTTAATTGCAGAACTCGAATACCTTGATCAGCACTCAGCCAATCATATGAATGCTTATCATGATTTCAGCTCTCCACTCATTTTGGCTTTTAGTTAAAAATAGGAGTGCATTATTCAAAATAATTTAATCCAGGATTAGCAAATCGATTCCCTACACTGCATCCAAAGAGCCCAATTAGCTGGGTTAGAGTTAACAGGATTATTTTAGCCTGATAACAGCCAATTCAACACAGTAACCAATGCAACAGTAGAAGCCAGTTACATTTTCTTCTTACTCATACCACTTAACGCCCTGGTTGGTGGTGGCTTTTCCATTTCCTCTGATATGTTTGATGTGTTCACCTTCCTTTTTCTTCTTTTTATGTTTTATGTTGGCTGGCAAGCTATGAAGAGTGACTCAGTGCCACCACCAACCGCTACTGAGAGTGTGTCATTTGTGTCATTGGTGTCTGCTTTTACATCAGACCCTGACCTGAACCTGAACCTGACAGTATGTCTCTGATACTAAAGTGCCTTAAGATAATGTATTTAATGAAAGGGAAAACTGAATTAAACTGAAGTGAATTGGATTGAAATGAAATTTAACTTGCTAGTGAACAGCAATCATGTTTGCTCCAAAATGTATTTTGCAAAAAAAAAAAAAAAAAAGTGAAACTAAATTGTGACAAACATGATGGATCTGTCTCTGTTCTAATGACAGAACGACATAAAGTAAATTTTAAAAAATGAACGCACTGTAAATCACTTGCCCGAATATTCCTTTTTCTTCTTCAGTACAGTTTTAGAATTAACCTTCTTTTGTCCTTGTCTGGCAGCTGAAAAATGTAAGATTCCTTACATTTACTGTTTGACACTCACATGTCAATAAAAATTTTAGGAACCATCCAACAAACCTTGACCAGTTACAAACTAGTTGACCTCTAATCAGTATCCACCTTCTGTTAAGTTACTTTTCTCCTACCCTCTAACTAACTCTAGCTCTCTTTGTGTCTATTAACGCTATCAGTAATATAAATAACTTTTTATAACATCAAGTGCAAGAACTTAATGAATGAGGGTTAATTAGAAGTACTTTAATGGTTTATTCAGTCATATTCACAGCTAACTCTGTTCCTGGGAGATGGCATTGTTGCCATTAATTTCTTGCTATTTGAAGTCTGTACTTCAGTAAATGCAGTGCTGTAATACAATATTTATACACTTTTGTTACTGAAGTAAAAAGACTAGCTTTAAGTGAGGAAAGTCTGTTCCCCATTGTGACATTAGTCTCTGTTCCTGTCCAAATTTATACTATAATATACAAGACCAACATTCTGTCACTATTGTCCATGTTCTTAGAGCATTGGCTATCCTTTTTCTTTGCACAATGATCCTATTGACTTTGATGATCCCCTGACTTTTCGTGAAGTGCCACCAGGAGGTCCACATATTTGTGGTAGAATAAGTAAAATGTCTCAACAGTTATTGGATGGACTGCCGTGAAAGGCAGAGACATTTGTGTCCTCAAAATAAATTGTAATTACTTTGATGATCCTCTAAGTTTTCATCTACCACCATCATCAGGTCATATATTATACCTTGGAAACATCTGCATGTTAACAATATCATTATGATCATGTTGCAATGCTGATGTTAGTATTTAGCTCAAAGCACTATTTCTAGCATAATAGTAGACTCGTGCAATGTACACACAGTCCATGTAGCCAAAGTGCAAGTTTTATCATTAGCATTAAGAGCCCAACAGACAATCACTGCAGTTATGCACATCTTTCATCCTTTGAAAACAGTCTTTTCTTTGGTCAGAAATTAAGGTTGACTACATACCAACAGAAAGATTGGTTGTTTTCTCTGGTCCTGACTGCGGATGCTCTGGACCAGGGCTATTTTTCATTTAAATTGTTTGGTTTGATTTTATCTAAACCCTAATATCAATTGCTTTAGTTTGCTTAGGTCGGAGAGATGGAAGCAATGCTGTTCTCTACTCACCAAAGAACTGCCCAGCACTGTTCTCAGTCCATCCTTGAGCCAATTTTTTTGGGTGTATAACAGGAATGAAATGTTTGTTGTGCATCAAATGTGAAAAGTGAATTCTGGTGCTACTCAAAGAGTATTACTGTAATAGCAATTATATCAAAATTATAGGCCCTGAATTCTGGGTTTGGACTGTATTTGTAAACAGACAAGTCATGGCTACATTAGCTCAGATTGATGCAGGTGGGCTACATAACCAGAGAACCGGGTCAGGTTCCACTCTTCTCAGCCAAGAACAGAAATCTGAGTCTGCAGCCACACTTGAGACACACAGATGACTGGGAATTTGGTATCGACAACATGAATCTATTCACCCAACCTGTGCTGTATCGACAGTCGAGGTTGCTGGTGTTGGTGGTGTAATGGTGAAGGGGGGATGTTTTCTTGGAAATGTTAGATACTTTAACACCAGTCAATCATGGTATAAATCTAACAGTCAATCTGAATATTGTTTCAGATTATTTACACTTTTACACTTTATGGTCATAGTATTATTCTTAATGGCTACTTATTATATTGATAATACTCCATGTTGCAAAGCAGAAGTTGTCATAAACTGGTTTCATGAATTTGACAATGAGTTCAGTGAACTTCAGTCGCCTCCCCAGTCACCTGCTCACAGAAAACAAAAACAAAAAAATAATAAAACAAAACAATTATCAGAGAATTCCCCATTAGCAGCATGTTGATACTGTGGCACAAATTCATTTTGAATAATATTTAAATCCAGAACTCTCTGCAAATAATCAAACTGTTTTACCTAGCAATAATGACATGAAGAAATAGGAAAACAGCACCTCCGTGGGAAATGTTCGGCAGAGTATGACTGAAATTCACCATTAACTACCTGTCCAGGTGCTAACAGCACAATAAGTTTATAAGCTGTTTTGCACTTTAAGTCCTATCTGATTACTTGTCTGGAAACCATGTCTCTCTTGTGGAGCAGTTTATACCCAGATAGAAGAGGTTAATAAAACTGAATGGTATAACAAGCTAAGTACAATAGCTTCCACCATTTTGGGCTCCCTAACTCCCCATCCCCTCAAAGTTGATTCAAGATGTCTTGCTATTGTCTAATGGTGCATTTAGATTTGCATTGGCCCCGTTAGCCGATCCACTAGTTGCAGCAATTTCATTTGAATGAACTGAATATACTCCAAAATTTTATTTTAAATGCTGGTGTGACTCAGCTTCTGGTGAGACCATAAGAGAAAAAAATAAGGCCTACATCCAATTAATTTGATATGTGTTAGTCTGTTGACTTGCATTTCCCCTAAAAACTAACCTCTAACAAACCATTTGAACATCAGTTAGTACCTGTGTTAAAATGTGATGAAACCATTGTCCATTTCAATGGCTTCTCTCTTTCTGATGTAAAACTTGAAATTAATATTGCCCCCCTTAATCACACAGTTTTCTTCTGTTTGTTGCACAGTTTTTTTACTATTCCTACCTACTCATTGTAACTTGTTCCCCAAAATAGAGATTTTTGTCCATCATGCCTTATCTTATCACCCATCCAGTGTGTAACAGTTGCCTGTGGCTGTAGTTCAAAGTACCCTAGCTTCAATTCAGACAAGGCAAGCTCAGTGTACTTCAATATTTTGATGGTTCTCCAGGGTCAGGGCACTCGCCTGCTCCTTTGTCTCCTCATCTTCAACCAGCAGTGGGTGGTATGACTCACACTAAAATACATTCACTGTCATCAGTGGTAGCTTTTTTCTGTCCCTCTCAAAAAGAAAAAAAAATCTATTCCACACAGACTCATACCTTTTGCATGCAAGGCTTTCACCATCCTTAATTCAAATGCAAATATATGATTTGTTTGAAGGATATTTCAACAACAGTATCACACTAAAATTGCATTCAGAGGAACTAATGTCCCATGTGCTTTAATACACCATGGGACACAGAGTGCACAGCCTCCCACAAGAGCTTGCTTTGCATTACAGATTTCTGCTCATCACTTACAATATTTTGTGTTTCATTTTATAAAGGTTAATGGACAGGTCATCTTACCCCACTAACTTCACTTATTAGGCTACAAAGAGGATTTTCCTGGAAAACTATTTAACTAATGTTGTGACATCACTGTACGCTACCTTAAATAACTACGGACTTATATGCCTGTTAGATGGTGTAGATCAGTAAAGATAAAATCATACGCAAAATTTTGTCATCTTGTTATACAAAGAGTAATTCAAGTTCAAAATGCAGTTCTACCCAGTTATCACCATATTTTTACAAAGAATGATAAAACTATTATAGTTATTGTGCATCTCACAGGTAACCACACTTGCATAAAATAAACCCTGGCTACAAAGGCAGGTAAAAGGAAATTGTTTTAACAAACCAACTTTCTTGTGACTATCTTAATGCCTGAGGATACACCTCCCCTCAAAGTCAGCTTCTCAAGGCACTTAACGTAGCAAACAATCAGTACTCAACCACAAACCAAGTTTTTATTTATGAAGTTTTTTGGGAGTGCTACATGGTCTAGGCAAATCATTACTTGTAAAGTTGAATTCAGGGCACCTATGTAGGTCGACACAATACCTAATTTCTATATAACATTTATGCTTTTCAGGCTAATTGTTTTGGTCTTACAGCTCAATTATTTTATGGATTAATTTCACTCTGACCGCTTTAATCAATGTCATTTTCAGCAGCAGCAGGCAGCTGTGTTCATTTAAAAAAGTTATAACCCCCCCACATACACTCTATCTGCTGGATGTGTAAAAAACTAAGTGTTTAAAAATGTTTACACCATATCTTTGCCATCACAATAATGACATATTATCATTTTATATCACTGTCGTGTTTACTGTTGTGCTGTCCTCCAGTGGCCAAATAAATCAGTTAATGGAGGTTTAAAACTTTAAAAGAACAGCCTTTGCTCTTAATGGACAAACATATTCCAATTATATATTTACACAGTCAAGAAGCTTTCTTGATGACCTGCAAATTTTAACATTAGCACAATTTGTTGCAAATGACATGATAGCCTTTAGACATTACTTGATCCTGATGGCTAGGGGCTTGAATTATTTTCTGATGACTACACAGCTCTGATAGAGCAACATCATCACAGTAGTGCTGAAAGATTTAGTTGAATGTCAAACAATGAATCAATTATAATTATAATTATATAGCCTGGGTTGCCAGGCTTTTAACTAAAACCTATTCCAGCTCCTTGACACTGGTTCCCAATATGAAGATCTTACTGATTACTTCAAGGCTCTTGATGGCCTTTCTCCCAGTTACCTGTGTGACCTTTTAGTACCATATGAGCCAGTACATAGTTTGAGATCCTTAGACAGAGGTCTTATATCTGTTCCAGAGACCCAGCTTAAAACTAGATTGGACAGAGTATTTGCAGTGATGGCCCTGAGGCTCTGGAATGCTCTGCCTGAAAAAATCAGGCTTGCTGAGTTAGTGATGTCTTTTAAACCCCTTCTTAAAACATTTATGTTTATTTGAGAGTCTATCCTGATTTTTATTTGAGGTTTTAATTAGATTTATTTTATTCATCTTCAGTCCCCTTTTTGTAATTCCTTGAAATCTAAAATCCCTGTAAATAGTTCAATCTTTATGTTATGATTTTGGTTTGAATTTGCTGCCTTAAGCAAAACACTTTGTAATATGAATTTTGAAACTAATGAAGATTGTTATAATTTCATTATATTAATTGTTTTATTCCTTAAGCAATAAGCTATTTTATATCATTGTAAACTGACTTTCTTGTTGACATTTGGGCTCTGGTAATTGTGATGGGCACTTTTCACTATCTTCTTTATATTAGAAAGACTAAGTGGTCATACAATTAATCAACAAAAATCGACAGAAGGATCAATAATGATGATAATGAAAAGACCTTCAGAATAGTTTTAGATTAATATCTCAAGATTCATACTGTTTTTCGATGAAAGTCCATGATGGCCGTACATGTTGCATAATATGAAAACATTACATATAAATTTTGATTACTGGGAAGTGGCTATCGTGTTCATCCATATGATCACACAAATACACACACACATACACACACACACGCACACACACATGCACACACAGACACACACACACACACACACACACACACACACACACACACACAACTCCATTAGATGAGGTAGAGGATTTGTTTTCCAGGACTTTCCAGATAATGAACAAAACTACAGCTGACAGATAATTGAGAGTCAAATAATGTTACATACCACAAACATCCAAGATTGAAAAACATCCATTTCAACTGCAAGTAGAACTGAAAATTAACTGATCTAATGACTTAAACTAAATGGAGGTTGCTTCATGATCCTACCCTTTACATTGTGAAGGCACATTATTAGTTGGTCAAATAGAGGCAGCATATTGCCCACACTATACTATTTATTGATAAACAGTAATGGAAAGAGAAGATATCCACCTCTTGACAATTTTAATTTGCAGCATTGAAATGTAATAGCCAGTAGCAATGTTGAGAGAGAAAGTTTGGAGAAATGGCAGAATGCAAGAGGGGCTATGCAGCTGTAGATGTACTTGAGTCAATAGGGAATGGCAGACTGGAGAGAAGAAAAGGAGGCAAGAGAGATGAAAAGAGAGGGATGGAAAGAGAGGCAGAGAGGACGGGAAAGAAAAATCAATAAAGTCATCAAACATGAATTGTGCGCTGAAATGACTTCTTAAGTCCCATCAGGAAAGCAAGTGGGAGGTGAAATGCAGTGGGGAACCTGGACGCCGACTTCTATGTGTCCTTCAGCAGCACCGACTCAATCACTGAGCTAACCTCTGTTCCACGCTCAGAGTGAAGCCCAGTACAGCATTGGTGTGTCCAGGCTTATTTGACTGGGGTGACCCTTGGGGGGATTTGATTTATACAGGGATGGTATGAAGTGCAAGCACACAAACACGCACACACATATCTGCATAGCATTAATTTAGCATTTTGTCTCGACGATAGATATCTACATTAAAAGTGTCTTATATTCCTGTGTTTAAAGTTTAATTAAAAAGATAAATAGGTCAACCAATCACAACACAATAGACTGACACCATAAAAACATGATACAAAGCCTCAAACAAAACAAACAAAAATGACAGGTTTGCTAGCAGTCTGAAATGATGACAGACTTATCCAGAGCCTTATCATGAAAATCAGAAAAGCTGGTGGATAGCTTTTAGCTTTCAACCACTGGCATAGTATGTGTATAAAAAGTTTTCTCACATCTCTTAGGAGCAACAAGAAGCAGGACAACTCCAGTATAGAACACCTGTAGCCCACTGAAATTCAGAGATGACCACTCCGCCCCAAAATCAAGTTTGTATTCTTATCTTCTCTGAGTTACTGGCGGGCTTGACACCGTTCTGGTGTTTTACTGGCTCTCGGGTTTAAGACAAAAATTTGCACATTCAGATAAAAGGATGGGTTTACTCATCAATGAGTTCAATCTAAGTCATTGCAGGCCCTCTCTTATTTTAAAGGGACCACTGCATCAACACAAAGGGTGCTGATGTAGTGGGGTCCATGAAAAGAATGCTGTGTTACTTGGCAAAAGGGTTGACCAAGCTCATCTGCCACAACAAATGCACTGTCAACAATAATGTTCATAATGTCACAGCCCATTTTTTTGTTTGCAACAAAATCCATAAATCCATATTGCAAGGACTTTAAAATATCGAAGTAGATATATAAATCTTAAATCTTTTTGTCGATATCCTTAGGTATCCTTAATTGTATCATAATTATCACAATACAGGGCTTTGGGGTTGCAGCAATGTCATCTACTTGTGCCAGAGCCAGAAAATTTCAAGTAAAAAATGTGAACAAACATGGATGAGACTCAACTGATGATACTTACATTGCTTTTTGATTGAAATGACACAATTTAATTCCACCTAGCAATTTCTAATGTTAACAGCTTCTACTGCGAAATTAATATGGATGTGTCAGATATGTAAGGCACTACTGACAAGTCGGTGAAATAAAAAGCAGCTTACAGGAACAATTAAGTGAAAATGTCAAGCTAGGCTGTTTCTCACTAATTTAAGGTGGTCACATACATGCATGGACTTTATAGAGATATTCTAAAGTCATTCTGGATATGTCATTTTCAGTTTATTTAGCTGATTTCACCCAGATTCGGGAGGCTTTTGTTTTGTAATTTACCCATTTGAACTAGCTCAGATATATTGCCAATATTTTTTGTTTCTGTTTTTTTAATCCCCTGCTTTTTCTCTCATTCCTTGTTCATTCT
This sequence comes from Istiophorus platypterus, assembly GCA_016859345.1. Classification (NCBI taxonomy): domain Eukaryota; kingdom Metazoa; phylum Chordata; class Actinopteri; order Istiophoriformes; family Istiophoridae; genus Istiophorus; species Istiophorus platypterus. Next base: position 25,913,674 of record CM029126.1, on the reverse strand, counting down.
GCCATTTCCTTTCCTTTTTCTCCATCACGTCTCAACCTCTCCATAACTCTTCTCTCCAGTTAGTGTATTGCTTTGAGTGTCCAGAGGGCTGTGTGTTTGCTCGAGGGCCAAAGTCATCATCTCTGTTGGAACTGGGTCCATGCCTTTGGGGTTGAGGGGACGGTGGTGGTGATGGGCTAGTATATGTTGCTTCACACAAGTGCTGAATACTGACAGGAATGGGCCGTTCAAGGGTTCACACTCCAAATGAGGTCGCAGCGACTCAGACGTTCAGCTGGCATTCAGACAGCCCTGCTCTCATTCTTATTCAGTCCACAGCTTTCAGTACAGGCTGCCATTGTTGACCAGCCTAATAGCTTTCTCACAGAGCCTAGGATATGTCTTTGATGAGTCAATAAAAACACTTTGAATTGCCAAACAAGCCAAGCCCAAAATCTCATCAGGGAAGTGGTGTATGTCATTGTATCTTTTCTGCATTATGCTGCATATTCACCTTTCATTCTTCATTATCTCTAGTGGCCTCTGACATATCAAGGTCTGAATACCATACCGTGAATGCCATAGTGTACAATCCTGTTAAAATTGGGGATCCTCTGACTTTCATCTAACACTACCATATAGTCAACATTCCAAATTGTCCAGGTATTTTCTTATCAAATACCTGCAAAAGTAATGACATTCCCATAGGCCTCAGCTGTACTTGCATTATTTTAGCTCTGATGCTTCTTTATGCTAACATGCTAAAGTCACATGATGCAGGTATGTAAACAGTATACCTGCCTAGCATGTTAGCCTTGCCATTGCAAGCATGTTAGCATGATGTTAACATGCATTGAGCTCAAGGCAGTGCCTAAAAGTGCATTAGCATGGTTGCTAACTGTTTGTTTTGCTATCAAATAATTTGTTAAAACATTTCCTTTTAATTTCTATCCCTGGGTTTAATTTTTGTAGTTTTGTCCATCATTTCTGTCAGTTATGATGACTTTGTTCTAATTTGTGATCATTGCTACAGTAAGGCCCTGAAGATGAGGGGGAAATATGATGGGACACATTGTGGCAAACTTATCTAAACCACTTTACTTGGAGGTAAAGCTGTGAGAATAGTGTCTCTGTTTCAGTTGTCAACTGTAATGGACATTCAACAGACAGTCATAAGAATTTTACTGTTTGCCTGACCTTGAAGTTTGTTCAAACTTGTCTCATCATCTGGCTGCTTGTATTTCATGCCCTCTATGGGTCCTTTTTAGTGGTGTTGCTGTTCCCCAGCTCAAATCTAAGCAGTTAATTTTCTACTTACAGTACTATTATTATTAATAAAAATGTTAGACATATCTCCAAAAAAAGAACAGAGTTTCATGGAAGAAGAATTACCCTTTAAAGTGTTGTGGAAAGTTTGACGTTTTGTAGTGCTATAGAGACGCCCAGGTGATCACCAAAATCAGAAATGCTGATTAAAGGACATGAATACCAATACCAGAAATAATTCAACTGAGATATCTTTCTTTGAACCAAAGTTTTAAACCAACTGACTGATATAATCCCTTGGACTCATTGCCAAGACATAAATGTTCCCTGGGCTGTTCCTACACCTTAAATAACAGTATCACTGTTATTTTTCTGTGTAAATCAGAATGATAGGTACCAGGGTAGGTAAATAAAGATCATCTCTAGTTAAAGTGGGGATGTGAAAATGTGGGAAAGATGTTTGCTGTATTCACTCAATGTGTCTTTCTAGAAAGAGCTTTGCCTTCCTGCAAAACACAATTCATCTTTGCAGATTTGGGAGCATTAAATAAGATGCTGTGGCAAGAGATGAAGGAACTGGAAAATACAAGAAGAAATGTTTTGTGTTCTAACAACACCATCACAATGTAGATATACAAACAAGAATACAGTCACAAACAAAAAACATGTCCCATCTGATGTAATGCTGTGAGTCCATGTACCACTTCTCTCGGTCAAGAAAACAAGCATTGTTTTCTGGTGCAACTGTTGAAAAGTAAACTAGCACATTTGTATGTCTTGATGGGAAAGTAGAGTTTGAGAACCTTGGGTGAAAGAGAGCCATATGAATATGAATAGGTTCAGTGTTACTGAGGCTGATGTTAAAGAAGGGGTAGTTCCATTGATAGTTTCAGTAGTTTGTCACAAATCATTTGGGGGGGGGCAAGCATAGAGCATAGTGACAGATTTACAGTGGTGTAAGGGTGACAGAGTTCAAGAGGCAGGAAGGCCTGATTAACTGGGAGGTGGAGCTGGAATGGGACAGAAGAGATACAATGATGTTAGTTGATGCAAAAGGAGGAGGCAGGTTGAAGAAGAGACTGCTTTGAGTATATAAGAGATGGTAAATCAGCTACATTAGTCTCCTAGTTTGTTATCTAAGTAGTCAGAGAAGTTTGCCAAGAAGCAAACAAGAACTGTAGTGATGGAGTCAAAAATGTCTCACTGGCAAAGTTCATATCCAGTTTAAATAGAGCTAGATCATCAAATACAATGTAATATAATGGCTATTGAGAAAGCTCAGAGGAGCTAAATAGATTTAGCCAAAACCCAGCAGAGACAGCATATTTTCTACTGCTCTCACCAGAAGCAAGTGAAGCTTTTTACAGCTGTCTTTATCAGGGATTTTACACTCCTGAAATGACCAGCTCAGCAAAGAGATGGAAGACAGGGGGGAAAAAGAAATGGGGAGAAAAACAACATTAGAAAGGCTGACTATATGAATGAATATATATATATATATATATATATATATATATATATATATATATAGAGAGAGAGAGAGAGAGAGAGAGAGAGAGAGAGAGGGAGAGAGTGGTCTTCTATACCTCAACTTCACCTCCATTGTCCTGTTAACTGAAATATCTGTATTACATAATGAGCCCAGGAAACAGCTATCTGAAAACACTTTGCTATCTTACTATATTCTTCTTCTGCTTTGTGGATCAGTTATTTTAGTTTTCAGAGACCTAGGCAGCTGCTTAGAGGAGACCATGGCTGCTGATTGTTGGGACACGGTTTGAGGAGTCAGAGTATTTATAAAGTGTTGAAATTTGCCTTTTCTAATGGTGACTGTGAACAAGCCATAGCCCTAACAAGCTTATTTGAGTCTGAGACCCTTCATAAAAAATTATCTGAGATCTCAAATCTCTTAATTTATCAAAATTTTTTGTGGTGCTCCTTTCCGTTGTTGTCTGTAAAAAATAAAAATAATACACTCATTTCGATTAAAATGTTTAATCTATAACTTTATGCCTTTTGGAAGTCATGTTGTCTTTTAATCACTTAACTATTCTCAGGAACAAAAATTTTAGGCAGTGATGCCCAAACTTTTTTTTATGCCACTGCATATATCCCCTCTTTGTGTACCCTAGGAGTAATGTTATATATATAAATACTATATACATACTGTTAGGTTTAATTAATTAATTAATTAATTAACTAATCAATAAAACATAATTGATTACACTTAAATAAATTAATTAATTACATTAAAATAAATGTCTAAAAATTGAAAGAAAGCACGTTTAAGTGCTTGATCATTTTTCTAAGTGCAAAATACTGACAATCATAAGGAATGCAAAGACTAGCCGTAATGGACTTTGAATCTAACTGACAGGTACAGAGAGAAACTTAATGGCATAGTTCACCATTTTGAAAAATATACCTGCTAACTTTCTTGATAAGAGTTAATAAATGGTAAGGTAAATGGACTGTACTTACATAATGTTTTTTCTAGTCTTTTTGACCACTCAAAGTGCTTTTACACACTGTCTTATTCACCAATTCAAACAACCATTACAGTGCAAAACACTCACATTCATACTCCGATAACACACATCAGAGGCAATTTGGAGTCAGTATAATGCCCTGGATTGACCCTTCTGGTTGGTGGGCAACTGCTCTTTCACCGTAACCACAGCCACTCTCATAACTAAACACTAAATATGAATCTACTATACCAGCCAGCTCATCTATCTTCATATTAAAACTGGACATAGATGGAAACATCTAATCTGACTCTGTCCAAAGGTAATGAAATTAATAGCTCAACAAAGACCATGATCTGAATGGCTTTATGGAGATTCATGTGCCATATAACCACAGACAGAATTATATCTTATATTATTTCCATTTGGCAGTGGCCAGTCACATCTGTAAAAGCAGAGGATAATTAATTCATTCATGCTCATGGTGCTAGACACTTGATGGCATAGTGAATACAGTGAGTGACGCTCAGTCAGTTGCTAGGGTTTCTATGACCAGTATACTGTATACTGTACATAGATACATAGTAGATATTAAAAGAGCTATGTGGGCATTGCTCCTCATTTAGAGTAGGGATATCATGTAAAATATCAAATTATAATTGCATGACGAAGCTCACCAAAATTGATACCTATGCAAATCAGTTAGTGAAAAGGCTTCCCCTCCCAACCCTATCACCAGACAGGAAATCAGCATTGGACAAATCTGCAAAACCCCAGATTCCATTCAGTCAGCCCTGAATTCAATCGAAACTTCTTGGACAGGTATCTGATTTTCCAAGAAGGGTCTTTTTTCATTATCTAATTAGTAGAAAAGATCATAGGAAATACCATTGTCAGTATTTCCAATTTATTTCATACATCTCATTTTATATATTGTGAATTTTCGATGGTATTCATGGAGGAACTGAGGAAGTGGTTAATTTAAATTATGTGAATGTCAGCTACATCTGTCTCATCATGTTCCTCATACAATTTTCACAATATTTTTCACAATGTTTTTCAATGTGATATTATTACTAAAAAAATTATTCATGTAATGCATTTATAATTTAACTAATTAAACGATAACATTTGAATAAAAATCACTCTTTTGTGCCAAAGACTTATTTCCTTACCATCTACCAAAAAAAAATCCTTGTAAAAAGTATACGATGTTTTATCAACAAAGCATTATGACAGTATGAAAACAGCAGTGTTAAGCAATGCACTTTAGTCATTAAGGTAAATACACTGACAGTGCAGATACATCACTCATGATATAGCTTCACTTTTACCGTGCTGTAGGTTGACAACTAAATTTCAGCTTTATCGAGTTCATGCTGGAGAGATTGTCTGAATCTATTCCAAACCTTCTGACACCATCTGGAAAGCTGCTTACAAAATTAGAATATATCTTTTAGTTGACAGGATGTGGGAGAGTTGAGGTGTGATCTGATGTGACAGGAAAAAATGTATATAGTATATACTGAATATACCTCACCCACCGGTCAGTAGAGGATGCAGCAGCACCCTGAGCATGACTCCTCCATGCTATCATCCTGCTATCATCAGGCTTTCCTGGGCTCTCCACCCTCTTCCTGCCTCTGCCTGCTGAAACCACTCTAGAGCCCCCAGAGTCTCAATAGAGCAGAATCTCTCTTATGCAAGAAACCCTAAACTCCTGTTCCAGGCTGCTGATAGGGTGCTAGAGTTAGTTTCTCCTCTCATACATTGCAGCCCACTTAAGCGCAACCATCTGCAGAAGTAGCCACTTATGGTATGGTAAATCCATGCCTTTAATTTACTTGTTAGGCCAGACTTTTGTATTGCGATGAGCTAAATCTCAAGTTCTTTGATGGTTGCTTGGATTGGTGCTGCATCCCTAGGACATGGCACCAATGATGTGGTAACAGTGAGGTCACCCATAAAAGTACTGATGAAGGGCTCCAACAGAGGGGATCAGCACATTTATCAAGGTGTCATTGTAAGCATTCTATAGGAGGAGGTCATCTTTATGGATAGGAAGCTGAAGAAGATGTTTCCCTCCATACTGAGGAGTGAGATACATCTGAACCTCTCCAGCATGGATCAGTTCTCTTCCTTGGGTATCCAGACACCCTCCACCTGCCTCATTGGTCCACTACAGTGCCCTTGCACCAAATTACTTGCAGAATCTTCCCATGGATCTTGAGGGCATCTGGGCAATACACCTTTGTTGTCCACTGTATCCTGGAGCAGTGTCAGCTCTGGCTGAATTAACGATCTCCGGGACTTCCCTCCAGGTGGTCTCTCTGGTGTTGAACTCCATTATGGGAGATGGCATGTCAAAAGATATCTGGGGAGCCCTACCTCTTGCTCTATATCCATCAGAGTCACTGAGAGTGTTGTGCAGGAAATGGCTACTTCTTCCTTAAAACAGACAGGAAAGCTGGAGCACTTATACAGCTGCTTTGGGAATCCAAATGGATCAGCTATGAATGCAGTTAACTTTCTGGCTTTTTCTCTCCTCCATCTCCACCATTCTACCCAGCGCAGGGTCAAGAGTTTCTTCCTGATGATCTTACAGAGTGGTCTCTCCTCCTCAGTTGCTACCTTGAACTGCCTTGCCAGAGTCTGAAGCTCTTGCTGCAGTTGATGGATCTTGTTTGCCTTTCAGTTCATGCTGTAGTTGGTGGTCTGGTGGTCTCACACTCTTCAACTGAACCTTTCTGCCTTGAAACTGACAATGATGGTGGTTATCAATTGAAGCCATCTGTCTGCCTCTCACTTTGTTGTTGATTCATTGATTCTAATTCATCACACTGTTGCCACTCTGTCCTGGCTTGCTGGAGGCCTTTGGATCAGATGCTGCTGAACTACTCTGCTGAGAGCCAGAGCTTGGAAGTTCAAGGCTCTGTGGGGTGTCTCTGGGCCTGGCTTCTCTTGCTTCTCAATAGGAGTGGATCCTTTGCGCTGCTCTCCCCTGCACCCATCAATTCATTGGCCCGGATATCTATGTATTGTTTACATAGACCATTCAACTACAAAATTAAAACCTGCAACTGGTTTTAAAGACCGTTTCCTTTCTTTATGCTAATCTATACAAACTGCCTCCTGGGGAAACTACTTTAATCAATATTTCATATTAACAATCTGAAATGCCATGTTAATTTCTCAAATGTCTTTTTCTTTTTCTTTCGGCTTTTCCCTTTAGGGGTCGCCACAGCGAATCAGTGTCCTCCATCTAACCCTGTCTTCTGCGTCCTCTTCACTCACACCAACTACCTTCATGTCCTCTTTCACTACATCCATAAACCTCCTCTTTGGTCTTCCTCTAGGCCTCCTGCCTGGCAGTTCAAAACTCAGTATCCTTCTACCAATATATTCACTATCTCTTCTCAGGACATGTCCAAACCATCTCAGTCTGGCCTCTCTGACTTTATCTCCAAAACCTCTAACATGTGCTGTCCCTCTGATGCACTCATTCCTGATCCTATCCATCCTGGTCACTCCCAGAGAGAACCTCAACATCTTCATCTCTGCTACCTCCAGCTCTGCCTCCTGTCTTTTCCTCAGTGGCACTGTCTCTAGACCAAACAGCATCGCTGGTCTCACCACAGTTTTGTACACCTTTCCTTTCATTTTAGCTGAGACTCTTCTATCACACATCACACCTGACACTTTTGTCCACCCGTTCCAGCCTGCCTGCACACGCTTCTTCACCTCTTTTCCACACTCTCCATTGCCCTGGACTGTTGACCCTAAGTCCTTAAAATCCTCCACCTTCTTTATCTCTTCTCCCTGTAACCTCACTCTTCCACTTGGGTCCCTCTCATTCACACACATGTACTCCGTCTTGCTGCGGCTAACCTTCATTCCTCTCCTTTCCAGGGCAAATCTCCGACTCTCAAGCTTCTCCTCCACCTGTTCCCTGCTCTCACTACATATCACAATGTCATCTGCAAACATCATAGTCCATGGAGATTCCTGTCTAACCTCGTCTGTCAGTCTGTCCATCACCATAGCAAACAAGAAGGGGCTTAGAGCTGATCCCTGATGCAGTCCCACCTCCAACTTGAACTCCTCTGTCACACCTACAGCACACCTAACCACTGTCTTACAGTCCACATACATGTCCTGCACCACTCTAACATACTTCTCTGTCACTCCAGACTTCCTCATACAGTACCACAGTTCCTCTCTGGGCACCCTGTCATACGCTTTCTCCAGATCTACAAAGACACAATGCAGCTCCCTCTGACCTTCCCTGTACTTCCCTATCAACATCCTCAAAGCAAATACTGCATCTGTGGTACTCTTTTTTGGCATGAAGCCATACTGCTGCTCACAAATGCTCACTTTTGCCCTTAGTCTAGCTTCAACTACTCTTTCCCATAGCTTCATTGTATGGCTCATCAGCTTTATTCCTCTGTAGTTGCCACAGTTCTGCACATCTCCCTTGTTCTTAAAAATGGGCACCAGCACACTTCTCCTCCATTCGTCAGGCATCTTCTCACTATCTAAGATCCTGTTATACAACCCAGTCAGAAACTCTACTGCCGCCTCTCCTAGACACTTCCATACCTCCACAGGTATATCATCAGGACCAAGTGCCTTTCCACTCTTCATCCTCTTCAGTGCCTTCCTCACTTCATCTTTACTAATCTTTGCTATTTCCTGATCCACAAAAGCCACATCTTCTACTCTTCGTTCTCTCTCATTTTCCTCATTCATCAACTCATTCATCAACTCTTTCCATCTTCCCATCACACTGCTGGCACCTGTCAATACATTTCCATCTCTATCCTTAATCACCCTAACCTGCTGCACGTCCTTCCCATCTCTGTCTCTCTGCCTTGCCAATCTGTATAGATCAGTCTCTCCCTCCTTACTGTCCAACCTAACATACAAGTCATCATAAGCCCCTTGTTTGGCCTTTGCCACCTCTACTTTCATCTTACGCTGCATCTCCCTGTACTCTTGTCTACTCTCTTCAGTCCTCTCAGTGTCCCACTTCTTCTTAGCTAATCTCTTTTTCTGTATACACTCCTGCACCTCCTCATTCCACCACCAAGTCTCTTTATCTACTTTCCTTCCAGATGACACACCAAGTACTCTCCTCCCTGTCTCCCTGATCACATTAGCTGTAGTTCTCCAGTCATCTGGAAGCACCTCCTGACCTCCCAGAGCCTGCCTCAACTCCTTCCTAAAAGTCATGCAACACTCTTCCTTTTTTAGCTTCCACCATTTCGTCCTCTGCTCTGCCTTAGTCCTCTTCGTCTTCCTCACCACCAAGGTCATCCTACACACCAGCATTCTATGCTGTCTGGCTACACTCTCACCAACCACTACTTTGCAGTCACTGATCTCCTTCAGATTACACCGTCTACACAAGATGTAGTCTATCTGTGTTCTCCTACCTCCACTCTTATACGTCACCCTGTGCTCCTGCCTCTTCTGGAAGAAAGTATTCACTACAGCCATTTCCATCCTTTTTGCAAAATCAACTACCATCTGTCCTTCTGCGTTCCTCTCCTGGATACCGAATCTGCCCATCGCTTCCTCATCGCCTCTGTTTCCTGCACCAACATGTCCATTGAAGTCTGCACCAATGACAACTCTCTCATCTCTAGGGATGCTCTGTATGGCTTCATCAAGGTCCGACCAGAATTTCTCCTTCTCCTCCAGCTCACAGCCTACCTGTGGAGCATACCCACTAACCACATTGAACATTACACCTTCGATTTCTAGCTTCAGACTCATCACTCTATCCGACACTCTTTTTACCTCCAGGACATTCCTAACAAGCTCCTCCTTCAAGATAACTCCTACTCCGTTTCTCTTCCTATCTACACCATGGTAGAACAACTTGAACCCTGCTCCCAAACTTCTAGCCTTGCTACCTTTCCACCTGGTCTCCTGGACACACAGTATGTCTACCTTCCTCCTCTGCATCATGTCAACTAACTCTCTACCCTTTCCTGTCATGGTTCCAACATTCAAAGTCCCTACTCTCAGTCCTAGCCTCTTGGCATTCCTCTTCTCTCTCTTCCTACGAACACACCTTCCTCCTCTCCTTCTTCTACCAACAGTAGTCCAATTTCCACCGGCACCCTGTAGGTGAACAGCACCGATGGCGGTCGTTGTTAACCCGGGCCTCGACCGATCCGGTATGGGATTCATAGATTTGATTTGCATGTTTGATTTGGCAAAAGTTTTACGTCGGATGCCCTTCCTGACACAACCCTCTGTATTTATCCGGGCTTGGGACCGGCACAATAAGACACTGGCTTGTGTCCCCTTGCGGCTACATTATGTTAATTTCTTAAATGTAATGTTATGAAATCATATACAGTTATCACCTGCCTCCACAGTTCCCCAAACTTTACAAAGCTTTAGCTTTTAGAAAATTTTAGAAAAATTTTTAGACAGGGAGTCTTTCCAGTGGATTTGAGGGTTTCATCACAATAAAGGCCTAGTTTGTCCGTCCATCTGTTATCTGTCTGTCAAATGTGATACTTTATGGGATACATCACACAGCACTAGTTTAATTTAGATGATACTTGTTGGAAAATTGCATTTTCTCACTGTGTTTCAACTTTGAAATGTTACAGTGATGAAAGAGCCAAGAATGTTCAAAGGGCAAAATTTGAATGTGGAAACATGAAGTCACAGATGACACTTGAGATGACACCTGGACCTTGGCATTTGTAAGGTGCCTCTGAAAGGTTCCACCGAAAGCAAATCATAAATAATACGTGACCCATTAAGGACACATTGGCTGCATCTGAATTCACTCACCCAGACATCTTTCTCCACATAGTAATCACGCATTAGTTTACACTGAAAGATTGTAGACACTTGCCTACGTTTTACATTAAGAAATTGGATACTTCATTAAAATGGTGAAAATTGTAGTGAGTAGGAAATACCATATAGCAACAGTACTGCCAAGAAAACAAATACTTGTGTAATGAAAATTCATCACAATTGGGTATGGGACAGTACCAATTAAACTATATAACTCACGAAAAAAGAACAACTGGTAAAAGTATAGGTTCATTACTCTTAGCTACATATAAAAACCTTTAATCCTTGTTGAAGGTTCAGAAAGCAGTGACAAAAGCAAACTAAAACTATTTTTATCATTCACATATTTATTTTTTAGAATTTTGGCAACGTCCATCCCTCCAATGGTCAGTCAACACTTTGGTTCAATGTGAAATCTTATACAATAAAACTACAGCATTGCATTAGCATATGTACATGTGTACACATATGTACTATACTTTTAACACCAGTTGATCTACTAATTTCAGTTATATTAGCATGCAATTATTAGCATTAAGTTCAAAGCTCCGGTTAGCCTAAATGCAGCTGAAGCAGACAAAGTAGCCAAATGGATAGGGAATTGAAAAGTTGAGTCTGTCCTAAAATGGCAGTGAATTTTAGAATGAACAAAGTAATTTGAGCAAACCATCAGATTTAACAACTTGGCCAATGATGTAGCAATTTTGCACCATCAGTGATGATGATCCATGAATATCATAGCTGTAAATTTCAAACAACACATTTTCTTTTATTTCTGTTACACACATCAAACACAGCTTAAAGGGGCAACCAAAGGACTTTTCATCAACATATTGCTTTAAAGCAAAAATGTTTTGGTTGAAGTTTAGTAGTAATTAATGTGTTTTAATGTTGGAGGCAATCATTGTTTTCTCCCCATTATCTTGAGATCACAACTTAATTATCAAGGTATCTTGAGATTACAAAGTTATTTTCTTGTGACAATGTTTTAATTACCTTGTTATCTCAAGAAAACAAATGTTTTCACCTTCTCTTTTTCCAGCCATCCATCCTGCTATCCTGAGAAAAGGAGATATTTGAAAAGATTGCAGCTATGGCCATTCTTGGCTTCCATAAAGTATTTATTGATATATTATTCACAAATATCATTTTGGAGAAGAAATACTGTACTGCAATTCAAACCCATTAGTGAGATTACAGTTTGAGATGAGGTGTGACAGCACACAAAAAAATGAAATGACATAGATCATCTTAACACAAACTGAGGGAAAAACAAACAAAAAAAAGACTATCAGAGAAATATGTTCACATTTTTTATCATGTGAGTCAGTCTATCACACTGGTCCCCCACAGTTAATGAGCAGGTCTTAGTTGACATTGTGAATTCCCGGTAGCAGAGGGTCTCCTGTGTTTGATTCATTAGCCCACAAAGGAGGAGGATAGACAGACACAGTGGAATTTGTTGGCAGATAGTACAGACTGAACACCTGCTCTGATGTAAACATTATAGGGAAAAACCAAAGAAAAAGAATGGAGTGAAAAGATAGTGGAATGTGAAACAAAAAGAGATGAGTCTGGAGAGAGAATTCCAAAAGCCTGAGATCTGCTGCCTCATTGGCAGCTTAATGATGTGTGTCATAAATGGTGTCACCACCTCATCTCCACTTCCCCCCAAACTTTCATCTCTACACATCCTCCCTCTACCTGCTCCGTCCTCATCTGTCTTTACACAATTCCCTCCTCCACTGCTGCCCTCTCTTTATCCTGAGCCTGTCATATAATATTTGCAATCACAAAACAGGAGATCCTATCTCTGTCTGCTCAGCACCTGCAAACATTAGCCATCAGTTTTTTTTAGTAAAGGATTAATAGGTACACTAACACGCACAAATACAATTATTTGAATTATAGGAAAAAACATGTAAGCATAGGATTGCAGTCGATGTAGGCAAAGACAAGGTATAAGCTGTATAATCAATTACCAAATATTAATGGTTTAAGAGCCAGATTGGGAACAAAAAAACTGGATCCTGACATCCCTGATAAATTGAATTTAAAAATTTCTCCAAAATTGGAAGCATTTAGAATTTTGGCATGATGCATTGCCCAATATCTTACAGAACACATTTAAAGCTGCGGTTATTTTTGGTGTCCTGGGTTCTGAATAGAAATTTCTTTTCATTTTCTGCAAACAGAAGACTGGGTGATTGATAGTATACAACTAATGTTTAGTAACTTTTTTTTAACCCAAGCTGAGTCAATTTTAAATCAAGTTTTGTTAAGGAAATCACCTGTGTCAGACACAGAATTTTGTATCTTAAAATTGAACACAGATGTACATTTTTCATTTAACTTATCACCAGGTGAAAAGTATATTGCACTGCTTAACAGACTTGTCCAAGAGTTCACAAGGATTAACAATAGATGACTGAAAATAATTCTGCCTATAGGGTCAAATCTTCATTAAAGGGGTCAGTAGTTTGATAATAAACACTGCATGACTTTTTTCTGCTGACAAGGCTTGGATGAACATGAAATACTTTTAGTTGAATCTTTAGTACATGTTACAGGTTTGTACTATAAAATACCTGATTCTTTGATATAAAGTCAAAGGAACCTTCTTGTGTACATAAAAAATTAAATGAGAAGGCAATGTTGGCTCCCAAGATACATTATTGACCATCCAATCATCAACCTAAAAAGTGCTTATTCAGTTCAACTTTCAATTCAACTTTATTTATATAGTGCCATATCATAACAGATGTTATCTCAGGGCACTTTTCATATACAGCAGGTCTAGAACAGACTCTTAATAGTTATTATTTACAGAGACCCAACATTTCCCCTATGAGCAGCACTTGGTGACAGCGACAATGAAAAATTTCCTTTCAACAGGTAGAAATGTTGAACAGATGCTGGCTCCTGGGGGTGAAGGTGGGGGGTGGGGGGTGGGGGCGTCTGCCTAGACCGGCTGGGTTGAGAGAGAGAGAGAGAGAGAGAGAGAGAGAGACGGTGGGCAGGAGGGAGGAGAGAGAGCATAGCACAATAATGGAACTAACAGCTATAAATACTATAGTTATACTAACAGGGATAATAGTATTACTAATAGGACTAAATGAAATGGTAACAGTAGTAATCATAGTATTTAAAGCAGTGGGTGTTGATCAAGATCATGGGCCAGTAGGTGGATCTGCAGCCATGGATCCAGACTCAGTAGCATCGGAGGAAGAAAAAACTGCAGGAAGTGTAGTGTCTAATAAGTGACTGAGGTTACCTTTCCCCTAATTCTGAAATGTTTAGGTTAAAAGAGATTCCAAGGTCTGATAATCAAAGGAATTTATGACCCTTTTTGGCTTTATGAGAGGGGTCATATAATTGACAAAACCAGATGTTAAGATAGGCCCTCATACACATTAACCTACACATCAACCTCTATAAGAGAGTTTTGAGCTGTGATTCGGGGAGAGACTCATCCTGGCTCCGAGTCGTCTCCCAGGCAAACCATGGTGCCTGATCGACGCTGGTCTTTTTTGTAATATACCTGTTTTATGCAATCAAGCCGGTGTCAGCGAAGTTTCCCTCATCATCTGCATATCATCGAAGTCTGAGAAACAACCACAGTCATGGCGTCACAAACAGGATCAGTTGTGGCCTCCTGCAGTTGCCGACGGCTTCAGCGCACCTACTCCCGCCTCTGAGCCTTATTGAGGACGTTTATTCATTTGATAAGACATATGAGCCTTTGCTGAGTCTGAGGAGGAGTGGAGAGATCAGCGAGGACATTCTGTGTACGTAAGCACAGGTAAAAACTTAAGAAAAAAAAGAAAGAAAAAAGATTCTCCTGATAAAGCCTATCAGAACTGGAAAAAGCTTGGCAACGGACTGACCAACTAAAGTAATAATGGAGTGTCATTGATTGTAGGAAGGATAATCCTGTTTAAATACTGTCGAGAACTGCGAATGTTGGTTTCATTATTTGAGTATGGTTTAGTTTGATCCGAGCTGATTCAGGAAGGTATTCAACAATCTTGAGACAAATGGACGTGATTAGAGCATTGGATGATAAATAAGTGGCTTTGCTTTTGTTTCAGTAAGCCTTTGGTCTCCTTTGAGGTTGGCAAATTTATTTCATCTTTCTCGATTGATTGTGGTAATACGGTGCTTTATGAATAATTTTTTAGGTTGAGTTGATTTACAATACAGAGTATTAGGGAGTCACTACAACATCAAAGATGGACAATAAGATTTCAAAAATGACTACCCCTGTGAGGTGGTACAAAAGAATAATCCTCTTGTTAAAAATATCGCAACGATGTCGGAGAAATGGAGCAAGCCTTGGCCGGACATTGACCGACCTCTGCCAGTGGAAGGGACTCTTAATCCAGAGGTAATTAAAACAATGCAGGTGCTTTGGTCCACGTATAAGGTAGGGCAAAAGAAAGGTAGAAGGAACAGAAACGCAAGGAGAAGAGACAGATAGAACTTGGCATCCTGCAGCTATTTGAGAATGAGGGACAGAAATTGGTAAAAGCTGCAAAGGAAAAGAGGGAAAGGAGTGCAGAAGAAATGGAAAGGAATGAGAAGGAAACAGAAAAGTTAATGGCAAAGGTTAACGCGCCCTTCTCACATACAGCCTCAGTAAAGAGGCCCCACCCTTATTAGAAGGGGGTGAAATTTACTGATGTTTATCCTAAGCTTCCAGTGATTAGACAGGAGGGTAATTATCACATCAAAGATGAGGATGAGCAAATAATAGAGACGGGAAAGGCTAGGACAACCATAAAGATGTGCCTGAGCTCTAAGAGTAAGATGAAAAAGGCACACCTAGAAAGTAGGGGCGGACAAAGGTTTAGAAGGATGGAGATGGGAGATGACAGTCAGAGTGATTTAGATGAAGCCGTTGGTGGATACGACCCAGTAATCAGACAGATATTGGCTAAAGCAGAGAGAAGAGGAGATAAATAAGTGAGGAGAATGAGTCCAGGAAAGGGCCACACTGATGGGAGTGAGGATGGAGACAGTGATGGAGACTCGGAGAGCGAGGGTTCTTCATATCTTCACTCGGTAGCATCCAGTACCGGGGTAGATGATGAGAGACGGCAGGGTTTTAGAGAGGTTTAGAAAAGTATACATAAATGCCGTTGGGATTTGGATAAGTTTACTAGTTTAGAAAGTCGAGAAGTGTTAGAGAATTGATTACAGGAGCTGCAGATAGTGGAGAAAGAATTACAGAAGGAAAGGTCTCAAAAGACACACTTCAAGGTATACCTTACGCCCAAGAAAGGGGAAGGTACCTGATAAGATGTGTTCAGTGGTTGTTCGAGGACAGAATTTGGAGTACAAGCCTTGGCAGAATACAGACATGTCAGAAATACTTGAGAAGTTACCCACTCTTCAAGATGGAGCACATCCTTGCATTTTGAAGTTGGAAGAGGTTTTGGTGGGAACACAGCCTGCCATGGGAGACATTAAGAGACTTTTGGCTAGCATCCTTGGGGACCCAGCTAGGGAAGAAATCTTACAGAAGGCAGGGCTTAATCGATATGTGATGACTGCAGCAAATGATCCAGAGTTGTTTGCTGCAACTAGTGGTCGAATGTGGGGAGCACTGAGAGATATATTCCCAACAAATGTGCACCCTGACAATATTTTCATTGAGCCATTGGGACAGCAGGAGAACCCAAGGGCTTACACATCGAGGGCCAATCAAGTGTGGAGAAATGTCATGGGACATGACCCAGACTTAAATCAAATGGAGCAATCAATTTTGAGAGTTAAGATACAGAAAGGGTTGCCCCTACCAGTAAGGAGAAAACTGGCAGAGGTGGTTGGACTTGGAAGCATGACAAAAGGCATTTACACAGATCATATAGCACATCAAGTTGAGCTATATCAGAAAAAGGAGCATGATCAGAAAGAACAAGATCAGGAGACTCTTAGAAAACGTAATCAAATTCAATTGGTAGAAAAAGAAGAAAAAAAAAAAAGAAGAAAGAGAAGAAACAGGCTCTGGTTATGCAGAGTCAGTTTCAACCAAATCAACCATCACCACAACCGCAGCCAGGACAGACCCAGTTACAACCACCCCAGCCATTTTCTGAGCCCCCCCACCGCTTCCTTTCCACAACAGTTTTTGGTCAGCCACAGATATGAAGAGGAAGAGGTCGAGGAAATTTAGGAAGAGGTAGAGGAGGAAATTTTAATTGCAATTTTCAACAGCCCCTAGAAGCATGTTATAACTGTGGGCAGCTTGGCCACTATGCTCGGGACTTTAACAGGCTAGGAGGGAGTTTTATTAGAGGAGGTTTCAGAGGAGGTTTCAGAGGAAGGTTCAGAGGACAACTGCACCCACCCAGGGGACCAGTAAACCCTTACAGGGGTCCGGAACCAGGTTTCTAGGGGTGCCCAGAGCCGGTCAGGCTGTGGGAAAAGTTCTTCATAGCAAACATGCCTGATGCTAAGCCCCCTGAATATCCACTCCTCTGCATGCTTAAGTATTTTAAGAATGCTGCCAAATCGAATTTGGTGGAGTGGTTGAGTCATCAACCGAAGTGAGTTCAGCTTAGCTCATACTACATAGTTTTGGGACCCCAAGGAGCAGCTATGAGGGTAAATAATAATGACTATTTTGTTAAGGAGTATGACACATTTGACTTTGATGGTGGCTGAGGGATAGAAACAGAAGCACATAGGGACAATGATTGCAGAAGCAGAGGAGGTGATTTTTGCACCGATAAAACAAAACCCTGCTATCTGGAGAAGTGAAGATCAGCAGTTCATAAAGATCATGATCTCGGTTCAAGGACAAGGACAATCACAAACTGTGCGGATGACACATGAGTCAGTTTTCAGTGTTAAATTAGGCTAAGATTGTATGAGAAAGGAGATATTACGACAAGTTCCAGAATGTTTGTCGTCAAAGCATAGTACAGATATCGGACTTGTGAAGTCAGCCCAACCAGTGAAAGTTGAACTCCGACCAGGAGCTAAACCTCCTTGGAAGAGCCAGTACCCACTGAGAGAGGAGACAATCAGAGGGATTGAACCACAAATTAAAGGATTGTTGCAAGCAGATATTTTGGGGATAAGTCTGAACCCTCAGAGCAACACGCCTATGCTACCTGTGAAGAAGCCAGATGATTCTTATCGCCTGGTAAGTGATTTAAGAGCGGTAAATGAAGTAGTGGCTGATTTTCTAGCTGATGTGCCGGACCCACATACTCTGTTAGCACAAATCCCCACAGATGCTACACACTTTACAGTGGTGGATTTGTGTGATGCATTTTTCAGTGTTCCATTTAGCATAGAAAGTTGAGGTTTATTTGGGTTTACATACAAAGGACAGTCCTATGAAGAGATTACCACAAGGATTTAAACATAGTCCTCACATTTTCAATAAAGTGTTGAAAGATGGCAGGGATAGATCAGATGTTGAATAGCACTGTTGTTCAGTATGTCAACGACATTATCATCTGTTCACCAGATAAGGAAACATGTAATAAGGACTCAATTAAATTGTTGGAAATATTGGCAGAAAAAGGACACAAGGCCTCTCGGAAGAAGTTGCAGTATTGTCAGGAGGAGGTAGTTTATCTGGGTCAAACGATAACTCAGGGATGCAGAAGAATCTCTGACAGTCATTTAGAAGCTATTCGGAAGGCTCCAAGGCCTAGAACAGTCAGAGAAACGTTTCTTGGTATTGCTGGTTATTCATCAGCATGGGTAGAGAATTACGCCAGCCTAACAGGACCTTTTAGGACTATGATTAAAGACATTGGGAATGCCCAACTTCATTGCAACCTTACCTGGACACAGGATGGTCTTTTGGTGTTTGAGACAATAAAACAAAGATTACAGGAGGCTTCAGCACTTGCGCTGCCAGATTATTCTAAGAATTTTTTGCTGTGTCTACTTCCATTGGGGGTAGATATGCATGCGCAGTTCTTTGTCAGCCAACAGGTATAGGGACAAGTCCTCAACCTATCTCTTACAATTCCACTGACTATTCGGAAGTAGAGTTGGGGTTACCACTGTGTTACAGAGCAATGGTGGGAGTTTATCTAATGTATGATAAAGCATCATCTATAACTATGGGTTACCCTGTGACAATTCCCGACCCATCATAGTCTCAGAAATCTTTGGAATTATGGTAAATATACATTGATTATGCCTAGGCTCAGAGACTATCATAGGCTCTTAGAACAGGAAGATGTCACCCTGGCAAGGTGTGCCACGGTAAATCCAGCTGAGAATTTGCCAACTCCAGAGGATGGGGAGCCACACGATTGTGTTCAGGAAGCAGAGAGGTACTCATGGCTAAGGTCAGATTTGCAAGCCCTTCCATTGAGTGAGGCGGACCTGGAATATTGGATTGATGGGTCCTGCTATCGGATAGGAGATAAATTGTGCACGGGCTATGCAGTAGTGAAAGCTCAGGGAACGGAGTTTGTTGTTGTGAAGGCGGAGGTGATCCCACAGCCTGCATCCGCACAAGTTGCTGAACTTATGGGACTAACTGAAGCATGTCTGTTAGCAGAAGGCAAGTGGGTGACAATATATACAGACTCAGCATATGCACATAATGTGTGTCACTTATTTGGATCGGTGTGGAAAAATCGAGGGTTTAGGAAAACGGATGGTTCTCCCATACAGCATCATGCTCAGATAATGAAATTGTTGCACGCTATGATGAAGCCTAAAGAAATAGCTGTAGCTAAGTGCGCAGAACACAAAATGGATATGTCAAGGGTCACACAGGGTAACAAAGCAACTGATGAGGCTGCAAAAGCAGTTACAGGAGCAGATAGATTAGGTAAGGTTCTCCTGGTCACCCATGAGGTGGACTTGGAAGATAAAATCACGCTAAGAGATGTAATGTAGTCTTAATGCAAGAAGCTGCCTCTACAATGGACAAACAATTATGGTTAGACCGAGGTGCCACTCAAGACTCTATGGGTCTGTGGCGAAATCATGAAGGGCTGATGGTAACACCCCCAGACCTGCTAGGTTTGATGATTCAAGAAGAACATGGTTTAGGTCATGTTGCAAGGGGGGAAGTTAGGAGAAAGATCACAAAAGAGTATGGTTTTTGGGCATCATACTTACTGGAGCAAATTGATTATATCATAGGCAGGTGTACTATCTGTCTAAAAAACAATGTTTGGAGGGGTGTGATGGTTCCTCCAGGTTACATTCCAACTTGGACAGGTCCCATGCGTGAGTTAGTCATGGATTTTGTTGACATAATAAGGCAAAAGATATATGCTAGTCGTAGTGGACAGATTTTCTCAATGGCCTGAGGCTTGTCCAACCAAGCGGAAGGATGCTCAGTCTGTTGCCAAGTTTTTGTGTTGTCAGGTCACAAGCAGGTCGGGACTTCCAGATCGTGTATCCTCAGATAATGGAAAAGAGTTTGTGGATAAAACAGTAAGATTTATTTTACAAAAATTAGGAATTAAACAGCGTCTAGGAGCCATTTACCATCCGCAAAGGAGTTTGTGAAAAAATGAATGGTGTGTTGAAAAATCGCATTTTAAAAATTTGCCAACACACAGGTCTAAATTGGGTAGCGGCGCTTCCGTTGGTGCTAATGGTGCGTTGTTCAAGTGAACTCCATGATTTTACACATGACACCCCATGAGTTGACTATGGGTAGACGGATGCCACAAGTGGAAAGGGTCTGAGTCTGGCCCTTTTGGAAGGTGAAATGTAAGCATATGTAAAATATATGGTGGCATTACATAAGAAAATATCCACATATGTTTCTGACAAACAAGAAAGGGGGGAGGTGCAAGAGAGGCTCAATGAGCAAAAGAGGAACACTGCCACCTGGAGACAAAGTGTTCATGAAGGTGTTTAGAAGGAAGTGGTTTAACGAACGCCGCCAAGGACCATTTGAAGTTGTTCGCAGTACTGGAACTGCAGTCCAGGTTAAAGGGTCTCCAACATGGTATCATTTGCGTTAAAGTGCCACAGGAAGAGGCGCCACATTCACAGAACCGAGAAGTTGAAGGCTCAAAAGAGCCAAAAGAAATTGCTGAAGAAGTAGAAGCACCTGAGAGCCTCCAAGGTCAAGATTCAGAAGGAGAGATTGACCATGGTGTGGACGTTCATGATGAGTTTGTATATGCTCCTGATGATGCCAGGGATGACGTTTCAGTTGATGAACAGGAAAGACGATTCGTTGACTTTAAGTTACAACATGTCCAAGAAACAACAGAGGACTGCAATGCCTTTGCAGGGGGATCCACAGATTCAGTTAGACCAAGGAGTCCAAGACCAGTTCGGAAAAGGGTAAGACCAAAATGTTACGAGGACCAGGGTTGAAGTAACTTTGGGAAAGTCAGTACGCCTCCAATGTCAGTGTACGGGAGAAAATAGTGGAGAAGGGAAATTTCGAGTTCAGTGGGAAGATACCACGGCAGGGTTCTTGATTTATCAAGAACATCATCACTACGGTTGTTTTTGCACACTGCTGTTAACTTTTGCGAAGGCTATGATACTGCGATGGGTTGGAGTTGCAATGCCAGGAGATAATGCTCAGATGCCAGTACTACGTAGGGATGACCCAGGCGAAGACGAGGAAGAAGTTGTGACGGAAGGCGAAATGGCTGAGAAATATCCATTCTGATTATCTGACTTCATTACAGTCAGTCAGCAACAGGAGGAAGA
Organism: Istiophorus platypterus; assembly: GCA_016859345.1. Lineage (NCBI taxonomy): Eukaryota > Metazoa > Chordata > Actinopteri > Istiophoriformes > Istiophoridae > Istiophorus > Istiophorus platypterus. Next base: position 25,892,462 of record CM029126.1, on the reverse strand, counting down.
GGAGAGAGACGAGAAAGCACAAAACTACGGGAAAAAGGAAAGACAGTTAGTAATGAGCATTCTTGAGGTGTTAATGTGCAAAGGTAGAGAGGAGGAGGCAGTGGAAAGGGAAGCTTGGTGCATCATTGGAAGTCTAGGCCTATAGCAGCATTGTGAGGGGATGGTTCGAGCTAATGCTGAGCCAGTTCTAACTATAAGCTATATCAAAGAGGAAGGATTTAAGCTGACTCTTAAATGTGGAGAAGGTGTTTGACTCCTGCACCCGAAGATGGTTCCACAGCAGAGGAGCCTGATAACTGAAAGCTCTGTCTCCCATTCTGCTAGTGGAGACTCTAGGAACCACTAGTGGACCTATAGTCTGGGAGAGAAGTGTTCTACTGGGATAATAAGGTATTATGAGGTCTTTAAGATTGGATGGTGACCGGGCATTAAGGGCCTTGTAGGTGAGGAGGAGGATTTTAAATTGTATTCTGGATTTCACAGAGAGACAATGCAGAGAAGCTAACACAGGAGCTATATGATTTCTCTTTCTGGTTCTTGTCGATACTCTTACAGCAGCATTCTGATTCAGCTGGAGACTATTTCATATTTTATTTTGGACAGCCTGATAATAGGGAGTTGCAATAATCAAGCCTAGAAGTAACAAAAGCATATACTAGTTTTTCTGTGTCATTTTGAGAAAGGATGTGTCTGATTTTTGCGATATTACAAAAGTAAAAAAAGGCGTCCTTGAAGTTTGTTTTATGTGGGAGTTAAAGGACATGTCCTGATAGAAGACAACTCCAAGATTATGTTGAATAGATGCTAGGGATTTTAAAAACCTGGTAACACTGACCTTTTTTTGGATGAATTTGGCAACTACACAGTGTATTTTTCCAAAATGCAGTGACAAAGTGTTTTGAAGTTACTACTGCACTAATTCACACCTCTGTCCGATTTCTTCTTCAAGTGGTGGCTAAGGCTTATATAACCATCCACCATATAGGAATTTATGAACTGATGCACAAAAGAGATACACAATGGTTTGCAGTCAGTCATAAGGCAGTAGTCAACAGTAAGAATCTATTTAACATGTACTTTTTGAGAAATGAAAGTTTTGCGTTCCCAAAAAATACACAACATGACCACAAGGTAGAAGAGGGGAAGTGTTTCTTTTACAATTATTGTTCAGTGTTTCTGTGATGTCCTCTGATAAGGTCAGAAGAGATCATGGAAGAGATCAAAATTTGACTCAAGCCTGGGAACTTCACATCTTGAGGCATAAATTGCAACAAGGGGGACTGTCCATGAAGAAAGACAAATGTGTTTCCCCATGAGGATTAGAAGTGGACTTTTACGAGAAACAGGTGGCATGGTCATCCAGGTCATGGTATCTGATGTGTCCGATGGTGTATGGTTTTGATAACTCCAAGCTTGTGGAGGAGGTGGTCTACGACACCACTTATCAGCCACTTACAATGCAGCCCTCAGATTCCTCCCCACACAGCTTAACACCCATTCAAACCATGACTCATGTGACCCTAACTACTCTCATGTGAACTCAAGGTTTAAATTACCTGACGAGAGGTCAAATGCCTGGGACTTCTCAACAGTCAGTTGGAACTGAAGAAGCCTTTCTGATGAGAGGGGACACATCAGGCAAGTCCAGCCATTTTTGTAAAGAACTTAGAGACATAATTCAATAAAAACAGGAAATTAAAAAAAAAAAAAAAACTGAAACATGATCAATGGAATGGATGTGCAGACCTGAGAAAAGCAAATGTTGAACAACATAAACCAGACTTCAGAGAAAAAAACATATGATCCAGACCTGCCCCAAAGTTTAATGGGTTCTTCACTCGTCCATATCCCATCCCTCCACCAAGTTAAGGCTAATTATGTAAAATTTTTTACGTAATCCTGCTGTCATTCATCAGACACTAGAGGAAAAATAATGTCCTTGGTGGAGGTACTAAATATAAGGTAAGCCAAGCTGCAAGTACTGGGGACATAATGGTATGTGTTGAAGCTGCAGTCAAAGATGTAAAGATGTAAATGTAGACACAGGAGTCAATCTTCTGAGAGTTTGGTCCTGCTGTGTGGTGCATATTAACGAAATTACAGCCAAGATATATGAAGGTCTCTGAATTAACTGTAACCTACTGTGCATTGAGAAGAACCCACTTCTGCAGTATCAAATAATTCTTTCATGTTTTCATGACTGTAATCTGCACACATTTCAAATTGCCTTCAAATAATCTTTTTTTTTTTTTAATTTTTCCAAACTGTATCTGTGATTGTTATTAGTGTTAGAAGTATATTTGTTCTTTATCAGATGTCTCACTCAATAAGGCAGGAAAAAAAGTGAATGAAGTGTAGCTTTTGACCTACTCGATCCATCCAGTCATATTTAATCTGCATATTACAAAATAAAGCAGGCTTGAATCAGCTGTTTAATTGGATGGAGGCTGTCTTTATTGGCCTAAGGCACTGCCGCAGCTAGCCAGGCTGAAAACAATGGCAAAAAACTGAGATAGCCAGAAAACTTAACACTGCAAAATAAAGATATTGATCACTAATGATTAATCAATTCAGATGTACAATGCTGCACTCTTGTTCAGGGTAAGATCTGCTAATGGATTTTCCAGCAGTGTGACTATTGTAGTAGTTGTTATGGTCTCCACAATGCTACCACTCTGTCATTCTCGACATGCTTCATTCAACATCATTACAATGTTATGTCACAATAGGACCCCAATCAATATCACCACTCAAATGTAGCTGTGCATGCATTTATAGAGAGGACCTTGAGGTCACTCCAAGACATCGGGACTTGCATCAGGATCTGTGAGATAAAAATGGACTCGTAAAAGCTCAATCGAACAGCAGTCTCTGATGGCACACAGTAATGAAGTGCTGTGCAGTTTCATAGGTGTTAATAAGTTGAGGCTACTATCAGAAAATGGTCATTTGCATGAATTACAGCACAGACAAAACATTAGCGATGACATTGTCAGTCATCTCATGTTAATATTTCTAACATCCTTATTTGTTCATGGCTGAGCTGATGAAAAATATCTGTTCTCTGAGCACTATTAAAGAACTCTGGTGATGGTGTATTGATTAGACAAATCTGTAGAATGGGATATCTATATGCTTGCAACAAAAACACCAGAAATATATGTGGCCTTTATATGCAAACACTTTTATCTTTCAGGGATCTACACAACGATAAATGTTCAGGTAGATGTATGTAGCCACAGAGTCATCACAGATGTTATTTATACAGTATGAGAGGTTGAGAGAGATAAAAGATACATACAGTGCAGAAGGGTGCGAACAAGAGAGAATATAACAGTGCAAAATCCCTGTACTTGTTGTTGGTCACTGAACATGTTTTATAGCCACTGCCTTAAATACAATTTGATAGACTTGATTTCACACAAAATGACTGAGGTTAAGTGTTTAGATTGTTTTTATCAGCTACTCTTGAAGAAATACTGACAATCAAAATGCCCATATCCTATGAATTTTTCTGTCACGGCATGATCGAGCAAGATAGATTAATACACTATTATTACAGTTAAACAGTTAAACTGTATATATTCTGTATGTATTCTGAAAGTGTGAACTGCAAAAAGAACACTCACAAATACATTCTCAGTAATCTCATTTCAATATGGATCCTCTTTACAGAGGTGTGTGTTTCGAGATAATGGCTGACATATGAATAATGTGCATAATGAAAGGCTCTTCCTTTTTCCCTTTTCTTTATATATATATATGTGTGTGTGTGTTTGTGTGTGTGTGTGTGTGTGTGTGTGTGTGTAGTCTAGCAGTTTAGAAACTGCTGTGCCTCAAAATTAATATCCCAGGAGATCAGCAGTTTTAGAAATATTCAAACCAGCCCATCTGGCACCAACAATCAAGCTACGGTCAAAGTCACTGAGATCACATTTTTTCCCCCCACTCTGATGTTTGATATGAACATTAACTAAAGCCTCTGATTTACAGAGTATCTGCACAACTTTACGCATTGCATTGCTGCACTACACTTTGGATATTGGATATTTCCATGAATAAGCAGGTGTTCCTACACTTGTTAAGTGTACTTCCCATTTTAGGAGGATTGTAGATAGGAGATATTTGCTAAGGTTAATTAAATTAAAAAGTTATAATTGCTCTTGCCAAGAATGGCCAGTGGTTGACTGAAAAATATAGATATAGTTGACTACTTACTGGCACAATAATTGTCCTTAAAATAGAACTATAGAAAAAGTACAATTATTTTGATTCCAACAAAAATCATTTCCAGTGTAAAGCTGCCAAACTGCTGCTTTTATTAATGAATTTTTAATTTAAGACTTTAAACATGATATCTTTGATTGATATGAAATCATGACATTGATATGAAATCGTGACATGAACTAGTAATACACAAAACATCCACCTAGTGTTGTAATGGTGCTATGATGATCAACTGGCAAAATCTTGTACTGAATTATCTACCAGCTCTTTTATTCTGGGGCTGCATAGGACCGCTGCAACACATTGTTAGGGTAGGATAAACACAACTTGAGAGAGGCTTAATACCTTTTTTCTCTGTTGTTAATTCAAATTTACAGCATACGTGGGAATCACCAACTGGCAATGTATCCTTATTGCAACCTCTCCATTTATTGTTCCAGTAAAGCTCGGTCTTACAGAGCTATGCCTTTGGTTTTATTGAGCCTCAGAAAAGCATCTATGGAATTGGTTCATTACTGATGTTGTGAATGTGTTAATATCTCCTGGCAGTATGCTGCCATTTACTATATCCTCAGCTCATTTCAGCTCATTTCAGCTCAATTGTTTTCCGAAGTCACAGTACAAATTGATTTTAAATTGCTTCTGTGTAATCTGAGACTGTCCTCCTGTAAAAAAGAACCCCATAGGCCATCTGTGACCAGCTTATTACGTTTTATTGTTAGGCAACCTCTGGCAACTGCAGTAATTATGACAGGAGCAAAGGAGGAAGTCAGCTGGCATAGTATATAGAGCAACAAAGTCCATGTTAGCAGGAGGTTGTGGTGGATGGATGGGTCAACAAAACCCAGGACCTTAACAAAAGTGACTGCTTGTTTTCCATGTGAAACTGACCATTTGACAGCTGTACGAAGGTCAGGTCTACCTGTAGCAGCGAAACTTCAACGAAAAGTCTGAGAGAGGGTGTGTGAAAAGTACCTATTAATCAGAGGATACAAGAACATTTCTGAAGCACAGACTATCCCTCACAGTAAAATACGTACAATCACAAGTGATTCACATGAGTATCTCCCAACAGTGTGATTTGACTGTTCATTTGAAACATCACTTTCTGTAGAACACAGCAAAAATTCCATTCAGCCCACCGACACAAACATACCACCAGTGGTACCTTTTCCAGATATTATCTCTTGGTTATTCTAAATAATCTGTAGAACATTTCAACATTTTACACGAGACACATTTCCATTATATAAGTAGTGCCTATGAAATCTGTTGGATATGATTATAATGTTTCACCAAAACCAATGCCAAGATTTCTATTAAACCTGATGTGGATAATCAGAAGACAACCAGCTCATTACAAACTTGAAACAATCCTATAACACTGGAAATGACAGCACTCTGCTGCTTGTAGAGTGAAAAATGCAATTTTTAAGTTCTGATGAACTTCTTGTCTGACAGGATTGTTCATCAAACAAAAAATGCTCTCCTGACCGCAGTGTGTTTGATAATTTATTAAGTGCCCATTTAAACAATTCCTAACTAATAAAAAGGTGATTTTATGGCCATAATGTTGGATTATCCCCTGAAATTTTTGCTTTATGTAGAATTATCAAATGTACAAGTATGAGCGTTTGTCTCATCAGCTTGCTTTTTAATTTTGTGCATGATCCGGTATCTATAAATCTATCTATCTTCATTTTTTTTCCTTCTGCTCCAGTGTATTCTTTTAAATTTTACTTCACATTCACAGACCAGGCACCAGTCATCCAGTTACTGTGGACATAGTAAGTAAGCTCATTCATGAAAGTTATGAGCTATGATCATGAGTTATCTCAGTTCTTTACATTAGGTTGTCTCAGCAGCCTTTGGGATTGAACTTAAAAAGAAACTCTTGGTTGAGAACTTTTAAACAATTTAGGAAGACTCCCTGTGGTACAATAAAGTTCCTTGTGAATATGGCCCGTGACTTGTTTTCATAAGTATCCCTAATGTTTAAACAGTCCTCCCCCTTTTTATTCAGATAGAGACATTCATTCTGACTTAGGAAATATTCAAAACTAATTATTAGAACACTAGATTAACTAAAATTTGAACAAGAAACAAGCAGGGTCAAAGGTATCATAGATTCCAAATTTAAAACAAAACTCTACACATCGTAAAAAAAAAAAAAAAAAAAAAAATTACACTTGACTGAGGTGGAAAAGGTCAGCGAAAGCAAAATACTAAAGCTTCCACTTCATTTGAAATACATTGAAGTTCAGTCAGGTTTTCTACATTAGATTCTACCATTTTTTGTTTAAATTTAGCTGTTTTAATTACTTCATCTCACCACCAGCTGTTTATCTCAATGCACTCAACTATTAGTATTCACACAACTATAGTAGATGGAAACATGCTTTACCACACCAAGTGTTGTATTGTTAGCAAAAAGTAGTGCACATGCCATCGATACAACTTTGAGAATATCTGAGGGCACTATATAGTGCACAAATTTATACACTCAGAAGACTCAACATTTAAAGACCATAGCAAATGGTAGCTAATGTATTGTGCTATATTATACTATATTTTAAACTATAGCATATAGGGAGGGATTCCACACATAGCCCATATGTTTCTTATACAAATTCCCTATGTGTTATATATCTATGTTTTATAATGAAGAAATACAAGAAATATTATGGAATGTTCAGTGGATTTTCTCAGCACTTCATGATGTTATTTTTCCATCTTTTATTGTTGCATCAAATTTACATTTGCAAAAACCAATTCTGAGCACAGTTACAGGGATGAAGCTTTAAAGTGGACAGGTGGACATAACCAAATACACCTCTAATTTCCATACTATGTGCTAGCAGTTTTTTGTCTTTTTGTTATACAACATTCAGGCTGCATGAAACAGCAGAACTGCACAGGTTTCTTAACATTGACAAAACTCTCTATTACAGAATGTGTGAGTGGTCTATTTTCTGCTTAAGCTCTTCTAAGGTGAGGAGTCTGGCATCTTTTTTAAAGGCAAATAACTCCCCGCAGGGGAGGCCAACACTCCCAGGTGAGGTGAGATTCTGAGAAGAGTGTTTAAGTAGTCAAGGTAAATCTGTCAAGGAAAGCTGCTCAAACTCAGCACCACAGGGACTGCACATTTCCCACACAGTATTACAGCTTTACATCACTTTGTGTTGGGTTACTTCCAATCAAATATGCTGGGTTGATAAAAAAGAATAGTCTACACAATGACTATATAGTTCTCACCTCTTCCTCCTTCTACTCCTCTCTTCAGGTTTCATATGTAAACTATATTAATAGATTAGTAAATTAGTCAAACAGGCCTTAACTTATCTTAAACAGACCTGCCAGACAGGTCAGATGTTTGACTTAAATTGTGCTCCAGCTTTTACAGCTTCACATCCACTAGAGAATATGTAATTACAGATGAATCTCATTTCAACCATGTTATGACCTCAGCCATATTTATATTGTTTATTATGTGTGTTTCATAGATCTGTTCTGGGGGTAGAGTGAGAGCTCTCCTCGCGATGTTGCAATCAAAACTCACCAATTCTGTAAATCGCTTCACTGTGTGTAGCAATAAATTGCATATTTTTGCCTTCTGAGTCACTCTCCTTTTCAGCGTTCAATGTTGCTCTCTTGCACTAATAGGCATTAGCATATCATAAAGTCCACTCTATTATCCTATGATTACCATTACTGAAAAAGTCTGTTGTTTCTTGCTTTTGATTTGCAGTTTCTGTTGTATGGGGGGTTATAAAGCACAATGTAGAAAATAATTTCATATGGATTAGTATGCACAAGATCCTTCTCTTGATAAGTTAGAACAATGAACAAAAGCAGATTTATTGATTGTTATTTTCTCTGATATTTCTGTCCTTTTGAATACGAGTAAGATGGAAATTAATGTTTGTCAGAGAAGCTGGTGGAGAGGGGTATGGTTACCAGAGACAAGCTTGAGATGAGTAGTGAATGATAGTTTGTTTGGGGAATTGAATTTTATTAACAGTCTCATTTTTCAGTCACCACCCAAAGGTCATGCCAATAACAAAGGGTTGAATAGTAGAATGAATGTTAAATTGAAAACTTTGCCTTCCAGAGCAGCTCTCTCTGATGGTGCACTAATCTTCTGTCAGTCTCATTCTTCATTTTACCTATGCTCATAAACTTCAACCTAGAACAAGACCCTGAGATACTTAAACTCCTTCAAGTGGGACAGCAACTGTTCACCCGGAGGGCGCAATCACACGAAGCTGTCATGACTGCTAGTGTTGTGCTGGATACCATTTCCATTTCCAACTGGAAATGTGGTTGACTTGCAGAGAATATGGAAACAGCTTTCATTCTGGTTAATTAGGATGATGGATCAGATGGCTCATAGCAATGTCCCTAGTTGTGGGGGTACTACAGGAGAAGTGCCCCCTAAGAGTCCCTGAGGGACACAGTTGTAAGCTTTCTCTAAATCCATTATACACATGTATCCTGAATGCCCAAACTCCTTTAATTCCACCAGTTATCATGCAAGGATGAAGAATTGATCCACTGTTTCATGAAAAGGATGGAAACCAAACTGCTCCTCTTACATCTGACAGTCAACAATTATTCAGAACCTCCTTTTCAGCATCCTGGAAGAGAGCTTTCTCAAGGAAGCTGAGCAGTGGAATCCCTGATATTTGGAACACACCCTCCAGTATATTTCTTTAAAGAGCCATCACCGTGGTCTACTTCCTAACTACCTCAGAGACCTCTGCCAGGGATATGCGTGAGACATCCCCCTAGTCTTTGCACTCTCATGTGAGAACATGGTAATCTGGTTCAGGAGTAACTCAAAGTATTCTTTCCACCTTTCAAGCTCCCCAGCTTTGGCCCCTCTGGTCTACCAGTACCAATATGAGTTTCAGATGATCCCTGTGCTAGCCAAGCCTGAAAGGCCCGGCACTTCAGCTTGACAGCCTCCTTCATTGCCAGTGTAAACCAACAGGTTCTCAGGTTTCTGCCTCAACAAGCATCAACAACTTTCTGATAAAAACTCCATGCATCTGCTTCCACAATGGAACCTCTGAGCATGGCCAACTTAGATTTGGATATCTCCAACCATCCTCAGGATGCACCAGAAATTCTTCTAGAGATGGTAGTAATTGATTATGTGGACAGAGGTATCACCTGGAGTTCCTAGTTAATCATCATTACAAATCTGGGTTTACCAGGTCTATCTGGCAGTCACCACCAGGTGGTGATCAGTAGACAGCTCTGCTCCTCTCTTTAAGCAATAGTCCAAACCATAATGTACATCTGCAGATGTGATGATATGACCACAAAGTTGATCACTGATTTTTTTGCGTAAAGTTTTCTGGTTCCATGTACATTAACGAACCACCTTAAGCTCAGACATCATGTTTGTTATGGCCAATCCGTGACTGGAACCAAATCCAGTAACCAAGCACCTCTCAGGTTCAGATCAGGCAGACCGTTCCTCTCAATCATTCTCCTGGTGCCACTTTCATTGCCGCTGTAAACACTGAAGTACTCCAACAGAACTCCAGAGCCCTTGCCAGTATCCTTTTTCCAGGATCCCACCTAAAGATTCTAAGAAGGCCTGGTATGCTGAAAATCTCTTTCGACCATAAATACAGACAACAGCAAGGGTCTTCCCCTCAGTGACCTGGGAGAGCTACAAAGGGCCCAGGTTGTGGCTCATGAGCATCATCACAATAAACCAGTGCCTCACACCCTGTACAACAATGGATAGAGTCCAGCCCCATTGGCAGGAGTTTGGTTCCAGTGCCATGCGTGGAGACGAGCCCAGCTATATCTAGCTCATACTGCTCCACCTCCCGCACCAACTCTGGCCCCACCCAGTCTAAAATACCAGTGTTCAGCATGCTTACACTGTGCCCAACAATGATTCATATCCCTGTAAGTGGTGGGCCCAGAAAATGGTGGCTCCATGCACGGCCACAAGAGACTTGTTGGTGAGCTCCTCTCCCAGGTCAGGCTCAAGGAGGGGGGCTAATCCTGGTAAGGTATTGTAGCTTTATAAACTCATTTCCAGGGTTCTGTGAACTGGCTTTTGTCTGGCACCTCTCCTAGGAAAAATTTGCCTTGGAAGAACCTACAAGGGGCTGCTGCCCCTAACGACACAGCTAAAAGGATCAGTAGCATGCATGAACCCCCTCTGCCACATTAAGGTTGTGAAAAAAAAAACAAATATATCATAAATAAAAATTGAAATTATGCTATATATAGATACAGGTACAGAAGACTATACAATAACTAGAAAAAATACAGAACATCAAAACAATATAGCCACATACACACAGTACAATAGTCCATATAAAATAGGCCACTGTGAAAGTGTTATTGAGATTTTCCAACTTTAAAAGTAGGTCATGTTCAATGAAATGAGATTCTAATTGCCCCTAACGTTTTGTTAATCTGTGATTGTCTATCTCTAAGTGTTATTTCAGGGCTTAGGCTATCGAGTGGGTACCATATATTGTAAAAAGTGTAATTAGGGTATTAGTCAGGTTCTGCAAAACAGAGAAGCTCTAACTACTATTGACACAGGAGAGCAATCTGTATCAGAAAGCAGGACTACCTGGATGCATATGGCATTGGATTTAAATGTAGGTACTTGCAGCTTACATGAGATCTCATATCCCGAAATGATGTTGTTTTGGAACCAGAATCCAAAAAGAAGTAAATGACAGTGTTGGACAGGTAGAATCTGAAGCTAATGGGGATTGATACAGGGATCCAAAACAAATACTGAAAAGTTCATTTTCTAACTCAACAAAATCCAAGGAAGTTCAACTAGCCCGAAGCATTTATGGCAATGAGTAAAATAAAATGTAGCCATGCCTTGGCAAATGCACAACATTCCTAAAACAATTCTCTCTGTAAACAGTGCTCTGCCATAAATGTACTTTTTAGAAGGGGGTGGAGTGACTGTACTCAGCCTTGTGATACTTTAGCCTCATATTTCACTTCAATTTGACACAGACTCTACTGAACTGCCTGACCTATTTCTGTAACCCCAAGGTTCAACACAGTGTAAGGAATAGACAGGAATGGAGAGGTTAACAATGCTACTGCGAGGAAAGGGGAGCTGAAGAAAATAAGAAGGAACAATGCATATTAAGTGAATTATCTCTGAGCTGAGAGCAACAGCATCTGTGATCCAGTCAACCCCCACCCACTTAATCTGGACTCCCATCTCCAATTAATCCAATATACATTTATACCATAGTCTTTGAAGTTCAAGCCTTGTCTGTTCTCATTGACATGAACTGATAATGGGGACATAGTTGGAGCTGATTTATGGCAGTGCCAGGCAGATTGCTGTGACAGTATGCCAGAGGTTGTGCCCTGTAATATAGAGGGCTGTAATGAGCAGCCTGTTTGCAGTATGTATGTTGCCTTGTCCTGGTCCTGGCTCATAGGTATTGAAATGATATGCAAAATGGGTACTCTCTAAGCCTCAGGGCACTAAGACACAAAGTGTGGTCAGACAAAAATGAATTTAACAGGGTCTAATGCGACTTGGATGCATCACTCGCATCACTGTCTCATATCTGTGTCTCTAGTTAGGCTATTTTTAGTCTTTCTCATTCTGTCCTCATTTTTTATTGCCTATTCTCAGACTGAGAGATTAACAGAGACAGATTTTTGTTGTATGATACAAAGGGCATTTCCCTTAACTTGACCTGATTCCATCCATGTGTTAAAGTTTGTACATAGCTATTAACAAGACAAAGGAGAAATTTGGAAAAATCACTGCCAACTATTATAGTTCTCTGAAAACAGGTGGCAGGTATTAATGCAGATGGCCATTGGTATTCTAATAGCAATGTTGTAGTTTCATGAGGCTGAGGTGTGCTGTTAAGCAGCATGTGGGATACCTAATTATACCTTTTATATGGCCAATGAAGAACACACTCACCTTGAGCTGCTATTTTACTGCAGAATAAAAAAACTGACCTCTCCAGCTATTATATAGTCCTGGTTGAAATTATTGGCACCCCTGAATTTTGAATATAGAATTTCGTATATCTTCAGAAATTGGAATTTTGTATAATATTTTAATAATATATACAAGGTTACTGAACAAAAGAAATTAAAAAAAAAAAAAAACTTTGCATAATATTGAAATAATAAAAACACAGAATGTCCCTAAAATAGAAACAATTATTGGTATCCTTTAATAATATTTGTTTGCAAAATAATTGGCAAGTAGTGTGTGAGCCTTAGGGGCCCATTAGAACAGCATTTTGACATTGCATTTTTTAGCCAAAAACCAGTTATTTAAAGGGAATCTCTGCAAATTAATTCTATTTAATTTGCAGTGACTTTATGTAAGTTCAACCTCTGACATGCCAATTTGTGTCAATGAGCAAATTTCACAGTTTTGAAAGTGCTAACTTTTGAGTTAACAGAGAGACATATAATTCCAGGAAAGAAGGGAGCCAACATATTAGCTGTGTTTTAGTTTTACTTTCATTTAACCCTGCCTTGATGGAGTAGATATTGTTCCACAAAAGACATCTGATGTGCAGTTAGTTGTAATACATAGTTAGGAAACCAGCTAGAATGGTGGGCTTCTGTGGTTGGCTAGTGTTAGCATGTTTCTGCCTACTTAGCATGTTACTGTTTAGTATGCCAGTAAGACTAGTTCAAGGAAAAAGGCCTCACACTAAGTGCATTACCAAACTTTCATCACCATCTAATTTGCAAGAGCAAGAGCGCAGGGATCATTTCTGCTGTGCTAATCTGGTATTATAAGGCACTTATACTACATGCAAGTCAAGGAAGGCTGGGAACGCCTGGGCACCTTGACACCAGAGTCTGGAGTTTGTTCCCTGAGCCACTAGTATGTTGCTAGGTTTAGGCAACCAAACACTAGGCTAAGGTTAAGGGAATGTCAGGATTATGGCTTTGGTTGAATACTGAAAAAGTAAGCACACCCCATTTCATTCCTAATGAAAATGTTAAAAACAATAATCAGGTTGTCAAGAGCCCCCCCTAGTTGCCAGATTTGCCAAGGGCAGCTGAAGTACAATGACTGCAAATGTTTTGCACAGATAATATCAGTGTGAAAATTATGTACTTTTAAGTGCTGTCTATATATTTTCTATATCTATGTGTGTTTACATAAAGAAAGTGTTTGTAAATTGTTGAGAACAGTTCTATCAATGGGTGCCACAAATACAGCATACATACACAAATGGTCACAGGGAAGTCTTTCTTGAGTTAATCACACAACGAGAGGTCTCTTTATATAAGATGAATGCAGAAAATGCATGGTGATTGTCAAAGTATTATTTTTACATTTTGCAGAAAAACTAATAAATATGTAGGACCAGTCTGAGCTTGTGTACACACTCTTCACACTGGTCCACTGGCAATGAGAAGTTTGCGTATTTGATTTATAGAAATACGGCCTTGTGATTTTGGTTGAGAAACATAATCTATGCAGAAATACATTTCTAACAAAAAGTTTTTATTAACGGAAATTGTATTTGTATGTATTTGAACTAATTCTTGAGGAGATAGGCTTATTCAGTCAGTTTCAGTTGCTAAAAAAATAAGGACAATGTGTGAGAAAGAAAAAACACTTTGACTCTTTCAACATAACTAATAACTTACATATATCCTGTATGACTTATGCTTATCTATGATTGTAATTACTTTCAGGCTTTGTGCTATATAGCTCCAACATATGTTATGTCATTATCACAGTTTTACTCAGTATTTGAGTAGAAGAATAGGCCAAAATATCTGAGTATGGCTTCACATGAGAATTTTAAGTTTCTGTTAGGTAATGTCAAGCCAAATCTGATGATCTCATAATCATATTTAGATGCATGAGAGAGTTTGATAGGGCTGAGTGACCATATTGCTTTACCTATTTAATTACTGACAATAGAAAACCTCATTCTCCTCCTCATTCTTATCCCCTCCTCCCCTACAAACAGCATCACAAGCCCACCCTTCTTCCCCAACTAACCATCTGTCTGTGCAATACAGTGAACACATGCCAGCATAAATATTAACATTACTAGTGTCTGTGTGTGCGTGTCTGTGCGTGTGTGTGGGTGTGTGTGTGTGTGTGTGTGTGTGTGTGTGTGTGTTTGTGCGCGTGCGCTGCGGGTGTTTGTGTGTGTGTCTGTTTGGGGCTGCATGTCAGGTGAGGAGCAGTGTGTTGACAGAGGTGTGGAGGTTGAAGCTGAGGTTTTCATTGTTCGTCTGTGAATGGTGGCAGGTGTTTGAGGTAAGCAGTAAAAGCCCTTTTAATGAGTAGAGCAGCCCAGTGAAGGCAGGGCTGGGTTCGGGCAGTAAAGGTCACCTTCTCTGAATCTTGTTGGGCCTTCCACAGAGAACTGAAACCAACCGGAAAATAACAGAGGCTGGCATGATCTACCGGTCTGTGGTCACAATCAGAAGATTCGAAAGATGATTCAGTTCTTTTCCCAAAGCTGCCAGTGGCCGAGACTTCATCCATATTCAGTACTTTTGCTTCTCAATATTAATATTATTGATATTAGTTCCTGTCTTTTTTGTATGCAATCTGATCCAAATGTCAAGTGTAGAAAACACAACAGGATGATGGTTTCAACATAGGTTCTAACACAGTGTTAAAAAATACTCCAGCACCACAATGAAGATGATTTTTCTGAGTTGAGCTATGCATTCCTCTGTCAGAGAAAAATTCTTCAGTTTTTACTCTGACATTAAGCTACTGCCTGAATTCGTAGGTTCCTTTTTAGCTATAGTGATAAGTATGCTGATAAGATTCTTCACATTGAGACCCAACATCTGTGTTATTCTTATTATTGGTGAAATAAAACCAGTTTTATTAGCTTAAACCTGTGTGTCTTCACAAATAACAGTCATAAGTATGTTAATTTTAGTACAAACTTATCCAAGGACAGGGTTTCCATTCTAGCCTATACCACCAGTAAAAGCTTGATCAACTGAGAAGGACCTTGTTAAACAGTTAAAAACATTTAAATTTGCAAAAGAACTGCAAAAGTTCTTTAATATTTGCTGTCTTAGTTAACTGAAAACACAACTCACTTTCAACTAAAAACTACTAACTTAAGTTTTTATTTCACTGATGATGTGAATGTAATTTCCTTCAATTCCTGATTTGATACCTTATGATTAGTGTTTATTTCTCAGTGTAGTAGTCTTTAGCTTTTTAGGTTTTGTGATTTCATGTCTACTTTTAGCTTACTGTACCCGGCGAAAATAGATGTCATGTTACATATCAGTGTTGTATCAGAAGCCTTTGGCAGCAGAATGATTAAATTTGTTGTTAAAAAAATGAGTATACAACCTACATCTGTTAAACAATATTCACTTTGGAATCAAATTTACTCCAGTTTTACAGCAGATTGAGCCACACAACACTATTCCAGCCAATCAGCAACAGAGAGCATTCATGCTCATGCACAGGACAAATAAGAGAAAAGAAAAAAGAATGAAAATGGGGGGGAAAGGCGGCAGTGGGAGTGCGAAATAGTAAATCTGGCACATGCTAATGGATAGTGCCAATTTAAAGATTACTAGGGAAAGGAGAAGGAGCAGTCTACCCCTCTGTCCCCACAGACTTTTGAACAGAATTGATCGGGACTGCAGATACGAGATAGGTGAAGATGTTAAGGTAGTGGCAAGGATGGAATGTCTACCGGTGGCTGCATGACAGTGTGGCATATACTCCACAACATAACAGCATTGTGAAGAAGGAGGGATGGCCACTGTAAAGCCAAGGGAAGACGGTCTTGGGGGGGTCTTCTCACCAGGTGGGTAACATTACTTTTGCTATGTTGCACAGTGCCAATGGATCAATATTGTTTTGGTGTGTTTGTTACTGTTTGTTAGCTAATCCCATTTTGTAAGTTAGCAATCAAGTACCAGTGTCACATTTGTGTGTCCGGTATCATTAGATTACTTGGGTATTAGGTATTAGTGTTGCTGACTTGGCAGTACCCATCCATGAATTTGGGGGTTGGAGCATCTGATAGAGCACTTGAAGGGAGGGATATATTTGTTTTGCTGTTGAGTTCAAATGTCAACCAGAACCACTTACTGTTCCTTTAAATTGATTTGATATACATGTTTCTGTTTATCATCATTAGCATTCATTTTGGGGCCATTTTCCAGCTACCTAATGAATGTAAGTCCAACGTTAACTCTCCTTTCAACTCTCTATCAACCAACAAAAACTGTGCCTCTTTAGCTAGCCCAGCTCAAGACTGTCTCATCCACTGTAAGGGAGAAAAACCCCTGGACAAGTCCCATAGAAGAGCTTTAACATGGAACAAGGACAAACACTAAACAAGTATTTTTTTTTATTTATCAGAATCACACCTTAAACACACACTTTATTTGCAATCTTTCCCTTATTTTATTAATTTTATTTTGCATAATTTCTAATCAGTCATGTTTAGAGTAAATGCTCAAAAAGTTTTTGAACATCTGGGGTTGGCAGCTGTGCAGTCATTCTCCTATGAGAGATTCATTCTAAAACAGTGTGTGTCTTGTAGGTATGATTAAAGCACTGTTGAGTAAATCATCTTTTTTTTATTTTTTTATTTTTTTTACAAGAAATCAAATGAACAATTTATTTCATATTTACCAGATAACACAGCAGAATCAAGTTTCCTTTCTAAATGTGTGCAATGGAAATATATTAAGGTGGGGACTCTAAGAACAATGATTTAGTTTCAGGCCATAGAGATGAAGAGCTAAATAAATAACTGGTTTCCAGTGACACCATTGCTTGAGGTTTACCGTTGTTGTTTTTGCATGTTTTCTCAGCTGCTGCATGTGTTGCCTCGTACACTCTTAACTCTTGTAGCTCAGATGGGAGTCTTAATAACATGTTTCACTCGTGATAGAAACAGGAGACATTGGTTAAAACCCCAGAAGCTTCCATCTAACAAGTACTATTCTTACAGCCACTGAGGTGGGACTCAAAATCTAAATTTTGCCTTTAAGGGTGGCAATATGGAAAGGCCGAGGGACTATTACGTTCAAAAGGGGTTAACCTCAAGGGAGGTTTAAAATGCATTTAGCAAGTGTATGAAATTTATTTGATTATGGCACATCTTGTATTCAAAGTTTTCATTTTTTCCTGTTAATACCTTTTGGCAGACCATTTGTTTCCATATGATGCTTCATTAAGCCATGCCTGTATTAGTTAACATATACCTGTAAATCTTTCCATTCTTGCATAAAACATACTTTATGCAAATTACAGTGATAATTATGGCAGGATACCACTCAGAATTCTTAGCAATTTTTAAAACAATAGATGACTGTTCCCGGAAAGAGGTAGGTAAAAGTAGCGTCTCATTTCAAGCCTGCAACCATCAATTTCCTAGACTGAAATTAAATCTGTCACTTTCACTTTTTATCAGCGTTCACTACCTAATTCACTTTATGTCAGTGAGTTAGTTAAAAGCTCCATGTCCAGCTCACCTGCTTTAAAATGAGAACCCTGTAAAATGGCCTTAGATTTGCACTTAGTGGCTACATAAACATAATGTGAAAAGGCTGAGGCTAAAGTTGCATGTCCCAGGTGAAAAGTAAACATCTTCACCAAATGATGAAAACATGAAAATACATTAGCCTTCTTCTTGTATTGCAGGATAGCAAGCTGGCTCTTACATTAATGATATTGTATATGATATATATGATATTAAAGTATTTTAATGAAAATATAAGCTTAAACTGCTATTTCATTCTAAAATAATATTTGGATGTTATAAATCAAATAGTTTGACAAGTGCCATGAAAGTTAGCTTTATTCTTGATTTTTCATATTTTTCAAGAAAGTATGTTTAGCTTTACGAGATATAAAGCTTTTAGAATGAGGACTAAATGATATCTTACACAAGTTTAGCTAGGGTAGCAGACATGTAAATGTACCATGTCCAGTAAAGAGCAGGACAGTTGCTAATATTACGATAATGTAAGTCAAGGGTAGTATTGGTCAAAAATTAGTTAATGCTCATATGTCATATCTCTGGGAAATAGCCATATGCTGCACTTTAAACAACACGACTTTGTGAAATTTTCTATCCTATAGCTTAATATTTTGTGAGGATAGTGGAGCATATTGTTTTCCTTCCTTTAGATATTAGCATACCATGTAAATGTGCCTATGTTATAGGGAGGAGACAAACCACCTGAAAAATCCTGGGTCCACAATACCAAAGATGGTGTTCGTATCATACATATGCCAGGACATTAACATTAACTGTACCAACACAAAATAATGTAGATACTTGATGATATGCTAACTTTTGGCTCTGAAAGTAAAGCTAGGTTCCTACTGTAGGAATGTAAGCTAATATGCTAAAAATTGAACCTCATCTAAGAGCAAATTTTGAAAATATCTTTTGAAATACGATCTGTGCACATTTTTAATTTCAAATAAACACAACCTGGCAGCTCAGATCTGTAGGGAGCAAACTCGCGGCTGAGCAGCTCTCAGTGTTAAAGGTGACTGTCGAGTCATGACAGGCCTTAGTGCCCGTTTTCATGAGCCCGAGCTCTGGAACACACGCAAGCAAACAAGCATGTCTATACTTTGCAGACAATATTCTGGATATTATAGGACAGACTACACCTTGGTACCAAGGATTATTATAAACCACTGCAGTTAGTCAATTTAATAACATCCAACTCATATAATATTTTTAGTAAATATGCAGTTTTCTAAAAACATGATTTCATTTTGTCATTATAGATTTTTAAGAGTAGATTAGCTGGCAAACATGGGAATTGTATCAATTTGAAATTAAATCTGCAACACAATAGTGCAACTGCACCAGCTGCTTGGCTGGATGTAAGGCATAACAAGCAATGTATTGCTGAGTAAAACTTGTGGAGCTCTGTGACTTTTCCTTGATAAATAAAGGTCAAATATTTTCCAAACAATCGTTACACATCCAATCACAATTTCGGGCAATAAACAAAATAGACAAAAGTTTAACTGATTGCTCATTCGTCACCCCCCCTGCTTTAGTCAACCGTCAGATGTTTTTAAATGAGTAAAATAGATATTCACTTTGAATCAAGCAATATAATGTAGGTTGCTCTGTTTAAAATACATCCCTTGTATACATTGGTGATGTGCCTCAAGGGCATTAATGAAGTGCAGACTATGAGGGCAGTCAGCCCATCTGCGACGGCACGCTCAGACATCTGGTGACTTTTTTGAAAGTTCCAAATTAAAGCAGAAAATCATCTAACCTGATTTAGAATATCAATACACACAAATGTATGTGCATTCATAAACACCAACACACGCCATGCGCATACAGACACACATGTACACACAAAATTGGAAATGAATACCCCAAAGCAAACACATGCAAATGAGGAAACCAAAGTAACCAGACGAAACACAAACATACATGCACACACCCGCATACTCACAAACACATGCTAATTAATAGAAAACAAACAGTTACTTAGGCGGTCTGTAGGGACTGGATTATACCCTGTCTCTCCTTGCTGAACAAATTGCTCTCTAAATTCAATCAAACACACCAGGCTCTGTGAGTCTAAGAGAGGCTGTAATCAGCAATGCGGAGACTGAAGATGAAAAAAAGAACAATAAATAAATAAATAAAACAATAAGCAAAAAAGAAGAAAAAGTGACTATTCTAAAACTATTCAGAGAACTGTTTTTTTTGGCAAAGAGAGTTAGTAGTGTTCAAGAACAATGTCTTGATTAAATGCAATTGATATCTGCCTACAGAGAGCGTCCAGCTTCAAGATTCCACAAGGAGCAACAAGCACCCAATACTTCCACTTCTAAAGGCAGGGCAATTTTATTTATTTAATTAAAAGCTGGAAAGAGGATTGCAAAGAAGGAATTTGATGCTTTGTTTCAAGCCAACACTGATAAGTCCTAAAAGTACAATAGATATGATCATAACTACTTGAGTGCCAAAATATCAAGAGATCAGTGATAATCAAGCAAATTCCATTTTCTGATTAAGACCATGTTATATAATTGAAAACTCTGGTCAACATTCATTTAGGAATGGTTTGTCAAATAACTGCAGTTAATTTCTAAAGAACTTCACCTTAAAGTTAGAGTACCTTACGATTCATAAATCAAAAAGTAACCCCTGCTAATGAATGGAGTCCAGACAGTAGGTATTGGGAAAGTCACATAGTTTTGTTCTTCAGGTTCTGTGCTTCAGCACATTTAATTTTGAAATGAAATAATGGATACTACAATAAAGTGTCAAGTCTCTGTTTCAATTTGAGTAGGTTTATATCAATGTAGAAAGAAGTGTGTATTATATAGCCCTTAGTGGCCAACCCTTAGTGCCCTAATGTGGTGCTGTTGCTGGCAGGAGGCAGAGACGCCACACTCTCAATTGATGTCCTCTGCATCAGTTGAGTAGGCAGTCCTTCAGTGTGGCCCAGGACACACATGGGTCCACACTGCGAAAAGAATGTGGCCATATATGGCCCAGACTATCTCTGAATGTGGTCTGAGCTATTGTATCTCAGTCAGTCCTTGATGCATCTTGTGTGCATTCACACCTGCACTGTAGGTGTTGGACCACCCAAGATTCATGTTGATAACAGGTATAAACAGGGCCAATGACTGCCTGAAGACACTGACCCAACATAGTACCCTTTGGGTACTCTGTGGATACTATGTGTTAAAAAGGCTAAATCTCCCACACATTCTTTCTATATTGATGTAAACCAACTTAAGTTCAGGCTGAGACTTTTGACTACTACAGTTTAATGTACAATTTCTTATTTAATTTCAAAGTCAATGTCTGCTGAGGCACAGTGCCAGTAGGACAAAAACTACGCAGCTGCCCAAATACACAGCAAAGGGAGAAGAAGGGAAGTGTATCAAATAACTTTTGCATTTATTAACCTCTATTAAGGTTTAACGAACAAAGTAAAATGTATTTTTTCAATTCCAGATGTACTCCTCAATTTGCAATTTTCAAGTGCAAAATTGTTATCAAAATAAACTGGTAGATGCTTCTCACTAACATGTTACATTGCATTATATCATTTATTCATACAAACATGTGAATAAAAACACACCTGAAACCAGATGACCCGAAATGACAACTTCAATAATTTTCAGTGATCTGATATCAAAAGGAGGCCATTTTAACCATTTAACTTGAAGGATCAGTCTTTCTTTGGAAACAGCAGTTTGGGAGAAAATAATCAGGTCATGTCATAACCAACTAAACTAATTCCAAGACAAATGAAATATTTAGAATGATGTAAGATGTGCACGAAAGCTTCAGAAACACTAAAACAATAGACTTTATATTCTACTTAAAACAAAATATAGAATAAACACTGCAGCAAGTGGTAATCTAAAATATATTAACAAATAAAAATGGTTCTCAAAGCCAATTTTTTAAGCTGGTAGGCTGGTACTTAGCACAGTGTGGTTTAGCTTGCTACCACTGATCCAAGCTAATTGACCCCTGTCTATCACCTGACCCATGCCACACCTATTTTGGCATTCATGAGACTCCTATCAGTTGGCACAGGAAAATCATCTGAAAATACTAACGAAGGCAGTGTACTGTAAAGCATCATTAAATAAGGATTTAGCTTTGACTTTCCTAGAAAATGATAAAATGTGCATCAAAATTGTGTCTATTTCTATTTTGGGATTCATGCCACATTAGTGAAAAATATCAAGTATAGCAAAGTTAACTCCCAATTTATCCCATGCGTTTTGAATTTCTTTTTCCACCACCATCATGCTTTTAGCTGTTCTTCTATCATTAACTGAGTAATTGGAGGAACATTGAAAAAGAGACAAAAGATTAATTATGTCTGCACAATTAAGCAGGAGGTCCCACAGCTTTTTTTCTGTCCCTTATGATTTTCAGTCATGGAATAATTGTTTTCTATTGTTTCTGCCACTCACATACTGATTTAATTCTCTCATCCACTGTGTTAATTAACAAGTCATGACAGCCGAAGTCAGACACTTCCAGGGTAAGTATGCCTCCTTAGAATAATTACAGCAGTGCACTACTATACACTGGCATATTAAGCCACCAAATGGATAATTCTACATACCAAAAATGTTAATGTAGTGGGAGTAAATTTTACATCATCACAGTACTTCTCCATCATCAAAGCTAACCTCTAGAGTTGACTTCATTTCTCAAAGGTAACTAGAAACAAATTTGACTTTTTCCAGTCACAAAGAAATATGTGTGCAATTAGTGATGAACTGATTTCTTGAGACCACTACATTACTTAAACTAGAAGGGTACGCAGACCTTCGCCAAGTGAAGTGTCCAACAACATATGCCACAAAAAAAAAAAAAAAAAATCATAGTAGGTTATCCATACCTGCCTTGAAATTCAATAGATTGTTGTTGCAAATTGGTTCAGTAATTTTTGCATGATCCTGCTGACAAATAAAACCAAAAAACAGGCATGGCAAAAAGTATAACCTCCTTGGGCATCATGTAAGAGTTGTCAAAAATGTTTAGGTAACATTAAGCTTAGAGGAGGCAGTGACTGAATATATTCAATCAGTGTGATTGTGCCTCTGACCAGTGTTAACATTTGAGTATGATTTTGCAGCAGACAGTGGGGAATACTTCTTAGGCTGTATAATCTCTACCGTGGCTCTGCAGGAGCTTTGTCAAGCCTACAAAAGTTACCCTGATCATATCCTCAGCATAATTTCAGCTTGGGTTTTGAGAATCCAAATGTTAAAAAGAGGCTTAGCTATAAATTGTGGCAAGGATATGCTGGAAAGATGGAAGCTTGACCCATATAAGGGGCTAAAGTAAAATGAGGTAAACGTTTTTCCCATCCTTTTTTAGTCTGTTTCTTGCAAATCCTCAAACTCTATGAACACACAATACTGAATTACTGAAGAACCTCTTTGAAAAAATGGTAAATATTTGTCCAGCATTTATTGACCATAGTAGCATTTAATATAAGTCTCATTTAAGATTAACAAGCCTTTGACTACATCAAATGTCAGCATATGCAAATAACTCCCTTAAGGCAAATTTCAATATTTTCTGACAATTTTAGTTTTTGAATAAACAAAGAATAATTCTTTAGATTGTCATAAAATTAGATTATTTTTGGAGAAAATACAATTTTGAAACTGTAATATGAACAAAAAACCCTCACTATTTGTAAAATCCTTGCTATAGCTAGTTTGTAAAATAAATAAAGGGGTAGCTATCGTTCACTGTTAGATGGCAAGCAGTAAGCCTACTGGTGTTTTTAAGACTATTTTTGTTACCATATGGAATTTGAAAATTTAAGTGATAGCAGTTTGTTCTGAGAGTCATCACATTATTAAGTAATTTAAATATTCCTGTTTTTCAGTGGCACACTCCAGTTTCTATACTATTCATTGTGATCAACTTGTAATATACATCCATTTATAAAGCTGCTAAAGATCATCATGTCTTCACAGTGTTATATCTTGATCCTTCTTCATCTCAGTAACTTTTACCTTTATTTTACAATACCTCTTCCCCCTTGCCATTTTTTATAATGATCTAATGCTGTTCAGTTACCAGGGGACATATACCAGATGGCACTGACAAGAATCAGCACTTTCTATTGGCTGAAATTAACTGTGGACTCTTTTGTGAAGGCCATCCCTTCCTGTGACAGGTGTTTTGCTGGCTCTCTCTGCTGCTGCTGACATATGCCACCCCACACCACACTGTATGATGGGAGAACTAATGGCCCTGCCATCTTATATGGAGCAGGAGGTATAAACAGTGGGTAGAGAGACCACACTTACATGTTGGATTTGGACCCATATGGATTCCAAGGAAGATAAGGTTGACTCTATTGATGAAGATACTGGCTATAAGAATTGTGGCAAATTTTAGTACCATATTAAGGCCTCATCCTACTTCACATAGGTACATGATTATACATTACATACATTACATTCACCTCTAGTTATTTCAAAAGAAGCATGTCAATTAAAACATGGCAGTGCTGTGTGGCTGGGATAATGTGTACCAGTAGAGCACTATATCAACGTATGAAATACTGTAAGCGCAGTGTTCCCTGTTAAGCCATTGCTTTCGTTGGCATCAGCAATATTGTACTATTTGACATGAGGATCAGTGTTAGCTAATAAAGTTTTGACCATGGATGAAACTGTCTGCTCCTTCCAGTTCAGCCAGCTCATGCATCTGTTTAATTACTCTTTTCCTTAGCTGTTCGTAGAAAAATGCATTTAATAAACACTAACAACACATCTGTTACAGATCCTCACCTACACACACATACTGTAAATTACAGAGACTAGACAAAGGAGAATCTCAGTTGAGTTGACCTTAATAAAAGAGTGAATTAAATACATTAGTCTATTAAAATGTGAGCTATAAAAACAGAGTGGATGGGACTAATATCCCCCTTCCAAGAAACACCTTATTGTATTGTTTTATACAGTATGCACTGTATTGCTAATTTTATTGTGTGAGTAATCACAAATCCCTTTGCAAGAGATGGGACAAAACAACACAAGTCATTATGCCAATAATTGAGCACATAATGTGCTGGTGGATGTTTTCTACTTAAACTCTTCATCAATTCTTCACCCAGAGAAACCAGCAGAAGGTGTTCCTTATGAAATGCTGGTGAGTACAACAGTTGTTGTAGTCAGTTATGTCACTAGGGAGGAAAATTATAAGGGCCACTTGCTATAAAAGCAAATTGCACAGAAACACGACTCCAAATGAATGCTAATGTTGCTCCATATCTGCTAGATGTGTAAACAGGCAACTGTTTGTTAGTAAGTTCCCCACATCAATTTAAAAGGTATGATTTATCAGTGTTGTGTTTATTGTTAGTCTCTAACTTGTTTATATGTCTATTATTTCTGGCAAGCCATTACATCCTTGTCAGGGAAATGAAAGATCTATGAGCTTAACATTGTTAAGAGTAGTTACAATACTACAGAGTCTCAAACTGAGTTGTTTTTTTTGTTGGTTTTTTTTTGTTGTTTTTTTTTTTTTTTACCAAACCTGGTACCTTAATTTGAAAGCGCATGATTGCTTAAAGTAGAATTATATTCATCATACCCATGGCAACCCACAGAGGGACTGTGTCACTCACCAAATGCCTGTTTTCAGTGCTCCATCCACCATTCTGGATCTGAAGGAATATGTTGAGTCAGGCCAGTCAGGTTGGCGAAGTGTGCAAAGTTGAAAATGAATCACTGGTAGTAGCCCACAAACCCCAAGACATACTTCATTTTTTTTGGGACTTGAGCCTTGGGTTTGTCTACTTGTAAATGCACCTGCCTGCCACCAAAGGGGTTCCCAGATACTGTACCTCACTCGGTCCAACTGCAGACTTCTTCTAGTTGGTGGTGAGTCCAACTTGTCTTAGCTTTGAGCGTGGCGGAAACCCGCTGTGCTCTAGAAAGTAAGCAGCAGCATATGTAGCTTTATGGAGTGGAGGAAGCCATATTTCCCCTGGACACTGGAGATAATGAAATCTGCCAGTAGCCCTTGTTTAAGTCAGTGTTGTGAAAAAATTAGTAGTGACTAGTTCATCCAGGAGTCTGTTGAACTGGGGCATTGGCTAGGCATCAAATTTGACACATTGTTCACCTAGCAATAGTCCACACAGAAGTGTATAGACCCATTCTTCGTGCACCAAGAGAGATGGGGTTAGACCAGGTGCTGTTAGACTAGTCTATCTCCCCTACCTTCTGCAATGCTTTAGTTCTTTTTAAAACCCTTGTCTTTTGTGCTCAGGTAACCAGTAAGTTTGTGAACACACCATCACACCTGGATAGATCTCAATATGATGCTGCATGAGGTCTATGCATCCCGGAATAGAGGAAAAGACATCAGCAAAATGCTACTGCAACATGGCAACATCTGTAACCCTAACCCTAACTCAGGGAAGTTGAGAGATGGAATCACCGTGGAACAAGGTAAATTGGAGGAATTTGGCAACCCAGGCCCTAACTCATCTTTCTCCTTCACCATTTTCACCAGAGAAACAGTCTCTGCCTCTCTCCATGCTCTAAGAAGGTAGAGGTGGTAAATCTGTCTTACCCCTCCCCTGTAAAAATGCACCCATTCATCATTTGATGACGAAGGGTCCTGCAAAAAAGAGTGCTGCTAATTGGTGGGCAATTTTGAGTCAAAAGAAGGAAATAATGCACTTATTTCATCTCCTGGTGCAAATTGCCTCAGTTTAGCCCCTCTTTTGTACAGATGCATTTGATACTCCTGCGCTCTGAGCAAATTCTCCTGTCATATTTACCAAAGTGTGAGGCATTTTGCTCTCAGGTCAAGGACATAATGAATCTAATTTTTACTTGGGTTTAAACCTCCCTATGGAGACCTAGGGCACCTCCAATACTGGAAACAGCAGAGGTTCTTACCACATATCACAACTGTGGATAGGTGAATCATGTTTTATTTGGACATTTGACAAGAGGTTGGTTCAGGGGTGGTATAAACTAGTCTGAACTGATTTGATGCCCAACAATCCATAAAGTTCATTACTGTTTGTAAAATGGATGAGGGTGCAATTGGTCAGTTCTAATTTCTTTCACGATTCCAACTCAAGAGATGACCTGAAACAGTGCCTATCAACACTTGAAATGGTGAAATGGTGAAATGGTGAAATAGAAATGGTGCACAATGGCACTTCTTCGGGATATTGCATTGCACAATCTACCGGGACTAACACAAAACAATACCCAATTCCACTCTAGTTAAATGTCCCTTTGAGGTCCAACACGCTAAGCTGGAACCTAAACTAATGGTAATGGCTGACAAGGTGTTCTTGGTATGGCTAGTTGGTTAACTTGTTGACTTTTCTATATGAAAAGTGCCCTGAGATAATGTCTGTTAGGCTATGGCGCTATATAAACAAAGTTGAATTGAATTGTATTCGGGGCAAGAGGAAAACCAGCAGTGTACATCTCTCCAGATGCCCAGCCAACAGAATCAGTCTATTATGCTGTCTACTGTTTTGTTTTACCCCAAGTGACCAGCCATTGGGTTTTAATGAGCCATGTGGAAAAACTCTTTCTGGCAGCTTTGTGGCAGCAACAATTTGATGAGAAAATCTTCAGTCTGAGTGTCACAAGTCTCTTTGTACTGCCTATACCAATGAAATGTGTCGGTATGTCTGTGCTGCATCAGAGCACACAAAATGATCATCTCTTTTTATCACTTGTTTGAAGACAAAGTGTAGAGTATCATCATGAGACTGCTCAAATGGAAAGTCTTCCATGGAACTAAGGTGGATGTTACAGAGGGAACAGGGAGGTCTGGATCCCCCTTACTGGGAAAACAGAGAGCTGTGCCCCTCAACAGATTCTTGTAAACGTAACTGTATAATTTTAAATAATATAAAACTATGCATTTAAAGAACCTGTGCCAATTATAGATATAAGGTCCCATCTTGGTGTTCCAGAACTGGCCACGTTGCTCCTCAGGGAAAAGTCCATTCAATCCAGAACAGCTTTTTTGATATCCTGAAAATTCTTCAGGACAATAGTCTGGGCTTCCCGTGTCAACAAGGTAAACAGACTCATGGTCCACTTCACTGCTGGCCAGTTGCAAGCCAACATTTGGGGATCATCTGTCTTGGTCATCGTATGCAGAGAGCAACCAGGTTGGAGGGTGTGATGATATTGCTCCTGACCAGGAAACCAGTTGCTCCAGTATCCAAGTCTGC
Organism: Istiophorus platypterus; assembly: GCA_016859345.1. NCBI lineage: Eukaryota > Metazoa > Chordata > Actinopteri > Istiophoriformes > Istiophoridae > Istiophorus > Istiophorus platypterus. The sequence goes on along the minus strand of CM029126.1, from coordinate 25,864,490 downwards.
CCATTGGTCTGGGTGTCTGGGCAGCAACTTTCCCCAGCATCTGTTCAAGGGTGCCCACCAGCTGTACCGGTTGTAGATTTGACAGACACCTACTAGCTGTGCAGAATCCATGTTCAGGCACCAATGTAACACATCTCAGTCAGACACAGTTCAGCTTACTTGAATTGTCATTTTATAAGTACTCACACAAACGCAGACATAATCTATAACATAGATATTCCTCTAGCTAGTTCGCTCCTCAACTACCTCACCATGCAACTCTGGGTGGCTTATAGTCCAGCTTATTCAATAACCCAAAGTCAAAGTATAAAGATTCCAGAGAGAAGGACAATTGCTTTCATACTTCCATCTGTATCAAACCATCTCCAATGACCTCAAAACAGCTGGTAATTGTTATGTTTTTCTTTTTTTTTTAATTTGGACAAAATCTTACACCAAGATTATGACAAACACATTCGTATTTAGAATCAATAAAACTACATCATATCCATTCAAAGACTACAGGAATTGATATGTGTAATACATATATATGGGAGACAGTCTACACTAACTTGATCCAATTTTTAATAAAAAAAAGATCATGTCAGCCAAAACACCAAGATAATAAGAGTGCATTCACATGTACCCATGGCTACAGTATTACTCTTCTTGTAATTGATGTGAGTTCTTTAGTTCCACCTCAAGCTAAAAATGACCACAATATTTCAAAGTCAAAGCAATTGAACTATCTGCATGGTTCTTTTTTGGTCTTGGAAGTGCTCCTGCTCATTTATAGCTATAATTTGCTGTTTCTGAGGCATTCATAAATTCATTCACTAATACTGTATATTATGTACCAGGAAACTATGCTAGATGACTCAAAATGGTGCAAATGAAAGCAAGTAACGTGAAAATGGTGTATATTTTTATAATGCTGGCAAACAATGACTTTATCAAAAGATGAAATGTGTCATACTTTTATTGTCTCCCAGCACTAAATTCTCATAACATATCTGTGGAAGGTTTGTTGATCACAGCCAGTGACATGGTGATTAAACTGCAAGCTGCTGAAGTTTTTACTAATGGCTGCCATCAGTTATACTCAAGTGGACTGAGCTGGTGACAATCCCCACAGCTGCTTGGGGTATACCTGTCAATATACCACTCTAGAAGCCTTAAAAACTCCTGAATGGAACATTGATTCTAAAAAAAAAACAACAAAGTTTTCATGAGATAAAATTGAAATGATGGGGACAGGTGTTATTCTATATTTTTCTTAATGTCAAGAAGACCATGAAAAGAAAACAATGAAACCTGCAAAGTCAACAACAGCAACTTTTGCATCTACAAAGTGCAACACATTGTATTTTAGAATAGAAAAAAAGGCAAAAACCAAGAATGTGTTATTATGTCTCTTACTACTTATTGACTTCCTTAACCAGTCTGTAGCTATACAAGCACAATGGTTTCTAGTGAAGATGTAAATCTTTACAAACTGAAAAATATCCAATTTTATTAAAAAAAAAAAAATTTCTAACACAGCAGGCAACTATAGTTTCTGATACACAAAAAGGAGGAAAGAGTGCAGTTATTTATTGGATTATTTGCATAGTGAAGGAAATATGTCATGTACTGCAATAGTGTGACTCAATGATGTGTTTTTAGTAGTTTTTTTGACAACAATTGAGCTCTAGGGTACAGTGGAATAAGATACACCAATCAGCCACATTAAATGGTGTATATATATATATACACATATATATACAGTGGGGTCCAAAAGAGATGACTTGTCCATTCACTTCAATGGATATAGAATATCACCTGATTTATCTGTTTAAATTGCCTTAAGAGAATGCTGATCTTCATAAACATGCATTACACATTAAATTTATTTTTGAGACTGAAACTTCTTGCATGAATAAATGATTAAAACCTAGATGAAGTCAGGTTTGTTTTGAAATCAGCATTTATTGGCCACGAGGAATTTGAAGCACTTCACCACTCCGAAAGGGTGGGTACCACTCTAATCCCACATATTGCATAGTCTATTTTCATTCCACTTTAGTAGTCCTCATTATAAAGGTGTCCAGTATGAAAACAAAGCAAATCAAAGCCTGATGTGTGAGTGAAAGGAACATTTCCATCATGTTCAGTTGTGCCCTCATTTGTACAGTGCCCAATAATGAGACCTAATAAGTCAGGGGCCTGATGAGAGATAACAAGGTGGATGACCCTAACAAGGTCCGACACATACTGATGTAACAGAATGTCTCTGAAGATTAATCCTTGTTGATAAGAAAGTTGGACAACTATTGCAGTATTCTAAGGCTGCATGTGGATCGGATTTATTAATCTTGGAGAAGTGGAGTGATTTCAATATTTCATGAGCTGGTAAGTGATTTTAATCCCATCCGGTGCATGTATAGTACAATGGGGTCCAAAAGCCTAAGAACATGAATGGGAAAGAAGTGTTTCAGACCTTGTATGTGTTTTTCACCCTTGTTGTTCCCAGGGTTATAGTAATATAAATATGGTTAAAGATGTGGTACAGATGGACAAAACAAACAACGACTACGGATAATCAGTTTCACTAAGGACACAAACAGCGGTCTCCTGTGTCAAAGTCCTGTGTTTTCAACTCAAACTTCCTCCTAATGCAGACTTTGTTGTTCTGTATACTGCGTCATATAACTTCATGCTTTGCTCCCATCACAATGCCTGCTAGATTTTTTTACAGGACGGTTTCTTGGAAAAGCTCATCAAATGTGCTTCTCAAATGTGCTGTACCTACCTGTCAGTTACATGTAGGTACAGGTATTGCCTGTTTAGCATTAGAATTAGCTATTAGCAGTTCTTGTTTGCAGTGTAGCCATGAATGTATACATAACTATCACCACAATACTCTGATACTGAACTAATCATGAAGGCAAGTTCTTAAGATTCTATTTTCTGTGATTCCAAAGTATATTTATTTAGAGGTTTAGGTACAATGGGCTTCGGAGATAATGATATTTTGAGGAAGTGTAACACACTAGCCCATCTCCCTCTTTAATGTTAATACTTCTACAAAGGTCAGATTTACATCCAGGAACATATATGTGAAGATTTTAGAGTTTTAGTTACAAGTTATTTGTAGGACTGTCAAAACTGTATGCAGGGGCATAACACTAATGTGAATAATGGGATTACAATACCCATTCTTTTACATTTTCATGTAGTTTCCATGAGTTAAACTAGAGTGACACTTGATCCTCAGTAAATGCATGTTTTTTTTCCTGCTCTGACCGATGCCTTACAGTAATGTAAAAATCAATAGCCATTCTACTACTTTGCTATTCTAGCTGAACACGCAGTCACTGTAAGCCTGTGGTTGGAAAGTAAATTCTGTGGTGCACACGAAGTGATGGGTTAGATGATGCTGGTTTGTTTGGAAAAAACAAAGTTGACCATTAATATGCAGCTTGATAGCTAGTGAGATTGAGTGAGAAAAGAAAGAAGCACCACCCACATAAGCTCAAAAGACAAAGACAGCACACACACACAGATGGTTCTGACATTACTGCAAGTGCCGTGAAGGAAAATTGTGCTGCTTAAAATTGTCATACATCTTGAGCAGCACAATAACACAATAACACAATAATGTGACACAGAGTATCATCCATGGGAGAATCTGTATGGCTGGAGGAAAAGAGTTCACATTAACCTTTGGCTGCTGCAGAAGGAATTGGGAGCAGTAGAGTGACTCAGCTTTAATATGAAAGAGACTTTACAGTTCTGGTTGTTATTATGAAATACAGTATCTACACACACAGCAGCTCTCCTGGGCTAAGTTGTTTTTAATAAAGCCTTACACTCACTCTTGTGCGCGTATAAACAGATTCCAGACCAGAGCAGCAGAGATACATCAGGGCTGCTAAAAGTAGAGTGAAATAAATTATGAGAGGAACTCTACACGTTTGCTGCATCAGGCCATGATTAAAGGAGACACTTGTTCTGCACAGTAATTGTTATACAAAACTGTTCTATAGGAACATAACTGAAAAGAGATTAGGGTTTGCATTAATATGACTGGCCGCAAAGTTGTTTTAACACTTGTCAATCAGCTGCAGTGTTCTGAAGCTCCTGCTATAGGAAGCCTATTTTGTTGATAAAGACTTCACAATATCTATTGCATGTGTTGATGTCATTTTGAACTGTCAGTTACCTTACAATTATTACACCAGCCCCCCCTGTATAAGATCTTTTCACACTTTACCATATTCAATTGACATTCCTGGGTGTCATATATTTTGCAGATAAAACCCAAAAAGGTGACCACCTACAGTCATTGATTGAAGATGCTATCACCACCATTCAATCTTGCTTCTTATTGCTCTTATGTTTGATGACAGGTCCTCAGATCTTATTTGGACTGTAGCCTGTAGCTAGAGGGCCTGGTGCCATTATACTCACAGACACACACACACATATGTACATAAAAAACACAGACACACAGATCGCACACCTACTCATGCAGACAAACATATAATCAAATGTCTTCAGGCAAGCACACAAAAACATATCAAAAACCCATTTGCATCACTCAAAGTCTAATTTAGGTCATCCTCTTCAGATTTTACACTCTCTGCCTTTTTCTCTACCTCCTTCATAGTTTCTGTGTTTCAATCTGGAGATCCAGTAAATTTCACCTGACATGAAAAACTTGGCAACTCATACATTACCATGCATCCATGCAAACCTAGAGAAATTCTCTTGTGAAATTGAGAGACAGAGCTACCAATGCAGCCAGTGACGACAATAGAAAGCTGGGGACCAAGTTAACAGCTGTTTTTCTTCAAACTGATGCATTTTATCACTCATAAAGTGAGTTCCACCTCCTTACATACCCCCATTTGTGTAATAACAGTCATAAAAGTCAGTGCCAACCCTGTGGATGTGATGGAATGCCGATATCGTTCTTCTCCAAAGTTTTCTCATCTCTGCCGCCCACACAGCTATGCTGATTATACAGCAGCATAACAGATGTTGGTTTTACTTGACTCTCCCACACACATTAATGTCAGCCACATACACTTGTTCACCAAAACCACCCCTGTACTGAGAGATTCCTGGCTGTTGACAGACTTTGTGTGCAAACTAAGTAAACTAAGTGTGTGGATGTGAGTGTATCTCAAGGGCAGCATTAGTGCATATAGGAGAATAGACTGTGTGAACCTGAGGGAAATATCACTTTGGTGTTTGTGTGTGTGTGTGTGTGTGTGTGTGTGTGTGTGTGTGTGTGTGTGTGTGTGTGTGTGTGTGTGTGTGTGTGTGTGTGTGTGTGTGTGTGTGTGATTGTGTGTGTGTGTGTTTGTGTGTGTGTGTGTGTGTGTGTGTGTGTGTGTGTGTGTGAGGAATAACTTTTAATTATCCGGGTAAGTTCACTATAAACAACTTCGACTTTAGCAACAGTTTACAGACAAACACACAAGGGCATTGACACTGGAGTCTGACCAACACTGTATTGATCCACTGAAGCAGATATGAGTTCTACACCTTGCTAAGGAAAAATTTGACATTAATTGTTGAAGGAGAAAAGCATATTATTCACATTTATTTTCCATAACCTAATTCTTACCTTGTTATTCTGAGCTCTCTTCATACTGTATGTGTTATTGTGATCATAGATTTACTCTTTATAAAGGTTGAAATTCCCAATATACTGGATGGATTAATAAAGCTGAGTAGACCTGATTTAATGTAATGTAGTATCTTCAGTTTCAGAAGACCCATGAGTGGCCAATAGGGGTCTGAATCTACCATTACCAGAAAAAAGATAAATGCTCCATGATCTGATTAAAAAAAAACAAACAAACAAACAAAACAATAAAAATAAATTTGTTACAATGCTAGTCAGTGGGACTACAATCAGCTGTTATTTAACTTCATATGAATGAAACATATAGCCCTTAAATGTTTTCAGCGTCGATCATCTCAATTTGGTAGTTTAAAAAATGCTATACTGACAAATGTCCTTAAAAATAAGCCCCTGTTTGTCTTCTGTATAGACAATGTGAGGTATTCGGCAGTTGAAATACTTCAGAGGTTTGGACTGACATTAAACTGACTGAATTATCAGTAAAAAAACAAAAAAAACAAAAACAAAAAAACAGATGAACAACTGTGTCAGAAAATATCTGCTTAAATACAATTCTATGTGTTTAAAAAAAAAAATCAACTGCAACTCCCAGTGTAAATAAGAATTATCTGATCACCATCAAGCCTATGGTTAGAACTGACTCAGCATTAGCTTGAACCATCTCCTAGTTATCCTGCTACAGGCCTAGACTCCCGGGGGACTTCCCATGATGCAGTGAGGGTGTTGGACCTGCAATTGCCTCAGAGTTTTGAATTTTCCACTGTAATCTTCATCTCTCCTATGTCCATGATCGGGTAAGATTTTTTTTAATAGTTTTATTCAGTGTTCATCATTCATGGTCAGTTGATGGTTTTGTTGTGGCAGTAGTGCAATGGTGGATCACGGTGCTATAGATATGGCAGCAGGTGCCTCTGAGAATAAAGATTTAGATGGGTAGGAACAGGGTCAGCCTGAAAAACCATCAAGCTTCTGTGACTGCAGAGAACCTGAGCAGCTCTTAGTTCTCAGGTAATAGCCAGGGATCATTTGAGAGAGAAGAATGAAATGAAACAATGAAACATTTGATAGATCTGTTAGAGTGAAATGATTATTTCAGAGACACGGAAAAAAATCATCCGATCTGTTGATATATTGATAAAACTAGTTGGTTTTAAATAATTCCAACTCAGAGCATATCACAACGCTGAGAAAAGAAGCAAAAAGAAACAGCTAAAAAGACTAAGCTGTAGCTAACATGAGCATGTATCACAAGGTGTTTTCCTTTCCTTACTGTTCTTTGCTTGTTTGTCCTCCCTGACCTCTCAAAATAGGGTCTCTGAACATTAATGGTGGGAGAGAGAGGCATTAAGGAGGCCTAAATTTCTGTTGTCTTTACTCGAGGAAAGATTGTGGTGTTTTTTTGCAAGAGGCACATACTAATCCAACAGGGATTTATGGTGAGTTTTGCTCTGCTCTTAGTCATAGCACTAACTAAACAGTTCTGTTTAGAGCAGCTGCAAATGCAGTTGTTCTATTTTCTACTGAAGTAGTGAACGGTAGGTTGTTGAATGTAAGGACAGAAAAAAAGAACTCTACGCACTGCTTTTTAACAGACATGCCCCAACTCAAGGGACAGGGAATGTATGTTTTTCACTAAGCTAAGAAATGAGCTATGGCATTACCATCAGGCTCAATCCATCATTGGTGAAGATCTCAACTGCACAAGAGACTTGAACTCTACCCACAGTCATCTCAGAGCCTTAACAAGTCTGAACACAACTGGTCCTGCTCGACACATGTAGGGTCAAACATCACCAATCCAGGCATTACACATGGGTGAGTTTCAGATATAACACGGTGAGTGCAGCCAGACTGAAGATGTTAGTTCCAGACTAGTTGACAATAACATTAGTCCAGTTGGATTCAATGACCAACACTTGATCAAAATAGACTTGGTCATTTTGCCAGGTGAGAGGGTTAAATCCTAGGACTTTCTGCCATTGCTTTGAGATCTTTTGGCAAGAAAATAAAAATGTTAGTTCATTAAAGGATGGGAGATTGGTAAGGTACAAATATGTGTTTGGCAGCAGTTCCCTTCCCATTCCACTACTAGGATTAAGGCAGCAGTTCAGGAACGTGAAGTTAACAGTGGGAACACTGAAGAGGGTTTGAATAGACTCAGATCCCACTGCTGGTCAACTGCCTCAGGAGAGCGAAGGGAGGCCTTACCAGGTCTAGTTTCCCCCAGCTAAATTATATGGATGCTCCAAGCTTTTTTTTTTCCCGCTAGGGATGCAGATGACCTATCTTAGGAGGCAGTGTACACACTAATTACTGATTTGGATATCTCGAATACCGGGTACAGCTGGGATTACTGTAGAGTATATTTCACTAAACCAAATAAAGAGCAGGACAGAGCTGCTACAGTTACTGTTAGTCCTATGTAAACTGTAGTTTAATAACCTATGTTGGCTAATTATATGCTCATTTTGTACAATTCTACATTCATTTGGCTCTTTCAAAGTGATGTACATCTGAGAGCTGAAACAATTGGAGTATCATTTGGTTAACTATTACTCTGGTAGCTAGTCTGCCAGACATCCAATTATTTGTAGCCTGAGAAGCAATACAGTGTTTAATTCATTTGTCACAGTTTTTTCCTTGATAACCTGTATTACAAAGTTGCCCTGCAGGTAAATTGGGTTATAGCAACAGCAGAAAGTGATATTCAATTAGGATTCAGAATGCGAAGCAGTAGAAATGATAGAAAAATTCAAAATATTAGATTGAGACTAAGGATAGCAGTAATTTACAGGAATTATTGTAAGGGTCTTTAGTGCAGAGTATGAATTTTTAGTTTTTTTTTTTAAATTATTATTATTTGATGCTGAAAACTACAAATGTGATGCAGATAAGAAAAAAAAAGCCATTGCTTCTGCTGCCAAAGATCAGTTTGACTGGCATGTTGCATTAATAATCACAGGAAATATTTACAGTGTTAGGTTTATTCTTCTAATAAAAAAACAAGAGTGTTTTGGTTTTATTTCCATTTATCACACAATTTCCTCATGTTGCTCTGTGTTGCAGTGATGGAATAGGAGTGTAAAGGATAAACGCTGTTGGGAATCTCACTAAGAATGGAAAAAATCTCAGCAATTAAAGAGAGCTATAGGAAGCAGCCCCTTCTCCCCAATGAAGACAGTGTGGCCTCTCAGTTGCACTCTCTGCTAGAATATTACAAATGAAAGTATAAAATTGAAAGGGTTTGTTATCATTATTATTATAATTGTTGTTTTTGTTGCTACTGGTTTTTGTCGTCTCTCGTTATACACAAACACACACACACACACACACACACACACACACACACACACACACTGTAGCAGCAGCTACAATTTGAATTTGGGTGGCTGGTGTGAACAGACTAAAATTACAGGAAAAAGATAGTAATTATCACAGGATGATCAAACCTCTTTGCAGTCTCTTCTATTCTCTTTATTAGTCTGCATGACAACTTCCTTCTCACTCTCCTCAAATGTAAACACGTTGAAAATGGATGTTTTTTTGAGGATTGAAATGAATACAGGTTTTGATGTGAGGCTCTGTTTCGATTGTTCTCTTAAGTATTTTTTTTTTTAAACAGAAGTAGAAACAGGAGACAGAAAAACATGTAAAGTGGTAGATCTGCAGGTGGGTGCTAGGTGGTAGGAGATGCAGCAGCAAAAAAAGAAATTGGTTTTACAGCTCACATAGACCACCCAGTCGGTAATGACAATGCACAACACTCATCTAGCAGATTAGACAGTGTTGCTCAGTGTCTAGCTGAAGTAGCTTCACAGGCCTTGATTCATTTGTTTAATTTACAGAAGGGCACTGGCAACTCAACAATCAATGCTTTTAACAAAGGTGCTTTTAAGGGGACAATGCTTCAAGCGACTGTGTGCCACACAAACACTCTCCTGCTAGCTAGCTTTTCCCATTTATTAAACACCTCCACATTTTGAAGCATGAGACACTATGACCACCTTGTTACTAAAGTTGTTAAAAGCTAAACTTTTTAGAACTGTGGTATTTTGATTTCCTTCTCTTTCAGTTTAACCAAGTACACTTCTCATGAGCACGGTTAAACAGCTTGTTAATGTTACATGTTTAACATTGCAAAAAATCCTCATATTTTATAGTGAAAATATAAAGTCTTTTATAGACCTCACAGCACATGAAAAACCATCCCTCCAAAGCACACAAATTGAGCACATTAATCAAAAGAACAGTGAGAGGTGTGTCATAAGAATTTTGAGTTATAAAATGAAGTTAAAATTTCCATCAAGGTTACCACTAAATGTTCATTAAGACAAACCAATAAGCATTCACAAGGTTCTCTCATCTTGGAAAAATTAGATTTTTAATGACTTTGTTTAATGATATGTTTCCAGCATGTCCTTATTATCTTGCAGCAGTGAAGTCCCATGTCTGCTGAATAAGTCATGCATACAACCGAAACACACCTGCCTACAGCCTCAGTGAAATGAAACACACCACCAAGGGCAGATGCTCCCAGGCAAAAACAAACAGCTGTTTCTCATTGTCAGGGAGAATCTTAGGAACATGTTGCCCTTTAGCAGCATTCTGTTGTTATTTCAATAACATAAATCATCTCTTCACTCAGTGAAGGTAACATCTTTTCCAACCTGTTCTTATTACTAGGTCGTCAAATACTAATACTAACAAATACTACTTGTAAAGCCTGCTGGAGTCTCATACAAAGTACCCTTTGGCGTCTCTATACTGATGCACAGGTTTTACAATTGACTCTAATATTAACCCACTGACAGCAATATTAAACCCCAGACCAACTGCCCAGGCTGTTTATTGACTCCAGTGTACAGCTACCTGTGGCAACATTTGACACTTTGAGCTTTGACATTCCCATCACACAGCTGAAGCATGGCCAATCTCTTCTCCTAAATAAGGGATTCACTGTGAGAACCTGTCGTCTGGAAGTATTTCTTTCCAGCTTTGAACAAAAACACAGAGAAGTTATTTAACTATACAACAGATTTATGTGATAGTCATGATACTAGAATACATTACACCAGTATTACCATTGCATTGAAGGCCAAGATCACTTTTCAAATGGATTTAAAGTTAATATTCAATGTGCGAATTGATATTTGATAGTTAGTCTATTTACATTTAATTAACACTGACAAATGCAGTTAAGATGATTTTATCTATACGCAATAAATTTGCCATCTACACACCTGGATCAGATGGGGGGGGGGGGGTTGGAGAGGGGGGTTCATAGCAAATGAAAGTAATCTATTCTATTTTAATCTATTTTGCCACAGGAGGCTCCACTGCCAGTCTGTTTGGACACACTTAAGTCAAAGGGTTTTTTTGTATTTGTTTACTACACCAACTCAGCAGGTAACAGCTAATTTGTTACTGTAGGAGCCAGTCTTCCATATCTGACACAGCACAGTACGGAGGCATGAAGTCATAGAACAAGCATGAAAGTATGAACAAACCAATGTGATTATAATGTGATACTCTGGTATTGCTGTTCTCAGATATATGAAATTACAGCAGTGTATACTGTATGAGTACATGGAGGATAGCCCAAATAAACAGTCTAATGAATACAGTAAATGCGCTTTGTTTATTCAGGTATCGTATCTCTAAGGATAAATGCATACACACCCACACTAACAGTTGCTATCAGTAAGGGTTCATATAATATATATGTGGTCAAAATAAAGGATGCGCAACAGATAATATGAAGATAGGCGTTTTCAGTTAACAACATTTTGCACAAGAAATGCTTGTGGTTTAAAGGATGAGTGGAAGTTAAGGTTGTTCTTGGTGTGCACAGAGAGCTACAGTCAGTGTTGGAGTTTATAACAGGGTTGTTCCCAAATTTGAAAGGGGGTACAAAAAGAAAAGAAAAACTAAAGAAGAGATCTGATGGGAATGACACTGCCTTTGTGGAACTAGTTATGTTCCACAACATTAGAAGGTCTTCATGGAGACAAGAGAGTACTGGAAATATGGCGGCCGTTAGCTGCAATTCAAATTCAAGTCGCTACAAGTGAAGATGGTGACCTAAAACATATCTTCACAGAGCATTTTCAGTGTTTCCAACATGCTTGACAAAGTAAACATTTTAGAATTCACCTCCCTCATGTTCCAGAAAGAGAATTTGACTATGGGTATAATAAAAAAAACACTACTTGCCACTTCCACCAGTGGCAAGTACTATACACCTTCCACGTAGTTATAAAACATGACATAATTGCTCAAACTCTTAAAGTAGACACACTTTCTTCATTAAAATTACTTTAATACAATATTCAGCAAGCCGCAACTTGGCAGAATGCAACTGTAGGCAAAACGTTTTAGAAGTTAGACATTCAAGCACGTAGCATGAATAGTTCAAAAGTAACTTCTTGAACCTCTTGGACTCTGGTATGTTTTTAACAATGACACTTTCTGCATTGGTTCTACAATTTAGCTTAATAACTTTGTAGTGAAATGACAGCTATGGAGTTAAAGTGCTGATTTCAACCTTTGACTGTGAATTTCCATCAGGTCATTACAGTAAAGGGAATCATAGCCTTTTATAGAAAGAGTCCTGTAATTATATGAGACCAAGGGTAATATGATAAATTAAGATTAACTTTGATTCAGTAATGGCAAGTAATATTTAGTATAAACTCTATATGTCTCTGACAGAGACATCTGCTGACACTGGTCTCAGTGATGTAACCTCTGTCTGGTATTCAGCAACTGATATGCCCACTGAGCTGGACTGAGGTCAGGTGGCTTATTTTTCCATTGAACAACAGCCCACTGCTGGTCAAGAAAACTCCCTGGTTGCTTTGGCTGTAAGTGTTACATTAGACAATGGGCTAAAATTGAGTAACTGTATAAAAAAGGCTGTTGGTCAAGTTATCATAATTATTGCAAAGCCCCTTAAAGTTCAGAGCCAGCACTTTAATCTCAGCCATTGTTTCATTTCAAGTCCAATATGCTGGATTACTGAGCATAAACAATTAAAGTAATATATAGATATATAATTCAAACATATTGTACATGGAAATTCTGAAATAACTGCTTTTGTAAAATCAATGTCATAATCTGCCCTGCTCAGTGACTATATGCCTGGATTCTTTTGTGTTTCCTGTTTTATTTTTGAATTATGATCCTTATGTGACTGTGACTTTCTTTTTTGACCCCCAGTTTCTTTGCCATCAACCTCGTGAACTGCCTTCTGTGAGATCCTGCCTTTATCGCTGCCATTGTCAACGCCCTCTGGAGCAGCTCTTCCTTCATCCCCACCTCCACTTTTGTGTCTACCCTCTGGGCCATTCCCCTGAGATCCCCCACTCTGTCCCTGTTCTGAACTTCTTCTGAACTTATACTGTTGCACTGAGCTTCATTCTTATGCTTCTTGTCCACTGGCCCCTTTTGTGTTGTCTGTGTCCGTATTTCGTATCCTAGTGTTTTTTCCTAATTTTTGTGATTTTTTTTTTTTTCCCAACCATAATTAGTTTCACCTGTGTCCTATTGTCTTCCCCTCTATAATGTATTTAGTGAGTGTGTAAATGTGAATGGAAATCATATGTGCCATTTTTCCCCCCTTGTGTCATAACTGCATTGATATACAATACAGATCATACAAATGACATTTGTCCTACTGTCCCCAGGAACATAGCCTGAAAAGGCTGATAAGAGTTCAGGTCAGGGGAAGTTCCTTGTTAAGGATTATTAAGCTCCCAAAGTGGAAGAAGCCTATAATTGTTTGGTCAGACTTTCTTTTTTTTAGCAGCAGTCATATTTAAATGAATGTGACTGCTGGACTGTTTAAACAGTCTGTGTTTAGCTGGTCAGGCAAACCAGATTTGTGTTAAATTCTTATGTTGTATTAATTTACACTACACATCTTAATCAGCCTTTTTTGTTTTTTAATACTGAAACAGCATTTAACTAGAGGTGTTTGGACAACGATAGATATCAAATGACAAAAACAAACAGTCTAGAAACTCAGACAGACAGAGGGCTGGGCATAAGTTCACATCAGACCTGAGATTGAACTACCATTTGTGTAGAGATGTTGTGCATGTGGTTTTGGAGGAGGGATGGTTACTTTTGGTTATATTCCCCTTTTCATGTGTTTTAGCATATAATTATAATAAAAAAGAGACAAAAAGGAATTCATAAATGAAATGGAACCTGACAGACTTTTGTCAGGTGTATCTTCTGTTAGGCAAGGCCTAAGAATAACCCCCACCACAACAGGTAATCAACATCAGTATTCTTGGTCAACCACCTCCCCCTCCCCATCAAAAATGACAAAAAGAAAAAGGCAGCATCAGTTGCAATTCGACTAACAGAAACCAGAAGCAAAAAAAAAAGAAATCTAGTGAACATCTAATGACAACTGGCAGAAATTCAGCCAGACTGTAAAATTAGTGAGGGGGAAACAATACTGAGTTAAAACCTGCATCATTCTATGCAGAGCCTGTGCAGCTGTATTTGCCCTATACTGCAGGCTTTAGCTGGTTGCTAGATAGTGTGTTTATGGGACAGCTCCTCATATGCCCGATGTCAAAAGTCAATAAGAACTTCAGGTTTTTCAGCTATTTTCTCATAGAATCCTGTTCTTCCTGTCCCTGTGTCTTTCTGAATTCAATTATAAGGCCCTTGCCTTCTATACTAAGCTGTGGACTGAGAGCTTGTTCTAAAGCAGTTTTTTCACATCTTTTATTAAATTGCAAATTCAAGGATCAAAACTTGTCACATAACAGAAACTAAAGGGTTGACACTGGTTGAGTGTTTCACTGTTAGCATTTGACCTGAATCACTGTCTTAGGTGAATCTCTGCTAAGCACACATGGGCTCACCTCTATGCCAGGCTCACAATTCATCAAACACAGGTGCAGTAAGGATGTTAGATGTTTGGTGTTGCTTGGGCCAGTAGGAGGACAAAACTCTGATGCATTTCTTCTCATCCTCTCTCTCCTCTCTGGCCTTCTCTCTAGGACTTACAGGTGGGTCCTCTTTTACATCTTTCCAGGAAGGTTAACTGTCATTTCAACCTAAACCTCAGCACCGATGTCTTCAATTATTTTCATTACTGTTGCCAACTTTATTCTCATCATAGTCATCCAGTGCCTCTTCATCATCACAAACTCCCTGACAGATTGCTGTGTCCTCTAGTACGACATAACAATTCCTTCCAAGGGGGATGTTCAAAGCTTTTTCGCTTCATATCTCCTCGATAACTGAGACAAAAACGGTGGCCACTGAAGGTCAGTCACATATTTATAGCCACCTACCAATCATTTATTTAAAAAATTATTTCCAGAGTTCTTCTTGAATGGCTTTTGCTCCAAGATGGTGTTCTTAACTACTCTTACCTCAGTCAGTAACAAACTGTCACCTTGTTCATCCATCTCAAATGAACAGATTAAATACAATGCGAAAATAAATATTGTAAGTATTTTAACATGTATTCTAAATCTACATTATATATTATTTGTGTATTTGTATTATTTGTATATATACAATACATAAACTACTTGTCAAAAGTTTTAGAACAATTCTATTTTTACAGCTATTATATAAATCAACACAATTCATTGTCTCAGTGTTTTAAAATTTGATGCTATTCAAAACAAGGTTTTTGTTGAACTAAATTTTATCTACATTTTTGATTCATTCACCAGCTGAACATATTTATGATGTTCTTTCTACAATGGAAATAAAACATTGTTAGGAGAGTTTGTCCCCACACTGTTGGATAAGTTCTCACAAATCTGTTGAACTGGCAGTGGCTTTGCTTCCACCATCTGTCCAGTTCATCCCAAACCAGCTCCATGGGGTTCAAGTCTGGGGACTGTGCTAGTCTTACATCATTAAAAGCTACCATCTACTTCTGTTCCTCTTATGGTTGGGTCATTATTTCTCTGTAGGATAAACCCCTGGCCAAACAATCTGCCTTCCTTTCTTCCTTACCCTTTCTCACCATTCTGATAGCAACATACAGTACTACTTCCTGCAGTACAGCCTTGTCCTAATAATGCATCAGAGGGTGTAGTAAAACAGGTTGTTCCAACACCGCCTTTGTTCAGAGACAGGGTTTCTGCTGTATATTAACTGCAGCCACATGACTGACTTCATTCCATGCCAAATCTCTTTTGTGGGGCAGTTTATACTACAGAAGAGCAGGGTTATATAAAAGTGGCTGGTTTGACAAAGCAAATATGATAGTTTGGTACATTTGAGCTTTCCAGGTCTCCACTCCCTCAAAGGTCAGCACAACCAAGACAATTTGCAATTGATCAATTGCCCAAACTATTGCACCACCAAAGGTGACCTCAAGGATTAAAGGAATAGTTTGAATTTTTTTATGAAATATGCTTTTTGGCTATCTTGTGGGTTAGTTAAAGCAATTGATACCATTATGGCTTTAGGGTACATATAAGTTTCAGCCAGCAGCCATTTAGTTTTTCATAGTAAGTAGCAACAAGATTCCAATTAATACTGTTGTTTTGCTAATATGGTCTTATACAGTCTAAACAAACACAATATAATGTGTTAATTAGTCAGCTTATGTAGTGCTGGTAGACAGATTTTCTTACATTAAACACATGCACATTTTCCCGTGGTCCAGTAGCTAAGCTAACCAGCTGCTGGCTGGAGCTCCATATTTAAACTCACAGATATGCAAATACTATCAATCTTCTCTTTTACTTCTAAGCAAGTGAGCCGATAAGGGAATTTTCCCTAGTTTGAAACTATTAAAAAAATATTATAAATGTTTTTGAATGCTTGTACACCGTTAGTAATGTGTACAATTTTGAATTACTTGTATCTTACTTTTCTTCTACTTTATGCTGAAAATCCACTACATTTGAGACAGAAATGATAGTATTAAAGGATCCAGATTCAGTCAGATTTCAGGCACACAAAGCACTGATTTTGTTAATATTCTAAAATTTCTTTAAGAAAAGCTAGCCCCTTTATTTAGTCAAGACCACATTTATTAAGATAAATTAATATACACATAAATTCTAGAAAAAAAATTACAATATTTAAATAAAACATAGTTTGGCTCTCCACACACAGCACTGTTGCTGGTTGTGGAACCATACTCCAGGAGAGAGGTTGGACTCTACCGAGATGAAAGACATCAAGCACATGTGGGGATGCTCTGGGGGTAGAGGGGATTATGGAGTACCGATGGCACTTCTACAAGCCATTTGGTCTTCATATAACAGGAGAAAGATTTGTAGCCTTATTCTAGGCAGGAAGTCAAACTCATTTCCAGGTGTCTCCTAGGTGTATGCCTCCATTAGGTTGTCCCGTGTCAACAATTCTGTTAGTGATTTTCATGTACAGGATCTCGGGGGAGGAGAGAGTCTGAGATTGCTTCAGGAAATTGCTTCTCTGTTCTTTGCAGATGATGTTGTTCTGTGGTTGGACCTGGCTGTTTTGATAATGAGGGAGCTGTGCTGTAAGGCAAAACTTTTGAGTAATTAGTCAGTCTATGTCCTAGCCCTCTCTGGAGTTGATAAGCGCTGGGTAGTGTCTGAGAAAATTTCATTGTGAATACAAGCAGCCGAAATGAGTATTCTTCATAGGGGGCTGGGCTCACCCTAGAAGATAGGATATTAGAAGCTCAGACATCCTTGTGGGGTTTCACAGTAGAGCTTCTGCTCTTTGACATAGAAAAGTGCCAGTTGGGGTGGTTTGGGCATCTGATCAGGATGCTTCCTGAGCACCTACAATTTGAGATTTTCCAGATACGTCAATCTATAGCATGTTTCAGGTCAGTGTTTAGCTGTCTGCAGTTCAGAGTTTAAATAACATGAACCAATAAAATATGCAAACCATAAATAATTGCAGAGACAAACAGCTGAAACCAAAATGTGCCCTAAATTGCCAGAGGTTTACCATTCAAGAATAGCCTCAGGGGATGTATCTCTCTTAAACCACTAAGATTTAAGAATGTCAAACTTGTCTGAACCTCCTCCCAGAAGGATTTTCCTCAAAGAGGGGAGCAGCTGGATTAGAATGATCTTTCACATTATTCAAGGAATTTTGGTGAAGCCAAACCAAACTGTGATAGAGAATGTTAACACATTTTCTATAACAAACTTTCACAATTTCATCTGCTTACCTGGCAAATTTAAGAAGCAGTTTCCTATCCTTACATTTCCCAAAATCTATAAGCATCTCTTGTTAGACTGTTAAGCTTAAGGTTTAATATGGGTAAATCTTGTGTACAGGTGTATTCATCACAGCCGGGTATTACAGGTTTGACAAAAACACTTCTGACAACACCCAAGATAAATCCAGCTTGAAACCTTTGACAGTGTAGCAACAGGGCAGTGAAAGACTAGTTACTCTTAAAAAAGTTGCAGAATTAAATGCCCTGTTCCTATTACAGATACAGGGTACCTTTAATACTCAACAAAATTATCATGTGTTTTTCCCTCCTCATTAAACATTTGCAAAGCTGATTTTGTATGTTGAATCCAACTTTGTTTACATCAGTTTTGACGAGCTTACAGTCTTCTTCTTCTCTGCCGGTGCTGGCACATTGCAGCTTATCTTGGCTTGTTACTGACCCTGTCTGTACTGATCAGTGGAATAGTGTGACAACATTGGTTGGCCTGTGTATCGTGTCAGATGTGCTGCATGTGCAACCTCACATGTGTGCACAAGATAAACAATATGAAGACCAACTCATAGAAAACCAGCTCTACAGCACTACTATAGGTGTTAACCTCCACAGGGAACCTATAATGCTCAAATAGAGCTTTGTTTTTGGTTGAGTTTCCTTGATTGCAAGTTGTCTTGTGCTGTCTTGGTGGCTGGTGCTTGGCTCCACTAACTCAAAATCACAAATTTTAGCCATAAATTTTTCTTTCCCAACCTAAACCCCAAACATGTCAGCAAATCAACTTGTGCTAACAGTGAAAGATAGTAATAACAGTTTGATGAGAGGTAATGAATGTTCAAAGCTGCAGAGCTCAGATATAGTATCATGCCCTACCCCCATCTTTCCTGAGCATATACAGCATGAAGCCCAAACTGTGCATGCAGCATGAATGTCTGTTGTAGTAGAACTCTCCCTGTGTAACCTTTGAGAATAATGTACAGAGTATTTACAGTACAGCAGTCACAGACTTGTAGTATGGAGAAAACTCAGGTATACAGCCAGTTCTGCTCTCTGGCAGAGATTTTTCCATTAACCCATAGAAGAGTGTAGGCAGTTAAGCAGACAATAGACCCTGCAGCAGGGCACATTGGAAACTCAATAACACCAAGGAGACACAAAGCCAAGCATCAGTGCAGCAGGGAGCCCAAGACTAATAGATACTCCCACCTGGACTTGTCACAGTACAATGTCAGCAGC
Organism: Istiophorus platypterus; assembly: GCA_016859345.1. Taxonomy (NCBI): domain Eukaryota; kingdom Metazoa; phylum Chordata; class Actinopteri; order Istiophoriformes; family Istiophoridae; genus Istiophorus; species Istiophorus platypterus. The sequence continues at coordinate 25,845,468 of CM029126.1, read as the reverse complement.
TGAACTTTCTTCCATATTCCATATGATTTGTCTGTGTTTTCATCATTTTCAACATCATGAGTTTGTTTCCTAAACCAAAATTTTTTGGTCTGTTTGTTTAGTGGTTTGTTCTATAGTAGATAAGAATGTCAGATGTATTGCACTGTTCAACCAATATTCCATAAGCAGAATATCATATCTTCTTTACAACAACAGAGAAAAAGACAATGTTATTCATTGTCTTTGTTAACAACTATAACTTCTCCCATGATGCATTTATGACTGCTATATAAATATTTACTGAATGCTTGATATTTTGCTTGATAACATGGTGTAGCTGCACTCATACTGTTGGTTTCCAGGAGTTGCAAATTCATTTATAAATTGATTTAAACCTGAGGGTATGTGCAGTAAACACACCCTGTCTTGTGCTTTGTTTTCCTAATCCTAACTAACTCCTTTGAATGCCTAAACATTACTACGAAAATACTAAGCATGCCTCAGTTGTTATGAAGGGATATTTTATTTAAGAAAATTAAATGAATTATGTTGGCATTGAAAGCTTTGCAGATACTTTCTTTTTTTTTTTTTTTCAAAAACATAAACATAAATTCAGGGGCATATACAGCCTGGTATGGTATATCCATGTATAACACATGCATAAAGGAAATATCAAGTTAATGTGAGTTAGTCATTGAAAGAAAAAAAACAAGAAAACGGTAATAACAAATCCATTTCCTAATTTTTTTAACCACAATCTGCTCCTAGTCACTGATCTAATCCAATATTTTCTTCTAAAAAGTAGCCTAAAATAAATCCATACATGTGTTAGAAAATGCCCATAAATACTGGTCATTTCCATATTTTCATTTTAAGAAGATGATTTTATGCTTCTCTACTGGTTGAGTAACTTAACAAATCTCACAGTATAACTGCATCAAACACTTCCAGAGCCCATTGACTAAACCTGTTTTTGAGGACACAAAAGGGATAAGGACAAAAATACCCAAAGGGTTGCTGACTGCAATAATGTGTGTCTGGTGATATGAACAAGGAATGAGATAAAAGCCAAGTTGTTTTCCTATATTTTTCATATAGCAGCAAGTGTTCATATCTCAGTCCAATGACAGTACTATTATTTTAGGTCATAGCAAACTCCTCTGAAGCATGGTCACGGTGAGGAAACGGGATGAAATGAGAAATAGCAAGTGACATCAAGATCAATTTTCTGAGCATAAAGAAATTGTATATGAGCCAAAATACATCGTCACTAAGCACAGTAGGCACAAAGTACTTTGTGTTTACTAAGCAGTGTTTACCAAATGCAGCAGCTTTAAGTCTACCAATACAAAATCTTTCCAGAGAATAGCCTGCTTGTCATTATTTAGCGAGGAGTGAACAGTGTTGCAGCAGTGAAAAGCACCCATAGGGAGTTTATCAGAGTTACTGAAAGTGAACTGAGAACAGCCTCCGATTCGCAGGAACGCTGCAGCTTTCTGATCAGGGGAAGGGAATTGTTTAAATTTGCTCTGTATTTCAAAGAGGCTGGCAAAATTCTGCCTTTTCTTGACATTCCATTAAAGAGGCTGGGTGCAGCTTCCACACAAAGAGGAACTAGACGTGGCTGCAAGAGGAAAGTAGGAAGGGGGAATTGGCTTGAATCATACTGCCATCTAGTGTTGCCTCAGATATGAACAGTGCTGTCCTGGCTGCTGTGCATGCACAGAAAAAAGGTCTGTTATTATTTTTTTTTGTGTGTGTGTGGGGGGGGGGGGGGGGTCGTATTCTGTATATATTCAAGGCAGTGTGCAGCTTGAGCAGCTGCAGCACAAAGATCACTGTTGTTCAGCTAAAGGCCAGACCATCCAGATTTGGTCAAAACACGTTCACTTATATCAGATGAGACTCACTGCAGGACACAAGGCTAGTTCACAACCTCTCCCATGAGCACGATGAATACCAACCACCCTCATCGAGGTAGTTCAGCCCTGGCAGGTTAGGACTAATAGATTGTAGGTGCCTGTGAGTTAGAGTAGATCATATGATGAAAGGGATACTATTGGGAATTTAACGGTGTCTATTGTATTGTGTAGTATAAGAACAGCGATAAACTGTTTGTTAATATGAAAACAGATAAACTAATCCTGGTATATATTCTAAAATACACGTAGACGTTTATTCATGTGGATTTAGACACACTAAGAAGAGCACACAGTACAGTCAGGCTGATGAAGTCCTTTTAGTAAATATTGGATATGACCCAGTCAGTGCAGTCCAACTCCCTGACTACACACTGGAAAATCAGAAATGACATTTGTTAGCCATCTTTTATTTTTTTCATTGAAGTATTTCATTTTGTTTTTGTTGGAAAATCATGATATCAGCCATTTGGACCAACACTGTTGTCCAGGTAACTCCTGGCCGCAGAGGATAGCTTCCAATCATTACTTCTAATCTGGATTTAAAAATCCGGATATTCATCGCACCCAGAGGATAAGTACTAGTGTACGATATTTGGGCACCCATGTACTTTTACTCTGTTGCCAACATTGACCAAAAAATTCACTTGTACACAAAGAATATCATACAGTTTAGTTACTCACAACATTCATACTCTCCTGAGGATGAACTATTTCTATTTTGGACACTCTGAGCTTTTCTTGTGCACTGCACACAGGGCATTTTAACAATTTCAAAACTGTCAACATGAGGTTACACTGAAACACGAGTAGGAGACATCCATGGTGGGTGAATTCTATCTGATGATGACAGGTGGAGCCACGAGGCCACAAACAAACCTTCACTTATGAAGTTTGCTGGTGAGGTGAGCAACGACTGACACAGCCTTCAGAGCTGACAGTATCCATAAAAATACACTATCTCCTGGACCTTTGTTCCAAAGTAAACGCAAAATAGCTACGTATGTAGCTATTTTCAGTACACCAAAATTTATAAAGAAGCAATGTAGTTTCGCTGTTTGTTGGTAACAAGGTCATCTCACAATCGTAATTGTAGATGCTTGAACACATTCACAGCTCATCTGACAGGTGAAACATCAAGTATCTACAATAAAGTCTTGTTGCCCTCGAGTCAACTCTTCTTGGATCACCATGACCTGGATGACTGAGAAGCTTTGTGAAAATGGTATACTGTCATGTTGAAATAAAGTCACATTAGATGTATTAAGTCATGCAAAAGTCGTCCCTTTATTTTCCCGAACATCTAGATTTTTGCTCATTTCTATGGTAATACTGTTTTTATTTTAACAGAATGGGTACCTGATAGTTTAAAAATAACTACAGTATCAATTTTTTGTATCATTCTGGATTGTCACCTCATTGTTCCATAACCTCAAATGTTGTAACCTAGACAAGCCTACATCTATGTACTGGTGCGTACTCACCTGGTACACTGTTGGTACAAATATCATACTGTAACTCTGGAGTACTAATGCTGTAGTTGGGGGCTGTAAATTGTTTCACTTGTTACATTATGCAGCATCAACTGTAAACGGTCTATGAATTTGGTCTTACATCAATAAGGAAACAAGAAGACAGTGCCTTTGTTGGGGACTACTTTCAGTTGGTGGTCCAGTGAGTATTTGGGGCAGCAGTACAGTGTATTTGAGATTGAATCAAAATAAACAACAGTGTGTGTGTGTGTGTGTGTGTTCATGGGATGAAAAAACTTGTCACTCAGTGCAACAGTGGCTCAGTGCTATGTTTTAATAGATTTAAAACAACAATTAAATTCTATGGCATAGAAGGATAAGATTTTCAGGCTTTGGTTAAACACACAACACTTGTTAGTAGGACACATTAGTTGTTGGTTTGGGACTTATGCTTTCAAGTTAGGAGATTAATGTGCATATGAAAATTATATGACCAAAAAAAAGAAAAACTGGTGAAAAATCCAAAGCATCAAGAAGCCTATGTAGCACTCGTGTTCACAAGGAAAAGACACTTTATGTGTAAAAGGCCCGGCAAAGTATTGCATGTATTTCTTGTTTGCAAAGAGAAACTAATCCTCAGTCTTTAAATGTGGAGCTTAACATGAGTCTGGAAGCTGCAATCACAGCCTCTATGGCAAGTAAAAATGCAAATTGTGTAGATTCGTAAAATGTTCACCCAAGACTTCCAAAACCTTAACTAAGGAAAATTTCTTCATATATAGTAGGAAATTTCCCACCTCCATTCCTCAACTGAAAACTAGGATGTTAGGGTCCGATGATTATCTAGATGTTTCTCCACCCTGACTGAGTCTGTTTGGCATGAAAATTTTCCAGTTTCCTAGTTTTGTGTATTGGTATATTGGTGTGATATATCAGAACCTTTGGCAGTAATTCCACACAGGTTTACAGCACGTAGTCTTGATCAGTCCTTTGTGCCTGTCCAGTGTCTCATTGCTCTGAGATAGATCACAGCAGTTCAGCCCCAAAACACACACTGATCCATGGCAGAAGCATTACCTCCACCATACATACACGCATCACCATCAGTCTTTTTGACTGGAGGGCCTGGGTTTTTTCTCAGGTCATGGAAGATCAATGTTGACTCCATGGCGTAATCATCTGAGGAATAAGATTAGCATATTTTAGCGCCGATTGAGTTGTCTCAGCGGCTGCAGTGGGGAGGGGTGATTAAGGATTGATTGTCCCAGCTGGAGCAGTTGTGAAATTCAGGAGACAAGGATGGAGAGTAGCGGAAAAAGAAAGCAGAAAGACAGAGAGTGGAAATACTTTGACTTACTATGTATTGGCAGATAAAACCATATTTTATTTTAAGCATTCTAGCTCATAATTACTGATAGCTTTGGGTCTTGGTAACTTTATTAATATATTATTAAGAATTAATATGGTTTATTACAACCTGGGTCTTATTTTGGTAGTTTGGGCTATCATTTATGGTAATTTTGCACTCTGCTGAGATCACCAAACAAAGTCTGCAGGAAACATAAATAGGAATGTTTGCGTGATTTTTTTTAGTGTTCTCTTTCATGTCTTCATGTCTTTTAAAGTAAGTTTGTTCCACCCAGGGGTTTGCTCCTGTTTCCCAGCCCAGCACACGTCTTTTAAGTCCTCCCATGAACAACATCAGGAAAAGAAAAACCATTAGTCAATTCAGCAAAAACCCAACAACAATGTATGTTTATTTGTTTTGACCTTTAGTAGTTGTATAAATAATGACTTGTGTCCATTGAGAGCAAAGGAGGCAGTAGTGTGGTGTTACTGAGGCACAAAGTCAGCAGATGTCAGAGTGAATTAATGGGTCAACAAAATGTCAGATGTTCAAATGAGAGATATTGAGGAAGATTCTCAAAAAAAGACACGAAAACAATTAAACATACAAAACACTCACAAGGTTAAAGTGAAATATATTTTAAGTTACAATATAAGAGACAAGCAAACCTTTTCACAAGATCTAAAAGGAGAGTCTCTCAATGGAAAGACTCTCACAATCATCTTTTATTGTCTTTCTTAAGACAAAGAACTTAGTTCCAGTTGGTTATCTTCTACCTGAACACATCACCCAAAAGGGGAAAAACTACTATGATGATCATGCTCTCTCCATGCACTAGCTATAAATTAAACCTAAGACACTGCATAGCTCGGCTTATTTCCATTTATGATTAGGCAGGAGATTATTCCCTATGTAGCCCCCCCAAACTCATAAAACATCTGTCTAAGGCCCCTGAGAGAGACCTAGAGGCTTTTCTAGGAGCATCACCAGTGAATAAATGATAAAACCAACTTTCCTTCACAGAGACCACTGTTCATTTCTAGTTTTCTACTGAAAGTCAAGTCAGTTACAGAGTAACCACAGTCTTCGCCTTTCCTATAGCAAGTAGTTTTTGTGACAAAGTCCGACCAAACCCGAACTAAAAACCACAGCAGCTGCAGTTTTGGGGCACACTCATGTAGTAAATGTTCCTATGTATTGTGGTAGAGGGTAAATGCATATTCATTTATTTGGAAAACTTAGAAATGTTGTTTTTTTTTTCTGTAAAATGTGCTCATTTGAATTAGTAACCGATATTTAGTGGTAGAAAGTGCTTTCTACCTCATTTACTATACTAAGAACTTTAGTTACTAGTTACTTTGCAAATTCAGACACACACAAAACATTCAAAGTTCTCAAGATGATAACACTTAATTGTGCTTAAATACACCCTCACTTTTTGACCACTGTAAACACAGCAAAGCAAAAAATGACAACATAAAACAGAAAGAGACGGAAAACAGAGAGAAAACCACATTATTAACATGTAATGATTGTCCCATTTAACACACTCCAAAACATGTCTAGTTACCTTTTTATCTTTATGTGGGTGCTACCAGGAAGTGACATAAGGTATAAGTATAAAATATAACGCATTCAGTCAAATTATATTACAAAGCAAGTAGTAAGTGGTACACTGTCAGGTAAAATCATACATTCTTAGTCTGACACATGACAAACATGAAATTTTGCTGATATACTGTATATTCATAACTTATATTGTGTCTTTTTTGAGTATACGAAAGGCTACTAGAGACACAGTTGGCAGCCTTGTATTTCCCCTAAAATCTGATTCTTGCATAACTTCATTAAGATGTTTCTCGAAACAATGTCTAAAAGACATGCATTTTAGAACATTTAGTTGTTCAGCTGAACTGTTCTGAAGCTTTCAACCATTCCACATGATCTTTGCAAGCAGTTGGAGTTTGCCATTTTTCATTGAATAACAGATGGAAAAAAAATCCCACTTACATGTTAGCTTAGACGTTTTCTCTACTTTTCCACATTGTTAAAAGACATTATTTTAGCAGTAATTGAGCAATAATTAATAAAGACCTGTTTTGGTTTATTCATTTATTTATATATTTATTTATATATTAATTTTTAATTTGCATTTTGCTTATTCCACTTAAGGATTAGGTGTTAACATAGAATGGGAAATTTTCCAAAAACTTGTTCCATTTCTCATTCTTTATTGTCTGGGTGTTTGGGCATAAATATTCATAAATAAATTCAAACCTCTGACTTTTACTGTAACAGGGGACAACGGACGGCTCTTCCACATTGCCAGCTGCTCTCAGAGAATATAAAGAGGCCATTATTGTGTCTGTTTGAGTACCTATGAATATCATTACAAAGTCCTCTATACCACCTCTGAGCGCGTTTTGTGGCTCTCTAGTGGGATAAAGGTTACATCACGTTCATTTGTTGCGGCCATTACCTGCGTGTTCACAGCCCCTCTCTCCAGATGCCATTACATTTGGCTCAGATTGTCAGAGTGTGACTGACAGATGCCAGGCCTGATTAGATCTAGTGGATTAAGGTGGATGCTTGCTGCTTGAAATACACCTCTGCAGCTCTCAGATGTCAGCCATGAAATGAGACAGACACTCTGATCGAGGGAACAGCTCAAGCTAATATCCCATTAAAATGCTGTTTACTCTGGGTGTCAGGCTTTAGCCCGGCTGCCCATGACTACAGTATATCTGGCCAGACTGTGTCTTGGAGGGAAAGAGCGCTGCCAGAAACTTTTCCCTTGAAACCTAAGAAGATATTCCCAACACTAGAGGCAGAATGTTCCATGTCTCACACAGCCAATTCAGTGTCAGTCATGTCTGAAATCTTGCCCCATTACAAATTAAGAGGCAGTCACAGAGTGGTGCTTGTTGCTGGGGAGTGGCACAGTGCCACAAAGGCTCACCTCCAAGCCAAAAGACAGCAGATATCACTAATTAGTGAGTCCTCTGTCTTTTTGTTTTTGGATGGCTTCCCCCTCTTTAGGGTTGAGTGTGAAAACTCTCCAGCTAAGTTCATCATTAAGAGAATACCACACTTTTGGATGTCAACATGATGGCAAACAACCTCCGAGTGCACAGTGGTTACACCCCAAAAAAACATTTTGTACTTCCACCTACACCCTGTGACTGCACCATCTCTGTGCTGCACACAAACCCTAAAGCCTTGTTCAGACTGGGCATTAACATCTTGGATGACTTGATCACAAGTGAACAGCTCTAAGTACCTGAGTTCACACCTGGCATTAGAGTCCGTCTCCACATGCGTCTCAAGCGATCACTTGTGGTTGGATCTTTCTTCCCTGCTTCTAACACACACGTCAAACGGCAAGCACTCCCTGTGCTTAGTCTGCCAGGAATTAAAGAAGAAATCAAAACCATATGCCAAGACTAGCTCCTAATGTGGTCTTAGTGTTAAGATCGTAATGTGTTCCTAATGTGTCTTAGGTCCACATGGGATTAGATAACCCAAGATACATGTTAATGCCAGGTATGTATCGGGCCCATGACTTCCCCATGCATCCACATATTCATACATTTGCATTGTAATACTGTATAAATGTGAAGTAATGACATTTGAGCTTCAGAAAAAAATTCACCATTATGAAGTCTTGTCTTCCTACTGGAAGTTGACAATAAAAAGTGAATATTGTTGATAATTTTAAACCCTATGTTTACTGTTCCAGTTAAGAAACTATGCTTTATTCAAAACTGAAAGTCAACTTTGTAAGTGCCACAGTGTAGCTGCTGTTATTTTCTCTCTGAGGTATCCTGCTGTTCTGATGTGGGGCTAAAATGTAAAGTTGAAGAGGGTGTAGCTGGAGGAGACTCCATGTGGTTATTAAACTGGTAACATTTATGGTTTGTATGTATAAATGTGAGGTTTTCAAGGTTCATCTTCATTGGATAATATATTGTTTATGTGTACAACAACTAACACAGAAATTTGGATAATATTGCTTAAGTAAGTATATCATGGACAGTAAATATTTATCCTTTGTGGGAGCTTTGACAACAGTGTAATTTCTGTCAAGAAAAAAACTTGATTTTTTTTATTATTACTGATCAAAACTAAATATTAGGCCTTTGAAGAACCTAATTTATTGACAAAATTCATCTACAGTTTGCTAAAATTTGACATGAAGCAAAAAACAAAACAAAAAAAAAACTGGTACAAACTAAGAGAAAAACAAGATTTATTAATTAATGGTCACAGACATTAAGTCATACAAATTCTGTGAACAGTGCTATTACTGAAATGTGAACAATTTGGAAGATTCTGATCCATAATCTTATGTAACATAAGATTATGTGTGACATAAGATTAGCTGCGGGCCATAGCCTTGGGCGTACTAACACCATTGTTGTTAGTCTATGAATGAACATTTTTGTGTAGATTCTCCACTGCATACATGCTTTTTTATATTGTGGTAAGTAGTAGTAGTAATCATACTCATAGTAGTTGGATTAGTGGTCATTATCAGTAGCTTTAGGATTAGATGAGTGAATAATCATCTTCCGTTCCAGTGGGAGGCTTTGGTGTCTGATCATGAGCCAAGTGAGAAACAAACAAGGATTAGTTGTTCATTTTTGTGTTTTAAACCACAAAAATAAAAACCACTGATAGTACCTTGATCTCAGAAATATCCGTATCAGGTTTCAGAACTACACTGGTGGCCCTCTGGAGACAGTGCTTCTGACATGTCCTGGTAGTCAGAGTGTGTTTACTGTCGGGGTCCAGCCTGTGTGTCTGCTCTTTGTTGTCTCTGCTGCTGCTGTTATTCTCTGTGCAGCGGTGTGATAAGGGCTGCTGGGAGCTGATCTACACCTAGCCCCCGTGTTCAGGCTGTTTGTTTTTGATTGTGAGTCAGCCCTGCTGCAGGGACAAGACAAATGCACAGCTCTGACCTCTTTGACCTCTCAGATCACTGCCTCTTGCCCAATTCCCCTCCCTGCTTCTATGCTTTTTTTGGCTTACACTATAAATAATTCTTCCGATTGGGGATTTTTTTCACCTTTTCCCATCTTAAAATTATTATTGAAATGGTGTAGCTTGTGCTGTAATGCCCTTTTCCTTTTTGTCATGGTATATAGTTTGATATATAGAGGTTTTCTGTGTGGTACAGTTGCTCCCTTCTCACACTACTAGTTTTTCTCTTTAGCTTGCGCAGACATGTTAAAAATTATATAATCTAATTCATACATGTAACACAGGTCCTTAGTTCTGTTTGAATTATTAATGCATTGACGTTGTTTTGTAAAGTATTTTCTCCATAAAACAGCAAACATAAATGCTTTGAAGTAGGTCAGTGGAGTAAAGCAAAAATCAGAACATACTTAAACCCCCTAGGTAGCTGCAATTTACATTTTTTAAATTTATTTATTTATTGTCATAACAGAGTAAGCAGAGAAAAACTATCGTAGAGTGGAGCAAGTGAATAGTTATATTCAGAAGCACTGGTCTGCCATTCAAATAAAAAACACAAATCCACACGTGAAACATATAAGCACAACCACATCTTATTTCACTGTGCCGTATTGTTCTTTATCCCAAGCCTTACACTGTTTGCCAATCATTTGGGCTATGCAACAGTCAATAATGGGTGAATCAGACGTTGAAATGGAGGGGAGGGAAAGGCTGACAGCATTGCAATGTCGCTCCATTTTAGCCTTTAGATCAGCCAGCATGTAACACAAAGTGACAGGCAAAGCAGACTCCGAAAATCAAAGCCTCCTTTAGCTTCCACATTCTGCGAATAGAATTATTTGAGTGGCTTAGAAAAACTTCAAAGCCAGGGAGAAAGGGACTTTTTTAATTTCAGATAAGGCCCGGAGCTGAATGTGAACTGCTGGAATTGTAGAAGTTCACATCTTAATCGACGTGACCAGCTGAATTGAGGAGTGAGGAACTCATCTTCTGAGTCCTGTTTTTTCTTTCTCCCTCTTGTTTTTTCTTTCCTTTTTTTAAAAAAAATTTGTATAATTGAAAGACATCGCCAGACCTCGGTGGGTAGACAGAGCCTGAGAGAGCGAATATGTATTGATTTAAACAGAGCTTTGGTTAGTACTAAATACATTTACTCGGTTAATCTGCAGTAGTATCATCAGCTCCATTGATTTCAGTGTGATGCTGTTGTCATTATCAAGCCAAGATAATCTCTCCTAAGTCAGCCTCCCAGCATGAGCAGTCAAGTCAGTGGCTTTCAGTGTATTAGGCTATTGACTGCGGATGCCTGTGTGTGTGTGTGTGTGTGTGTGTGTGTGTGTGTGTGTGTGTGTGTGTGTGTGTGTGTGTGTGTGTGTGTGTGAGTGTACCGCTTGTTCTAACCTCACTTATTTCTGTCCTGCTTTGTACTGACGGTCAGACTAAGGAACAAAGGCCACAGTCAGACAAACAGCCACTGCCACACTGTCACATGTAAATGAACCCAGTGAAGCAGGAGTGACAGGTCTATCATGCAGACGGGGAAGTAGTAGACTTATAACTCTGGAGAATAAATCTATAAACCACCAGTATCCTGTCTATTCAGATGTATCTTTCTTGGCTTAAATAGTTGCAGAGAGTTCTCTAGCAGCCTGTCACAACTGTATTTTTGTAGACAGATGTTCCTGAAGGGACTGTAGGTCAAAATCCTTTTTGGTTATAATATATCCTGGCAGCTGTTTTGATGGGTTGCTATAAAACCTGGTACACACATTGATGTTCCATTCAAGCAAGAATTGTAATAATTTTATGACTAAAAACAAATGACAGAACCATCAGCCTAGACTTTACTTTGCATTCGTTCTAATAAGCAAATTGTTTAAGTGTAAAACTACTACTTGAAACATGGTAAGAAACACAGTATGTGTACAAGACAAAGCCCATATCTAATGGATACAGTATATGCGTCTTTGAAACAGCACTATATCATAGTTGAAGGGAAATTTTCTTTCAAAACATTTAACAATGATTCATTGACAGATGCTGTAAAATTATTGAATGTATTAACTGTGAAAAACTTATTCATACTTCCTGAAAATAAAAAAGGTTAAATAAGATCCTCTCTGTTTTATTTTTAATGCTGCTTTAATTGAATTATCATTATTATTCTTATTTTGTTCTTTTCACCTTAACTATGGCATGTTATCCTTGGTCTGATTATTTTCTTAAATTTCCTTTTTAATCATTTTTTTTGCTATCACTTGCATTCTGTCCCTGTTTTTATGTTCATTTTATGCCTTTTCTCATTAATGTAATTTCCTTATTGTAAAGCATATTGAACTACATTTCCTGTATGAAAGATGCCACATAAATAAAGTTTATTATTATTATTATTATTATTATTATTATTATTATTATTATTATTAAAATTGACATTAACACCTCTGTGACTACACACAGTGTATGGACTGGCCTCAGTCACCTAAAAGCTGTGTCAATCGTCTTCAAAGGAAAATGTGATGAAGTTTGTATGTATGAAGAGAGTGAAAATTGATATTCAGCTGTTTTTCTGTGAATCTCCTGCTATAAACACAACACGAGAAAATTAATAGTACATGGATTGTTTCCACAAGAGGAAAACAAGAAGAAAAAGAAGCAATAATGTGTTGGAATGAGTTGTTATAGATTTGAAGAAGCAATGTAAGGCAAAAAAATCAGACAATTTAGCCATCTTTCACTGAAAAACAACAACTAATCAATTTTCTCTCTCAGACTAATTTCATTGGACTCTAGTGATTATGGACCCAAGATTTTGCTAATTTCCTTTGTGAGAAAACCAGCATTTGCTCCTTAAGTAAACTAATGGCATGGGCACGCAGCCATACACAGGCATTAGGCATAGTGCTGACAATGGATAAATATTCCTCTACTGTTACGCACAGACTGAAAGTTGGACTGGAGCCTGTATGCTCATGTCTGCATGGCAGATAAAGGCGAAACATTTTAAGTTAAAAAGAGAAGTTCATAAGAGATGTTCATAACATCTTTAATCTGTAAACTGTAATCCTCAAATTCCTGTCTTTCTCCACCTAAAGTTCTCGATCAACATTTCAATGAATTCTAAAAATCTAAATAAAAATCGTCTACAAAAAACTATGATTTGCCTCTATGTTGTTTTGGAAATAATAGCAGCTCCAGCAAAAAATTACCTCATGATTAATAAGTTTCACTATAAACCACACTGTTTCTTACTGACACTCTACCAATGTCTCTCTCTCTACACTGACAGTTTCAGCTGCCTCATAGAGCAGTACAACTCCTGTAGATGCTAGTGTGACTATATGGTCCAATAGGGTAATTCATTTGTCCTGTTGGAAGTGGCAAGATAATAACTTTTGCATGTGCATGCCACATGAGAATCGAGTTTGCCATTTTGTAGCCAGGTTCTGGCCAAATCAAACACCTTCATGGCTAAAAGCTGATGTAAATGTGTAAGACGCAGTACTACTGATGTCACTAAGTGCTGGTCTCAAAAAATCTCCAAGCTTTTGTTGATTTTTTTTTTTTCTACAGGACTTAAAAGTCCTGTTAATGGCTAGTTTCATTTGTGACTTTCTGAGGATAAAAAGTATGTAGTTTTATCATAAAGATAATCTGATATCATGATGAATGAATATTGTGAATTAAGCTCAACAGATGTTTGTTCGAGTTCTACAAAAGGGGCCATTATGAAGAAAAATCAGTTATGAGTGATGATACAAATGTCAAACTGTATATGATGGTAAAATAGTAATGCTTTTGATAGAATTAGTCAAGGGTCAACCTTATTGGAGAAAGAGATTTGCCAAAATATGCAAAGCCTTGGGTTTAGGACAGTTAAATGTTGTACATACACAGGATGTTACGGTTATATTTGTGTTTAAGGCCTGCAAAGTACGAGAAAATTGGACTGATTGAAGCAGTCTTTTTTCTGCCATAGGGCCAAATACTTTCAAAAAAGAAAGGGAGATGTGATACTATGTACCTTGGATGAATAACCAATCAGATGTCCCCATGACTCTGTTACATGCTGAAGGTGAGGATGATGATTTTACTTGAAAATAAAACAGTAGTATCCAGCATGTCGTAGTCTGAGAATTTATGTGTTAAACATTAACAAGCTGGCTACAGGAGGAATAGGCAAAGCAGAACATTAGCAGAACAGCTTTGGTGTGCTGTCTGTGTCTACACAGGATTCATTCAGGCAAACAGTACTGAGTGTAGGTCACCCATATTTTGGTAGTGCTTGGAGCCGAACTCACAATCAGTGTAGCTACAAGCGTCAAATGGAAGAAAATAGACTTGAAGCATAAAAATATGCTTCGAGTCAAGTTGCATTTATATGCATGTGGTAGAGGTGAAACACAAGCCGTTATGAGCCTGTGTAGTTGGACCGATTAAAATAAAAGTGTAGACAGGCCTTAAGAGTTAAAATACGACAAGCATAACCCACTTGACTTTTACCTGCATGAGCACCCACACTTTTTGCAATGTGTTACGTCCTGCTAAACAACTGCATTTTTATCAAGCCAAACCAAAAACAGCACTAACAATTACTTTGTTGAAATGGTAGAATGCCAAACTAAAAAGTAAAAAAAAATACAACTGTTTTCAATTTAGAGGAAACTACACCCAGTGAGGAAAGTTGTTGCCTTGACCTCTCCTGCTTCTAAATTCAGTTGCAATCCACATCACACTGTAGATGACATTTCATTTGACCTCACAGTTGGAAGCAGCCTTCTCTGTAGTGGCAGTTTTTCTACTTGTAATATTAATATTAATTGACCTTAAAACAATTACTGACATATTTTCAATTGGTTTAGTTGACTTTACTTCAAAAATGTTCGTGTGCACCGAACAATTACACAAGAGTTAGAAAACATTGAACCATATGTTTTGACATTAAAGCTTCAAGTGTGAAATCAAGTAAAGAAATACATTATGTCAAAAAGAATTGACATGCAGTTTCATAGAGAAATGGAGTGTGCAGTAGTCACACCAGTACATGTGATCTGAGATAAAAGACACGTGGCGGCTGGCCCAGAATTCGGACCCTTTTTTGGTTTAGTTTCCTACCTGTGACTGATGACATAGAAGCTTCATCCATGTGTTTCCACAGTTTGCTAAATCTTGCAGTGTGATCACATCTCTAGACTCATATGATCATGTATACAACAACAATATAGTTCCATAAAGTATGAGCAACTAAGGTCCAAACTGGTGAGTGTGTTGAGTTTGTGAGAACAATTTGAAGGAAGTACTTGACAAATAAAACCTAGTTTAGTTGAGAATTCTAAGTAGTATTAACCCAAAATACAGCGTGTTTTCATGCCGGGAGCTGGCTGGGTTTGCCGTCATGTTTTGCCTCGCCTCCGGCTGCTTTTGCTTGTCTCCCTATGTCAAAGTGTAGCAAAACAACCCCGTAGCAATCATAATCCTGTAGTCTGTGTCAGTCTTTGGAAAACTCCAAAGAAAATTCCATTCCTGTGCTTTCAAAGACTGGCTTTCACACTTCAGAGATGGCTGACTTAGTAGCTGCAGGCGAGCGCCGGGAACCCACGCTACAGAGGAGCAATAATGCACTCCTCTGGACAGCAAAAATATTTACTTTGGAGGTGCAACTGGAGACATTGGGGGAACTTCTGTAACCTTGATGTAATCGCCTGAAGTGATAGAGCTTCTTGCATGTCTCTAAAGTGAATTGTGGATCAATTGGCATTCTGATGTGAACAGAATCTGTCTTCCAAAGGCTGTATAATCGCCAGTAATATATGCCGCTCTGAGATTCAGCCTCTGTGGGTGAGTATTCAGGAGGACTTAAGTGCTGTAGAGTGAGGATTGTCACACAACTACTCATTGTCAGTATCTGAGAAGCTGAGTTATGAATAAGATAAACATGCACAGACATGATTTCTTTTGTGCAGAGCCTCCCACTGGCTTTCATAAGTGTAATAATGATTCAACTTATGTACAGTACACACACATAAACAAAGGTACCCACACCTACTGTAACACCCTCAGTACACACTCTCCCTCAGCTTATGGTGCATCCTAATCCCCTTCCCACTTTGTTAAGCCCCACAGTCTGCCTTGTGTGTCCTCACCTGAACCTTTTTTTTTTTGGCCAATCGATGATAAGAAAACATATAGGGTACACTCCCATGTGTCACTGAGACTTTCACTGTGGCACCATTTGGATCAGCAGGTCAAAGGACTCATAGAATAGTTGTGTTCTCAAAGCACAGTGCTATTGTGTGTTTGCATAGTGCCGCTGCTGTGGCATGTTTTCCCCACATCGTTTTGTGAATACCAATAAACACTGGCATTGAGACGGCCTGTTTCATACACAAATTAGCCTTCAGCACAACACATCTGCTGGCTGAGTGCATTTCTCTCAACCTTTCATCAAACAAATTCTCTGTTTAGGGTTAAGAATCAAGCTGTCACACTGAAAGATCTGTATGTCTCAGAAAAACATTTTTGATTCAAAAGCAAGATTTCCTACCAAGTCATGCGCTATGGAAAAACAACCATCTGTATGGCACTTTGCCTGGCTAATGGCAGTCAAATAGGCTGTAGGTCTGTGCTCAATAAAGATGAAACCATGAATCACAAACTGGGGGTGTGGGGGGGCAGGTGTGTATGTGTGTGTGTGTGTGTGTGTATGTGTGTGTGTGTGTGTCTGTGTGTGTCTGTGTGTGTGTTTGTTTGTGTGTCTTATCTTCTTCAGTACTGTCCCATCTGTACCCTGGACAGGCTGAAAGTTCAATGCAGAGACAGAAATTATGACCCCATCACACCTATGAACATTTTCAGTGCTTTGAATTAAGTTAATCTGTGTCACTATTTTTTAAAGGAAAAGTTGAACATTTTGGGGAAATATGATTATTATCTTTCCTTCTTAAGAGTGAGATGGAAAAACTGGTGCCACTCTCGTATCTGTGTGATAAGTATGAAAATGGAGAATTAGCAAAGCATACCGTAGCATAAAAAACTGAAAGCAGGGAAACAAATAGCCAGTCAAAAAGTACATGTAGCAACAGCTCTGAAGCTCAGTAATTACTACTATCTATCATGTTTGTTGACTCCGTACACAAACAGAAGTGTGAAAATGGATATTTGTGGTTACATAGTGTTCATAACAAACAACATCTACCTAGAACTTTGCAGCTTCTCACCTGGTTGCATGGCAGCATCACTGTGTCAACAAAACTCCAGGGTGTCAGTTCGCCCTGTTCTTCATGTTACAGTAACTTGCATACTCAATAGTAAAGTTTAGTAAGTTTGAGAGCAAGGACATGTCCATCATGTAATGTCTACAGTTATGAATACAAGAAATTTAAGAACTACTGTACCTTTTCCTCAGCTTTCACTTCTAAATAAATGTTTGTGGGTTTTTTTTAATCATGTCCTTGGTCCTGTTTTTATACTTTGCCTAGAGTAAATTGCTAAAGAGTTTACCCAAGGTCATCTTAACTCAAGGTCCACTTAATGCTTTTTCCAGAATTTCTACCTGTAAATAATGGTCAGTCAGTGGTTGGATCATCATGGAGTTGGTTAAGGTGGGGAACTTAAGTCACATGACGGTTGTGTAGGTGGGTCATGGTACCCATTGTCTCTGTTTAAAGATGGTCTCTGGTGTCCATGACTCTTGGTAGATGACATTTGACCTTTTACAAGTGGCTGCTTTAAGTGGATTTGGTCTGGTGTTCACAGAGAGACGATGTAGTTTGTTCCTGGTGTTGAGTCAATATTTTGTCCAGGGTCCTTACTTTTAACACTTTATTGTTGCTGGCAGTGCCTCTCATTCTGTAACCTTAATATTACAAACACAGCAATACAACAATCATTTACAGATCTCTACAGATCTCTGATTGGTTAGAAGAGCAAGGCTCGCTCAAAGACTTCAAAAGGGAATATCGCTGCACTGCTGCCAGGCTGTTCAACGAGCCTGGGTCACAGAAGTGTCCAACAGCATCTCTCCACTTTGAGATATTGTTAGAAGTTTTTGGAAAGAGTACACCTAAATGAGCCAGTGTAAAAAGTTTATCTGCATACATTGTATCTGCAAATGTGTGTGCACCAAAAATCAGAAAGTTATCAGTTTTGTGTACTTTCAAATTAAAGGTTGTGGTCTATTTTGTCATGTATCTGAATGATAATACAAGTAGCCAGACCATCCATCTCTCTCCACAGAGCCAGGCAATGGCATCAGCATCTCTCAGGCTAATGGATCCCTCCCACTGCTCTGTAGCCTCCTAGTCTCCTGAAGGAAGTAGTTGTTGTTGCTGCTGGTCATGCAGAGGAGTCAGTGTGCAGTCCTTTCCAAATGTTTTAGTGCTCTTACCATGAGGCCATTACAGTACCACTCTAAGTCCAGTGGATTTGACCATCTGTCGGTATCAGCTCACTGCCCTCTCATAGGTCTCATTATGTCGGCATGGCGCTGAATATCAAACCAATGCCAGGCCGCCTGCAGGAGCAGCCACTGAGCCATAGTATGCACTGGCACACACTGAGATAAACAGGTGTGCATATAAGCATGCAAAGCACGCACACACACATTCACTCACAGTCATTTACTTACATACTGTTTAGCCATAAGGTCACTTAGGAGAAGTATCAACTGAACTCTTAACACAAGAGGACTAAACACACGGTGACAAAGACAACACAGGAGGGGTAGAGGCTCCCGGAAAGGTTTGCATCCTTTTCTTGCTCACAACCAGGGCATTTCTGTATATAGGCAATGACCTGTAAGTAAAACAAATCACCTAAACTGAAAAACAAATAATCTCAACAATATTACAGGTGCCATGATACATGCAAAAGTACCACCTCACGGTAAAGACTAACCCCTTAAGTTCACAGGATCGGGCTGTATTGCATTCTGACTGTCGCGCTTCAGATGCACTCCGGTTCACAATGGAAATGTTCAGGACCTGGAAGTCTGTTCTTCACTTGCCATATTTTTATTATTGTGCAGAACTGTTTTTGCCAACAGGACAATGAATACACGTTTTCAGTTCATTTCAGTGTTGTGTGACTGTACTTGAATATGACAGCCCTCTGTTACTTTAACTTTCTCTGTCATCACTCTTTTTGAGTGTTAAGGTAGCCAATTTCACAGCACGGCTGCGTTATTAAGCTGTATTTTGGTCCTTTTTTTCAGGAGCTGAAGTGATAGTAAAATAAGAATTCTATCTGCAGCATACCACTTTGGTAATGATTGATGGTTAATATAGCAGCCTATTTACAGTATGTAGCCTGATCCTATTTCATGCTGGTTCTGACATTTGACAACAGGAACAGACAGATATGTATATGAGAACAAAATTGTAAATTTAACCGTATTAAAGAAAAAACAGCAGACCAGCCGAGGCAATATCACCTCCCTTTCTCATTCTTTCTTTCTTTTATTCTTCTCTCTTGCTGTCTCTCTTTTACTAATTACAAACATTTCAAGGCAGTTGTTACTAAACTAGTCCTGGCATCTAAAGACATCTGAGCACAGAAAGGTTCCAGACATGAGACACAACATAGACACACACATGTCGGGTAGAACGGCAGCGGATTGTCTCAGTAGCTGCAACAGACCTGGAACGTGACACAGACACTTTTTGTGGACATAAACGTTCAACAGTATGAGCTCCTCAAGCAGATGGCACAAAAATCTCATGCATACATAACAACCAAGAAGACCCTTTGAGGAAAAGATAAAACTCATATTATTCTATATTTTTCTTAGTCTCAAAAGAAGCCCACAAAAAGAAACAAAACCAAAAAGGTGTTTGCCTGTCCCTCAAACATTTTTGACCAAACACTTTGCTCAAAATCAGTTAGCTCTTACTGAATGCAAAATTTAATAGCTCAAAATTATATACTCTGTTGGAAGACTCTTTATTTTTTTTAACAGCTTGTCATTGTAATTTTTAGAGGAAATTGTGCAAACAAGAGGAAATAGTGCATTTGTAGGGTAATATTTTCAGTGATTATTTACATCCAGGGTGTAATCTAACTTTAACTAAGTGTTTAAGTTGCCTAATCCAAACCATACGGCTCAGTCCTGATGGGAGCAGGTCTGCAGGGCTGGAGACAATAGACTCACAACGGACCAGCTTCCTGCTGAGAGCATGGGGTCAACCCAAAGCATTGGACATTACAATCCTCTGGGACAACCTTATTTCTGTAAGGGGAAAAGGAAAAGGGAGATTAAAAAAAAAAGGTGGAAACAAATGTTGCAATCATCCCATAATAATTAAGACATTGCATCTGACATCTCTTTGGTGTCATGTTCTTCTTGTTTCAAAGTTAATGTTGTTTTGTTAGGTTTACACCTTTTGTTTAATATTGTATGTCCTGTGTACATTTTATGTTTTTTCGCTGTTGTTAAGTGCAAAAAAAATGTTCATTTGCCATTATCGTGACCTTTTCCAAACCACAAAGCAATAAACATGCAGAAATTGTATGTAGCTCTATCTTCTCCCCCTCCTAAAAGAACTCTCACAAAACCTTTTTTAGAAAGCAAGAAAGCATTTCAGCTTAAAAAATACATTCTCATATTTAAATGGGAGTATATACATGACAAAGGATGCTGCTACTCAATTGCCCTGCTGCTCATAGGGAGAAGTGATACTGCAGCTTCACAGAGAGCTGCAAGGTCAATTAATTGCTTCTTATTCAGGCCATCGATTCCATAAAGTGGTTTGGCTGAAAAGGCAATTTCAGAAACAGATCCTGACAGTTAACTTTGGCTCAACCTTCGAGGCAATTTAGAACTGTTTAACATGTGTCAATAGGAAATATTTATCTTCATATGAATTAATTGCATGATGCAAAAAAATCAATATTTTTGATTTTTTTTATCCCTTTTGTGTATGTGTTTTCAGAGGCAGATCACTCGAGGCAAAAGCTTTCCTGCTCTTCACAGTGCCTCCATATTTTCTTTTTTTGATATCCATTGCCCTTCTCATTCAGTCTCCCTGTGTCTGAAAGACAATCCTAGGAGTGATTAGAGACAGTTAAGCTGGGGAAGCTTTGCAGTAGATCTTGTTTCATCTCCCCAGCATCCTTCTGTCCTTATGCATTCATTATTATTCTGAAGCTGTTGCCTGGAATAGAGGAGAGAGAAGGAAACTTGCGCCCTCAGGTTAGTTGTCTAATCACGCCAACAAAGACAGAGGGGCCAGGGAGACTAAAGGAAGGCCTGTGTTAACCGGCTCTCACTCAGTCTGGGAGGTCTGTTTTTGTGTGTGTGTCGGTGTGTTTTATAAATGATTCACTGAGCAGGGGATAACTCAGTGTTCCTGGGCCCAAGGCAAACACATGTCCAGGTCCTGCTCTTATAACACTTTTCTCTTCATATTTGTCCTAACAATCATATTTCAAATCAAGCATCACATCTTTCACGGCAAGGCTGAATTGATCTGCTGAAAAGGTTTCTGTGCTTTTTCTTGTGTTTCATCTCTGAGAACTCAGGTAAACCCAGGTAAAGCTAGATATCAAAGAACTCTTCTACTCTTAAACTAATTTCTAGGCTTCTTCCAAGGACCCCTTCTTTGTAACCATCAGCATCTTAAGCTGAAGATGCATTAGTGTAAACATTACTGTGTAAAGGACGCCTGTTGTGTTAACAGCAAGCTGTGAAGATGCCTTGTTTTTCTCCTTTTCTTGTTTCTCTGATCTTTTCAAATTAATGAATTTCACCTTTTGTTATGGAAACTGTTATGAAAGCGTTTACTTTAAACCACCTCTCTGATTTCCCTGGAACTGTCCACCAAAGGGTATGCTGTAGCTGAAATACTCCAGGAATCTATTTTAAAGAAGGGTTCAATAACATAACATATATATATATATATATATATATATATATATTCTAAATATATCTTCTTGTTGTAGGGTGTTTGGTTATAAGAGTTTATTTATATTCTATGAGTATTTGTGTAATAAAGGGTTATGCAGGGTTGTTTACGGAGCTTGGATTATGGGGGCTTTCATTATGAGCCCCTTCCTCAACAGCTGGGATTGGAACAAGGAGCTGTACATTGTCTCCTTGATCACAGGAGTCTGTTGTTTTTTTGACCTCTCATTCTTACAGGTCTTGGTTCTGCTTATTTGGCAAACTGACGAGAATGAAACTAATCAATAAATTGATGTCATTAAAAACATTATAACTCATACAGTTTGGTGCAATTTATGTACTCTGCAAAACCCAGATATTCTAAACCTTAAGTATCTGTAGCAGGAAAGTTTTGGTGATTACATTTATAGCAATCATGTAAACACAGAGGAGCTGACCATGGGTGCTAAGTAACTGCATGGCCAGTACCTCTAACCAGAGTCTTTGAGCTCTGTGTACAGTGATGTTAACAACTGAGTCTGAGTCTTGGTTGTTGAACTTATGACTAAATCATATTAGGAGTCAAATGAAAGAAAGCAATTTTTTTTCAGATTATCCATCATTACTGCAAAAAAGAGATGAGAGACTATTGTAATGATTTGCAAATGGTTCAATATCTATATATGAGGAACACAGGGGTGACCCCAGGCATAGGGGTTAGAAGGCCAACCATGAACAACAATGTTTGACAGTCTGGACTTTTGACCTGCAGGTAACATGGATCAGAGCATATGCAACATACATTGAAAACTGATGTTAAAATATAACTAATAAATGAGTTTGAATTGAATTCACTAATACAAGGAAATCGAGTGTGTGAGAATGACAAAGGTTTTCTCGTTCTTTTATTGGAAATGTATGATACCTCCGCTTTTTAATAGTTGTACATGTGGGAAATTTGCTAAAGTGCCAACTGAAGTGGAAAATTGCTGCCATCTGGTAACAAAAAAGCTGAAACTGCAAATAAAATGTTACCCTGTCAAAAAAACTATATATTAAACCTGCATCATTCGTTATTTGTATGCTGGAGTACATTAAATGCCTATAATACTACTCAGGTAGACTGTCTTGGGAAAACAAACTGCACTTGGAGCAAATGACTGTACAAAGACCTTGTTTTTCCTGGCAGGAATCTGGACATGTTTTCTGAAAATTAATTTCATCAATTTAACATTCTGTATTCTACTTTATTTGAACTGCAGTTTCAGTTGTACTTGTAATACACATAAGTAATTGAAGAACCAGAATTCTCTGTTTTAGAAAATGCTGACAAAGTATATAGCTTTTTAATTTTCATTTTAGTCTATTTCACAGTATTTAAACATTTCTTTAATCCTGCAGACTGAAGAATACTAACTAGAATGAAATCAACAGTTATACCAAGGTACTGCTGATACCAGATTTTGTAGACTCTTGGTGGCCTCTTTACTTTGCGCACATGCCGAGCTTCAGGGCTCGTCAGATTTGTTTGTGTACCAAATTCAAACAGCAGATTCAGTGTTTGTTTGCCTGTGGGCCTTTTTTCTGATTCCTGCTGCTTGCGAACTTTGGAGAGACTCCTTGCTGTAGTTTTTGTCCCTTTTAGTGTTAATAATTGCTTTGCATTTTGATTGATTTAAACACTATTGATTCATAGTTATTTTTTATTTCTGCTATTTTTGTGATTCAACATCCATACGAGGCAGTAGAGTTTGCTTTATTTACTGTAACAACACACTTATAACAACACAATTACAACAGTCCATTAAGTAAAAACACATCCTGATATCATAAGTTATCGGCTTTATCTGGCCTGTTTAAAATTTTGGGATAATGATGCATATTTTTTAAGCATAACATGTGCCCTGCCCTCTTGTGACCTGAAAGGTGGGCAGCACTCATTACTGGAATAACCTAAAAATAGTTTAATCTGCACCAGGCATATAAAGAGGGGGAAAAAAAAACCTGAGCATAACAGCACTAAAAGGGAGATGTGAATCTAGTTTGCACTCTCAAAAATGACCCTATAGTTTTAGCTAGGTGTACCTAATAAACTGCCAATATAGTGTATGTGTAAAGAAAAGGGTAAATGCAGGGAGATGACCGTGCAGATGCGTAGTATATGGATGTGTGACTGCATACCACACCTTTTTTTTCAATTTGCAGCCCTTCAAATGGTGATTTATTGAGAAAGTGTAGCTCTGGGTGACATTCAGGACGGATCTTTCTCTCAGTGTCAACACTGTGTTTCATAACACAAACAAGTTCACGTTCACTTCTTCTCTTTTTAATTAGAGCTGTTATCTGACATGTTTGCAGCCTGCCACCTCCATGCAGCCCTTCATGAACAGCACTGAACCCAAATAACACAAACCTATGCAATGAAGCAAGAAAGAAAGAAATGGAGAAGCAGATTATGAGGGAAACTATGAAAACATTCCTATCTGTATATACCCAAATTAGTCTCAGCATATTATGCTGTGATGTAAGAGAAATGTTTCATGGTGTTACATGATGAGACTACATGGAACGGCCAAGTCGTATTTACAACTGGGAAACTCTGGACGAATCTGGAAATGCCTCTCATGTCAGCCAACTTCTGCCTTGAAGCAGTTTAATCCAGATTTAACTAATTTACTGGTATATTTTTTGTAGATAAATTACAATGAATTGTTTGGTGAAGTGAAAGCTTAGGTCATAAACAAGGGAATGTTTCTGAATGAGAGTCTGTGAGATCCAACATGGCTGTGTCCTGCAGCTACTGGAAAGTTTGTTTTGTTGTCTGCTTTCCCTCAATTCTCAAACTAGCCAGGTTCACTGCTGTACTGTTTTCTCCCCCACATCTAACTGGGAGCTCTGGATTGTTCTATCTACGAGTGCTACCATAGACTGTGTACAAAACAAACACCTGTCCAATCTTTCCAAGGACATTGATGAAAGTGCTGGTCAAACCACGAATGGCGAAAAAATGTAAAAAACATGATGGAAATATGGCATTAATGTTTGTTTTATGTTTTTATTTATGGCATATAACAGTCTCGTTATATCTCCACACAGATCTGAAATTTTGTCTGCTGCTATTTTCAGTCTCTTCAGTGGGGCAGAAGCTACACTGAATGCTTGGGTCACATTCTTCATGTACGTCATGATTACTTCACTCAAGTTTCCATCGCACTTTATCACATTTTGCTTTTGTCAATACTCCAAGTTTTCCACCTCAGGCAAGAGTAGAAACATTTTTCGATATTCCCACTAAGTTGTTTTTTATTACCAAATTAAAAAAACACATAAAAAAGGTAGATGGAAACCCACCTTCTCTATTTCCTCCTAATGTATTAATATTCAGATAGATGCTTACAGAGATACTTTTCATGTCATATTCTCAAAATAATATTTTGGGTAATAGTAGTAATAGTGGTTGAGTTGGATCAAAGTTAACTATTTAGAATCAAGATCACTATGTTATCATCTCTTTTCTGAGAGTGATCTCATAGAGCACCCACGTCTGAACTGCACCTACAGAGCTGACTGTGTAATGAGCTCCTGTCTAAGTGAATCAGGTGCTGAGTACACACAGATTGAGTCTTCAAGCTAATCGAAAAATGCAGCACAAATTTGTTTTCTTGTTTTTTTAGTAAATCTGACTCTGTGTCTTTGCCAGCTCATCTGCCGTTCAAACATGCTGGTCCCCTCAGAGGCTTGAATGGGGGTGATGCTTGGATTTCATTTTCAAAATTATGAAAAAAAAAACTTGGACTTGGATCTGATTCTTCAGTTTCTGATTTTTATGACTGGTTAGACTAAAGTGGGCCTAAGTAAGATGCTATATTTTTTGCGTCTTTAGCCTTTCAGCCTTGATTATATAGACTGCATCATTCCTTGTGATGCTTTAATAATTATTTCTTTCACTTATTCATCTCTGTAGAAATGGCCTGTCTCACTTTCCATTCATGTGTTTTATTTGGATCTTGTATTCCTCACTTTGTCTCTTACCTTGAACACTGATGATGTCAAACCGTGACCAACCCTGTTCTTACAGTAATTGGACAGTGAAGAGGTAGCGTGTGAACAGCGGCATAGTTTAGGGGCTGCTCATAACAGATAATATTCTTTACTATCAAGATCAATGTGGGGTTCTCTTATACATAAATATGAGCCAGGCTTCTTTTCCTGCAAAATGGTAAAAGGTTTGGACAAATGAGAGGGCTGAAAGTTATATATATATATATATATATATATGTATATATATATATATACCCCATCTGACAGTTACCTGTGTGAAAGTATTGCGCACAAAAGCAGTACAACTGCACATTGTCAGTTTAGCTTTGCTGCTCCTTGTCTATCGAAGTGGAGGTGGGAAGAAAAGACAGATGGGAAATAATAGAAAAGATGTGACTGAGCAACCAGGTGAGAGACAGAAATACAGTCAGAGAAATGGGGATGAGATACTTTAGGAGAGAGTGAGAGAGAGCAGTGCAGCAGCAGTTGCAAAACTGTTTGCTTGAGAGTGTCTTTTAATCAGCAGAGAAAGCACTGGTGAATTGGATAAAATGTTATCTGGGAGCTGGAAAAGTGGAGGTGGGATTTATGGTACATTATGTTCATGCTATAAACAAGTACTCCCCAAATTTTAGCTCACACAAATCATTCATCACACACAGCTCAAAGCACTCCTTTCCTTTTCTTTGCTTTTGCACTTGGGCTGGAACTGGGCCCAGACTGATCCGGGGCTGCAAACACATGGAGCACTTGGAAAATTTAACGGCGGAGAAAAGATTTTTTTCATTGTTCCAGAACAGATTCTTCTTTATCTGTGATAAACATGTTGTATTATTTGTCTGAGTGGAGATGTGTCCAATCACTCAAATGCACAGTGAAGAGGCAAAGGGAGCAAATCTTGAGAGTCAGTGATGAAGTTAAATAAGGACATTTCTAAATAGGCTTGGCACTGGTACAGCAAAGAGGTAGTTTGGCATACCAAACTTTTTCAAGGGGATCTTAGAATTAAATAACTGACAAAGGCCTAAAATGCACATTTTCTCACAGTGTTGAGAATGTAAATTAGCAAACTATCGGACATTAACCTGAAAGAGAGGCTATGGGTATAAGGAGATGTTTGTTAACTTTTAACAGCCCAGAGTTCAGCATGCTTGAAAGCTTAGGTGAGGTAGGTTAAAATGCTTGAAGAGTACCTCATCACATTAAGTGAAGACCATACCAATTCAAAACAAAAATGCAGATGTTTTAAGCTTAAGGCCCATTTGAATTGAATTAACAGTCCTGGGGGCTATTTTTGTTAAAACGTCAGTCATGCTCCTCTATTACTAAATTAATTGTACCACAATTTAGGAAGTAAACAAAAGGAGGTAATTGGTAGAATGACATGCATTCTTTATACTGCACATAGAATCTAAGATTGTCTGTAATCGAAATTGCCAGGGACAAAAGTGCAAAGTAGTTCACCTGCTAAACTAATGTCTTTTAATTCTTTACAGTATTCTTTTCCATGTAGGACTGTATCATGATGTCAATAGGTTCATATGCATACACCACACAGAACACAGACTGCATGCAAAAGTAAGACTGTGAAACTTTGCCTGTATATGTCTGTCAGTACTAATGGTTTGGATAAGGAATTTGTCCAGTGAGAGGGGTAATGACAGATGAGGTGGACTGGGGGTTGTGAGTGGGGTGAACAGTACTTATGAGGTGCCACCAAAGACAACGATGTGTGTGTGTGTGTGTGTGTGTGTGTGTGTGTGGGGGGGGGCTTGAATGTGAATGCACTGGTCAATCACATGGAGAGGAACGTACGGCTTGCTGTAAATTGGCCACGAGCATGCAGTTACCTAGCTCATTTGGGTGCATCAGTTCTGAAGAAGGAAAAACAACTCAAAGACTGATTAAATTATCAATGGAAACTATGTTATGAGCTCTGCAGACAGAGTGGAGCCAGATGTTGAAGCTGAGGATTCTACTGAAGTGCCCTACACCACGGGCCAGTGTTGGAATGGGACCAGAAATAAAAGCATCAACTTAAAAGGTTAAAAAGGTTGTTTGAATCATTTTCTGTAAGCTCAGGGTGCTGACGAGCAGTGTCGTTCGGTGGAGGACAAGAGTGAGAGGAGCAGCCGAGGAGATTGTGAGGAAGGGGAAGGGCAGGCATTTTGGCAAGGCAGCATCCTCAAACTTTGGAGAGGATTTCCCTACCAGCCCAGGGCAATGCAGACCTCCAAAGTATCTAATCACAGCCTCTTTCAATAACCCAAGGGCAGAGGTGGTCTTTACATGAAATGAAGGCTGTTGATTTGGCTTCAAAGTGAAATGGCCAGCCACCTAACACTGCTTGTCATCAATGGTGAAGATATTCCAGTGTCATCAGGCACTGTTTTTGGGGAGGGAACTGAGCTGGAGCTGGCCATCCTAAACATCTATCTATCTATCTATTAACAGGCTTCCAGGCTGCTATCTATAGATAGCAGCCAGGAAGCTTGTGATAGATAGATAGATAGATAGATAGATAGATAGATAGATAGATAGATAGATAGATAGATATACACAGAAGGAAGCTCCTCACAATGCATATGGAGGGTTCCATCCCAAATCTAGCACCCTGGGTATGTCCAATAAGGGAATGGGGGGGGGGGCAAGGACTGGTGAGTGTCTGAGCCACTGTCCAGGATGAAACAACCAAGATCCAGGAATACATAAGGGAGATGGCCCCCAAAGCCAAGCTGCTAAATAAATACCTCAGGCAGCAGAAATTTGATAATGCAGAAGAGAAGGATGAAACATCATGGAGGGACAAGCCCCTGCATGGTCTGTACCACCGACAGATAGAAGAAGTGGCTGATATCAAGAAATCCCACCAGTGGCTTGAAAAGGCTGGACTGAAAGACTGCACTGAAGCACTGATCATGGCAGCACAAGAACAGGCACTCAGCACGAGAAGCTGGAAAAATATCAAGAGCTGAAAGAGGAGCTAGAAAAGATGTGGGGAGTAAAAGCAACAGTGGTGCCAGTGGTGATAGGAGCACTGGCTCCATCAGATTCCAGGTAAAACATCTGAGGTCTCTGAGGTCGAAAACAGCACAGTCCTAGGAAAAGCTAAGATACTGCGCAGAACCCTCAAACTCCCCGGCCTCTTGCTGAGGACCCAGACTTGACAAGGTCAAGAGCGGAGCTCAGGGATGTAAATGACATTTGGAATTGTGAATGTGCTCCTGATGTATAACTTGAGGCTTCATTCTAGTATTAGCTGCTGGAAGAAACCACTTTGGCTGACTCGCAGGCTAGCAAGCTCCTGATTCCTGCATATCAGAGTACACAGTGAGGATGTAGGTGAAGGGCTAGGCTGTGTGTAACAAAGGAGGGAGAGGGAGGTTGTGGGAGAAGCACTGTGATTTGCTTTCAAGTCTCATGCTTTCACTATCATGATCACCAGAATTTGCATATTTTGTCTTTAAATTAAAAATATAAGTATAAAAAATGTTTTTGATACTATTTTAAGCCACCCAGTCAAGACATCCTTTGGTTTTGAAACCAACCAGACATTTGCAGTCATTTTCAACGAGTCGCTATCATAGTAAAAAAATGTATGAAATTTATGAACAGACCTCCATCTCCACACTGAGAAACCTTATCTCCCTGCTGCTCTGCCAGCAAGCTTTATTAACATCTGCAATGCTCACTTCAACATTATAGATGGGCCTTTAGCGTGGTCCTGCACAGGGCTCACACCATTTACAGGCTTTTATCTCTGTTTAACCTTGAATACTGCAGATAGAGAGCAGCAGCTGCTGTGGTTTCACTCCTCTGACAGACAAAAATCTAATATCCCATGGCTAATGCACACAGGAAGGAACATTCATTTTCAACATTTGTTTTCATTGTCACCCCCAGCTCCCTGCTTTGCTTACTTATATGATAATACTTTTCAAATCCAAAGATCCACTCAGAACAAATGATTAGAATTCCCCTTTGGACAGCAAAGTCCGACTTCAGTCATTAAGTGTAATGTTTAAAAGTGCAGAGAAATGTAGAAAGATCTGTTGGAGGATGGTGTGTCGCTCAATCTTGATTGAATTCTTAGATCATTAAACTCAGTGGATTTGATTGAGTGAAAGGCTGTGAAACAGTCTGCTTTCATCTCCACTTTTGGTCTTTCCCTGCTGATGCTAATATCTAAAAAAGATTTATGGTTTTGAAATGAATTTTTCCCTCTCACTCTTCTTGAAATTGAAAGTTGAAAAAGCAGTCAGATAAGTGTGTGTGTCTGTGTATGCAACCCTGTCTCCTAAAAATGATGTGTCTATACGACTAAACTGCAGTAGCAAATACAATTTTATACATTTTTTTAGTGCACCCCTAGGTCAGGCAGCCCTGACAGAAAGTACAGAAAATGTTATATTACTGTAAGAAAACACATATACATACATACACAATACTTAAAAAAAATCATATAGTTAACTATTTATTTTGTCAGTCCTCAGGACCACAGCTTAAGAATTATTCACATGTTGATGTAAATGACTCCTCAGCGAGTTATTTACATTTTCAACTATTAATGTCTTGATTGAATGGAGCAACACAACCTCTCCATTTACATAATATCTATGGTAAAAACAAAATCTGTAGCCAGTCTACTTTTATTATTTGGATAATATATGGTGATTCTTCAGACAAGTTCATCAGGCAGACAGAGTGTGGTGCCTGATATTAGCTTATTGCTAACGTTTAATTGCCAATATTATTATACCCTCTTGGTGAAAACAGTATGTTAGCTGTTAAGGAACAGTAATGGCTGGTATAGAGATGGCAAACATACATGTTTATAATCATTTAAAAACAGTGTCACCATTTCATAGTTTGCCCACTAGAGTACATTAACAAGTTAACAAGTGAGTGTAATGTCCCACTCACTACAAATCTTAGTCACGGTTCTTACAGGATGCAGGTTTTGGTCACTAGGACTAGTTGGTGTCAAAACCCTTTAATGATATAACATATTCGTATCATATGGCCCTCCATTAGATTTACTGTACATTTTTTAGAAAGCATCACAAGACCTAAGACTGGACCTCTGAAATGACTGGGATTCCAGTGATACTTGTGTATTTTTGCCTCGATGGACGGTTGACAGTAGAGAGAGACAGGAAACATGCAGACAGTGAGAGGGGGCCCTGTTCCCACCAAGAATGTTAAACTTTCTATATAGGGTGTGTTTCACAGGCACTGAGTTTCAGATCCTGAGCCATGTTAGTCTGAATTAGTTCTTTTAAGAAATTAAATGAGCTCCTCTATTCTCCAGCACTGTGCCAGTGCTATGCTAGTGCTGCAGAATGGTCTAGCTGCACTCATCTTTTAGGTTGCTCAGATGCTGTTGCTGTTTCCTGTAGCAAAGGGAATATTAAAACCATAACTGGCAGATAGCAGAAGCAGAGGACAATGCTGCATGAGATACACAGCCAATGGCAGGCTTACACCTGTAGTCTACATCTGGTGAGTCAGACTGTCTTCCAAAGACCTATACTGTTTCATCATTAGATATGGTGCGGCATACATGGATCCATAATCAGGCTCTTCTGCCTGAAAATCTGATGGTTTTGTTGTTGTTTTTTGTTATTTGTGTTTATATGTGTCACTTATTAAGTCTTTGCAGGGGATCATTTAACGTTCATCTCAGTGAAAAGCTTTTGATGGCCCTTTATTTATAAAATCAATAGATATATTGATCATCATCTTCATCTTCTTTATTTATTGTCTTTTTCTATAGATAGATAGACAGATAGAAATCAGTCACTATAAATCAGAAGAATGAATTCTTCAGGAATGGTTCCATCTGATCCAGTTGAATTAGCTTATCATCAGCATCTTGTGTGCTGATCAACAAATAGTTGGAAAAATGGCATATTCATTTCTAGTGTGTGTCAGAGGAGCTGCGTTCGTCTTCGGGCAGTATGCTGCAGGCACGTCCATTACTGAAGGCTGCAGCACAATATAAACATGGCAGGAAGCGTTCCCTTCTGACCTATCCCAGATGATGTGGGTCTAATAAAAGAGATATAAGTGACATGTCATCAGACCCATGTGGAGATGACTGCCTTGGCTGTGGTTATTTTTATCTTATCTGCAGCCATGAAGTGAAAGCTACTGTTTGATTGTACTCAGGCTGAGGCAAAGAGATTCCTCATTCACTGGAAATGAAAGTCCAAGCCTGTGGGTTCTGCTGGGTAAAGTAGATTGTGGTTCTGCTGTATGTGGTTTTATTGCTTTTGTCTTTTCCATTGTCTCAGATAAGTGTTGTTAAATCTGTAAAGGTTTGTTTTTTTTTTTTTATCAATAATTAGCGTTAGGAAGATTATCCAGATCAAGCTGCTTAAACTTCATCTATGGTTAAAATAGATAGATAGATAGATAGATAGATAGATAGATAGATAGATAGATAGATAGATAGATAGATAGATAGATAGATAGATAGATAGATAGATAGATAGATAGATAGATAGATAGATAGATAGATAGATAGATAGATAGATAGATAGATAGATAGATAGATAGATATCTTTTTGGTAAAAAACCACTGCCCTCGTGACTTCTGTTTAAGATCTAAGGGGGCAGAGATGGGTATGAACTCACATGTATGTCCGCTAATGTCTAAATTTGCTGCTCCTACTGATGGGTGCCAAAGTTGGAAATTTTCAAAATCTCTTGGTCTTACGCAGATTTTCTCTTTTTTCTCTTTTGTTCCATTTCCAGGTATGTCTCTTAACTTCCAGTCGCTATTGTTGGCTAGAGTATACACAAGTTAAAGTTGACTGGTTCACACAGCCTGCTACACATTTCTCAAAGTTTAGAACATACTGTATGTCCTTATTTTTTAGGAGCAGGGGTTTTTCAAGAAGCCTAAACCCAGGTTGTTGTTCTACCTGTAACACTACTGCCTAAATTTCGTTTAAGTTCCCTGCATCATATGACAACTGCAAAAATTACATCACATAATTACATATCCATATATCACTAAAAATGAGTAGCCAAAAAAACATATCAGAAATGCAGTAGTAGTAGTAGTAGATTAGGTAGAGACTTTAACTGTAAATAAGTGCTTATTACAAAGGAACTCATTATTACTTCATAATTACAAATGATTTACTCAAAAATAAACATTAACAAATGAGACCTTAAGAATCAATAATTAAGGTGTTTGTTATATTTCATGCAATTTTGCAACTAAACTTACTATGAAGTCAACCCATTACCTCATAGTTTCACAACTTTACGGTGTGTCATACATTAATTCTTAAATAAATCCATGCATAGTCATGCATTTAATAATTACTGATTGCATACATATTCATAATAAACAGTTCATGGACTGCATAACAAGGCTGTCAGATGGTAGTTTATAACTGAAAGTGTCACTTGGTTAAAGCAACCACATCCTGATATTTTCAGTTCCTGAGAGAATGATCTGTCTATCAATAACCCGAGAGCAGAAATGCCTGAGTTCAACACAGCTAATATATGCAGCCTCGGAGACATAATCATCAATGTGGCCTATACCATAAAACACAGATGGACAAGGAAAGAAAGAAAACAATCCCTTGCCAGAGAAAGCTCAAAGAAAAAAAGACAATGTTCTACTGAAAATAGATTCTTTGCTTGAATCATTTATTGGTCGATGACATTACACAACATGCTTATTTTTATCATTTACAGCATTACAAGAATAATGTTGTACCTTTGACCGTTTTACTTCAGCACATGCTCGTTATTGCTATTCTATTAGAATTAAGCCTTGAGTCGAAACACTGAGTATTTGTCTGCAGCTCTAACAAGAGAGACAACACCACAAAGAAAAGGACAAAGTGTAAAAATGATGTTAATTCATGTGAGAAACGTGTTGCTTTCTCTGGTGGTAGCCTTGTGCTGATGCCTTGTCATTTAATCCACTCTGAGAAGTAACTGGATTCAGCAATAACAGTAAACACTTAGATACCAGGACCTAAACGACGCAGCAGTTAACATTAGCTAGCTGGCTAACTACCAGATACTTCCAGGCTGCTTGTCGACAGGTATAACATAAGCTTGGCCATGTTCTCCCTCTTAAGGCTGTGTCCTCAGTGGCTAAACTCATGTGTTTGTGCTGCTCTTCAAACTCTCACTTCCCTCAGCTTTGAGTACTCCCTTAGCTTCTGCCTGAATCGATATGATTTGGAGTTTAGTTTTGTTCCTGTGCTTCCAGATAACAGCTTTATTTTACCGTTTACTGGTAGACCGATGGGATGCTTTTAGGTCTGATCGACCAGATTCAGACATGTTCTACTCTCTTTGATTTTTGATTCAGTTTTAAATACTGCAGGGAGGAAAAGGATAAAAAGAAACAGTGAGCTGAAGAGGGTTGCAGGTGACAGGTGACTAGTACATCTACAACAGGGTCACCAAGGCAAACAACTTTGGTGGGTGGTGCAAAGGAAAACCGCTTGTGCTACAAATTAATAAAAATCTTTATGTCTTTCACTGACAGTGCTGCATCAGGTTAAATGACCAGATATAAAAATCTGTTGAATTACTATAGTTCCTTTCAGTTATTGGCCTTTGATTGTTCATACAGACCACATTCCTCACCATTATCTAAATACAACATGTTATTTGAAAATGAATGTTGCTCAAAATACTGTCAAACCACCTGTTCTTCTGTCTACTTTTAGCTTCATTCAAGAGGTAATGAGTGCATCTTACTTCTGAGTCCTCTGAAGTAAGATGCCCTCTTTAGTGCAGCATTGAGCAAACTGGCCTCGAAAGAAAACTTATCTTTGACCTTGTCTGTGAAGATAGGATTATAATGATGAGAACATAACCTTTTCACAGCTCTGCCTAATACATTCACCTAACATTCTTATCATGATCGTCATCATCATCATCAGATGATAGGATTGCAACAACAGTTGTAACACTTTTATATGTGTGCATTTATCTACTTATCCCCCCTATTAAAAAGTGTTTCAGTTCAAACAATTAGCCCTTTCGGAGCACTCTAAGATAATTATTTACTACAGTTTAACTGTATGTGTTCACTGTTGCTTCAGGAGATGTAGTTTCCATTGACAACAGAGGAACAAATTGGCCCCAGCCCTGATCTATGTAACGCAGAAATATAAGGGCAGCATGCCGCTCCGCTCACTCAGCCACTTTACAGCTGTACCAGCTACTTTATTTCCTATAATAAAGTCCCACTTAAAGCAGCATGAAAATGACACTGCCATTACTGAGCTCCCACTGCTGCTATCAGACCAAAGTGCTGGAGTAGTCCAGCCAATTAATCAGAGAGCATTACAAGCTTTGAGCATTCAGATGGCTCTCTTTGACAGAGGGGGGTTGTGGAGCATTGAATGAAAGCAGAGCATCTCCATCAGTTTTAAAAACACTCCTGGCTGCTTTCTGACACTCTCTTGTTTTTAGTAAACAGGAAGTGTCTTTAAAGCAGGGACACAAACAAGAGAAGTTAAATTTCTACAGTGTTGTGTAGTGCATTATGACAACAAAATATGCATGTTCATGTTCATACTGTGGCTGGATGAAAACATTAGGGAGGCCCTGGGCAAAAATGACCTGTGGGGCCCCAGTGACCCCCATTACTCCCATTCTCTGTGCATGAAGTAACCTTTAAGTACTTAACACAGCAAACTACACATAGACACTTCATAATCCAAATCAGATATAGAGTACTTACAGTGCTGCTTAGGATGATACCTGGCAGAACTGTTGCAAAGGTTGTGCAGCTTTGTGCACACAAAGTCTTATGAATGTAGTGGCATCCTATGTGGCATCCTATGTTTTTTACCAATACACTATTCTTTAGGAGTCGATATACAATCAAGGTTTTATAAAAAAAAAAAAAAAAAAAAAAAAAAAAGATCCATCAATTCATGAATATATTGATATTTCATTATTAGTTGTGTATTTCTTAGTACTAATGTTAAAACAAGCATGATTGGTTGCACATAGATTAATCAGGGCTGAGAGAAGGAGAAAAACTAAAGCTGGAACTAAATCGGTGCCTCAGGGCACAATATGTGGCTTTGCCTTCCCCATAAAAGAGAAGGCTGCATCCAGGCTAGAGACAGATCTTACTGATACATTTGATGAAAAAAAAAAAGCAAGGACAGTTATTTTCACACAGTTTGTTTCCTGTTTGCTCAGTCAATCTCATTTGTTTAGGATGCAGTATTCCAGCCTTTCTTAGAGTGCTGCTGTATTAAACAAGTAAAAGTAAAATCTGACTGCCATGCATGTTTTATATTTATTTGAAATTTCAGTGCATAATGTTATTGGGTGTGTATATAGGTGTGTATAATGGTGGCAGCTTTCAAAGCCAGGGCATCCCATCACAATCAAACAATTGATTCATTAACAATGAATGAACAATTAACAGTTCACACACACTGCTTGTTTTCAATTATGCTCTAAAATTTAAACTTTCCAAGTGTTCTACTGTGGTTTATGCTGAAATCATAAAAGTCTTAAAGCTAAAAGTTGACACACACTTCCTATATGAGACATGGCCTCAAAATGATGGACTTTATAACACCTTTATCATTAATTCATCTTGGTCCACTGTCATTACTGGCTTTGGCCAGGTGGAAACCCTGCTGTGTTTGAGCTGCCCATTGTTGACCTGATATTCATTAAACTATGATGCTACTACATGAACATGTAGGCACTGCTGACATAATTATTGACAGCTAAATACCAATTGATGATGATAGAGTAGAGAGTGGTTCATTCATCTTATAATAATGTTAACGATTATTTTAAGAATTGACGAATAGTTATATATTTAAGACATTATTGAAACAAGAGTCAGGTGTGCATGTGTTTGGTCTCTTCCTCAAGCTGTGTCCATCTGCTGTGTTTTTGTGGATGAGTGTGTGGATGTTTGTGTGTAATATTGAACGGGAGTGTGGTCGATGAGCCTGCTATCCAGACCAAAAGGCCAATGATCCTCTCAGTAGGTGGATGTCCTGATTGTGGGATGGAGTTGTCATTAGTCATTGTCCCAGCCGCCACCCTCGCCACCATCCTCTCATTTGTGTCCCATCTCCCCAGCCAATCATATGCCCATTAGTCTTCATTTCTCCTTTTATGGCCAGGGCCTGCTAAGTCCAATCAGATCCTGCTCTCATTTTCTTCACATAGATTTTAGCAACAGAATCAACAGAACTGGCAGCCCTCCAGCCAGATACTTCCCTATCACTTACTGAGCCATAATAACACACACACACAAACACCACACACATACTAGAACTTCTATCTTTGCACAGACTCTCTTTGACATCATGCATTCTCTAGCCCCTTACCCTGACCCTAACCTAAACCTCATTCTAACCTGAACCCTTAAACCAGGTCTTAACCCTCAAAACAGCCCTTTCAAGTTCTAGCCAAAATGTCCCCACATTCCTAAAAAGTCTGCAATCCCAATGTGTAAAACTCACACTGATCTCGACAAAAATAGAAATAAAAGTACACACACACACACACACACACACACACACACATACACACACACTTCAAGCACATAAAATCTCATTGATAAAATACTTTTGATAGGCTGAAGATTCTCTGATTAGAATAAATAAGTCTTTTGGCAATAATCTTATAACAATAGTGTTTGCAGTTTTAGTGCATATTTGGAGCAAATTACTGTGCTGAAGCACAACGTAATCAGTTTGGTTAAAACCCTAAATGGTGGAGCCAAGGAACCATGGTTTTTGAATGATGTCCATCTGAAGCTGATAAGGCCACAGATATGAGTCACTCTACACAATTCACACTGAGTCACTGGATTCAATATTAATTCCCAAAGTTTTTAAGTGCTGGAGTTTTCCAATCAAGGTTTTGAAAATTTCTCCCGACTCATTGGGGAAACCTGTTTCCAAAATGGTGGTAACCAAAAAGAACAGTAAGAAAGTTACCTGTTTAGTCCAGAGTGTTTTATGAAGGACTTTTGAATTTCCCTTAATATCTCAAAATATCTCAAAATTCTCTTGCCATGCAGTTTTAAACTGAGTTTTAGAAATATGAGAAAAAGAAATTGCTATCTGAACAGGTTAGACATTTAATGGTTTTAATTGTTGATGCCACTAATGTGTTAACAAAATATTGCCTCTACACATCCAGCACACACAGAGCAAGACCGTTGCTTCTTTGGAGCTGTTTTTCTCATGCACTGTTTTTCCCATGCACGTAAGTTGAACATTCATTCTCCATATAGCTCTATTTTTGTCTCCATCAGCTCCTGAGGAAATATGTCTGGATATTTAACTGATAAATTTTCCGCTAGCTAGTGACTGACTTTGTCTGTCTGCTGTTTGGTGCTGGACAGGTAGTGGACAGTGGGTTTATTGGAGCTCTTTGGCTGAAAATGCAAATGATGGTGATGGGAATGGCACTGAACCAAATAGTAAAGTTGCAGTCATAAAACTCAAACTATAATACATATCATGCACATAATACTTTAAAGATGACAAGTCGAAAGCAATCAGATCTATACAAAAAATTGTATAGATCACTCACATCATCATCAATTTTAATGGTACATCACAAGGCAGCTGTCTTGTCTAGAAAGGACTAAGGCAGCTGACAGTTCTCTTACATGTGGGGCACAGTCAACTGTTTGCACTAAGGTGTTCATTTGGCCCGTCCCATCAAAATAAGTCCCAAGTTATTGGGTCCCAGAACAAGTCAAAACTTAATGAAAGTCCATGTCAGGGGAGGCTCTACAGAGACTTGCTGACCTTTCAAATTTATTAATGCCATTGCCAAAATTGAATAAACAAAGACATCATGCGGTGTATTAATCTTCATATTTTAGATTCCCTGTGCTTTGATTTCTATGATTTTCTGTATCTAGCCTTCAAGTGAATCACAACCTTTAAGACATTTTTGTTATTCTTGTCTATATGTCAATTTTAGAGAGACTCGAAGACATATTTTCATAATTTAAGAGCCTCTTTTGCACAACAGAATGTTTTCTTTGTCTAAACTTAATTTCTCATGTCTGACACAATGCCCATGATGAAATGAGAAATGGATTTTAAATTGAAACTGTATTTTTCATTATGCCCTCATATACTTGGCTCAGATGGAGAGAGGTTACAGAAATAAATGTCACTGCATTTCTTTTTTTCCCTCTAACACTCTTCATTATGGCTTTATTTGTTTCAGAGATGCAATCGTTTTGTTTGAGCTCCCTTTTCTCATCCTATGGAATGGCTGCTCTGAGGAGATTCCTCCAGCCACTCACAATAAATGAGATGTGGCATGGCAATCTGTGGTAAGAGGCTCAGGTCATAATAAGCGCCCTCATACATAAATTACCTAGTTAATGCACAGCTAATCATCCAGACAGACGGAGGGCAGCACCCGGTGGTGATGTGTATGTGCAGATACGTTGTGTGAAATAGGATTGACATAAACAATCAGACGTTAGTGATGGAGGGCTGCATGTTTCTCCATCGTTAACTCTGTAAACTGCCTCTATGCAGTGAACATCAACCAACCAAGGAAAACCATAATTGTGCTCAAAGTGTTTGGAGATCACCCCCTTTAAAGTGAGAGTATTTTAGTTTAAAATGTGTAAAATCTCCATTCTTTCTCATAAAAATCAAAAAAAAATTCGAAGCAATAATGTACTATACCCACCCTCCCTTGTGTTGTGGCTGCTAGAGCCTATTTTTCTATTGTTAAGGTGTGACCAGTCTCCATATAGGTCAGCCAAAACAACCAACAGAGCTGTGTTCCCAAGCAACAAGGTGTAAACAAAAGTTAAAGCCATCATAAAACATTAATAGATCATGAAGGTGACCACAAACATGTCAGAGTAAATGTGAAAGCCACCATCCACCAGAATGTTCATCTAATGTAAGAAAAAAAGAGTCTGATCAGCAGAGGGTCAACAGGCTATAAGGAAAGTGACAAACAAGAATAAACTTTGGTCCAATAGTAATATAATGGAACAAAGCGGGGCAGCTGGGTCTCTAGCATTGGTTACTATGTGAAGTGTTGAGTTTCATGTGGGGATTACATTCTTCTTTTATTATTGCTTGTGGTCACAATTCAACAACCCAACATTAAGAGGGTGACAGCTACAAAGTAAGCTCACATTAAAGGTAGTTTTATTTAGCTGAAGCATAAGTAACACCAAGTTACCTATGTTAGTCTTTTGCTGTGTCTAATTATGAACAGAGGAGCAAGAAAAAATCATTCAAAACAATCTCTTGTAAGTCGGACACTGACAAACTACAGATTTGTCAATAAACTGTCGGTAGAATAGCTGCAAATGCACCACCTGAGGTAGTTACATCAAAAATAAAATCCAGTATTAACATAAATACAATAGTGTGACTACATGGTTAGTACGAGGGCAATGTTAACACTGGTAACCACACATATTTCGAGATGTATCCCAGTTTCTTTCATTCATTTACTTCCCCTGCCGTCAATCAAGAACACATTTGATTGCCAGTTTGTAAAGTAGCTTGTCATCATTTTCAACCCAGCCGGCCGAGGCAGCACCCCCCCCCCCCAATGAGCCAAGACCTGTTCAATGTTTCTACCTGTTACAAGGGAGCTTTTCGTTGCCACTGTCACCAAGTGCTGCTCATGGGGGAAATGTTGGGTCTCTGTAAATAATAACTATAAAAAGTCTGGTCTTAATCTTCTCGGTATGAAAAGTGTCCTGAGATAACCTGTTCATGATATGGTGCCATATAAATAAAACTGAAATTGAATTCAGCAGAGTAACATGCTTTGCATATTTTCACGCAGTGCTAAGGTTAGTATGAATACTTCCTTGGATAAATGAGTTGAGCATTCTGCTACACCTATATATCTTAGCATCTATACTCAAACAGCGAGGGCATCATAGTTGTTAGACAGGTCAACATCCTTATATGTAACTAATGTCACATTCATAAACTTCATAAATACAGTAGACCCCTAATACTACATACAGTAGATACTATGAGCAAATACCCAAGGAATTAATCAGGCACAGAGCTCCACTCAAACTTCTCATGCACATCTCAGGAGAACCATCATAATCACAGAATCATCTCACTTCTTTTGCACACATCGAATATTAATTCAGGCCACATCTACCAAAACAGACCCACAGACTGTTTTCTCTTTATTATCTCAAGTAAGCCAAAGTTACACCAGAACACCACCCACAGTTATATATAGTTGTCATTAAAAGAAACCTCCAGTCATCTATAACAGTTTGGTACGGCAGCTCTGAACCACACATTCAAAAACTGCAGTGCATTCAAATCATTCAAGATCATAGCTTACCTCCTCCCATCTAGTGAATTGCTGTACAACAAATATATAATCAAAATGCCAGGTAATCTTATATCTGAGCTCTCACACTCAATTTTTTTGCATGTTCTAAACTTTGGCCCTCTGGGATGCCCTACTGGTGTCTGTCCACCAAAACATACAGTATCTGTTTCATGAACATTTTCCACACTGTTGCTGCAGATGGAAAGTAATATTGAACTGACAGCTCTTCTCAATTCCACAGACACACCCCTGTGCCCATGTAATGTGTCATGCAACGGGTAGGTAGGTTTTCTTCTAGTTTAAGTGGCTTCATATTATGGGTTTTATTTTATGTTATATGGATGTCAGTCTATGAAGTGCTACATACGTAGGCCACATCTTGTAATGTTACATTATTTGATGCATGTCAGTTATACAAATGTGCAAAAAAACGACTACCTTTGGAGAGTTGATACGTGGAAATAGGACAGTGTCATATCTTGACACTTCAATTGAGTGGTGACCCATGTTGTTACCATTGCCACCAGTGTGTTTTTGTTAATAGCTTTAACTACATGCTGTATCAAAACCCGATTCCAAATTCATCAAATTAAGTGAAGTGCAATGGAGTGTCACAAATTTCAGCTGACCACTCATTAGCTAACATCTGACAAACATCCAGTGGTATATTGCTTTAGTTTCCTTTGGCTGCCACTACATGTTGCTAAAAGAATCTGTCTTTGCTCATAGAACCTTTATCTCTCATATGTGATCACAAGCACACAAACAAGAAACTTTCGCAGTTTCCTGACAAGTCACATATGAACATTTTTACAAAAACAATTTTAGCACAGCATCCGTTCTTAGAAATTCTAATTTCCTCTGTGCAAAGACCAAGAAAGTCTCTGGTCTCAGAAGTGATTTCTCTGGTCCTTCAATGACTCCTGTGGCTGAAGGCTACAGACAATTTCCCATAAGTGAACATTGTTCTTAGACTTATTTGTAAAACTGAGTTCTAAGACCAAAAGTGATTCCTCCGCATATTTTGTATCTGCATATACTAGATGTCTATATTTACAGACATGGATCTATGTAAGAGAATTCTAGTCAGGTTAAAAACATTAGCACTTCCCCAAACCGTCTAACTATGTCACATCTCTAAAATATGTGGAGCACAGTACATTTGACAGTATAAAAGATCACACATACAATCTTACAGTGCCGGAACTTCATAAAGGTTTAACTTTTACGATCTCCACTGCCTTATCTACCTTGTGTTTTTTTTTTTCCTTTGCATTGAATCCTTAGTTTAGAGGAAACCCAGAGCTTTCCTACTAAATCCTGAACAGTGCACAGATACAAGATTTTTTTCAACCAAGCCTCACTCACTTTGAACCAGTGAGGAAAGCACAGACAAAAACACAAATACAGAAATATCTTCAATGAAATAACCAAAACTTGGCAGAAATAGTAAGAAGGTGATTGACAAAATTAGGTTTTTAGGCCCTTTAACACTTCTAAGCAAGTATTACAACAACAACAACAAATAACAACAACAGCAATTATACTACTACTACTACTACTAATAATAATAATAATAATAATAATAATAATAGTCAAATCTTTGCATTAATATTTGCATTTTGCATTTGCATAGTCCACTTGTGGCAAAAAAGGACTTTACAGTAAGATACAGAGTCTAAAAGGATCTTTTAAAAGGTCTGTTGTCTTTTTTAAGATTCTATTTAATGTTGTCTATCAAATATTAATATATCAAAGAATCTAGTGTGGGTATACCACTATGTAGAAAATACATTTAAAAACTTAAAATGTGTCCAAGCATTTGATGTTAGCAAATTTTGTCTCAGTGCTTTTGTAGGCTTAAATTGTTGGGTTCAATATGACCCCAGACATAAAAGATGTCTGTTTATTTTAATATAATAGCTGTGTTTATTTTTATTTTGATAACAGGGGATGCAATAAAAGGGCTAAGGGACACTATCTTTCACCGGCAGCTCACAGGATCTTCCAATTTTTTTAACTTTTTAATTTAATGGGCAATTTTTAAAATTTGTACTAATAGAAAACATTATTGAAAACATAGTTCTAATAATTCAATTTTGTATATATTTTTAAAACTAAGTGCTATTTTAAAAACTTAGGAGGACGACCAGCTTATACTGCTTAGATCACATGATTTTTTATCAACTGCAGAGGTACCTCTTAAGGAGGGCTTCCATGTTGCTTGCAGCCAGGTACTCTTGAAAAAGAGTTCTTAAAGTCTTCCTTTTTGGCAACTAGCACCAGATTTTAGGATCATACTTTATTCCGATTTAGCTCTTCGGTGACTACACAGATGTGACTCTGTCAAGTGGCTTTAAATCATTCTTAATTATACATTCAGAGATATTGAAAAATAGTGTGTGCAACAAAGGAAAAATATGTCTAAGGAAGATTTTAAACTCTATTTCCTCTATCTTATATATATAGTGTAATACATTGTCTCTTATTATATACTCAACATCTTTGGCCTAGAGTGTTTAGCATTGGTGTAAATCCAGTTCCAGGTAGCTCTGGAAGTTTAGAAAGTCCTAAATTTAGATTTTCTGAGACCTGCATATACAAACACAGACACAGGCTCACGCTCACAGTTCCAGAGATGAAGTACATTAGGAACATGTTCATTTTGTAGTCTCATCATGTGCAGTAATATTAAACACTTTAGCTTTATTTTTGGGGCTGACGTGTGCTGCAGATTTAATAGTGGTCCATTTTGTGTGGGGAAAATGTAGTGTATACTGAGTCTGCAGGTTAATTTCAGAAGTGGCTCCTGGAGCGGGCTGACACTGCAGTAAAGGGAAGAGGTATAGAGTGGGCCCCAGGGTGCCTGGCAGCTCCTCAATAGAAGTGTCAGAATGGCTTATGGGGAAGGTTTTACCACCAGTCAATGTTGACGCTCCATGAAGGAAGCACAAAAAACACAGATGTACTTATGTCTGCCAAATGTGACAGTGACAATGAAATCTCTCACTCTCTCATGAATACACAAATGTACCCACAAGCACACATCACTGCCAGTCTTACCTTGTGGGGCTTTATATTGACCTCATCCATATCCATTTTCACAAGACTTTATCTTGTAATGTACTCTGGGGTGCTTTGCACTTGGTAGCACTACTTTAGGTGTGTTTTGGACTATACTCAGTCTTCACACAACCTTGATGAATGAAACATCATTGGAAATATCTGAATCTCTGATTTTATCTGTGCAAGCATTTCATAACTCCTTTATCACTGCAACAGATGTTGACACAGAATTGTTAGAGACATTTTTTTTTTCAAAAAACTACAACAGTCCATATATTTCCTTTTTATTCCAAAAAAAAAAAAAAAACAAAAGCAGGTGAAGCAAAAAAAATCCTTCCATGGTTGTGCCTCTGTAACTTTGATTCAATATCTTATACTCATTCTGATTTGTCGGTTGTTAAATTTAGAAAAATTACCTTTCAAAGGATACGAAGGGACATTATTTCTGGGCCCTTAAGTGTAAGAGTGTAAGAGTTTAAACTCTAGTAAATAATTTCATTGATATTTATTACAGTGGCTTCAAAAAGTTTTTAGATCCCTTCCCTCATTGTGTTGTATTTTTAATTGTAAATGGATAAAACTGTGGTTTATATACATCAGCCTAATAATCCATAATGACAAAGTGAATACATGAATAAAGAAACTTGCAAATTTATTAAAGGACCAAAACTGAAATCTTTCATTTACAAAAGCATTCAGATACACATGTCGATTTAAGGTCCCGCAATTCACACTGAATGTCAAGACAAAAAC
This sequence comes from Istiophorus platypterus, assembly GCA_016859345.1. Taxonomy (NCBI): domain Eukaryota; kingdom Metazoa; phylum Chordata; class Actinopteri; order Istiophoriformes; family Istiophoridae; genus Istiophorus; species Istiophorus platypterus. Next base: position 25,800,690 of record CM029126.1, on the reverse strand, counting down.
CAACAATAAAACTGTGGTGAGGCACAAATCAGGGCAAGGTTATAGAACATTTTCTAAAGGTTTCACTGTTACCAGGAGCAAAATGGCCTCAATTACTGTGAAAAAAGGTTTGGAGCCACCTGGACTCTTCCCAGAGTCCAGTCAGGCCTTTATGGCAGAGTGGCAATCATTTACCAACCCTGCTATAAATGCCTGGATATTTTACTGAGGTCAAGGACCTTTACCAAAATATACAGCATTTTCAGATCTTGCTGTTTTTGTCGGATTTAGATAACTAACTAAACTAACAAAAGAGCTAACAAGCATATTAATATTCAAATTTGCTATCAGTTTGCCTTTTCTCCCTTTCATAGTAACCATAGTAAACCAAGAAACACCTCTTTCGCCCAAGCTTTGGGCCTGCAAAATATAAACTGTGTCACACACAAGGACTTGTGATGAATAATGGCTCCTGGACTTTTGGCATCTTACCCCTATTACTTATGGACTGCTGCAATAGCTTTTTCAACTATGCATTGCAGCCAGCCCACAGAGTGTTGCATTATGCCCAGTTTAATTGGAAAGGCAGCTTCTATGCCCTTACCTAGGCTGGTTCACCAGCCAACTGAAGACCCTTTTGACGTCAAATTGGAAAATACTTTCCCCTGTAAAGGTGATTACTGTGCTAGAGTTGATCCATCACTTAATTCCAGTTTAATATTTTTTTTAATTCTGTTTTTTAAAATGTTACTACCTTAAGCTTTCTGAAAAGAACAGAAACAAATCCAAAGGTAAGAAATTAAACCTGTGAATACTAAGGATAGAGAATATTAAACCATTAAAAGTTGCTCTGTCCCTTCATCAGAGGAAGCCTAACTGGATACATTTTCTAGCTTTATCATCACAACCCATTGGGAACCAAGGTGTTGCTCATCCTTACTTAGTGTCAGAAGAATGGCACAAAACAATTCAATACATTTTCACATTCACGGTGTGGATACTGTTCCAATTACAGTTAATACACAAACACATAGTTAAGACATAGTGGATGATAATGAATCACCTATGGATACTATCTTGTAGGTGCCTGAATGTGTGCTTCATTGTTTATGAGCTTACAGTATTAAATTCAAAAAACCCGTCATGACAAATGTTTTTCTATACGATGTATATTGCACGTATTGCATAAGAAAACACTTTCAACTTTTTTCATGATAAGATCATTGTCTGAGTGAACAGCAAGTCTGAACAGAGTGTATGACTCATCTTAAAACATCCTTCAGTCTCCCAAGACATCAGTGTGACAGCATCAACAACATAATTAATTTTGAAGTAACATTTTGGAAAGATTTCCTGTTTTGTGCATACTGTGCATGTTAGGAAAGGGCTGTTTAAATATTATATTTGACTGCAATGTCAGTCACTACTTTGATCATATTCTTGGTATTTAATATTTACATTTATGTTGCAGTAAATGAGTCTTTGTTTTAGCTCTGCATTAAAACTTAAGAATCAATGCCTATGACTGTATCCCATTTGTTTATTTTGCATCCTCATTTCCTCTCATCTTGTCTCTCCCTTGCATCCTTCAGATTCCATCAGCTAATGCTAAGACTAGCTAGGTCAGCAAGGTGCACCTTTAATTCGCATGTGACATTAATTGGGATGCTAATTGTCTCACCCTCTCTGGTCAAAACACCTAGTGACTCGATTTCACCAGTGAATGACCTTCCTGGCCTAATCCAAAAAGGCTGTCAGTCAATCAGATTGACCCGAAAACAGGCACACACCTTTAGGCCAAATATCTCATTAAATATATAATTATTTTCAGAAAGACCACAAGAAATCTAATCAGAAGGAGTAAATGAAACTGATATAAATACATCCTGAAAAAAATACAATAATTTCTAGGGGTTTTGAATTGAAGGTAATAGTGGAACTAAACTGCCCAACGCCCAGACAATGGGGGGGCAAAGAGGCCTGGAATTACAATTTGTTTTTATTTTGCAATTTTTAAAGTAAACCTTATTAATGTAAAAATTACTTATTTATTCATAGCTTATTGTATTAGATTAAATGAACAGCTTTTTCTGTGTCTGTGTACTGTGTTTATTAAAACTGCACAATTCAGAATTACTTTGATATTGCTGTTGATGTAGCTAATAGGCACTAACGGGCTAAATCTGGTAGCAGTAGCTGAAACTGATATTATTAACTCAAATGTGACATTATATTGAAGTGAAAGTGGGAATATGTCCTTATGAACAAAAGTTTTAAATTAAATTTCCATACTATAGTAATGATTAACTTCATATTAAAAGAAAATTTGGAATGACTTTAGAATAATGTGTTGGGTTGAAGTTGGAGTGAAGTTCTTAGAATAATTGGAGTTAATACAATATCCTCTGTTCCTCTCTGATGTTTGTGCCCCTGGGAAAAATCAAATGTGTAAATTCAGACAAACAATTGAGACAGTTCAGGTCTAGGTGAAATAACATCAGATAGCCCAGAGTCTCAAAGCGGAGAGCTGGAAATATTGTAGAACTGCTCTAGCTTCTTTTTTTCTCATTTCCTCTTTCCTGTGCTACATTTATTACATATATGTGAAAATGTGATAATAGTGTGAAAAGGCTAGATATTTTATTTATAAGGTAAACGACATAAACACAAAAGTCTGAACTGCTGTAATTGCAGAAAAAGATAGAGGTCACCTTAGTCTGGTGACCTATTGTAAGAGGAAGATTATCAGTATTCATATTAAACCACATGAGCTGCTTTCAGAAAGGCGGATCAATGTTATAATACTACAGAGTATATAATAGAATCTGCCTGCCTGGTTGTTTATTTTTAGTATTTACAAAAACTAGACTTTAGAGAATAATAATCAGTGAAATCTGTCATTATGTTTGTTTTGCAATGTGTTTTTGAAAACAGCCAAGATCCCCAATAGATCCCCATTTTAGGTCCCCAGACTAAAGCTTATGCCTGACAAGGGCAGCTCAAACTAATTCCATGGTTCTCAAGTAGGCATCACACTAGGGGAGCCAGACTGGGATCTCACCGACATGTAGACACTATACCCATTTACCCATGTAGACAGTAGGAGGGAGGTCTGACACTATGGCGTTGCTGAGAAAAAAAATTGCATATAGAAACATATAAACAAGGCTTGAAAAGTCTGCCCAAACCTTTCTTAAAATTAGAAAACGATCATTTTGGACAATATTTCTGTTTTAACTGCTGAGATCTGGGAACACTGCTGGGAACAGTGCTGGAAACAGTGCTGGGAAAATTATTGAATAAGTCAGACGGGGCAAGTGTGTTAGCTCACTAAAAAACTGTTATAAAAAGATATAAATAAATGGTCCCAAATGTAACTTAAATAGAAAGGTTTTGCTGTATGTTTTAAATATCATCAGTGTTTTGAACACCTTTGGTGACCACTCATAGTTCTACTACTCAATGTGAGTTAGATCTTTATGTTTTTTGATTTTGCTGCAGCCTCCATAGCCAGTTACCTCTGTCACCTTCCTTTAGTGGCAAACTTTGTATCAGCCCCTAAAACCCTGCTTTCATTAATAAACACCTCCTCTGTTGGGCTCGGAGCAGGACTTGGTGATGACATCTCATTTGGAGAAGAAGTGCAAGTTAAGCCTATTGGCCTTCGGTAGCCATACCACTGTAGGTTGTGCCGTTCAAATGAAACAGACCCTGAAACACCTGGATACGCAAACTTACCCAGAATAGTTTTACGTGAATTAAACAACAAACTCTCAAATATAAATTCCATTAAAGGTATCTTGTTTTGGGGGGAAAGCACAAGATTTAATGATATAAAGAATGAGGCGTGCCTCCTTACATGCAGGTGAATGGGTATGAATGTCATTTGTCTGGATGTTTTCTTTTATATTTTTACAAATTTTGGGGTGTAACATTAAAGTTTCCCTGCAAAATTTGTTATATTAAGAATGAATAAAATGACTCTATGATGTTAAAGGGGCTGCTTAGTGAGTGAATTAGCACTTGACTCTGTTGTTCCTTCCAGCTCCACAGAGCTTTTTAGAATCTATCAGCTCATTGTTTTGGTTTTGTGACTCATAACTTTACTACCTTAGGTTCAGATCCACCACCCAGGCTGGTTTCCAGTAGAAGCAGGCAGATTTTTTCATGGACAAAGCTCTGATAAACCCATTATACTCTACATGTCTGGCACCAACAGCAGACAGACACAGTTAAAGACCAGCTGGTGAACATAGTGGAGCATTTAACTGCTAAAGAGAGAGATATTTTCTCAGGAGCTGGTGGAGAGGATGTCCAGAGTCAAACAAGGAGGAATATTGTACTCACATTCATCCGCTGGCCAGCAGCACAACTCAAAATTGATAATCCACGTATGCTGATGTGTAAAAAGGCAACTGTTTACTAATACCTTCGCCATAATAACTGTATAGGGTCATAATATTATTACTAACACATGCTTTTGTTACTTCTAGGCTTGATTATTGCAACTCCCTATCATCAGGCTTAAATAGCCTCCAGCTGGTTCAGAATGCTGCTGTGAGAGAGTATTGACAAGAACCAGAAAGAGAGATCATATCTCTCCTGTGTTAGCTTCTCTGCATTGTCTCCCTGTGAAATCCAGAATACAATTTAAAATCCTCCTCCTCACCTACAAGGCCCTTAATGGCCAGGTCACCATCCTATCTTAAGAGCTCATATTACCTTATTATCAGTAGAACACTTCTCTCCCAGACTACAGGTCTACTTGTGGTTCCTAGAGTCTCCACAAGCAGAATGGGAGGCAGAGTTTTCAGTTATCAGGCTCCTCTGCTCTGGAACTATCTTCCAGGAAGCAGACGCCCTCTCCACGTCTAAGAGTCGGCTTAAATCCTTCCTCTTTGATACAGGTTATGGTTGGAACTAGCTCAGCATTAGCTCGAGCCATCCCCTCAATATACTGCTTCAGGCCTAGACTACCAGGGGACTTCCCATGATGCACCGAGCTCCCCTTTCCTCTGCCTCCTCCTCTCTCCCCATGAGCATTAACATCTCAAAAATGCTCGTTACAAACTGTTCTTCTTCTCTCCCACAGTTTTGTGCTTCCTCGTCTCTCTCCTCTTCCTCCTGTTGCTTTCTGCCTCTGAATCTCCTGAGTCTGGATCCATGGCTGCAGATCCACCTACTGCCCCATGAGCCTGATCAACACCCACTGCTTTAATTCTAATGACTACTACTGTTACCATTTCATTTAGTCCTATTATTAATATTATTAGCCCTGTTATTATAACTATAGTATATATAGCTGTTAGTCCCATTGCTGTGCTATGCTCTCTCTCCTCCCTCCCACCACCACCATCATGTGCTAGGATCTGTTCAATGTTTCTACCTGTTAAAAGGGAGTTTTTCATTGCCGCTGCCACCAAGTGCTGCTCATGGGGGAAATGTTGGGTCTCTGTAAATAATAACTATAAAGAGTCTGGTCTAGACCTGCTCTATATGAAAAGTGCCCTCCGTCTGTTATGATATGGCGCTATATAAATAAAGTAGAATTGAAGTTGAATAATATCCCAATGTTGTACTTACAGCTTGTTCTACTGCCCCTAAGTGGCCAAAAAACAGTCAATGCTAGTTTAATGTATCAAGCTGTGGTCTAGTGGTCCATTTGGAAATCACCCCTGCAAGGTTGCTGTTAGAGATTTGGAGGGCTTATACACAAAGACCAATGAATGCCAGTTACACACAATTTAGGTTACACATAATATCTAGTCTACAAAGATTTTTTTCATTTTTTTTCATGTTTTTTCATGTGAGTATAATTTGTGCATTAGTAACATGAGATACAGTTCCATTATGGTATTGCCGAGGTGTATTTAATTTGACAGATGTTATTCACAGGTTAGAGTGAAAGCAGAAGTCAAAAAGGCCTTTGATTGTAAATTTTGATATTTTCTTGTCCTCCTGTCAAAGTACAGTGCTACCTTTGAAAACATCATAGAGGATTCACGGGGATAATCTGTCTTTCACACACAATTTGCAGCTTAATAACTCTACTTTGCAGCTGTCAGCATTAAATACATGGGTATTTCAAGATGACACCTCACTTGTCTAAATTTAGGATATCTAATCTAAAGTCACTGTGTACCCCAGTTGCACAGAAACCATATCACTTCCTCTTTCTTCGCAAATAGAGAGTGAAAGTATGTAAACTTCTGGTCAAAATAACAAGTAGGCTGCTTAAACCCTACACATACAAGACAGAGAGAAGTCAACCACAGGGCCAAGCCACTCTTTTATCTGCAGCAGGAGGCTTAGACATCACCTATTTCAAGCACATTGGAGAAGGTTCTTTAAAATTTGCGTCTCACATTAACAGCTAACCGGTAAGTTGTCAAAGGATATAGATGTTCTGTGTTCAGTTCAGTTACACTGTACCAACATAAAGAGGCACTTTTTCACCAAGATATTGTGATGGCTCTGTTGTTCATAGATAACCACAACACAAGACACGGCAAAGAGATGCAGCTCTTGTTTCATTTCACATTGCTTTTGTCAGTCATTCTGACCTCATCTCTGAAAACCCTCGACTCAGACCAAGAGCTGCAGAACAGTGGATTTGGTCAACCGCCGCCTCGCCATGGCCTCAAGTTGCTAAAGTGGTATGTTAAAAACTGCCTGGACAACAACATGGTGGCTCTGTGTGATCCAACACAAGGAGAGTATGGGTTTCATGTGTTCCTGAACCGAGGGCCCAGGCGTCTGCTTCCGGTGATAAAGGACAAAAAGCAATACAGGTACTATACCATTGGAAACCTCCACTCTCCTCATGCTGAGGACCTACCATATGAAGTAAGGAAGTACTACAACCATAGTGACCCTGAAAGTAACAAGGACAGAGTTTTGGTGAGATACAACACCAACAATAAACACATCGAGGCAATCTATGCATCTGCCCATTATAAGGCAAAAGAGACATACATAATTGGCCCCAATCTGGTTGCTTCTCTTCGACAGCCAACAGCCCTCATTAGCATCAAAATGTGATGTAAGTTCTGATGCAAGATCTCTTGGTGACGCTTTAAGAGCTCTGGGACTCTTCAAAAAAAATCTTTGTGGAATTCTATTGAATGATATATTTGGCTGCTTCTTTTTCTTTGTAGCGAAAAAAAATGCCAGACTATTTTGATAGTTTATTTTAAGGCTTGTATATGAGTCAAGAAAGTGTGTGTGAGCCTATAAAGCCTGTTTGCTCAAAGAACATACAGCTGCAGTTGCTTAGGACAAAGTTTCTTTGAACAATAAAATAAATGTTTAAATACGATGCCTGCCCTTTGGTTTAGTTTTCATTCAGTGGTTTAGTTTTCATTCAGTTTGTTCTGTGTGTGTGTGTGTGTGTGTGTGTGTGTGTGTGTGTGTGTGTGTGTTTGTGTGTGAATGTGTGTTTGTGTGTGTGTGAAAGGAAAGTTTCACAACAAAGTTTCTTCTGCATAATGATTTGAGAAACATGAGCGGTTAGACAATCAGACCAGTTTATCCAAATATGCCACCACATATGGAGGTAAGACTGAGAGTGAGATCACCTAAAAAGCTGGTATTAATCTCTCATTGTACAGGAAAACTGTGCCCACACTAATATAGTAAGTAGGGTAGTTTGCAAAGTTTATCTTCCTTTTTTCCCTTTAAATAAGTTAAATAAAAGTTAAATAAGTCTTTATTGCATCTCCAGTGCTAAGGATGGGGCACAGAATCCACTTTCTTTGTTTTATGCAAATGTATTCAAAGGTGTATCTGATGTTAATATTAGGCTTCAGCCATTTAAATTAGTGGAGTCAAACGGAAATCCCCAAAGGTTATAGTGTTTAGTGTAAAATTCTCTCTCTGTGTTTCCCTAGAATGTTTTAGTGTTGAAAATCTATGCCACTCTTCATAGTGGCACCTGACCATTGCTTTAAGACACACTTTGAAAAATTGTGAATTAAACCAAAGGAGGTGATGTTTTTGTTCTAGATCTGGAGGACGGAACGACCCTATTTTGTCTGGAAAAAGCAACAAACTGTGGTTCCAATAAATAGTGCATCAGACTGAGACCAGAATCAGTTCATAGCACAGCTAAGTGACTTTAAATACTAGTTACAAGGGGATACCTGAAGACTAAATGGTTGGCGCTCAGACCATTTGCTCTATGTCACTCCCCCTCTCTCTCCTACATTTCTTTCTGTCTATCACAATAAATGCATGAAATGCCTGAAAAATAACTTGAAACTCAGAAACAAATTACTAAAGTTTAAAAAGTTCATTAAGTTCATTAAGTTCATTAAGTTTTAAGTTTCTCAATTATTCAATGAAAGAGAAGCTGTAGCCTTGTAACAGAACTCTCCTGTTATTAGTATTATTTTAGAACAATAAAGAGAACATTAATTCCAAATACCCACACTTGTGGTATTTGTTACTGGAATGTGAAGTGCCCGCTTAACTGCCACTGTGCCCAAGTACCCATTAAGACTGCAAGCATGCAAAATACAATCAATAAAGCAATTACTTTAAATTAAAACATCTAGCAGCATGTAAGTGTAAAAGAGATATAGCATCATATTATTTTGAAAGATAAAATTTTAAGGGGGATTTTTCAAAATTATTGATAAAACCAAGTGATATTCAAATTTTTTTTGATGGGCTCAGAAATGCAAATCAGTCTGATAAGTTTCATTAACAAAAAAAGATATTTGATACTGAGTAGTAACCATCTGTGGAGGTTCAGCCATAGTTAAGCAATGTTTGGACAATAATAATGAATCCAGCAATTCAACACTTAAACATTTTTTTAATGTCTACTGATTACTAAAGCTCCTAACCCCAGTTTATAGACACATTACAGCTTATAGACACATTACAGTTTATAGACACATTACAGCTTATATACAAATTACAGCTTATAGACACATTACAGTTTATAGACACATGACAGCTTATAGACACATTACAGCTTATAGACACATTACAGCTTATAGACACATTACAGCTTATATACAAATTACAGCTTATAGACACATGACAGCTTATAGACACATGACAGCTTACAAACACATTATAGCTTATAGACACATGACAGCTTATAAACACATTCCAGCAACTGAACTTTAGTGACACAGAATACCAGATTGATTTGTAAGATGGACTCTGCTATGTATAATGCTTTGAAGCAGTATAAGGAGAAGTGCACTGTGATGTGAGACACATTCGCCTACCTAGCAGCGAATGACTGTGCACTTACAGTAACTGTTCAGGATGATTGTCTGGGAATTGGATAAGACCCACTATACCTGTGCAATTATTTATAAATAATGTAAACCCTTCAGTGAATCAGAATGGTTTATCCTTTTTGACCATTTTATTTTTTTAAAAGCCCACCAAAATCACTTTGCTTGGTTGGCAGATGTCTGTTAAGACAGTATAAGCCTATTAAGAGAGCTTAGAAAATGGTTTTGGTTTTGATCATAAATGTAAATCAGTGCTCATTGCACCCCAACCTTTAATTTTTCCTCTTATATCAGAACAACTCACTGTCAGTTATTACTTATTATATGTCCCCTGTCAAATCAGATGCAAGAGAAAAATATCTTAAAATACTAAGTACAGGAAACAACTAAATTACTGAACAATAGGAGAAATTTTGAGGAGAAGCCAAATCGTCATTAAGGTTATCACCTTAATGACAAGGTCAAAACTTACCACTAAAAAAAATAAAAACTCCAGACATGAAAGTTCCAGAGAGCTTTAGAAATTTTTAGGAACCCCAATACCAGCTTGAAAGCAGGCAGTCAATCAAAATGTTGACTCCAATGAGTTGTGAAACAAGGCAGCTCACACTTTCATGGCCAAAAGGCACAAACTCTCGCAAAACTCGCTTTCAATATTATGATGACAAAGCACCCTCATGCCTGCAGTCCTCAAAACCCAGAGAAAGGCCTCATTCATCTTCTGCTCTCCTCTGTTGCCAATGGGAGGACACCATTTGGATTGCTGTATGCACACAGGTTGAATTCAGATTTGATTTGATACTCCCACTGAAGATATTACAGGGCTCTCGAAAGAGTCCATGAACAAGCAGGATCAATTCTACTAGGTAAGAGAGATTTATAGGATCCTTGCTTTGTGCAGAAATATATGGAACATTAAAGATAAACTGCCTGATTTTGTTACAGGACCCAAGGATGCCTCAAAATCCCACGGTGTTATCTCAGCTTATTGCTGATGTGTTAAAATCCAACTCTCAAAAGTCATATACATGCAGAATTAAGTTATAATACTTCAGATCTCATTTCAGGTTATCTTATTGTCACCTGTGGGTGCTGGTTGTAACTGCAAATGCATTTTAATCATACAGATTTGCTTCAGATTTCTATTTAAAATGACGTTAGCTAAATACTGGTGGCAGAAAACATACCCTCAGCTTCTTATTTTGCCAAAATGCAACAGAGAAGCAACTTGTTTATTTGTTTTGGAGACACTTAAGGAACCACTAGGACATGCACAATGAAGGTAATAAGCTGAGCCATCTAACAACAGCTTCATATATGCAAAAAAATAATGATTGAACCAAAATAGAAATTTCAAGAGTAACCATTTTTAAACCCCAGTAAAAAAGACATCACGTGATCATGACTATTCATAAAAAGTGCAATGTTGCTGTCTACATTCAATTAAAAAGGAAATAAATTGCAAATTCCTTGGTTCTAACTTTGAGCTTTCAAGGACAGTTATCTTATGCAATTATCCACTGATTACTTTGTTACAGTACGAGGTTTATAATACAAGCAGCCAGTAGCTTGTCAACAACCAAAAAAGAGCCTAACAATGACTTTGGCTGCCTTTCTCGTATGACCTTTGCCTTGTATGTTGTCGTGGTCCCTCAAGAGCCTCTCTTATCTATTTAAAATGCTTCTGCTCCAGTTGTGAGTTTTGAGAATTATCACATTTTGATAAAGGCTAAAGAAGTTTATTTCAGTTTTAGGCTTATTTCACAAGGTTTGTGCTCTAGGTCATGTGTAAGTACAAGTTTAGCATTCGGTGCAATATATCAAAGTGTTCCCAGTTGGTTTTGCTGTAACTGAATCCATCAGAACTTTAACTGGTTTGTGAATGAATCAACATTAGTTTAAAGTTATGGGAAGGTTTTGGATAGACATGCATCAATTCCAGTTAAGCTTATAGTAATCCGCCAAAAATGAGTGGAAAATGACATATGCAAATGTTGGTGTGTGTGGGTATGTCAGCTTATGACATGTGCATGGCTGTTTTTCTCCATGACATGCAAATCTCTTTCTCAATAAAGGAGCTGTATGCAGATAAAAGCAGTAACTTACACACTGCACCCTTTTCCCTGTGCCTTTGTTTTGTTCATTTTAAATGGGCTTGAATGGAAATCAGACTGAAGACAGCTCTCGCAGAGGGTGGCTCTGAAGTTTCACCCTGCCTGTCCATGCTTAACGGAAGATAGGTTTTCTCTGAGCAGATAGTCGTGTGTGTGTGTGTGTGTGTGTGTGTGTGTGTGTGTGTGTGTGTGTGTTTTGGTGGGGGAGGGTCCTAGCTCTTTGACAGAATTGTAAAGCGGCAGAATGAACAGATGTCTCCCCGTGATTAATGTTCCTCCCTGCCTTGCCTCACAGGAGCTGCGTGCCAATGCATCTCTAACCCTACACCCACCTCCTCCCCAGCACTTTATAAAGCTAATTTCTCTAACTCAAACCTTTCTCTGTCGTCCCCAATTTTATCTTGCCTCTTCCTCTAGAAACCTCAGTTTCTTGCATATAAGGAAAAATTAGAAGTCAGTGGTACCTTTCCTGATGAATTTCACGAGGCAAATTTTTTTGTTCCAGTTAATGCAGTGGAATTGAGGTACATTACCTAAAGTATAATTTTTACCTACTGGTGTGTAAGGGTTTAAATGGAAATCCCCTTGTACTGTAATGCCACAGGACTATAGACAGCAAGGCTATGTGTTGGAGGAATCAATTAGAGACAGAAACAAATAGAAACAGTCAGTCACTTCTTTCTCTCCCTACTGTAATTTGTCAACTGAAATGTCTGAAAACCTTTGTCAGGTAGTATTAGCCTGACCCCCTTTGACTGGAGTTAAAATGGAATTTATTTTTGTTTTTGATGTGCAGAAGATGAATTAACAGCCTGTTTTTCCTTTCAGTAGTTTGGGTCTATCCCAGAACGTTTTAAATGGACAACATGAAAACATGCTGAGCAGTTGCCATACACATCACTGTGATGACGTACTGCGCTCCATCATACAATTTCTCTCATTTGTTATTCTCCTAGCATACAGCTATAGAATTATCTCAGCACTTGACACTTTGACCTATGACTTGACAGAATGAATAAAAACACACAATAATCACTGTACAAAAACTGCTTTATTTTCTCAAAACACGTTTCTCAGTTGGTCTCTTCCTTTGTTTAAAATGTTTATATTTTTGCATGAGATCACCCAGAGAACCGCAGAGTAACAGCGTCCCCTGCTGGAGCTGCAGGGAAAGAAGAAAATGACACAGTCTCTGGGGAAATTGCCCATTAAAAACCAGCACTGCATGGTAATGAACACCAAGACTATGGTAAAGGGCTCGCATTAAATATTAACACTCTCACTTAATATTTCATGTGGTAATTTTATATTTAAATTGGATTTAATTTTTAATATAAATACAGAGCTAAGTGGGGTATACTATCCTCAAACATCAATCCATACACCTACCATATGACCTGGGGAGTACATATGACACGGACTGCATACATATGTAGATCCTCAGAGCTATAACACACAAATGCACAAAGCAGGACAGACAGACAGATAGAATATCCAGTTTATCACTGGAGTTCAGGATTCTCTTCTCCAGGATGAAATGGGCTGTAGGGGAAAGCGGGATCAGATCAGTTCTTTTGACTTCAGGCATTTTAAGAGCAAGGTTATCGAAGGAAATGTGCTTCTCTGTGAATTATCAGATCATGTCTAAAATAAACAGGTTTGAAAAGGCAACTTGCCAACAGTGGTCTCTAAGTTTAGTGAGGATAAAATGATTTGAAGATTTAACGACTTCTAGCACTTAGATTTCGATGGAAAAACATTTGCTCCCAAAAGATTTTTTTGTCTTTTCATATGCCCTGTTTCATTTGTCAAGTGTCTTAGATCGAGACGAAATCCAGTTGAGATATAAGACACTTTTACCTACAATTACTGTGTGTCTCTGTTGGCCAGATAAGAAAGTGGTAATGCACCTGAAACTATTTGGTAACTGATAAAAACTTTACCATCTTCATAGCTGTTCCCTCATCCATACAGCTCAGAACTTTCTCACCCACTGCTGCATCATTGAGCAGTTAAATTAGTCAGGGATCCAATAAAATGCTCCTGTTCCTTTAATGTGACAGAGAGAATGACGGCTAATTCCAGGTTTATTTCAGTGTAACTGTAGCTGTAATTTTTACAGAAGACAGATCCTGTGTGGCTATTTTCATCGATTGCTGACTTACATAGTTGTAGAGGGGAGAATAGAAAAGGTTATATATGCATGTCAAGGAGATCAGTGTAATTACACCTTTTTCACATCTGGCTTGAATGCCTCTAAAACGTGCTCCAAACGTGATGATAACAATTGGATTCCAGTCCATCTTAAGTACTTCTTGGGCATATGGGATTAGCTGTTTAGCTGATTTAAAGCCTTTTATAGCAATTGCATTTCTTTAAAACAACACAGATCGACCTTTTTAGCAATTAACAATGACTCAAATAACTATGAATAATGTGAAAGGTGTACCCATAGCAGGCATTTTTTTAAGTAGCCAAAGAGCCAGATTTCTGAGGATATGGTGAGGAGACCAAAACAGAACGAAAAGGAGAGTGAATATTGGACTTGGAGGTTCATATGGTGGAAACAAACACCACTTCAAAAAAGTTAGAAAGGTGATAATATGCCAGATGCTATGTTTCTGGCTTCTTCTGTTTGCAAATGCTTCTCCTTCTGCCCCCCCCCCCAAAAAAAAAGAAACTAATTGGTCACATGACCAAATTTGATTACAATTCTCTGGAAACAAGAGGGAAAATGGTTCCACGTCTGCAGCAGTTTAAAATCATACCCTCTCCCCTAGGGAAATAAAGCTGATCCCTTCCCAATATGGCATTGGCAAGCATCAATATGAATTACAGAGCAATAATGAGAGAGAATTTATATCTACTTTTGATAAAATTCCAAATAATAATTTATTGGATAATTCACAGAACCAAGCTGAAGTTCTTGACATACAGCACAGATTGGAGAGGATTAAACTGAATAAACATTTGACCTATTTGGCATAGCTTTTTCTGTGTGGGGACAGCACAAAACTATGAGTGACAGCATCCGGAAGATTGCTCAACACAACAACAAGGGTTGAGATAGCACACAAGGATATCTGAGGGTATGCCATCCTCATCAGTGATGGCCCCTGACAAGGAATGACAGGTAAGCTGTCATCTCAGACATTTAGCCCTGAGGAGGGACAGACAGCACAGAGATCTGTCTCCAGAGAGGAAAGCAAGGAAGCCCTCCCTATAATATTTTTTTTTGCTCTCAGCAGACATTATGTGGTTTGCTCAAGGAGAAAGCGATGGTGAGGATTCCCCAGATTTAAGCTTTTCCCATCAAAGCAAATAGTGCAGACAGAACTAATCAATCACTAGAATGAACTTCAAGATGAGGAGGTCTAAACAGACTGTTAGTTCTTCTGTGTGACATATTTTTTTCATACATTTATATCTCGATTCTTTCATTCATCTTAATTTTATCCTTCATCTCCAAGATCAGTGTATTTTATCAGTGTTAAGTATTGGTGACAGGAATGAAGCAGCTAAGCTCAGACCTGAAATGCAGGAACACATGTCTTCACATCCCCCTCCAGTTAAATTTTTATTAACTGTTCATTACTGTTTGTCAATCTCTGAAATTAGGATGATTCAAGTGTAATTTACCATCACTTGCACCAGCTCAGTTTATATTGTGCCCATGCAATTTTTTGCACTCACAGAAAATGTCATGGCATGACCATTGAAACACAGATCAAAGGTTCTTCACTGCCCTGGAATAATAATGTACACACATAGAACTAATATAGACAGAAATAATACATTCTTCCGCTTACAATAATTTAAGTAAAGTTGAATTCAAAAGAAATAAACACGACCTTCATAAATTCAATATGCTTGTGGCGGAAGTGATAACTGTTAAGCAAAAGTTGGTCTCACCTTAATCTCCATCCAGCCATTAGCTATCTCACCTATCCTTCACATGGGGGGCTGGAGCCAGTCCCAGCGGACGTAGGGCGAGAGGTAAGGTGCACCCTGGATCAGTCGCCAGTCTGTCACAGTGCCACTTTATTCTCCATGTCAAAGCATTTGTGTGTGTGTGTGTGTGTGCATTGTGTACATTGGTCAACTCAAAAAACAATTATCATACATTTTTTTATATTTTCCTTAATAAATGAAAAAGTATTTGCTACATTTATTTGAACAGAAATGTATCTGCCACATAAAGAAGACAGCTAATTAGCCAGTTAAAATATCAATGCAATTTTTGCATTCTATTTTTAAAATGCTGAGACTTCAGCTGCCATCTAGAGGGTACATACAATGAAGGATGTGGAAGGGGGATATGGGTCAGGTCAGATTCTACTAAATGCCCCCAAAAAGTCTGGGATGGCTCTGGCACTGTGCAAGATGCAAAACTAGTACCGATAGTATCAAAGGTGGAACTTGAAAATACCTTTGAGTTATTATGTGCCCCATGACTTACTGCAAACATTACTGCATCTGGTCTTTGCTGGTTTTGTATTCAGCCTGAGTAGTGCTGTATAAAATTGGATAATGTCACATTGCCTTTACTGGAGACTCCTCTCTGTTAGATTTTCTCTTAGAGGTCAACATGTCTCAAGCAGCCCTTCAGTCTGCTGTGCAAATTCAATGAGTTTGACCTCCCCACATGTTTCGCTGCTACATTTTTTTCCATTCTCTCTTTTTTCAGGGCTTTGAACTTCCCACTGTGGTATTTCAGTTTCAGACTATGATGTTTTTTGTCAAATCAGTTTCACATTGCATTTCAGTCACAGATTATATTGCATTTTTAAGACATAACGTTTACTTAAAAAAGTGAGACCACACTTTATTGTACATGTACAGTAGATTTAACATCCCCCTTTAAATAGACTGAAAAATTCAAGTTCAGAGTTCAAACACCTATCTCTCACATACCTTAAATAACAAGCAGGAAGTTGAATGATGAAGGTGCACTTAAATCTCACTGAAGGTCACTCCAATTATCTGTTATGTAAGTGCATCTTCATAAGCCACTTTTCTATAAACTGCATCTATACATGAATATGAATTAGACTGTGGAACTCGTAGGTGGGAGAATGAAGGTAGCTGTCCAGTTTTCATAAACGGTGATCCCAATGTCAGTATGGCAGCAGAGGACAAAGCCTTCATTAAGGCAAGTATATGGTGCATTTGCATCAGACATGCACAATGAAATATGGATTGCGCTGATCCGAATTCCCATCTCAATCAGTCAACCTAGCATGGGACAGCATGGTTTGATACAACACTGATGGTCCTATCCAACCATGGAATGAAATATTAGAGGACGTTAGGCAATGCCAGAGTGGACAGGAGTTGCGGGAACATCCCCAATGGGCAGCTTAGCTGTTGGGCTGGTGAGTCGGAAACCAAATAATTTTATTTGAAGATCATCAGACTGTTTAAACTGCTTTAAGAGTATGAGTTCCACATTCTACAGCTGTGACACTGCAGCTTCTAGATGGCAAGAGATCACATGGATGCTCCCACCTGAGGTAATTCCCCCATCCCAGACTGATAAAGTTTGCCCAGATTTACAAGTAAATTCATTTCATAATGTAGTGATCATAAGTCTCATTGGAAGTTTTAAACTGGACAGGATTGATGATGGAAGGAGGTGGGGAGGGGCTGAAAATGCCAAGTAAAAAAAAAGAAGGGTGTGAATTGATGATATTATTTAAGGAGCAAACCATAACTGGCGACTTAATTTAAAGAAAGACAATGAAGAATCTGGTAATTATTATTAGAACATCATAATGCCAACTTGTTAGTTGTATTTTGCAAAGCAGAATGTAATTCACAGAAAAAAAACTTATCAGTAAAGGAATTTTATGGTATGAGAATAAATAAAATAACTCCTTCTTTAAATGCTCTTGTAACCTCTGTGCTGCAAAAACCTCAATCACCTTCTGAGGACGAGGACAATCCAAGGCCAGGGATCTGCCATGAGGAGGCCAGGAGTAGGGAGAGGACAGATGGAGAAGATCTACCTGCATAACAATATATGAATTAAAGTGATTGCAGTTTATACAAAAAAGACATGCACACAGATCAACAACCATGGAATACAGACATGTTTTTCAGTTATCATCCTCAGCAGCCACCAAAATATCCAATACTAGTACAAGTTTTTCACAACAATGATGGAACCAACCACAAATGATGGACAAGCAGTGAAGAAACAGAATCTCTTCACTCTTCTGTGTGTTTAGCATCTACACCTGTGAGTGACAGTCCTTTGGTGAAGGGAGGAATGAAAACATGGAAACATGTCCGTCAGAGGACAGAAGAGCATGAAAAGTAGGATCCATAGAGATAGAGCCCTTGCTCTAACTGCTTATTTGCTGATGCTGTAGGGATTTGCCATTTTCAGTTCAGAGTGTTAACCAGAGCTTGTAAAGGCTGGTGCAATAGGCCTTACTTTATAGAAGAGTGAAATTTGGTACTTGAGTTTCCAATTTGTGATTTATTCGACGTATGTTTCGTTAACTAATCAAAAGTGTGATGAGGTATTATCCAAATTTGAAGTGAAATATCTAACTTTTATACTCTTATTGAAATACGACAGTAATAGAAATTAAAGGATAGTATGAACTGAACTGTTGCTTCATTTATCCAAGTTCCTCCACCATGGAATAAAAGTTTGCTAGTCTTGGGCATGAAACTCCCAAGCTGAAAATTGGCCCCACTCCAGCCCTGATATTAGACATTCATTCAGATGACTGGGAAAAGTGTTCATTGATCATTGTTAGCTTCCCCTTCTTATTCTTCTAATTTCTCCCTTATTCCACTCCCTTCTCCACTCACTTGGGTGTAAAACAGCAGCAATGACAAAACAAATGAAGCAAAGGGAATGTTTACTGTAAATCTGATTGCTCCTCAGAAATAGCAGATTAGGAGTATTTTTCTCACAATCATACACTTTGTATTTGAACATAATTTGCACTGAACTGGTCACAGAAATGCACTACTACCTTCCCTGGCTCTGTTAAATTTTAAAATTTCGAGTCACTCCATAGCTTTGCACCTAATTAAAATTACAAATAACAGATCTTTTGATTACAGATTTATTAATGTAAACTTTTTCATGTGGACTACAGAAATCATGACAACAACCACAACTGTTAACCAGATGAAAAGCATACTTTTAAGTTTAGAATCGGCCTAAGGGTTGTGTGACTGTGTTACTCATATTCTCTGGTGATTGTAATTTTTAAGATGAAGGTCTAATTCTGCAGTATTTCTGCATATTTCATGACAATTTTTCACAAATGGCTTCAATTAAAGCTAAGAGGCAGTTAACAACATTGTGCTTTAAGCAAACAGCAGTATGCTAACATGCTCACAATGGCAATACTAACCGATGTTAAGCAGGTATAATGTTTATTATGTTCACAATCCTAGTGAAGTATATCAGCATGATTACATTTGCTACTTAGCACTGAAGTCAAAATCTGAAGATGCTGGTACATGAAATGTCAGAGGGTCGCCAAAGTTAATACATTTCATCTTGAGGGGAACACAACTGTCTGAATGAAACTTCCTGACAATCCATCCAAAAGTTGTCAGGACATTTCACTTAAAAAAACAAATTTCAACCTCATGGTGATGTCCAGAGGTTGCAGACTTCAAGCAGTCATTGACTGAGTGGGTTTTCATCTAAGTAATAAACATAATCCTACTTTTGCCTTTTAAAATGAGGGACTATGTATAAAAATGGCTGCAATTGGCTAAACGGTTAATGTAAACTATTTGTTAAACCCCTTGAATCAAAGCAGAAAGTCAACACTTAAATTACATCTTAATGGCTGAGTACCTAGATCATTTACTCATAACAGTCACAAAGTTTAGTGTGAGACTCTGGACACTCCTCTTTCTCAACGGTTGCCGTCTTAGCCAAGCAACAGAAGGGAAGGAGCAAAGACCTTTTTCAAACGTGAAAATTGCGGCAGACGAAGCTACAGCTGTTGCAATGGTTGACCGTGAAAAATGAGGGACACAAATAGAATTCAGCCATTATTTATCTGTGCTTTTTCTACTGTCACATCGGATTGTCCTCTATGAAAAAAAACAAGCCTACTCACTAGATCCCCCACAAAATACTCAGCTTCAATTGTCTTTATATTGTGTTAAGATCAGAATAACCATCAAAGACATGATTGCAATGTATTTATTGTTCCTTTTAATGCATCATGGGCTTTACCTCCAAAATATAATCAGATATTGTGTGGGTGTGGGTGTGGCAGTAGCGCATTATGTTTGCTGTTTGATGTGTTTAAGGCTCATAAACTGGTTGAGGACAGTGAGAAGAACTGCATGTTGGATGTCTCTTCTTGTATCATTGACACACAGTGTGTGTGTTGGAGGAGTGTGCGCGCGAGGGTATGAGGGACAAAGCCATATAGGGAGGCAGGTGAAAACAGAGTTTATATGGATCCATCATGACCTCTGAAAGAGAGAGAAAAGCAAGCAGGGAAAGGTTTATTAGATTACTACTGGTCTCTCCTGACAGACTGTCCTTCCTAGTACACAGGCACAGGGCAGAGAAAGACTGATCTCCAGCTCAGTACTGCCACCAAGTGGAGGAAATATATACTTTAATGTCAGTGATCCTGTTTTGGTTTTGACTGCAGTCGATGCCTCTGATCTACAGACAAAAAAAACAAAAACAAAACAACAGCCGGACGTGAAAGTAGGTTGGTATGGTCTTGTGCTACCACTGAAAAATTCTGTTGTGGCACACAGTACTGAAAAGAGGGGAGAACAGCTGCCTGCCAAAACCCACATTCAGAACCAGTCACGGTTGAACGTTCAGCAAGAAAACACATCTGCTAAAGTTATGTCATCATAACAGCACTTTCTCTCCATATTAATTGCTTCTTAGTCGAAATTGAAGTTCCAAATTGCTTCTAAACCCCTGACAATAGCCTAATACTTGGAGATACTTTTACTGACCAGTGATTTCACTGATTTAATCAATAGCTTGTTTAGTGTGAGACTTCAATAGGAGAAAAATCCAGCTTTATCGCAGCTTTATAGGGCTACAATTAATTAACAACATATTAAATATTAATAACTTACATTTTTTGTTGACAAAAGTGTTAGCCTCTGTTTAAAGACCTGTCAATCAGTCATCGTGTGTTTTACAGATCAGAGACACACCAAGAGACACATTCATAAACACCTTATAAGTGTTTGGTGGTAATTTTCTACAGAAAGACTTACCTACACACTGCTGTCACATTACCAGGTGTTCTTTTACTTTAAATAGACATGAGCAAATGGTGCGAACATAAATTCTCTCCCAGACATGGGTAATGGTGAAGATGTGAGTGCACCTGTATTAATGTCACAGATCATCTATAAATTGGGTAATAGATGCAATTTACGTGATTAAAAATGCTTGATCATTCTTTATTAATCATTTGCTGTTTCTCAAAGTGTAAGAAAGTAGAATAAAATGCAATTTCCTGAAGTGCAACTCTTTAAATCAGTGTTTGAATTATGGGGGGAACCAGGGAGGTTTAACTCCCCCAGAAAAAGTCTTAGCTTCCCCAAAGTGAGTTTCAATCACATTACCCTGCATGTAACATGACTGATCATGGCATGTGCAGGGTCACGTACTGATCATTTATCATGGCTCCTGGGCTGCTTTCATGTGTTGTTTTGTGCATCTATAGATTTGGTGTCAGATGTGCATCTGACCCATCGTGGTGGGTGGCGGCAGCCATCCTGGTGTACTTATGTGGATGGTTGGTGGGCCTTTAGTGGCCTGTTAATTTTTCGTAGTACATTCCTGTTTTTCGTCTGAATTATCTGCTTATATGTTATTCATGTGGGTTCTGGGATCGGAGTCTTTAAAATGTTACATGACATTGGATGAATAAAACCAGGTAATTTGCTCTCACGCGTCACCGCCTCGTTCACGTTTGTTTTACCAGTCCCTGCAGAAACCACGCCCCCCGGGGGTGGCGTAGCCGATGACGCTCCCCTTCCAGCCAATCAGGTCGCTCTCCTCAGCCGGCTGGTGTCGCGGGAACTGCTCTGAAACGCTGGAGGAGGAGACGCTTCAACAGGTGTTAGCCGGAGAGCGCTGCCAAAGTCCGCTGTTTCAGCTGAGTCTCATCCCGACGGGGACATGTGCGCTAATGGAAGTGTAGTGTATTACCTGGCACGTAGGTGGAGAAGTTAGATTACTCCTAGATTACTCCTGGTTAACGTTACTAGCTAAGGAGGTAGATGACTTAAAGCCTGTTAGCTGCGTGAAGAATCCTGACAAACACCGGAAGTAAGGTAATACATTCTTCAAAATAGAGGCGAGGAGCGTCATCTGTTACCTTCCTCCGGTAGTGACCTCGGATCCACTGTGAAGTTGCAGCTTCATTAGTTGTAGTCGAATTTGGTCTAATACAACATTTTTTAGACACGAACTAAATTCCGATGAATAGTTTAATGGGCGTACTCCCAGTGACATTAACTGAAACTGTACCGGGGTTTCTTTGCGCTAATTAACGATGTCTGAATTAGCTTAAGGTTTTACGACAGGATTTGAATGTCGTAGACGAGTTCGTGTGCAGCTTTATTTTGACAGCAGCGACCGGAAGTTCCAAGTGTTTTATCCGTTTTCTTGACGCCTTGAAGACAACGAACCTTTTCCCTTTTCAATTGATTATCGACCATGATTGGATGTTTTAGCGAACAGCACATTATATCAGTCAAATTCAAGCTTTTGTGAATGGTCCGCAACCAAACGTCGTGCGGGGACTATTTTGGTTGAAGAACATCCCTGGATTCCAGGTAGAGCAGGAAATAGAAGCAAAGCTAGTTGACCTCGCTACCTTTTTTAACTTAAGGATACTAGCACCAAGATTTAATTAAAATGTTTAGGCTGATGTTTCCAAATCGAAAATACCGTCCAAAAGACACGGTCATCTCTTAACCAGTTGAACCCCACATCTGAGGTAAAAGTCTTTTTCCTAGGAAGTCTTGCAATTGATTTTAAATGTGTTTATCCTCTAAATACGCATCTGAATGAGTAGAAATCCTGAACCACTGATGCTAATAACTCAAAGTGAATGTGGTCGATCTGTCTTCCCAGCACTAAGGCCTGAGGCTGTTAAAGGGATGTTGTGTTGTCGGGTCATCTGGGCAGATTTACTCGCTGCTTTAAAAAAAAAGAGAGAAAGAGAAATACAGTGAAAGATGCAGCTATTATTTCGGTCTTTTGTAGAGTATTTAACGTGGGTAGGGTGATATGAGCTGACTAAGGAAGGGAGCTGAAACTGAAAGGAATCATTCTAATAACTTCAGAAACCAGGGTTTTTCACCTATCTTTTGTAAATATTTTAAATAGCCATAGCATCAACACAACATTAACAATGATTGTATTTCGTTCAGATAAGCCAGGTCCCGACCTATAATGTCACTAGTGACTCAATAATGAGCCAGTGTTATTAATGCTATCAATTACATGTGTGCGGTTGCAGCTATGACAAGTTACAGTGACAGTTTTATTACAAGCGAAAGACCCTAATTTAGCCAGTGTATATCACAGTTATTACACCTGAAGGCTTGATTATACTGTATATGTGCAACAGTGCATGACGGATTTCTTTATTTCCCCTTTAGTAAAGAGAGTTTCCTAACCTGTCATTATGATCCCCTTGCCAAACTCTTTATGTCAAATATGACAAATCACCTTAATTATGTTTGACCAAAATAGAAAATAATATCAACTCGAGATTCAGCCTTCAGACTTTTAAGAACTTTCAACTGTATCACACACCATTCATCAAAGATGGATTTTGGTAAGTCACTTGCATGGAGGTAGCTCAGGTTTTACATAGTTCGGTTTAGAGTCATATACATAACAAGTGAGCAAACTCCATCTGCACACTAATTGATGTGATTGAAAGCTCTGGAAAAGCTTGTAAGTAGACCTGGTCAAACTACTGTTCCTATGAATTAAAATTTATCCTAAATTTTAAGTTGATTTAGAGTTGTTAACTATTTTGTATTTAAAACATTACAATATAAACCTTATATTCTAATATTTTTAATGTTAACATGAGCATGTATTCATTGAAACAAAAACATTTTCCCTTTTAAACCAAATAAACAATGACACCTCTTATTGATTATCTGTCTCTCTTTCAGTATTTTGTATTGGTATCCACAATAAATAGAACATAGGGTGCATGTAAATATCACATTGAACTTTATCACATTAAGGCATTTTAATGCTTAGTATTTGATAACATTTTTTCAGTAGGATATGCAACACACACCCACGGTATAATTTCTTTCACCAAATTGTTTTTCTCTGTATGTCAGTCGTCTGGGTTCCCATTGACTGATGGAGTGAACATCATCACTATGTCTCACAGACTGACCAAGGAGGAGCTGGATGAACAGTTTGAGCTGTTCTTAAAGGAGGTAACATAACATTCATTAAGACTATGGCAGTGTGCATGGATTGTCATGCGATCTGTAGGGGTTTCATGAATTGCACAGTATGAAATTAATAATTTATTAATAATTTATTTTTTTTAATTTTTTTTTTAAACGTTAGGATGCTTCATAGATAAGCTAGCATGGAATGAGTGACCCTGAAAACATGTGTTCTTTACAATCCACATCAACTCCAACTCTCCATCAAGTTAAAAATTGACTGGATGTTAACTTCTCTTATTTGAAAGTACTTTAAGCCTAAATGAAAAAGCAGGCACGGAAACAGGCAAAGATTATTTTTGTAAATCACATTTCATTGTGCAAGCACAATCTGCTGCACAAAGCATGAGCTACAATAGAAGTTGCAGCCAAAAAACGATATGGATAGTTAAACATTAGATATAAGTAAACACCAATAAAACAAACACATAAATATATGAGTTAAAAAGGATTAAGATAATACAATAATTAAGAGTAGCAACCAACCATGAAAAATTGATAAGATGTGAATTAAAGCCATTTAAAAGTAAGAATAAAATAAGATTAAAGAAAATAATTATCAAAACCAAGTTAAAGAATAAGAATAATAAGACACATGAATTAAAACCAATAAAAGTAGTAAAAATAAAATAAAATGAAAATTCAGATCAGCGAACCAGACTACTGGAAGATACGGCTAACGGGAATATTTTCAGTTTAATTTAAAAAACGACAGCCTTGGAGCATACCTAAAATGATAGGGTAGCATCTTCCAGGGGGTTGAAGCTTAAAAGTTAAAGGCAGTTTCACATGCTATTAATGTAACCCAAGGAATAACCAGAGGGCCTGTTCCAGATGACCTGAGGGGTCTAGTTCTCAGCTCACAAGCATGGTGTGATATGTTCGGGATCCAGATGATGTAGGGCCTTAAAAACAAGCATTACACTTTTTTTTTTTTTAAATCAATTCTAAAATTTACTGGAAATCTAATTTAACGACCTTAGCACAGGTGTTATATGGTAATATTTCCTTTTCCTAGTTAAAGTGTAAGTAGCTTCATTCTGGAGTTCCTGAAGATTATGCTTTTCAGATATTACTGTAAGGAGCACATTACAGTAGTCTGGCTGATTGGAAATAAAAGCACAAACAGGTGTCCTTCTGGAATAAAAAGCTCCTTATTTCGTGAGATTTCTTTGATTTATGCTGTTAATGTGACCCTGGAAAGTGAGGTCAGCCTCCAGGATCATGCACGGTTTCAAGATAGTCGTGACAAGTTTTCCTCTCAGTGTTTTTTTTTTTTTTTTTTGCCCTAATAACCTGGATTTCCATCTTGGCACTGATTAACTGTAAAAAAATAACTAGATATCCAGGTATCAATATCCTTGATGCATTCTAATAGTGTGTCAACAAGTGGAAATATATAGTGTGTTCAGCTTAATTATGGTAACGCACACTGTGCCCACAGGCATCAAGTATAAATTAATCAAAATTGGGCCTAAAATCAACCCCAGGGTAACATTATGTAGGATAAAATTCCCAGTACCAACAGTAAAATCTAGTCCTTGGAGATATGATAAAAAACCAATCTAGTGCCGTCCTAGATTAGCCAACCCACTTCTCAAGTGTCTGCATTAAAATATCATGATCAATAGAGTCGAATGCCACATTTAGATCCAATAGTACTAAAATAGAAAATCTTCCATTATTCACCAGTCATTCATAACCCTGACGGCAGCTGTTTATGTACTATGGGCGGGATAAAAGCAGGTAGAGATCCTATACTTTTTTGCCTGCTTCTAGATGACTTTTTCAAGATTTTGCTTAGGAATGGCAGGTTAGTCATTATTTTGTTGTGAAAGAATGTTGCAAAAATCCTCACAATTATCACCAGAAGAGAACAAGCAGCTGACCTTTAGTTAAGATCACTGTTTGTCTGACAGCTGAGTTTCTACATCTACTTTCCTAATCGATAGATGAACAAAGCTGTGGAGTTGAGAGGACTGGCCATACTGTCTTCAACATGTTTGCCAATATCAGAAATGCCACAATAATGACCGATCAAGGACAGACATACTCTATAAAGGCTTAACATCTGAGATAGAGACATAAGACAGAGCATGTCATGGTTAAAAACACAGTCATATCTTACCTTAACCCTGATTCCTTGCCAGTCTGTTTCAGATGACTCGATGGATTTGGGCAGCTCTAAGAAGCAGTCCTGTGCTAAAAGTGGTCAGAAATCAGCCCCGAAACCAGCAGTCTCATGGTGGCAAGATGATGAACACAGTGGTGGAGGAACAGGGAGAGGTAATAATGAAGAGAGGACTCCTCACAATATATCATCCATCACACTGAACATGTTATGCATTTTACATAAAGAGGTTTTATAATGTCAGTGGCTACATTTGTGTCAGTGACCAGGGAGGAACTAAGAGAGAATTTGGGCATATGTTATAGGATTTAACAACTTCAGTTATCAACTGGCAGTCTGAAAATGCCCAAAAAAGTCTGCTGTAGAAAAACTAAAAACGGGTCACAAAGAGAGAGGGAGAGAGTAGCATTATAATTTTTTTGATAAAGATACAGAATTTAAATTTTGGATGCAGACATATTGTTTATTCATAACTTTATTGAATATGGATGTAATGGGTTGACTGTGTGTAACGCACTCAACAAGAAAGGAGTGCTCCAATTTATGTTGACATTTTGCATACTAAGGATAGTTACATGTATAGTGTCTACATCCCCTTCTGAAATCAGTGCATTTGGTCTATTTTCTGCCAAAGGTAGAACTCACAAGGGAAATTTCTCTATTTGTGGGGGTGTTTTTTCTGATGAAACAAAAAACACAGTTCTGACAAGAAGACTAGCTAAGGTTGTTTTTTTTTTATAATTATTATCTTTTTTTACTATTATTGGTTCATATTAAGTCATTAATGTTTAATATTGAGAACTACTAGAAAATTTAATATTAAAATGAAAAGCCTGTTTATTTTAAGCAGTTGTTGTTGCACCTGCTATGTAAGCGAAGACATGACTTGGTGTGGAAATAATGTTATACCTTAACTTAGAAAAGAGAGATTCAACGATATAAATTGGTTGTAACTGAGAGTTAATATTTAACTTAAAATGTATTCGTCCAACAAGCTATTGGAAGTCATTCCTTATTAAGAGTTGCCAACGTAGAATGGGAGAAAGGGATCATAGAGCTGGAGAATTTCCTTTGGATATTTAAGATACACTGGGATTGCATTTTTTGCTACAAACTACTTCTCTCTACAGTTATAATGACACTAACTACATTTACATACACAAAATATTCTTGTTCCAAAAAAGATAATATGGCTAGTAAGCTGTTTACATGGATATTGAAAATGAATATTCCACTAATATTCACAATTACACACCCTTGACCGATAGCTTACTAATGTTCTTCTTCAGTATCTGACCCCGCACAGGCATTGTTTCTTTTCTTTCTGCTTTTTTCATATCACTGTCCAGTCTGCTTGGCTGTTTTTTTTCCCTGGACGTACCTTTCTTTTTTAACTGTGTACATACAGTGTTGTGAGGATATGAAATTTTTATAGCTTTATACTTAATGTTCACTGGGCATTGAAACAAACATACACAGCAAACTCATGTGTTTAAAAAGCATAAAAGTGTTATTTGGCTAAAGTTGGTCCCTGAGCAGGTTAATTTAAAATTTTGTATTAAGCTTAAAAATCAGTATTAAACTCATTTAGATTATAAATGAGTCTCGGGGCAGTGTTGCCCTTTGTGACATATTTTAATGTTGCCAATGTCTGGTAATGGCCTGTTAACAAATGACTCTCACTGCTACAATGAAACATGAAATTCACTGCCATAATGCGCAAATCCATAGAAAACTGGATGAACTTTTCACAGCACTGTTTGTCTTTTAGCAGTTTTTCTGATTTCTGTCTTGCCTGTTTTCCCAGCAGATACGTCCAAAAGCAGATTTATCAAAACCAAAAAGGCCCAGCCTGTGAACGAGGGTGAGAGCAAATTAAGAAAAAGTCCCCAAGTATTTAGATTACATCCACATTCAGTTCGTTAATTTTTAAACACTGTTTATGTGTCATCATCATGCATCCAAAGTAGTGTTTCCAGGTTGTTTTCCAACAAGATCAAGGTTATTATTAGTTTAAGGTGGTTAATTCTCTGCTCAGTCTCCCTTCTGCTTACTGTGATCACCTATACTTTGTTGTAATTCAGGTACACTAATGATTTACTTAATCTCGTTTATATATTTTTCTGTTTCTGTTGTAGAACAGAAGGAATGTGAAATTGTGATTTTCATTCCCGAACTGATTTTTTTTTTATTGTGAGTAATGGTTTTGTAATTGGATGGCCTCTATTGAGGTCATGCAATGTTCCTTATGCTGTCTGATGAATCACCGAACATCAAATTCCATATATGATCCTTGTGCCAAGTCAGAAATATATACCCGTTTGTTTTTCAATGCAAAGTTTTGTAATTAGTGAATTTTGCGTGGCATCATGTTACAAGGATGGTCGCCACACCTCCTGTTATTGGTAGTTTTGCTCTCCTGTCCCCTCAACAACTACTACATTTTAGGGGATACTCATATTTATTGTATATTGTCTATCAAAAGACACTGGGCGGCAGTATGGGGCTATAAGTGACACAAAAGTGCACTGGGTTTCCTTTCATTTCATACATATGTGTACATATGAATAAATAAATAAGATAAATAAGTGTGTAGTTTTAAGTCATAATCTCAAATTTGTTGATATAAATGATTAGGCATGACCTGTATGTCCTGCATTAACTAATACGAACCCCATTTATGCATTTCAATTACATTTTTGTCCAGGATTAATGGGTTCTGAGAAGTCCTCAAGGAAGTCTTTCAGGAAGTCTCACCCTAATGAAGATGAGGATGAGGATCCAGGAGACACTGGGTTAAAGGCAGAAGGGCTGGAATCAATTCTTCTCAGCAGAAACAACGTAGAGACACAGAGTGAGTCCGTAGCACACAAGAATATTCCTCTGATCAGAGAAGCGTGTCTGCCGGTTTCATATGAATTCGTTTATGCCCTGTGATGTCTGACAACATTTGGACAGCAAAGTTGTTTGAACCTTTTCCCAGTGTTTCCAAAACTGAAGGAAATACTAAATTGAAAATAGAAATAAGAATCAGAAGACCAGTTGAAAACCTTCGTTAGGTGGAGAAAGTTGTTCTTTCCTCTCCTTCATTACCACCACTAATGTGCCACATTAGTAGTATCAAAGTTGTGAATTCCATGCATGCTCTTGTTATATGTGTATGCAGACTCAGTGATGGCATCAGCTGGGAACATGATCAGTATGGGCTTGGACACTCTGGAAGAAGAAGAGGAGAAAGCCAGGTTTTTTGCCCAACTAGAAGCAGGAGCTTCATCAACTATAGATTACTCCAAGCTGAACAGGGATCTGGACTCGACTAGTTCAACTATTGATACTAACCTCAGGTATGGAAATGGCCTAGGCCTTATGTTACACTCAATAAATCTAGTGGGCTCACCTGACAATAACATTCACAACAGAAAAAGATTGTTTTGGTTCCAACATTTTTCAACCCACTGGTCAAGTTTTCTTTGTCATGCTTCATAAGACTTTAATACTCATCACTACTCATGTTTATGTTTATACTCATGTTTATTTCTGTATTCTTCAGTTGCCTTTCATCCCACCAGTGTTTTCTTTTTGTTTTTACGTGTTTATGCTTGTACAGTGTACGGTAAATGGTTTCCTGTAGGAAGCTGATTAACAGAGGTTTTGATGGCTGTATGTCAGATCAAGCCTTATGCAAGAACATTTTAATACTCTTATCCTAATTGGGGTGAAAATCGAGAACCAGTTCTAAATTGTCTGAACCATCAGAATCATCACAGTGTCCCCCAATGATCTGCATGAGGCTCTGCATACATATTCAGTCACATACCACAAGTAAATTCTCAATCTGCTGGAAACACTGCAGTGGTAATTGAAATGTCTGTAAATGGTAATTTCAAATAAGGGTGGAGCCAGCAATATACTGAGACATATTTCTATGTGACATGGGCTTAAATTCTGGGAACATACGAGTCCCCAACCGAACAGTGCGTCCATTATGAAGGTGAATATCCTTTGTTATAATAAAATTAGTGTTATACAGGAAGGGGACCAGATTTTTTTCTTTGATAAAGAAAAACCTATATGAAAAAGAATGCTGTACAAATGTTTTCACATTTCATCCATAATATGTGATGACAGACTTTTACTACAGCTAGCCCTCAGGTTACAGCCTGTCTTCAGACTCAGAGATAATAATACAGTTGCACGGGCACTAAAAATCTGTGTAGGCCTACGTTTTTTCCCCACTCAGGCATTTTACACTGATAATGGCATTTGTATCAATAAAATATACTATCTGCTGAGATTCAGCCAAATGCTCCAAAACTGATCGGACTTCATGGTACAGATGGATGATGACCCAAAATATACTGTGAAAGAAACCCAAGAGCTTCTCAAGGTAAAAAATTAAATATTCTTCAATGGCTAAGTCAGTCACCTGACATCAACCCAACTGAGCCTGTGTTTCAATTCCTGAAGACAAATATGAGGGCAGAAGACCCACAGACAAGCAGCCAGTAAAGGTGGCCGTAGTAAAGGCCTGGAAAAGCATCTCAAGGGAGAAAACTCAGCATTTGGTGATGTCCAGAGGATCCAGGCCTCGTATAATCATTGACTGCAATGGATATTCATCCAAGTATTAAACATAATCCTTTTATTTTTAATTATGTTGGTTTGTCCAATTACTTCTTAGCCCCTGAAAATTAGGGACTATGTATTAAATGGCTGTAATTGGCTGAATCCTTAATGCAATATTTTTGTTAAACCCCTTTTAATTAAAGCTGAAAGTCAACACTTCAGTCACATCTTGATGACTTCATTTCAAATCCAATGTGGTAGTTCAGAGGCAAAATTATGAAAACTGTATCACTATCCAAATATTTATGGCCCTAACAGTATATTATTCACAGCTGTTGCTGTTGCAGTCCAGTCCTGCACAGCTGCATTGCAGCTGTGACTCACTGAACTCCTACATCAGCCTTATCTCCCATTTAGTGTCTTTCTTATTTAAGTGCTTTTGCTCATCATCTGTAATGCAAAAACATGTCAAAGACATAAAAATTGTGCACACTGATAATAGTTCAGAAATACATTCAAACTACAATGAGCAGTATCTCTCTTGAGTGGCTCCAGATCTCACTGTCTGCTGCATCACCCTCCTCTACCTCAGTTACAGTTTGTCTCGAATTAAAATGATCTTTTAAACAAGACTAAATTTGTAGGAATTTATAGCCCAGCCACGCTGGTATCCTGTGTTGCCCTACAATGATGCATTAAAATGTGCACTGATTCGACTGACAATATGAGGTTTGACTGATGTGGTTCTCAAATGCTGCTTTGCATCATCGACACTAGGGAGCAGTCCTGCGTAAACTAAATCCTCTTACCTCAACAGACATTGCAGCGCTAGTAGTATCAGACAACCTGGAAAAAAAAGATCATCATAGAATGTTACCATAACAGAAATGAAAAGGAAATATGACAAAAAGGAAACTGATTAAAACAGTGTGGTCTGTGAATTAGATGCTTAGATCCTTGACTGAAACCTGACAGTCATGGAGAGGGACAACAAGATACGTTTCATTATACGCGAGGTCCCCTGGACAGGATGACATACTAACAGATACTGTCCTTGCTAATGGATTATCTGATGAAGTGGCTTTGCTTCTACTCTGTCCTTGATGTTCAAAGTTCGTTATCTTCCCTACAGGGAAGCTGAGGAAGCAGTGAAACCGAGTGATGACGGTCAAGAAAGACAAGAGACCATCAGAACCTCTACAAGTAAGAATAATGAACCCTTCGCAAGCCTCTTCGGTTTTTCTATCTCTCCATGTCTCTCTGTTTGTCATAATTAGGTTTTTTTTCTGTTTCTGCTCTCACAGGCTCTCCACACTACAGTGAGGATTTTGAGGAGGAGGAGAATGGGAAAGAGTCACAGGAAGAGGTTCGTAGTTTTAATCTTTAATGATGAAGTTCAGAAAGTGATCTTTGTTAGTTAGGACCTTCGTCACTTAAACGTTCATCCAAGTTTGAGCATGAAAATTCCTTGATAATCATGGGACCAATGTGTGACACAGAGAAGTGGGAAATTGTAGCCCTTCTCTATTCAAAGATGGTCTCTGTTTTTGGTTGTGAAGCTAATTTATATGTGAAAGAAAAAAAAACAGCCGATTATATGAATACACTAATGCACAGCAGCTAATACAGTAATGGAATATTAACTGATGCAGTGTCTGGTTATGGATGAGTGCAGTGTATAGGCAGGTGAATTTACACCAATAAATTCCTATATCATAGTTGTATGTTCTTTGATGTACGTTTAAAAAAAAATTGATGATGAACATCTTCAGGGTTAAAAACTATTGCTTGACTGGTGAGGCTGATACTAATATTGATCTTTGATTTATCAGCTAATTATATATATATATATATATATATATATATATATATATATATATATATATATATAATTTTTTTTTTATTTATTTATTTTATTTTATTCATTTTTTTTTTTTTTAAATAAACCCATAACAAAAACTAGACTGGCACTGAGTAAAGCACATAACTCTGCCAAACTGATCCTCGCAAAAACTATGACACGATGACACTGAACTACATAGGTTATCAATCCACTTTGTTCCATATCCACACATTTCTAAATGGATGACTGTCTCTGTCAGACAGGCTGAGGTTAGTAAAAGCAGCTTAACATGGTAGAAGTGCATTCATCCTTCGGACTGTAACATGTTGACACTATTAGCATAGACTGGTTCAAAGCTGAGGTCACCTCTTAAAACTGTGTCATTCGGTAGTAAAAACAGTAAAAACAAAGTAATGAGATGCCTTAGGCTTATTTTTAAATATCATGAAGTGACAGACCACAGTATATTGCTACAGTGGTGATTATTTCATATTATCTGTGTTTCAGAAGTCTACACTGTCTCCAATAATTACAAAAGGTAAGAAAAAAGCCTTTGTCTGAGGCCTAAGACAAACAAGCTTTACACAGCATTTATACCACTACAACACACTACAGTGAAAACCATGTTGATAATACTAACAATGACCTCACTACCAACAATCTATATGTGTGTGTACACTCATTCAAATTTCTCATTAGTATCAGTTTAAATTAAAGATTGCTTGTATAAATAAAGAGTGTTTTTACTAGTTCTTTACTGCTATACTTCTTTAAGGAAGTTACTATGGACCATACGGTAGAGTATGTCTTAAAAGTGGTCACTAACTTAACATTTGTCTCAGTTTCTCTGCATGATTCTTTGGATGACACTTGTGGAGAAGACAGAAGGAAGGACACAGTAGAATCACTGGACAGAGGTAAAACAAACCCAAAGATCAAGTAAGAGAAAAGTCTTATTCAGTACTACAATATTTGCAGTAAAATAAAAAAAAACAGTCAATATATTGCAGTCCTGATTTTCCATCCACTCTATCCATTAGCTACACCCATTTACTATTGAGTGTTGCGTTTGGACTCAAGCCTATCACAGCTGACATCAGGTGAGAGACAGGTTATACAGCTTCACATTCCCACCTACAGGCAATTAACCTAACCTGCTATTTTTGGACTGGGAGGAATCTGGAGTACCGGGAGGAAACCCACTCAGGCTCAGAGAGAACATGTAGACATGCAGACTCCGCACACACAGGCTATGCATCTATAATAATGGATTTATCAAATGTTCAGAAAGCAAACTTTATTCAAGGTTAGTTTTGTGTTAGTGTGTATCCTTAAATCGATAATTTATCACATGATTTATAGCTAGCCACATATAGCACATCCAGAAGATTTTAGATCTAGAGCAGATGTTATCTTTTGTAATGAGCAAACGGTATACAGTGGGGTCCAAAAGTCAAGTGAAGTCAAGGGAAGTGGTCTCAGTTTTTTGGACCCCACTCTAGATATAATGACATTAAACATTATTTACTACTGAATTGTTTTTCCTAATAATGCATTTTGGAGGAAATGTAATTGCTGGCATTCACTGGTAAAAATTTTTCATTCAAAGAATTGCTACTCTCAACCGCCACGGAAGTCATAGTGAGCTGGTCAGTGTGGGTGGTTGAAACCTGAGAAAGAACAATCGCAACCAGGGGGGCTTGTTCTCAGTCTGCTTCCTCGGGAGAACTGATCACACTAGTTTGTCACAAAAGAGTGGTTGAGGCGCTGACTATTGAGAGTAACAATACCTTTACAGTTTGCCTAATCAAATGATCAGTGGTCTCGTCCAGTGTCAGCTGAGATTAGCTCCAGCCCCCCCCACCCCCCACCCCCCCAACCTTAAAAGGATGCAGTGGCAAAATTTTCCATTAGTAATAACCCTACAACAAGTAGTAATACTCCCTCAAGCTAACGCTAGCCCCTCCCCATGGTTTACACAGTACAGAGTAGCAACATTCAGCCTGCCCTTGAGTCTAGAGGAGTGCACACACTTTACCAGAGTGAGACTGAATGGGGAGAGGTTTGTAGTGCTAACTAGTAGCATTCAAATTGTGTTTCATTTCAAATTCATTCAAGCTCCGTTTTTGGAAAAACTGACAGCTCTACCATATACATTCACCTGGCTTTACTGGTTCAATGTCACAGCTCCTTCTTTAGCTCATTTGGTCCATATTAACTGTGGCTATGGCTCAATGGACTCATTAAGGTACAGTTGAATCTAAGACATCTACCCAGAAAATCAATATTTTACCAACAATGCGACATGGAACAAATGCCGTAAAAGATAACTGTGGATTACATAACCATTGCTCATGTGTAAACAGGAAGAGGTGCATTATGCAAGCCAGATTTTTTAAACATATTTTTGTTCTTTTACACAACAAAAAGGTATTAAGATTTTTGTTTCCCACAAACAGCAAACTGTTGTTTGGGCCCGCTGGACCATTTTGGTTTCATCTTGGATTATTTTTGAGGGAGGACACTAAATATGTTTTCTTTACAGGCCACCCACATGTCCACAGCGGAGGGTCAGAGATGGAAGCCCTTCATGAAGCCTACAGACAGATAAATGTTGTGGAGGATTCAGACGACTGTAATCAGCATTATTCATCTCTGGAAGGGAGGGGAAGGATCCACAGATCTATTTCGCCATCCTTCCCTCCTCAACATGCCAGACAGTCTCTTCAGCCTGCTTCTACGAATGAGTCAGGTCAGACACTGCCCTACTGTAAATGGGATTTGGGGTAATGATGGAGTTGAAAGATGCATCCCAGTGAAGGAGTTTACTTATTAGAAGTCTGTATGTAAAGTATGATTGCATTATTCAGCAAATGTGTCTGAACTGAACCAATAAGAATACATATCAACAGGCTGAATGTTCCCCTGTTTCTACTTGTTAGCAGCACGTCCATGTTTTCATCACTATATGGATGTTTCTGCAAGTAGTTGCATTGTTACCTCTGCTTGTTCTTACTTAAGCTGTCATTTGAGTTGAAACTTAAACTTGTAAATTTCACACTCCCTTCAAGCCTGAGTTGAAAACCCTAATAACGCTCTGGTTTTTGTGTGATCACGAATCGGGGGGAAGGCACAGGTTCAGCAAACTAAGTTTTCAGTTTCCAAAGGTCAAAGTGGTATGGACCATGTCGTTTGAAGGAGACAGCCTCTGAAATAGGCCACATGAACTGCACTGAGATGTTCACATATGTCAAGATCATGACAGGCCTGAACTATGTGGAATAATTATTTTGTGTTTGTATTTAGAGCTACCCACTGCAGAAGAACTGATGAGGCCCATCAGACCAGAGGAGGACCATATCAGAGGGTTCACTCCCCAGCCTGTCAGGTTAGGACTAAAAAGTCTTGGAGTAATCTAAATTGCTGATATCACAAAACTTAATTTCGAACAATGAGAGTTCCAGTTGTTGCATGAAATAGCTAAGACTTCTGGATGCACAGATTTGGGGACATGCATGTACCACAGAGCTCTGCTTTGTAAAACATGTAATGATACAAGAGTAGATGGCAGTGTATGGATATAAATATCACTATAGACCAACACAGAAGAAAATATCAACTGAACTAATGTCTTCCCCAACAGGAGAAACAACAATATTTATCATCTACCCGCAGACCAAGGTTTTTGTTTGAAGTCCACTTGGTCTTGTTCTTCGTATGTGGATGGCCAGGTTCTCCAGAGCAGGATATTGATGACTGGACAGGAGTCATGATTTTGTGGGGTTCTGCAAAGCTGGTTTAAATTTCACCTGAAACTGTTGTCAGAGAAACAAGCTCAAACCTATAAAAGTACAGGCTTATTAATAATTAGCTGGATCATGAGCAATAATGTTTAATCCTATGACTGCTGTGAAAATTAAACCTTTCTAAAATATCTTAAATTAAGTTTGAATTCACATTAAAAAAAAAACAAAACACAAACCAGATTTTGAAATGCTAATCTAAAAGACTAACTGTTAAAAGACCACAGAAATCAGAAAATATGGCAATAATTTGCTTAAATTGTAGCAATTTAAGCTACTTTTGTGTTATATTTTACCGTGTATTTCATAGGCAGTTAAACAGTGATAATTAAATAGACAGATTATAGTTTATTCTCAAAAACCTGCATGTTCTCATCAAAAATCATGATTGTATCATCACTCTTGATTTACATCGCTTCTAAATTGAGCTCTTTGTATCAGAAAATGAGTTCATGTATGGGATTCACCCTAAAGGGTTTGGTTATGATGCTGTCAGTAAGCCTGCACTTTGCAATTTTGGGCTTATGATGCTCTGACAACAGTTTCAGATGAATTTTAAACCAGTGTGGATGAACCAAAAAATGACTCCTGTCATATCATCAGTAACCTAATCTGGATAACTCCAAATTACTTTTCCACATATGAAAAACGCAGCCATGGATCGTGCTCAATCTGAGATAAAAATAACAAAGGCTGAAGGTTGAAGTTTAATTACCAAGAGGCCTTTGCAGACATTTGGAACATGTATTATGTTTACCTGCAGGACCATTAGTGTCTCTCCTTCTTATAAAAGCTCTTAATTAATCAGAGGAACAGTCCATAGTATAGTTGCTGTCAATAAATCCGCAGGCAAATGAAAAGGTCAATATAATTTTCCTGTTTTTTTTTTTTTTTTTTTTTTTTTTTTATTTTGTACAGAGATATAACAAGAATGTGTTTAGGATTTAAATGTCTGGGTGAGTCTAGTGTCTCAAAAAAGAAAATGATTTGTATTTTATACTGATTTTTTTTTCTTCACAATTTCTGATGACAGTGCTGTTGAACTTGACCAAGAAAAAGTACCCTGCTCCTTGGAAAAGACTTTCGCAGATGTGACTAATACAAAGTCACAACTGAAGCAACCAGGAGAGGCTGACCCCACTGCTGGAATAAAGGGAGCCAAAGGATTGACCAGCCACCCACCCAGCTCCCCGGATCATCCCAACCATGACCTGACACGGAGCATCGGAGAGGAAGTAGATAGACTGATGGAGGATCATACCAAGTCTCAGGCTGGCAAAGTTAAGAAACAACTGGTGAGGCAGATTTCAACCTTTTCTCCATTTTAGCAGTATTCGGATTAGTTTGTTTTTTTTTTGGAATCAGACTTAACTGTTAAAATTGTGTAAAAGCAGATTCAGTATAACTAAAAATTTATAGAAAAAATACATATTAAAAATTTGACTGTGTAGCAGAATAGGATAATTGTGCAGTGCATAAACAGTGATAAATTATCCTAATGACTGTGTGACATTGCCTTTCATAAAAACAATAGGTGAGGACAACTTTCTCTGCTACTTAGATACCTAGTGTTTCCACTACAGATCCACCCAAGTCCTGCTAAGAGTATTATTTCGTCCCATGTTTTTTGGACAGTTTTGTCTAACCATGCTGAATCGTGTACATTTTTCCCCCAGGCCTCCTCTACCTCCACTGTTTCTCATCCATCTACATCTGCTGTGAGGAAACCCACCATGGCTCCAGTGAGAGGCAGGAAAGTGGAGGGGAGAACAGCAGTGACTTCCAGGTCATCTTGGATCAGCGAAGCTGCTGCTACAGCCACAACCCGTTCTCTGCAGCCTCCATTAAGACCTAAATCCACGAAGAGCCTAGAACCTGACTACACAGGTTATTAGTGGTACTCCAAAGCAAAAACCTCAAGTTATCACAGTGCTTAGATAATTTAAGACAAGGGTCTGTGATTCTATGATAAATAGACTGTTCTAAATTATATGATGA
This sequence comes from Istiophorus platypterus, assembly GCA_016859345.1. Classification (NCBI taxonomy): domain Eukaryota; kingdom Metazoa; phylum Chordata; class Actinopteri; order Istiophoriformes; family Istiophoridae; genus Istiophorus; species Istiophorus platypterus. The sequence goes on along the minus strand of CM029126.1, from coordinate 25,762,534 downwards.
TACAGATAATATAGAAGATATTCTGCCTTTTTATTTTATTGATCTACAGTACTAGCTCAGAACATGTTTATTCTTTTTGTAATTAAGTCTTTTAAATCTATGCCAAATGGCGATATCCATCGTATTTGTTATCAGTTTCTCATGAAATTTTGTCTTGTCTTCTGAATTCCTGCCTGTCATCTTAATGCAGGAGCATAGCGTGTCCTGTTTGGAGACGTATGTTTGATATTAAGGTACTGAACAACTTTTATGTTTTTTTGATTAGCAGAGACAGATCTGAGGGCGAGCGGTGAGCTGGTGGCATCTGTTCGGTCCTTAGTGACTGTCCTCCAACAGCAGATGAACATCAGCAGTCACCAGGAAACTAGACCGACACATCAACTTTCAAAGAACATTGTAAGACAATGCTTGACATCCAGCAGGCTTTTAAAATTAAAATTGTTGAAAAAGATCTTCATCATGCATTTAATTACTACATACAGGACTTAATGCTAACCCAAAACTGGAATGATTAAAAGACTCACACTTACAGATTCAGGACAAGAAGTCAGAATTCCCATTAGTTGTTGATCCATGCAGCCAATAGGGAGGAGCATTGTTCCTGTTTTGGGTGCAGAGACAGTATTTAGCCAGAATAATAAAATGATATGGTTTTATGTGGACTAATGTAAGAATAGACCCATAGTCATTTGCACATCACTTTGTCATGCTGATTAGATTTTAAAGTTTGAAGGACCTATCATGGTTAGGTACTGTTTCTATGGTATTTAACAGTTGCTGTTTATATGGCCAACAAATAATTTCACTTTTATCTTTATTTGTTTTTATTCTTATTTTATTTTTAAAATGGTTTTCTAAGCTTGTAACCGATTTAAATTGATTTTTAAGAATAACAGCTTATTTTTTTAGGACTTAATGTAGTATGACTCCACTTGCCATAAACTGCAGCGCATCACAGTTTATGAGACTGTTGTGACTCATAACAGCTGTACATTACTTTTTGACCAAATTAAACCTTTTTGTGCAAATTTTCATTTTTGAAGGAAAAAGTTGATCTAATTGATTCAGCTTATCACCTAGCTCCAGCTGTCAGCTTTTGCAGATGGGATTCCAGTAAGGGATCATGGAAATGTTGCTGTGCTCCTCCTCAGTGGTTGAAGCGCCTAAATGAGTTTAATTTGAAGGGAGAATAGTGAACCTATTTGCACATACTCAGTGTACAATGTCTTTCTTCTATAATAATATTTCCTTTAATAACACCATTATTGGTTTGATTTACCACAGATTGTAATTCACCTGATGTTTTTATTGATGTTTGACTTGCAGAGTGATGAGGACAGCTCTCTGGTGGAGGAGCTGCGATTCCAGCTGGCTCAGAAAGAGAGAGAGCTGCAGATGATGAAAGAAGGAGCAGAGGAGCTCAATTCACTCAGCCAGCAGAACTACCTACTGCAAAGCAAGGTGCACAAGCAAACACAACACAGAAACCTTCAAAACAAAAATATTGATTCCATACCCTGTAGCCATATATGTTGCAAATATTTACTGCTAACGTTCAGATTTTGTCTGTTTACTACACAGTTTGTGATTTAGAGCAGGAGCAGTTGGCTATAGACTTAGTTTTGCTGTTAGTTGGATGATGAATTATCAAGGGGGGGGGGTCCCCAACAGGAGGGACCCCAACAGGTGGGACCTAAGATTGCTTCTTGGTGAGACACAGGAGGAGTACAGCCAGGACTTACCCCAAAGGGCCCAGTCGCTCCAAGCGCTGGAACCCCTGGCTCCCTCAAGAGTAGTTCAGAAAAGGATTAAATGGCCTGAGGGCTAGGTTTTGTGCGAATACATTACTGTGGGTGTTGAAATGTACTTGATGATAAACAAGCAAGGGAACACAAACAAAGTTATAAATAAAGCCCAGACAATATATTGGTAACATTTGTTGCACATCATAAGAGGTGCTTTAATTAATGACATGACAAAGCCAGTCAGACAGTCATGCAAGCAAAGCTGCTCTGAGTTTAGAAATGGTGTGCAGGTGCACTATGTCTCTGTTGTGCTACCACTGTCGAAAACAGCAGTTGAGGATAGTGTTTTGTTCATGCTGGAGATTAAGAGAGTATATACAAATACTGCCCCAACTTTCCTGCTACAGTAGAACCACACCCACACTCCTCACTGCAGAATATTATACAAAACACAATAAGACAGAACAGAAAAATAAAAGACAGTGATGATGCAGGTAAGAGCTCTTTAGTTGTAATACAACCATAGTAATCTGAATGTAGCCTTCTTTCCTACTGTGCAGCTTTAGTGTGTATGTATGTATGTATGTATGTATGTATGTATGTATGTATGTATGTATGTATGTATGTATGTATGTATGTATGTAGATAAAATATTATTTTAGATTTGCAGATGGTCAGTATAGAAGAATTCAGAATCATATGCAGAAAGGGCTGGACATCTCTAGTAGTAACTGCTGTACATCCGTATGTAGTGAATGAGCTGGGTTTTTTTTTTTTGGTTTTTTTTTTTTTTTTGGTTTTTTCTTTGCTCCTCAGCTGCGAAGCGCAGAAGAGACCAGTCAGGAGAAGAGATGGGCCAAGGCCACAGACCTTGCAACAGAGGAAAAACTCCAACAGATTGATAAAGAAATGAAAGAGCAGGAGATGCTTATAAAAGGTTACCAGCAGGTTTGTCTCCCTGAACTCTGTCACTTTGACTGTCCTCTGTTCATGTCTGTCTTTAATTTTTGTGTTTTACCTTTTGATCTTGATTTCATCAGCTCTGTTGCTGAATATATACCCTATCTCCCAGCTCTAGGACTTTGTTCTGCTTTTTTGACATAAATTTAGGGTTCAGAGAAATGTACCTACTTTTTTGGGGTCCTTGGATGCAGACAGCTGTGTTTCAGCTTTCATTCCCAGCTATTGCAACTTCTATTTCGGGTGGGCACACTACCCTGGTGGGCTGTGGGAAATTGGCAAGAGTTCATGTCCTTGTTGCACAACCTTGTGCTAACTCCCCTTAGTAGGGGTTCAAAGGCCCTATTTACCAGGCATTTCAGAATCCCTCTCAGTCTTTAAATTGCTAAAAAAGCACCCTTACCTCAGAGTAGGACTGTGAGTCATTATTGAAGCCTCCTGAGACATCTGGGACATTGGCGAGGGGAGAGTGTGACGTTGCTGCTTTACAGCCTTTAGAGTCATATATACGAATTATGATGATGTATTGTAGTTTTAAAGGATCAAACAAGCAGATGGTCTGGCCACCAAAGAGCCCTGATCTCAACATCATGGAGTCAAACTTGGATCACATGAAGAGACAGAAGATACTGAGACAGACTAAATCCACATAAGAACCGTGGCAAGAGCTTGGAAGAACTTGGAAGAATCTGCCAAGTACTTTGTAAAACTATGCACATATGTACCTAGGAGAAGTGGTGGTGTTTTAAAGGCAAAGGGTGTTCACAGCAATTTTTTTTTCAGTTTATTTCACTTTTTTAGGGAATTAATTATTGAATAAATACTATTCATGGCAATATTTTGGAAAGCATTGTTGCTATACTTTTAGAGCCTAAAATGTTTGCACAGGGCTGAATATGAAAAATATGATGACATAATTATTTAAAACTTGTAGGATGTTTAAAAATGCACAATTTAGACTACTAATTAAACTCTACTCACGTGGCTTAAGAAATAATTGTAGCCTTAAAGTTAACTAAATAGGTAATTTAACACAGCTATATGAAATAATCAATACTTCCCAACCACATCATTTTACACCCTATAATAGAACTGCATCCTACACATATTACACAAGCATATGCAGTGATGATGTTCAAAACTATCTGGCAGCCTAATCTTTTCTTTCTCTGTCCAATTCTGCTTTAAGCTACATCTAGTTTATGTTCCCTGGATTCTAGGAAAAATTGACATTGTCACTAAATCCACCATAGCAATATGAACTCTGTCAAATATTGTCGTCCTGCTATTATTTGAAATACATTTTTAAAAAGCTAGATATAAGATCATATACAGAATTTTACTGTCATAATTAAGTTGAGATATGCTTTATTATGCAGATGATACAGTCCATCCTCACCCAGGTGAGGAGCCTTATTTCACACATTAAGAGGCACATGGACACAGTCAAAGTTTAATATGGGACCGTCACATCGGTTTGCTCTGACAGAGGGAGCACAGCTGCGGTTTCCCTATTCCAAAACACCATAAGGCTGTGAGGACATAGCTTTCTGAAGAGAAATTGTATGTTCTTTTAATTTTTGTCCTTAAACAACAGTAAAACAAAGGTTATTTTATAGGAGAATGAGAAGCTGTACCTGCAGATGAAGGCTCAGCAGGCCAAGAGTAAAGCCAACGAGGTGGCCATGTTTAAAGAAAACCGCAGGCTGCTGAATGAGCTGGATTTCACAAGGTTGGTTCAGTAATGGTTGTGTCGATCAGAACTGTGGCCTAATTTTAAATGCATTATTGCTAATGCATATCTTCCTAATAAGAATGGAAAAATGGTAGCCCACTTGTGAAACTTCGCGGCTTTTCTTTTAAATCAGAAAATACTTTTGTACTCTATCTGCCATTTTTACATATTCACCAGGGAGCAGCTGGGTAAAACCTCAAGGCCTGTGGGAGATGTCTTTTTAATGGATCACACTCAACGAATTACAGACTTGTTAGCTCAAATTAATATATTTCAAGTAAGTACCACTGTCACTGAAATACTGTTAGAATGCAGATCTGTGTCAGCCCACTCACTAACCATAAAAATATGTGTCTGTGTGCAGAGGAATGAGACACAGATGTCTCAGGACATTCACAGACTTAAGCAAGAAAAGCAGGCTCTGGAAGTAGACCTGCAGCTAACCAAGAAAGAGAGAGACCTGGCCAAAGCCCAGGCGATATCCTTAGGTAGGATTGGATAGAGAGCAGTGCTAGTGATGGAATTTGCATCCGAAGACCATTGAAAAATTGAATATTAAACAATTACAGGCAGCTCCTAGTTTTTACAAGACCTCTATACTGTATGTGTATATGTGATCTTTGGACAACATGTTTAGAATGGTTATTCTGAAAAATGGTTATGGTTCATTTAGAGTGGTTATTCTAAATGCATCAGGTGAAAAGACTTCTGAGCTGCGTGTATTGGAGGACAAGCACAGAGAGGAAGTGTCAGCCCTGAAGAAGCAGCTGCGGTGGTTTGCCGAGAACCAGGGGCTGCTGAACAGAGATGCTGGCAGACTGAAAGCTGCTACAGCAGAGATACAGCAACTCAAAGAGCAGGTGAGGCTCTGCTGTCACATGTTTATATACTAAATCTCTTTTCATTGCCCTACTGGATCTGTACGGTCTATGAAAAGTCCCTTTTGTCATATGTTCTTCTCACTGTTAACACAATATTTATGTACTTCCATATGCTCACATAATGATCTCCCTTCATTCATTTAAAGTAGATTTTTTTTAACGGAATAATCCATTCATGAAAACATGATTCCGCTGAAGTCTTCCAGCCCCTTACACAACCTCTAGATCATATCTCAAGCTCTACAGTACTGTCTTAGTTAGTCATCTAGTATATACATTGTAGGGTTGAAATCCCAAAATAGTGAAAAATCACTAATACTTCAGCAAGTTTTCAGACCCTTTTACTTTTTGCATTTTATTTTGTTGTAAATTGAATTTCAAATAGACAAAATTTCTCAATAATGAGTAATACTGAAATCTCTCCTTTACAAAAGTATTCAGACCCTTAGCTGTGGGACTATAAATTGAGGTCAGCTGCATTCTGTTTTCTTTAGTTATCCTTTAGATGTGTCTACCACTGGATTGGAGTCTACCTGTGGCCAGTTGTATAATTAAACATATTTAAGTTCTCAGTTGATAATCATTATTTTTATAACAATGCATGAAGTAACCACGTGAAAGGGGTTTCTCACTGTGAGAATCTGCAGCTCCTCTCGGTTTTGCAGAGTGTTATAGTGAGTTTCCTAGATTTTACAGCCAGAATACCTGGTTACATACACTCCTCCTAGAAATAAAGTTTATTAACTTAAAAGGTATTGCGCTGAACAAAATTGCTTATTGTGTCTGATGTGTGCTGTGTGGGCATCAGCAACTGTGTAAGGCTGTAACTGCAAAAGAAACGGGAACCTTGTGGTATCAGCTATGATGTAAGGAGGAAAGCCAGTTAGAGTTTAACAATGTAAAATTGCTCACTGTGTTGGAAATAACATTTGTTCTTGTTTCAGGTAGAGAAACTGAAAATGGAAGTTGGCAAAAGCAGCAGCGAGCGGCAGAGAAAGGCAAAAGAGAAATCTGTGGACACGAAGAGGATGCAGGACTTGGAGCGACAGGTTTCTTACACAAACAAACAAACAGGCTAACTAATAAAATTTGTTACACTCCCTCCCCTCACAGGTTTATATCTCTTCATTGGATAAGAGTCTTTCCTTGTTTACTAGGTGAAGGAGCTGGAGCAGATACTAAGACACAGAAACCCAAACTCCCTGCCGGCTCTGATTTACGCTGCAGCCAACGCTGTTGGTGAGGCAGATGTCAGCAACGCTAAGATGTCTCCGCCAAACCGTATCACTGCTTTGCTGGAGCAAAGGATTCAGCGACTGGAAGCAGAGCTGGAGAACCACGATGAGGAGGCCAAACACAGTCTCAGGGCCATGGAACAACAGTTCCACAGTGTCAAGGTACAACTGAAATCAATAAGAAGCCTATCTACCCAGCCGGTCAAGTTAGATGGCTCTCCACCATGAGCCAGGATCTGTTCAACATTTCTACCTGTTGAAAGGGAGTTTTTCATTGCCGCTGTCGTAAAGTTCTTGCTCATGGGGGAAATGTTGGGTCTCTGTAAATATAACTGTAAAGAATCTGGTCTAGACCTGCTCTATATGAAAAGTGCCCTGAGATAACGTTTGTTATGATATGGCGCTATATAATTAAAGTTGAATTGAATTGAATATTTTGGAGGAGAAAGTTCTACCAAGAGACTTACTCCTACTTACAGCAAAGTGTGTGAATGTCATTTAAGTCATTTAAATCCACCACACAATAAAGTGGGCAAAAAGTGATGGGGTCTGAATACAGAGGCTACTGTATTTTCTTTCTGTTTTATCTCTTTTAGCCTCAAGAGCAATCTCTCTAAGCAGATAGTTTTTTTATTTGTCCATGTTTTTAGATGCAGGTATGTGTATGCTAAAAAAAAAATCTTTCCAGTAACGGACTTTCACCATAACTCTAAGTCTAACTCTTAGTCTAACTCTTAGTCACGAAAGTCTTCGTTGGAAATGCTTTCTGCTGCAGAAGTCCCTGCGAAATCTGCTGATTTTAGTTTGTTCCGTGGATTATGGAGAGTAACAGGGACTCTATCTCTGCATTCATCTCCATTGTACTCGGATGAAAACAGACGTTTAAGGAAAAGATATCCCAAAACCTGAACAGATAAAACCAAAAATAACAGAATGGATGGATATCACTAGTCATAAGTGAAAAAAATTAGCTTATTTTTAAATCAGGTCAACTGGCCCCGAAAAGCAATGGTTTGGCACAGTTTGATTCATCACATTACCAGTTTTGTCACTGCCATATAGTAAAGACAGGTGTGAGTATATGTATGTATATCTTGTATATAAATCTGCAATGAATACCTGCCTTTGTCTCTAGCTTTACTAATTTAATGTGAAATATCATAAATGCCTGAATTTCTTTTGGTGACAAAATAGGTGATTGATATGAACTAAAAGCAGAAACAGTGTTGATTAAGTGCAGTAAAAATATATGCTCTAAAACTTGGTTTGTGGAATGAACATGCCGAAATGCTTAAGACAAAAGAAGAAAAATTAATATCAAAAGAGTTTGTCTTTAACTCTTCAGCGTTTGTATGCTCCATTTAGCTCCGCTATGAGCAGCAGATCTCAGAGCTGGAGCAGCAGCTGGAACAGAAACAGCAGGCTGAAGGAGCAAGCTCAGCAGCTGGGACCAAACCATGGGCGTCTCAGGTTCAAAGTCTGGAGGAAGAGCTACAACAGGTGAAGGAAACCCACCAGGAGAAAGAGAAATCTCTCCAAGACCAGATTGAGTCTCTTCTGCAGCAGCTCAAAAACAAGGTTGGTACAGGAGCTACCAAGATCTTAAAAATGTAGAAAACCTTGCTTAGCTTTAGTCTCAGTGTTACAGTAGCTCTAGCATGCTATCCTATCCTGATCTGTGGTGTGTCGATGAAATGTGCGTTACTTAAACACAACCTTTAAAGAGAAATGTAACATTCTTTGTTCTGGACCTCTGAAATGTCATTGAAACATCAAAGCCAAGGACAGAAACTGAATTCTTAGCTGTCTGTACAATCTGCTGTAAACCCCTCTCCCCTGCAGGCACAGCCAAGTCCAGGCCGACACCAGAGTCAAACCGAGGCTGCGTTTGGCGTTCGGATAGAGCGGCTGAACCACGAGCTTGCCACCAAAACACGAACCATTCAGGAGCTGCGCCGCACTGTGGAGAGACTGCAGAAGGAGAGGAGGAGCATGCTGTCTATCCCCAATCCACAACCAGAAACCCATTCTACAGAGACCAAACGACAACCAGGCCTGACCAAGACTTTGTGTTCTGCTACTGCAAGAGAGACCTGTGGAGAGGAACCAACCTTTCCTGCTGCTCAGTATGAGAAGACCTACCAGCCCACAGTCTTTTCAGGTGTGAGTGTGGACATTTTGTAATGGTCAACTGTATGCTTAGACGATTACTTAAATGTGTTTGCCCTGATGTTCGAAAAAAGGCTGAATACAAAGTAGCTGAATTAAGCAGTTAATACTTCAACCGTGCTACACTGTCCTGTGCTTAAACTGGCCCTACCAAGGGGCCCAAGTAAAACCCAAACCAAATGTAAGGTAAAGCAGATGTATGTAAACTGTGATCTTGGATGCATCACTCTTCATATCTTAGGTAATACTTTACGTCATCTCTGAGAAGAGGCAAAGAGTGTGTTGAAGGTATTTCCAGATATTTGTGTTTGCTAAATTATAGATTTCTATCTAATAATCAAAGGCAAGCACAAGACCATTTGTATAAATCTTTAAGCATAAGATCATATTAATGGTTTTCTGTTTCTTTTGTCAGACAATGGAACAAGTATGAAATACTGACTGAAATGTGGCGTGTTAGGCAACATGTTAATCAGCAGTTGCCTCCAAGCCATTTCCAAGATGTTGCTCTGCTGCTAAAGTCCTGATTTTATAACCATAACATTATCTGACAAAACTACCAGATACATAATTTAAAGACAATGTCTGTGCTGTGATTTCTGCTATATTTACTTATAAAGTGATCAGTCAAAGAGAAAGTTAGAGGCTCATTGAGGTCTGTGTCAGCTGCTGTAAATTCATTTGAATGAGGCCCATAGAGAGGCGTGTCTGTGGAGGGAAAGCCTGACCTCATACTTACTTGACAATACTGGCAACTCTCTTCTACAGGCAATAGATAAAGTTTGTCCAAAAAAGCACTAGTTGTATTGATAGGTGCGTTTTGGAAGAAAAGTCACTAAAGGGGTGTGAAAAGTCAGTAAATCTAGTTACAGGGGATCTAAGTTGGCAATATTGCCTGCAAACGCCCTCTGATGATGTAATATAAACTGTCATTTTTAAAGACCAACAACCAATTGTGTAACTTTAACACTCATTCAGTCAGTCACAGACTTTTACATTCATAGAACTAGTGCCCCTGTTACAGTCCAGCCAAAAATGTAGTCGAGCTAAAGCTCTCTTACATTAAAACCATAAGAGGATCTCTATATAGCCAGTTTGAACAGGAAGAATAATTACAGTGACCATAACCCTTTTTTAATGTTCATACGTGCATGAGAGTAATTTTTAAAGATAATTTGATATTCCATTTTAATGCTGTATCCTCAGGAAGTCATATCTCAGAGGTTCTGGAGGAGAATGAGGCTTTGCGACAGCGTCTAGAGCTGCTGGAGCTGCAGAGGGAGCAGGAGAAGGAGGCATTAAAGGCTGATGCGTCACAAGCCAAGGAGGACCTATGCAGGTATGTGTATCTATGTGATCATAATTTCTGCAGAACATGAGTGTGAGCAAACAACAGGATATAATGTGATCTATTAGGCTGAGGGAGCAGTCTGCAGAGAAGCTGTCCTCCATGAAGGCAGAACACCTCAGGATAATAGACCAGCTGCGTGCCGCCCATGCCCTGGAACACTCATCTTCAAAGGTCGCTGAACAGGCCAATAAGCTCAACACCCAGGAGGTACAGCTTCACTAACCCACCAGTCTCATCCCACTAGGAGGTCTTGAAATGTTTCTGTTGCTTTAAACTTGATATTTACCTGCAGATAATGGTGAAACATTTGCAAGACCAACTGAAGGACCTGCAAGGAGCTAAAGATGCACTGGCAATTTCCAGGACTCGAGAGAATGCTCTGCAGAAGCAGGTGAGAGGCTGGTGAAGGGCTGGTGATGGTTAAAACCTTTTTCTCTTGATTTTTTTAATTTATTTATTCAATTACTTATTTTTGATCAAATATTTATTTTAGACTTCACAACAAGCAAATAAAAACTGCCATCCATTTTTCCCAATATCATTTGAATGCAAGATGCTGAAATCCTTCACTGCTCCTTGTTAGCTCTGTTCCATTAGCATTTGTAACTAATTTTGTTGTCATCAGTTAGTCTGAAAAGAAACCTGTTCCTGGGTTTCCTGTCTATATTTTAAAATAAATGGGTATCAGTTACAGTACTGGATTATCATGCATCATTTTAACCAGGATTAAATGTCCAGTATATTGGTTGGTATTTTTTCTTAAGTCCCTGTTTCCACCTTGTGTATAGCTAACCAGACTACTGAAGGATCTGAAGGAAGCTAAAGAAGCTCAGAGCCCAGAGGTGAAACTCCTTTGTAGCCTGGAGAGGAAGATCCTCAACATGGAGCTCAGACATCAACACAGAGAGAAAGAACTGAAGCAGGTATAAATGATGGAGGAGATTATCTTAGGATAAAGTTTTAATGGCCCCTGGCCTCAGACCATTAATCTAGTTTAATCCCACAAAATCATGCTACTGTATGAAAAATGATTTTTTTAGATGCTCTTTGGGCCATTTTGGAGCTGTCGTTCTCTTGAGTCACACAAGAACAGGAACTTAAAGACCTGGAACATGAAATCTGCAACAACCTGCATTGTTTTCCACTGTTTTTTACAAACAAGAACCTCAGTTGCTGGACAGACAAAAGTGGGAAAAGTGTCCACTACCATAGATTTACAATTACATTTACATGTGATGACCATTAAAGTCAGTATGGTTAACAGACGAGCCCCAACTAAAGCAGGAGGTGACAGAACAGAGTGAAAAAATAGACAACATGGGAGTTTTTCCAGAGGTGGGTGTGTCCCTCAGAATAGGTCAGCTTTCCTAAAGTACACATTGGCAGCTCAATACTAGAAATGTCACATGATTATGAAAATTCCAAGGTTACCGAAACATTACTGGGAAATATAATTAAACAGTGTGTTTTGTTGCAGATCGCTGTAGCAGAACAGCCTTAACATTCATAACAAAACATATGTTGCGGGTCAGATGCAGTAAACAATATACAGAGATCTTTTATGTCAGTACAATGTATCCTGAGTTGGCCAATAATTTTCTCCCCAACTAGCCAACACAAAAGAATCTAAAGCATTTACCCAGCAGATAGAATGGCCAACCTGAATAAGTGTCCAACCATTCACCTGCAGGTGATGGATGGGTCCTGGCAGATGCTGGAGGTGAATCAGCAGTCAGAGGTGGAGCGCTGGAGGCATCTGGCTCAGGACAAGAGCAGAGAGCTGGAGGCTTTCCGTCTGGAGCTCGACTCCATCCTGGACATCCTGAGACACCTCCACAGACAGGGAGTGGTGTTCCCCCCTCCTGACCCCCCCATCACAGCCACGGTCAATTAATGCACAGGATCTGACTCACTGATGTCAATGAAAGCTAATGCTGGTCATTTTGTAGCGAAGCTAAAGACAGACAAGGAAAGCAATAGTCAGTATCTCAGTATTAGACTTGGTGCAGGTGAAGGGACTCCCATTGACAGCCAGTATAGCAGTGGTCAGCGTCCCACATGTCAGGGATGGACCATTCTTTCTGTTCTAGATGAGTAGCTGACTATCAGCAATGGTTAACATTTACATGAAAAACAGCAATTAAGCTACAAGCTACAGACACGTTTAAAGTTATGAAGATGTTAAACTATTGTAACTTATTTAAGGTGTAGTGAAATTAAATGTTTTTTAAGGTCTTACGATGATGAATTCAGTTAATCCTTTCATACACTCTACACTGGAACCCCAGGCTCCGACAGTGAACTGTTTAAGTGATCTGACACACAGAGAACCCTGTTCATTAACAAACATTGTAAATAAACTACCTGCACTTTCTCTAACAGTACGTGACCTAGTACCAGGCAGTGCTTCACTTTTGTTTTTACCTGCAGTCCTGGAGTTTCAATGGCAGCAACCTGTCCTCACTCACTACAACCAAACAGAATCCTTTTTTATCTGCTGCTTGTATCACTTCAGCTGCAGATATATAAATAAGAATAGCAAAAAAGAATTTCAAAGATGACAGGCCAGTCAGTCCCAGCCAATCTTTCAGATTGGCTGGATAGTGGAGAGCAAAGGAGGATGAATTCGCAACTGGAAGCAAATGTGCCTCGCATTGTTCCAAATAGACATAAATGGGAAATGAATTCTAGTATGATAGCACTATAATTAAAGAGCTGATTCTCATAGTGTGTTGGATGTGGGGAGAAATGGCTGCATGTAAATACATGACTTTCTCATGGGCCAAATGGTTACAGCCAGATCACTAGGTCTGAGCAGCTCCAAACCAGCAAGACTCGTGGGCAGCTCATGGTCAACAGTAGTGAGAACCTACCGACCACATGTTGTTAGGGAGTGTGCTGAACTTAAATGGCAGCTCCCCCTCACAACCTACAGGATTTGAAGGATCAGATGCTAATGTCTTGATGCCAGACACCACAGGGCACTTTCAGCTGTATTGTGGAGTCAGCGCTACAAAAGGTCGGAGCTTTATTGGCAGCAAGTTAAGGATCAACAGCATATTATGCAAGGGGGGACATGATGTGTTGGATCATCAATGTACAGGTAATAAATCTCCTGAATACTACATCCTAACTTTGGCTGCTTTAGTCACAAAGCACCAAATGGGGCAAGTAATCAATGTGAAGACAAAAATATTTAACCTGACAGTTTTACCTGTCAACCCAGTGATAATGAAGATGGCTGAGCAGGGCAACCTGGATGTTCCTCAGAGTGGCCTGTGTTTTATCCATGACATGTCAAGAAAAACACTAACATGTTTTACAGATTTTTTGTATTTTGCAGATTTCCATAGCTAGATTAATAGTTCTCAAACAAGGTTCATAATTGGCTACATGTCTATTGCTTTTCAGTCAAGCTAAACAAAACAACAGGTGACTTCACTGCATTAAAGATAAATAATAACCACAACTAAGTCTCAAAATGTTACCGGTAAGCACAGATTCCCTGGTTGAGCTAGTTGGTGTATTATGTGACCAGTCAGAGAATAATTTACTGTCTGGAGTTGTAAACACATCCTTCAACCACATTTAGTTGGAATCAAACTGATGGTGTCTTCAGATTTCATCAAAGTTATCCCATTTAATAAGTAGCTGCTCTAAGCTTGTCAGGCCTATGCGAAATCTTTGTGCTCATTATGTTTCCTGCTGCTCTGATCCTGCCCCTCCAAGGATAATTGGCTGGTCTGGCTCACCCAGCAGCAGGTCGTCTTCTCCTACAGTTAAGCTCTGCTCAGAGTTCACACAGTTAGGGATGCTGAAGTGGGCCAGCAGGGTCATTTCTTTCTCCGTCCTGTTAGGGGACGCTGCTAGCTCCTGCAGGACTGTACTGTCCCCCATCTCCAGGCTGCAGCTTGGCCATGGCAGCCTCCTGATGCTTCTCCACCCGCACCAACCGCCGAGGTGCATAGGGCTCTGGAGCTCATCTGACCCTCCTTGGAAACACAATAATGGAAGAGAGAGCAGGACGAGTCAGGACTGCTGGGCTCGGAGGAGATGCTTCATTATTAAAGCTGGTGTCCATGTAGCCAATCAGATGCAGTCACTTCTCACATGGCTGTTCACTGCTGCACACATAGTATCAACAAACAACAGACTTTTATTTTTATTTATAAAAATTTTACTCTTGCACCCATTGGTATCAGAGAATTTTCTTTTCTTCTCCCAAAGCTAAATCAGTCATTCGTAATTTACAAGACATTCTGAGCATCTTCATGAATCTCTTCATCTGTCTCTATGTTCCACTAATCTAGTTAAATTTTCATTTATATAGCCCTAAATTTACATGCCTATTTTTTTTTGCATGAATTTGGTACTGATAAATACTGGCTGTAACTAGAACTTAAATATAGGAACAGTGGAAGAAAACAGGACTATGGTTAAAAAAAAAAAGGAACAACAACCATTTTAGATAAAAGTAGAAGAAATTTTTACTCTAAATATTTTTGAAAATACTGGGAACCTGGAGATACATTATTGTGAAACAAAACTGAAGTTTGGGGAAAATGGTAAAGAGTAAAGAGAGCAGAACAGTCATACGTTATTTCACAGCCCACAGACTTTCTGTCACTATGAGATGTAAAATACACTTTGTAGTTTCACTCATTAACAACATTATTGTGGTGGGTAGAAGAAAATACAATATAAAAGAGGGAGAGTTCAATTACACCCAAACTATAGGTATTTATAATTGTGTCTGAGAGGCATATCCTTCAAGCACTGCAGCTGTTACTCAGTACGCTAGAGTAGAAAGTTTTAGGTAAAAAAAAAAAAAAAAAACAACTTGTTTCGATATAGAGGGAAATTTGTGAACTTAGGAGGGAAGGAGGGTGAACTTATTATAGTAGCTTTTTCTTTTTTATTCAACCTGTGGTGGCAATGTTGTGTTTTATCATGTAACTTCTACTTATCTTATTTTTATATCTCAGGGCAGCCATAAGCGGCTCTGGCTAATCAGTAAGTAGCATTTCACTGTTGTAATTAATAGGTGTGAGCTAATTGTAGTTCAGGTAGTTTAGCGCCTCACATTTTGTAAGCTCACCAAATGTTTTATATGTAAATCTTAACCAGTAGAGTAACTAGTGACTAAAGCTGTCCAATAAATGCAGTGAAATTAGAAGAACATTTGTCTCTGAAGTATAAAGTAACGTGAGACAGAAATACTGAGCATCTGTGGCTCAGGAGGTAAAGCGGGTTGTCCACCAACCAGAAGTTCAGACCCCAAATTGGCCTTGATGTATCTTACCTATGCGAATGTGTATGTGGAGAAAAGTGCTGTGTGAATGTGTTTGTGAATTGGTGAGTGTGGCAGTAGTGTAAAAGTAAAAAAAGACCACTTTGAGTGGTTAAGTCTATAAAAATGTTTTATAAGTGCTGTCCGTTTACCATCCATTTACTCCAGTAAGGTCAAAGTACCTCAGATCTGTACTCAGCCTTAGTAGATGGACTTTTCACCACTAACTAGACCTTGAGCTGAGACTGTTTTGTCAGCTGATATATTGTTGTCTGACCAAAAGGGAAACCATATGTCAAACTAGCGTTTCCCAGGTAAATAACTTTCATGCACAATATTTTATTGTGGACCAATATTATGAAATCAAAACCATAATTTTGGACAAAAAGTCCACTTTACGTGCACCAGGTGCTCTTTTTGTGCAGGCCGTTTCTTTCTTCTGTGACCTGAGGAGAGAATTGGCTGGTGGAATTCTAGAGATGAGGAAACTTCACTTCAGTTTTACATGGAGGTCGGCTGCTATATAAATGGCTACTCACAGCGGTGCGCCTCCAAAGACACCGGCTCCTCGTCCTCCACTCGTTGTTCGGCGTCTCTGGACCACCGAGGCCGTACATCTCCGGGACAGTGGAGCAGACTGAGACCATTCGCTTGGGGTCTCCGAGGCTCCTCCAAGCTTCAGACTCACTCCCCGCTCATCACCTCAGTGCGTCAGTTTTTGTCTAATTTGGCCAACTGTAATTGTGTAGATTTTTTCCCACCCATCCTGTCTCTCCTCAGGTGTATTTTGGGGAGGTGATGGAAGTCTCTGTTGTTCAACTGGCAGTTTCTTTACATTTTCTCTCAGGTTCTGTGTCTTTCTTTAAAAATACTGATGCTTTTATTTCAATCAGAATAAGCCTTGTGAAGCTGGAAATTTCGTCATGTTGAAGGTAAAAGGAAAAGGTTTCAATAGGAGTTGAGTCTTATAATGTGGCGCGGGCTTAGGAGTAGTAGAGCAAGAACGAAGGCAACAATTCAATTTTGGTTTAATTTGTTTGACATTACTGAACAGGAGCCACTTACATATTTAAAGGAACTGCAATTATGTCCAAGACCAATTTCCATAATCTATATAAGAACGGGTTAAATGATATTGGTGAATAGCTTTTTCCAGGATTTACTTTTTCTAAGTTAGTTACTATTGACTGCAGTGGATCTGTATGACTTGCCTGTTACAGAATTAATGTACCCTGCCAAATTCAACAACTTTATATATGATAAAACAATTAACTTTTAGATCATCAAAGATTGTTTCTTCGAATAATATGACTAAGTCGGGATGGCAGCGTGAAGGAGCAGGGAGGATAAAACATAATAGTGGTATCTGGGCTGGAGGAAAACAAACAGACATTCATTTGCAGTCTCTATAGATAACAAGGAAAAGAAAAACATGGGTGGAAAAACTCATGACTGTGGTGAAGAATTGAGGCTGTTTTGAGAGCAAAGGGAGGCACTACCCAGTATTAGTATGGTGATCCACACAAAGCACTCAATAACACATATACTTATGCATATACATATATTAACACATAGGAGGAGACTTAGGATGACAGCGTAAAGGACTGACATATTGCAACTACCACCTACTTTTATCCTTTCAGGGAGCGAGTCAAGGTGGTGAGCAAGAGCAAACTGGCCTTGTTTAGATCAGGTGACATTCTCATTTCGGTGAGGGAGGGAATCCAACTGCCATAACTACACTACATCCTTCATGATTCTGCTTGTAGCTACTGAGGGAGTGGCATTGTTGCCTTAGCATGGTAGACAGTTTAAGACCTCGGAAAACATGATCCAGGGCTATACAGACTCCAGATGGTGCACCATAAGAGATAATGAATGTCCACTGCTTTTGATATGTGGGAGCTGAATGGTGCTCCTTATACTTGCAAAACATCTTGTCAGATGTTTTGAAGGCTGAGGACCTCCAAGTGACCCTGAAGTTCAAGATGTTGCTAATTAGGCAATCTTCAAGGGAATAGTTACTCTTCATAACAGGGTTGAAGCATGGAAGCTTTGGCTTTGAGATGCCTTAACAAGAGGTAACCAGGAGTTGGAAATGTCACCTTGTGATATTGGTAGAAGAGCCTGAGAGAGGCTGGAACTCATGGATCTCTTCACTGAAGTCAGATCTTTTCCTCACAAAACAAAGCGGTCAGGAGCTTCTTTCAGATATTGTTCAGTCTGTTTGAGCTACACTTCTTTGCCTCCACCCCTTACAGCTGCCTGCAGAGTTCATTCAGCTCTAACTGAAGGCCTCTCTTAAAGTTTAAGTGGATCATTGGCTGCAGGATGAAGAAGATCTGGACACAGTTGGCACAGAGGTTGCAGACCTCCATCTCGTCCAGTAATAAAGCTGAGCTCATTGTTGTTAAAGTGGAATGGAAGCCTCAGGTGTCTTTTACTGCTCCTAATGTTGGGAACTGTGGATGCACATTAGGTCGGGCTCCAGGGTCAAGTAGAGGTGGAGCTGTAGTGGCTTCCTGCACTGCGTTAGCGCCATGCTGTGGCCTCGGTAATGCCACCATGATCCAAGACTGTTGCAGATGATTTAGAACAATTTAAAAGCACTTTCATAGGGGGTTGGCAATCCTCATTCAAACGAATTCACTTTTATTTATATAGTGCCTTATTTTGCCCTCTAACCCTGAGGTTATAAATGCTCAAATTTTTGAGTTCAAAAAAAGTGAGCCTGACCTATGAGTTTGCTCTGCCCAATGTAGCATTGTAGAATTACTTAGATAAAATAAAGAGTTTATTAGTCATTGGAACCAATAGTGGTGATGAGTAAGGATAGAATCACACTTCTTGTGTTAGGTGAGACTTAACATGATTTTGGAAAATAGTTGAAATATTGTTACATCTTCATATTTAGATTGTCTCAGATTCCCCAAAGAATTTTTTTTTTTACAAAGACTTAACCATGAATCAAGTCATCGATCACCAAATACCTTAAAGTACATCAACTGCTGTGTATAAGCACAGACAAAACTATAATACATATTCTGTATGTGAATGTCTGGGTAGGTGCTACAAATTTAATTTTTTAGGATAGAAGAAAGCACCTTGAACTTAAATTACAGATCTTGAGAAATTAGCTGGATTTTAATTCTCAGTAGATGTTGTTGTGTAAGGTCAGTAGTGTCTAAAATTTGTCTTTTGTTTGCTTGCAAAAACCTGGTAACTAAAGGTAAAGTTCTACTTTCAATTTTAAATTAAATCTTACTTTACGTTTTTACTGCATTGTTGTTTTTAAGCACATACATGATGATAAGATTGTGGGCTTTATGGTAAGCCAGTTGGGTTTCTGATGAATAGATATTGTTTACCTTTGAATTTTAAACGATTTTAAATTAAGGTAGTGTTCTCATATTTTAAGTAAGTAGATATGTTTTCCTTCTGTGGCCAAGTTAAAGTTATAAGTGTTCAGAATTAAATGTAATGCATTTTTTCTAAATTGTTTCAGATGAAAGTATTTGTATTGTGTAATAGCACCTTTAAAGGTTTAAGAAAACCATTTTTTTTTTTTAATGAAATGAGTAGTCACAACAAAGTCTGAAAGTGTCACAAGTACAACATATTCATTTACCTTGGTATAGGGAAACTGAGTTAATCAAATTTAAGTAGTAACCTATATGAGTTTGTCTTAATTAATTTAAATTCTATAAACACCTTTTAAATTTGATTATAGAAATATTACATATGAGTGTATATTTTCAACACTTTGAATGGAAATAGTGCTACTCATGTAATATACTTATGTTACCTGGACAATAAACACTGGATTTACATTTATTAGACAGCTTTAGTAGAGTGTGGATCTATCTACCAGAGGAGGAAGGTAAACTAGTCTGATGCCCTAAATATTTCTCACCTTGACAGTGACGTCCAGCTCATGAGAGTGATGTTTCTCTGCCGTGACCAAACTTCAAATAATGCTCTGAGTGAGTGACTCACAGGGATGACTCTCCTGCATGTTCACAGGAACAGGACTCAGGATGCAGCACCCTTTACAAGTGCTTTATAAGTAGTAACTAAAAGATTTTTTAATCATTAATACATCATTTACTGATATTTTATAGATCATCATTTAAAAGGCATTAAGAACAGTTTTGGGTTACCAGATTGTGAATTTTTTTTTTTTTTTTTTTTTGCTGTTTGCAACTGGTGAGTCAGGGTAAAGAGAGAGACAATGGATATTCAAGGGATTATTATTGAAATGTCATGATGCCAATTTGTCAATTAAAAAAAAACATTATTTGTAAAGGAATTTTATGGTATGACAATAAAATAAGTCCTTCCATTCATAGCCTCTGAGCAGCAAAAACCTCAATCACCTTCTGAGGACGAGGACAATCCAAGGCCTGGGATCTGCCATGAGGAGGCCAGGAGTAGGGAGAGGACAGATGGAGAAGATCTACCTGCATAACAATATATGAATCAAAGTGATCGCAGTTTTGTAGAAAAAACATACACATGGATCACAATTGATAAATGGATTCCAAATGAAATCCAGATGGTCAGAGGCTTATGATGTTCACATTATAGACTAAAGGGGAAACAGAGATCTGTCAAATAAATCAAAGTAAGATAAGAAAAGTTAATGAATGACGGGGGGAACGAACGGGTACATAAATGAATGAATATGTAGGGTTTTTTTATGTAGCACATCAAATACAAGTAAGCTCAATGTGCTGCACATTCAAATAAATTAAAGTAAATTAAAATGAATAAAAAATAGGTTAAAATTGTTTAATGAGCAGCTCCTCTGAATATCTGTTGCCATGAAATAACATTGCTTATAGCCTTTTGACTTTTTTAATGCCATTCTAAACCGATGGATCTGATGCTGAGAGAAGCGAAAAAAGAAAAGGATACAGATGAGACAACATCAGCCTAGCAGAGGATCCCTGGGCCACAAGCAGCTGATAGTGTCACTGAAGAATCGGATGAGTTTGATCATTTTTCCTCATAGAATATACAAAATACAGACATGTTATTCAGTTATGATCCTCAGCAGCCACCAAAACATCCCATACTGGTAAAACTTTTTCACAGCAATGATGGAACCAACCACAAATGGTGGACAAGCAATGAAGAAACAGAATCTCTTCAATCTTCTGTGTGTTTAGCATCTACACCTGTGAGTGACAGTCCTTTTGTGAAGGGAGGAATGAAAACATGGAAACATGTCCATCAGAGGACAGAAAGAGAGGCAGACTTAAAAGCCTATTGACTGGCAGCCAAATGTCCTTACATAACGAGCAAGTGAAAAAGAAGCATCTGTTGACGGAGCACACACAAGATGTAAAAGCCACAGGCAAATGTGGACTTAGTTACAGAAAAGATAAATCAAAGGATGCTCATAGATTAGAAAACACTGGGGTCAATTATGGTCACTTTCTTGTGGTGATAAAATTCTTGAGTAAGTATGATCTGTGCCTTCAACAGCACATTAACTGTTGTATGGAATAAAGCAAGAAGCACCATGACAGTGTTGCTGTAAAGGGCAGAGGTTGTCTTTTCACCCTAATATCAGAAGACATCATCTGTAAAGTTGTGGAATTCAGCAGCCAGGTGTTAAAGGGTGCAACTGCAGATGAGGTTAGGCAGACAGGCATGTTTTCAGTCCAGACACTTTACAGAGCTATTAAAACAAACTTTACACAAACTCAGTATAGACACTGGAACATGTGGACAACTCCACTGATGAAGGGTTATCTGCGTTTCTCTCTGAGTCTCCTACACAGATTCACGTCCGGTGTCACATATTCCGAATTTACAACAGGCAGTGATGTCGAAAATGCATCTCTCCTTTCACTGCTTAATGATGTTGTAGTTTTCTTCAGTCGTACTACATTGACTTCGCTCCTCTTCCTCCTCTTGCTCTGATGCTCCTGAGTCTGGATCCATGGCTACAGATCCACCTACTGCCCCATGAGTCTGATCAACACCCAATGCTTTAAATAATATGATTATTACTATATCATTTAGCCTTATTAGTATTATTAGTAGCCATATAATTAAAACTTATTGGTTTTTATGATAAGTCTCATTATTCTTATACATCATTACATGGTACCTGTATTGTGTTATGCCCCCCCTCCTTTTCCTCTCTCAACCCGGCAGGTCAAGGCAGACAAAAAAATGCCAGGAGAGCTTATTGAGGACGATCCACTGGCCACACCAGATGGTTTTGAGGTCAGTGTACAAAGTGTCATTTTGGATACTGTGACAAGTAGCATACACATGAGGTTTTCAGCTATCTCAAAACTTTCTGTTATGCTTGTCTTGACCCTAAAAACTTTGCTCAAATAAAGAGCATATGGACTCCCAAGCTCAGCAGTCCAAAAATCACTTAATAATCGCTTACTTGTGATGACAGAGCTACTATGGGAACATTACATTCTGAGCGACTAAGGAGGTCCACCCTAGGGGGTTGAACCTTCAGGACAAGAAGTGGGACACCACTAAGAGGTGAGGAGAGCAGAGGTGGACCATCGTATACAGGACCACAGGTAGAACTTGAGGGCTGGACCGATTCCTTCTCCTTTGTACCATTTTCGTTCATCCAATCCTCTCTGTACAACCTCCTAACTGATGCCTACCATGTAATTGGAAAGGGAACAGAAGTTTCTGGTGACACTTTTAAGTACTCAAATTGCCCCTGAGAAGGGCTTTTCAACAGTGACATTTGCTAAGAACCAGGTAAGAGACTCTCTGACTCAGCACTTAGAGGCTTTCATGCTAATTTGTACTGAAACGGAATCTTCAAGTCCATAGACAATGAGGAAGAAATAAACAAAGTTGCAGAAACCATGTACTGCTTAGGCTGTTGTGGAGGCTGTAGGGTTTTTCCTATTTTCAGTGTAAACCAAAGCTTGACAAGACCAGTGCAATAGGCTGTTCTTTATAGAAGAAATAGATACAAATAGAAAACCGATCTGGTTTGGTGAAAATACTGTCAAATAAGTCTCATCAAAACAGAGAAATTATTTTCTGTTAGAAATAATGTAGAGCAGGATTCCTTGTGAAATTCTGCATTTTATTAATTTAGTGTACAGTTCACTCTGAAAGTGTTCAGATGCATTCATTTTTATAAGTGTACTAATCTGATATTTTGGTTTTTTCCTTTTAAATGAATTTATGACAAAAAACTGAAATTCTGTTTTGGGTTTATCACTATAGGTTACTGAATGAAGGTGAATTGGGAAATATCTTCCACAATTATCTTCCGTCAAGGCTGTCAGGTAGTACCCCCTGTCTCTGTTCAGTGAATGTACTAATTCTCAGTCTCTTTTTCTGTATTTATTTTGGAGTGTTAAACATGCATTCCATGTTAAACATAGCCTGACTGCCATACACATGTTGAATGGTTCTTTGATTATTAAATTTAGTCTATTTGCAACATCTACTGGTTAATAGCATGGACAGCAAATAATACAGAAGATCTGGGCTTGAATAAAGTCTGCAGGGCCCTAGTTAGCTGTCTAGTACTTAATTTTGTGTTCAAATAGGTTCCAAATATTTTCTTTGCTATTTTATTTAAATGGAAGTGTAAAACCTATTACAATCTCTTGCTGTGTAACACAGTGGACTACAACACTATCATTGAGGCCCACAAAATTACAAATCGTGACAAAACTGAATGTTATAAGGGAAGGTCATTGTACAGGTTTCTTTTCAATTGTGTAGGATTTTCTTTTTTCTGGATATTCTGCATTTGTTTTATCAAATACAAAGTTATGACCATAGCAATGATTGGCTCATATTGTAGTAGCTAGGTTACACTGGATTTGCTGGATTCTTAAATTAAATCAAAGATTTCCTTTTTTTTTGATCAACTTTCATGACTGGTATATTGCTTACTTTACCGAAATTTGACAAGACCTCCTCTCTACAAAGTTGCATTCTTAATCATACAATTTGTCATCTTGTGGCTTACTTTCATATTAATTTTCTTCTTTGAAAGTTTGCTGCTTGGCTAAAATGTTCATTCTTGATTCACAAAATTTTTGTCAACTAATCTTTTGATGACTAAAAAATGACTGAAATATCAAGTGTGTTCGTTGACTATAACTAGACCAAATGTCTACACTTTCTGTTGACTAGAAAACTGAATAAATATAAAAAATGCTGAGATTGACTACATACTAATTAAATCTAACATGGACCAAAATTTTAAATAGCTCCTGAAACAACACCAGTGCAGTCATTATTTTAATCCAAGGGGCTCATAGTCCTTACTCACAACTAGAACTCATACAAAACACCATCCATCTCAAAGGGAGTTCACAACTGGAAAACCTTTAAATGTACAGTACAGTAGCAAAATTAAAAATGATAAAGTCTTTCTCATATTCTGCACGAAATTAGCACTTACAGTATCACTAAGAGTGGGTCGGGCTGCTCCTCTCTGCAATAACAAGAACCATATTGATTATAAATACAGGACATTTTCTTTAAATAAAGAGTTGGACATTAATGGATGTCTTCATGAAACTGCTTTAAACTTTCGCACTACTGAGTGCAATACACGGAATTACATGGCTAGATAATTAAAAAATCGATTAAATGAAATAACATCACAATTTCCATTTGAATGAAGAATATACTATAGAACTAAATCAGCCAAATGTCAGAATGCATTAAAAAACAAAAAGCGACATTATTATTGAGTGCTTAGCTAATGTCTACAAATCAGTGAATGTGTGAATGTCGGTTCATTCCGGCTTAGTCAGTATGAACTATCATCATGACATGTGAGATTGACTAGCTGTTGCTGTGTGTGTCAACCACCACTGTTTGACTCAGTAACTTATGCTCAGCAGCTGCTTTCTTCATCATATCAAGCACCTTAGGAAAACACAGGTGCATCCAGCTGCAATGAATATTCCACATCTAGTCAGGTACCTGATTCAATCATATGGTAGCTGCTGCAAATGAACATCTTTTCAATATAGTTATGCCAGAACTCTGGCAAAAAAGGGAAAACATTTTAAAAGTTCTCAACCGATCAAGTTTCTTTTATATGATTAAAATGCTTCTGATATTTGTGATTTAAAAAACCTTGAACAAGTAAAATATCAAAACCAGTTTAACAGACTTGGTCTGAACATATCCGCACATCCAATTTTCCTCTAGACTTCTGAGCTGATAATTTTCATTACCAAAATTCATTACCAAAACAGAATAAAGGAGAACACATCTACATACATTCTACCATGGAATACATTTACTATTAGTCTTGCAAGCTTCAACAATTCAAACAAGATTGTAGAAAAAAGAAAGTTTCTGAAATAACATCCAAATTTGTGAAGATGATCCCCAAAAAGTCAAGGGGACCGATATGCCAGAAGAAAGTAGCATATAAGACTTTGGCAAATCACCTCAAAAACTGTTAGTGACAGCCTAGCTGTCTTATAGATTATTTTTTCTGTTGTGGTGCATAATGTGATTTACATACTAAGCTAATGAAGTCAAGTATATGAAGTACAGTGGCTTTAGAAGATGTTTAGGGCCCTTAACTTTGCTTTATTGTAGATTTAATTTCAAGTAGGTAAACTACCCATTTTTGCCCATCAATCTACTAATAGATCCTGGGAGCTTTTTTTAATCTAGTGCCTGGATGGCATTTGGAGCATTTGATAAACACCTCAAAAGCTATGCAGGGTGTCATTATGAGAATGCCGGACTAAAAGGTCAGTTAACTTTTTCTTGTTTTTAAACCAGAGGACTCTTCAGGGAAACAAAGATCAGGCATGCCAGTGGGGACTGTTATAGACATGGTGACATTAAGTGCATTTTTAATGTGCTATACAAGACTTGAGTGGCCTACTTAATCAGTGTTTTGCAGGACAAGGATAAACACCTGCACAAATCAAGACAAAGTAATCATCAGGAGTTTAAGACATCCATACATTCTTTGCAGGTGTTAGATAACAGCAATCTGCACAAAGTATGGAAAATATCTGAACATTCCTATCTAGTTCACAATTCTTTTTTTTTTAATCTAAATGGACATAATGACCAACATTTGAATCCCTCAGGGAAAAGTGAGGATGTAAAAATTCCCAATGTACTTTATATATACATTATAATGAGCTGTAATGACATGTCACACTCATCTGTGAATTAGGTGATTGATAAATATGCCCAATTATCCAGTTGTTAGGAACGGTCACTTAATACCCAAGGAATGTCAAGGAATGTCAACATTACAATATTAAGTACATCATGAAATGTGTAAATAGAGAAGATAAACAGAAATACAGTATATTTGTATTTATAGGGTCTTGAGCTAAAATATAAACCAACAGCAACCATTAGATGGTTCCAAATCCTAGTCCCCGACACTCAACCAGAGAAGCCCATAGGATGCTGTTACAACCCACCACAATGGCAGCACTGCAAGCTCCAAAACAAGGGCGCTCTGTTCCAGTCACTGTAGAGGCTGGCAACAGTGCCCACATCAGGAATCCTAACCAGACAACAAGGATCAATTTATGAAGCACCTGTAATTGTCAGAGTAGTCCTCCATTACATGAAGACAAAAATATATCTGTATTTAGTTGGACAAAGATTTGTTAAACCTGAATTAATTGACTTTTAGGCCACAGGGTTACACAACAAGCTGTAAACATAACATCTGTAACACCACTACCAAAGTTGATATGACAAACATGACAGTTAACAGTTGCTTATTTACAAATCCAACATACATAAAGTAACATTTGGAGTCATGTTTCTGGCCATCTGATAAATGTAAGGCCAAAATTCATTCAACTTTTGGCTCAGTTTTAGGAATATATACATTTCTAGTGAGCCTAATCCTTCAAACCCAACTGCTTCAAAAAGATCACCATAGGAAAGAATTGGAGAAGTTATTATATCTGCAAATCCCAGGTTAAGTAGGAAGCTGAAAACTGATGAGTTTCTCATAGCTTTCATCATGTAACGTGATTTGATCTTCTCCCCAAAAAAAAGAAAAAAAAAAAAAATCAACATTCTGACAGAACATCTCAATAATCCTCAATAAACAATTTGTCTCTTGCATCTGAACTATCCTCTCATCCTGATTCTGTGTTTTTTCTTTCTCAGGGGTTCAGGTTTGGGTTTTTACATCGGTAACCACTTAGTCTACAAAGTACGTGTCAAAAAAATTTCCAGTCTGCATTAAAGATTGAGAAACAGATATTTAAAAAAGGTAAATAAGGGTATAGGAACAAGTAATTATTCAGAGAAGATCAATCTTCCGCTGTCCCCACCCAGTCAGGCCTTATCTCAAGCATTAATAGCAGTCAATAGTGGCATTCATTGACTTGGCCTGGATTCTATACATTAAAGAATGACACAAAGTTAACGGTGGAGATACAGTATGTAACATATTAAATATATTACGTGTTGTGGTGTCTAATTCTGTGACAGTTTTCCTTCTAGTCAACCAGCCCCATTAACTGATTTTTTCATCCTCCTTGGTTTAAACTATACTGATACTGACATGGGCTGTGGTCATGGTTGTAGGAATGAAAAGTCTTTTCATGGCACAGGACTGGACACTGCTGGCTTCAATAGAACGGGTTATAACCTGAGAGCAGATGACTAGACCCGATGTTGGATGTGATTAAGCCTCTGGCAGGAAATTGTTTTCTTTTACCACAAAAGGTTCAACAACCTTCGTGTAACATTTTCATATGAATGAATATCTGTTTGGGTATCCCTTATGTCTCAAAAGGCACATTTTTTCGTCTTGGTTTACAGTGTCTGATGGGTCTATACCAGGTGAAATCCTGTTTTGTTCTTTTTTTGGAATAAAAGCAAAAACTGAGTAGTACACATGAGCCACATGTGAACATAGAAGCGTGCAACCTTTAGAAACTCAAACAGTGGCGTTTGGCTTTGCCTAGGAGCACAGTTTTCATCTTGTTCAAAGAGAAAATTGACACAACAAACAAAACAACAACAAAAAAAAAAAAAAAAAAAAAAACAAGAAAGCTAATCTGCCCGTTATGGATATGTAGAAGCACAAATATTTAATTAATGGGCCCTGATGCTAACAACAGAACATCAGACTTCCAGTTATAATCACCAGCCAGATGTCTGGAGTAGCCAGGCTGTCTGCTCAAGGTGTTCATATCTGCTTCCAAATGGAGCCTGTGTTTACTAACGTCCTTTTAGTGGAGACACAGGGGAAAGAGTTCTAAGCTTTCTTTTTGAAAGGCCTGACCTTCAAATTAATGTTTTGCTTTTAGAAAGCTTCTAACTCTTTCCACATAGTTTGTGACTGCCATCTTATTTGCTGATTATGGTGATATAGAAAATCTTTAGTAAATGCGGGCTAATGCAAAGTAATTTCTGAAAAGTGCAGTGCAGACACATCACTGTACTTGGTACCAATCTTGTTGATTACCCCTTAAAAGAGTAATTGAACACTTGCGATGACATTATTTAAATCAAGTTTAGCACTTCTGACCTAACCCACTAGTAGGGGTAGTAATGTCAAGGCATTACTGGTAACAAACTTCTAATCAGTCCTTAGAAATACCAATAGCAATACTGACACCATAATTCAAATCTTGCTAAAAATTTCTCTCTACATTAAATGACAACTTCTAACAAACCACCATTTCTATAGAACAGCTAGTACGATTTAATCCCTCTATGAACCATATCTGAACATATGGTAAATCTTGAGCTTACAAATCCCTAATCAAAGAACACTGAATAATGAAGTTTTATTATCAATTTGTAGCTTTGGCAAAAACACAGGCTCCACACAGCAAGGAGAAATGATAGTTGCAAACTAGTACTTTTTTTCAACCACACATTTTTTGATGCCTCTGTGATGCTCTTATACCCACACAAGCAATTTTAGCCCAATTATTTTCTTTTTTTGTTGGTAAAATATAGGGAATCTGGATTCAACTGCTAATGATGTTCCCTCTCCTTCTATTAATGTGATCTGTAGTCACTACAGAAAAATTGGATGATCTGGGAAGAAGTGGAGAGCACACATGCAAGTTGCTGAATCTCAGCTGAGGTATAGGGCTCCAAGTCAGGATGATAGCAATAAATCAGGTGGGGCTCTACAGCTTCCCTACTACTAACTATGATGAGGGCCAGGGTACAGAAAAACCCACCTTGTCCTGGAGGAGGTAAAGACAGGCATTAATGAGGCTTGCAACATGGTAAGGATGGTAAGCATGTGGCAGCAAAGTGCATTGACTGGGTGGCAGAATGACCATGAAAGGAAGAACTCCTGGTCTGGCATTTGGCAGACAGGACCCCAGGGACAGTCCTACAATGCTGTAGGACATGCTTCAATCTTATTTTAGTGCTATGGCAAAAGTCCAGGGCTGATAAGACATTTTTGCCCAAGGAAAAACCTTGGAGTATTTCCTGAGCAGCTGCCCAAAGCCCTGAGAGAAGCCTACAATTGTTGCCACCATGACCGGGTGCTGATGCATGTCAGAGCATATTGCATCAGCTATCAACAAGGACCTCCACCCACCTAAGAAACATTGCTTTTATGCGAGGTAGTGAGCAGCCTCAATCACAGTCAAGGGTCAACAGTTCTACTCATAACAAGCCTGATTAGCAGCTGCATGGACATAAGTAAGCACTTCAAATGCCCTAAATCCCTTATAATGGTAGTACTTAAGCCTGATACTGTCCTAGTGTCTGAAGCCCTGAGACAGAAGATCATCTTAGAGATAACTGTGTCCTGCCGACATTGGAGGTGTGCAAAAAGAGTAAGATTCCGCATGAAAAACTTTGCATCCAGAGAGGTAGGTATGTATTCTTGCTGCTAAGCATTAAAGAAAAGAAAAAGAAACAGCGCATCAGGGCCACACCAGACGATTCTGATCACAAGGAGTGATCTGTGAGGTAGTGCTGCAGGGACACAAATCAGGGTGTACCCAGGCTACGTCTAGATTCTTTGATGGGTATGTCCACATTGTGGTCAGGTTGATCCTTTTTACTCAAATTATCCTTGACATGTGTCTAGAACTTGATTAGAGTCCACCTGTGGTAATTTTTTTTGCTAGGCACAGGGATCTGGGCAAAGGTACAAAACCATTTCTAAAGCTCTGAGCATTCCCAGGAGCACAGTGGCCTAAATAATTGTGGATCGGAAGAAATTTGGAACCACCAGGACTCTCCCTATTCAGCTAAACTGAGTAACTGGGAAAGAACACAATGGTCACTCTAACACAGCTTCTGAAGTTCTCTGCAGAGGTTGGAAGGATGTCAATCTAAGTAGCAAGCCATCAATCAAGCCTTTATGGTAGGGGTGGCTAGACACAGGCTAATCGGCTAATACCTTCAACTAGTGCTAAGGTACGGTGAGAACAGCTTCATGCTATAGAGGTCCTTCTGAGGAGCAGAGAGAGGGAGACAGGTTATAATTGAGGGAAGAACAAATGCTGAAAGATACAGAGAGGTCCTTCCGGAAAACCGGCTTAAAACCGGATAGATTGGGACAATGGGCCAAATTTGAGCACAACGATGACCCAAAAAGTACAACCAAGATGTTGTTAGAGTGGCAGTGGGACATGTCTGACTGTTCTTGAGTGGCTCAGCCAAAGCCCAGAGTTACAACCACATCAAACATCTGTGGAGACCAGAAGATGGTAGTTGACAAGCACTACCCTTTCTATATGATGGAGCTTAAGAGGATCTGTCATGAAGAATGACACAAACTGCGCCAATCCAGGTGTGAAAATCTTGAAGAGACCCAAGTAAACTCAAAGGTGAAATTGCTGCCAAAGGGGCTTTTATAAATTACTGAATTTAGAGACTTAGTACATTTGTAAATTAGAGATCTCAGTTTTTGTTTTTAATACATTTTTGAAAAATGAATAAAAACGTTTTTGGTTTTTTTTTAAATCTGTCATTATAGGTTATCGGGTGTAGACTGTAATAACAATAAATTGTGCAAAACCTGAAGGGGGCTGGATAATTCTGAAGTCATTTGTGACAGCTATAGTGCCGTGTGTGTTTCTTGTTTTTTTGTTGTTCTCGCCTGTGCCCCTCAGGGAGAAAAATCATTGTGGTTACTCTTGAAAAGGTAAAACATGTCAGCTCTTTTCATAAAGGTCAACTTGATGACTCAAAATTAAACTTGGGAGACTCCAATCAGAGGCAATAATGAAAATTGCCCCAGTCTTAATGAACATGATACTGACCTTTGGGGACTGGTTAAAAATTTCACCATAATGTATTTTTGTCACTGCATTGTTTATAAATCTCCTCCAACTGCATCCATATAACATGAAAATTAAGAGCCATAAATATCTGCAGAGGATCCCCTGCTACACACACAGATGTTCCTTTTTATATTGCATATTTTCATCAATTCACATAATCTTTGTCTTAGTATACAGTATTTTACTACTTTTATTTCTTTTTCATACACACATTTTAAATGTTTGAACTCAGTGAACTCAATTAGAATATTATCTGTGCTCAAGACACTGGCCAAACTGTCCAGATTCATAAGAATCTTAGTGCATTGTAATTTTATGATTTACTTTACAGGCCAACAAAGCCTGGGGTGTGTTGTTGGTCTGCCATTTGCATCATCAGGTCCTTGGTGCATAGAAAATCAATTTTTCCATTCATTTCTTACAAAAGTTTCTGAGATAAAATCGACTCTCTCTCGTTCTCACTCACAGGCACACACAGTCTTTGCAGGGTTGAGGTGGGTCATGGCAGAGCTCGTCAGCCACTGAAGGCATGGAGCTCTCCTTCACTGAAGCCCTGCTGCTTCAACAACCTGAAAAATGAACAAAAAAGAAAGGAGGTCAAAGTCAAAAACTGCCTGTAGTAGGTGACTGTAACTGACTGTAGAAAGAAAAGGACAAAGCTGATATATTCTAGGCAAGAACAGAGTAGCACTGCACTCTTGAGGAGTACTTAAAATTATGACTAGTGGTTCATGTCCTGCGAAAAGTATGTATCTAGAGCTCTGACATTAATCAGAAATTACTTATTGTCTCTCTCTACAATCATCATAATCACTTAATGGCCCATTTTTTTCATATGGCAATATACCGGCACACGGTTCTAATATGTGAATAAGATGAACCCAATGCATCACACCCCTGAGATATTGACTTAATATTTGACGGTGTCTGTGTACATTTTGTGATTTTCAATTGCCCCTCTGATTGTTAAGTTTAAAAAAATTGAAAGAGAACAAAAACAAAGGTGAACTGTAAATTTATAACCCAGACTGTTTGTTGTAAAAATCTGGGAGCAACACGGGGCTGTGAGACAATTTTAGTCAACATTCCACACCACTCTGTCAGAAAAAGACTTTTACAAGGAATTTTAAAAGATTAATACATTTTTGTCAGAGATAGAAAATATCCAAAAATACTGTTGTGTGATCGAATTTAATCTACTTCACTTTTTGGACTTCACTCTCTTACTGCCTGAGTTGCTTCTCATTCAACATAATTTTCAAATGCAGAATACATTGAATGGTTATACTCCAGACAAGAACTTGTGACCATCATATCAGAGTGATTGATCATTTGCACCAGCACTGCATGATTTTCTGTATAATTAAGGTTAGATTACCTACCCTATTGTTAGTTCTGTGAAGCTAGTGGGGCCACACACACACACATAGCATTTGGACCCATCTGGCCTGTTGAGAAAGTCCTGGAGCATGGACTCGTCCACCCGACCTTTCCTGCCGGTCCAGTTTTCACAGGGTTCAGAGAGGACATATTCCACCTGGAACCTAACACACAAGACGGACACATATTCTGAAGATGTGCGAAGACACTCATATCCAGAAGAATTTGTAAAACTGAAAAAACAGTTGCATTTCAAACTTCTACCTTATTAGAAACATGTATGTGTCAAGTCTAAAGGTGTTGTGTTTGAGGGGTGATTGATAAGTTTGTGGCCTGGGGTAGAATTAGTGAGTTTTAGAAAACCTAGCAGATTTATTTTGAAATCTAGCCCCCTCCTACATTTACACACTTATTTCAGCAGTTGATATCCAAAAAAAAACAAAAAAAATCAATTATCTCATTAAGAAGAAATGTCAGAAAGAAAAAGAAAAAAAAAAAAGTGAAGTGTGTGAGAGAGAAACAGAAGAGAAGGGTAGTATAAATATACATATGTGAGTATCTTTTTTTTTTTTTTTTTTTTATTTTGTACCTGCTCACATCAATCAACATCATAAAATGTGGTTTATATATATCCAAAATCACTTGACACAGGAAGGCTTAGCTGTAATGTCAGTATTATAAAATACTTCCGAGCACATAAAACTTGTTTGAAATTGTACTTTAACACAAAAAAGTCTTGATCAAAGTTCTGTTACGAAACCTCATCTAACCACGGAGTGTCTTTGCTGTGGGGCTGCTGACAGGGCTCTCAGCTGTACACTGGAGCTGAGAGTGCCTGAGCAGCCGACAGAAATGATCTGCCCAGCTAGCCCCTGGGTAGACTCAGGAAATATGACTCAACTTGTGGTCTTC
Organism: Istiophorus platypterus; assembly: GCA_016859345.1. NCBI lineage: Eukaryota > Metazoa > Chordata > Actinopteri > Istiophoriformes > Istiophoridae > Istiophorus > Istiophorus platypterus. Next base: position 25,729,628 of record CM029126.1, on the reverse strand, counting down.
TTGACTGATGCATTGACTCATCAACTTTTACAGGACAGCCCCCGAGAGCTTTCAGTTATCAGGCTCCTCTGCTGTGGAACCATCTTCCAGTTTGGGTCCAAGAAGCAGACACCCTCTCTACATTTAAGAGTCGGCTTAAATCCTTCCTCTTTGATATAGTTTATGGTTACAAGTGGCTCAGCATTAGCTTGATCCATCCCTTCACTATACTGCTATAGGCCTTGACTACCAGGGGACTTCCCATGATGCACCGAGCTTCCCTTTCCTCCACCTCCTCCTCTCTCTCTGTCGCATTAACACCTCAAAAATGCTCATTACTAACTGCCCTTCCTTTCTCCCATCGTTTTGTGCTTCTTCTTCTCTCTCCTCTTCCTCCTGTTTCTTTCACCCACTGCTTTAATCATTATGATTACTACTGTTACTACTTCATTTAGTTCTTTTAGTAATATTATTAGCGGTTAGTTTAACTACAGTATATATAGCTATTAGTCCCATTATTATGCTATGCTCTCTCTCCTCCCTCCTGCCCCCATCTTTCTCTCTCTATCTCTCTCTCTCAACCCAGCTGGCCGAGGTAGAGCCCCCCCCCCCCCCCCATGAGTCAGGATCTGTTCAATTTTATTGTAAAGCATCAACCAAAATGCCACAAAGTGCAGCTACCTAACCTTTGTAATATGATGCTGAAATTTTGGCAATTATTATTCAAAACATTATAATAAGAGCCGAAATCTGCTTAAAAGCTAAAATGAGCAGGACTTTAGGTTAAAACAATAATTTAAAGCATCCAATCATTTGTGGGAAAAGGCATTTTAACACTATTCTTATACTCCATTTTCTATCTTAATACACAGTCTACTGTAATATGTGCCAGTGTAATTTACCTTACCTTGTTGTCTTCCCCCCTTGTTGGCACCTACGACTGGTGACAGCTGGGATTACAGGGAAAAAACAGTAGAAGGTTTTCCAGACAAACACAAAGCTGTAGTACCTGTCATTGTTAGCAGCTAGTTCATCCAGTTGGCAGCGCCACAGAATGTCCTCCTCCCGTCGGTTGAAAAACAGCAGCCTAGTTTTCCTAAGAACACACAAACATGTAGCAAATTTATCAGGCAAAGCCTTGGATTTTTAATCAGTGACAAAAACAGTAAAACAAAACACATTACGCTGTTTTCTCAAAACTGGACGGTGGTTTGATGAGGTTAATTACAAGGATCCTTAGAGTTCTTTTTAAACAAAACATGAGTTGTAAAGAGAGAAATACACTGATCAGCCATATTTTTATATATATATATATATATACACATATATATATATATATATATATATATATATATATATATATATATATATATATATATATATATATATATATATATGATCTGCATCTTCTGAGAGTCCCCACCTGACAGTGTCAGTGTCCTGAAGGGCCAGTTGGATGAGACGAGCCATGGGAGTGAATCCTGTCCCTGCTGCTAATAGGTAGAGGTATTTGACATCCTGTAGGGGGCGGACAGTGAACGTACCCTCGGGACCACTAACAGATATATGGTCTCCTAAAAAATAAAATGAGACGTCAACAAAATTTATTAAAGTCATAAATCATTGGACTAAAGTGCACCCACAGACCACAAAGTAGACAGTCCCTCCTCTCCCAGGAGGAGCCAAACTTCTGCCAAATTTATTCAGTCTCTTGAATGTCAATGATGATTTATTCTGCTCCAGGAGTTGATTGTCACTTATCAAACAGGTACAGCAACAACACGGCAGCACAGTTTGCCTGTTATCTGTGGAGTACTTTGACTCTTCAGCAAAGAGTACCTGTCTCATTAATGCATATGTAAGTGAAGGAGGACTAGCCGCATAATTTGAGGACATAGGATAAGGATGCAATTTGCCACGCATAATTCTCTTTATCTGAAGGGCAGCTGCAAATAGCGCCGGTGTATTATTGTGCAAAGTAAATAAGTAGTTAGTAAGTAGTAACATAAACAGGCCTATCATTTAGACCTACACAAGTTATTCTCAGTTGAAGTTTAACTTCAGGTGTTCCTAAAAAAATGCTGAGTGAGTGGATGTATATCTATCAACTTCAACACCTAACCAGTTACTCTCCCACATTATCCTCTCTCTTCTTTACTCATATGACAAACACTCAAATACACACACACAGAAATGATTCATGTGATGGCCCGGTTGTGACTCACCAGTGTGCAAGTTGTTGAGGTGCTGGGTGAACACGCCATCAGGGTAAACTTTGACCATGAGGTAGAGATCTGACTCCTGTGAGGAGTGGCGGGAGGCTGTGGCCAGCAGGTTCTGATCTACCGGAGTGTATGGCCTCACTACCTCGGTGTCTGAAAATTGACAAAAGAAACTATAGAATAAAACTTCTTATAATTACATCAAAAATCTGGTTAAGTCTTCTCTGATCCTCAGATTAGCTCCAATCCTCCTTTGTCAATGCATTAATAATGCCCCCGCGGCTGTCTATTCAAAGAAAACTCACCGTCATCTCTGCTGATGTGTTACGGTGGCAAGAAAAATTAAAGGAAGCCTTTGGAATTACCTTGTATTAATTGCAGTAATTGACATAGATGAAGATCAGATCACAATTTATGAACAAAGATTAGACAGACACAATAGGCTGAAGATAATAACACACAAATATTTACAATCTTTTGTGTCTTTATTGAACAAACCCATTAATTATTGCTTTGGCAGTAATAACCTCAAACAAGCTCTTCCAGTAGCTGCAGATCAGACCTGCATAACATTCAGTAGGAATTTTGGACAATTCCTCCTATAGAGCTGCTTTAGCTCAGCCATTTTCTGAGGATGTCTGGTTTGATGGCTCTATGAGTCATTCGACAGAATCTATAGACTTAGGCTCTGACTGAGCCGCTCTAAAACGCAGATGTTCTTTGTTGGAAATTTTTCTGTAGTAGATTTACTCTAATGTTCAGGGTCATTATCCTGAGATTTGCAAATTCACGTTCCCCTTGATGATGATGATATGTCCAGGCCCAGAGGCAAAAATGACGTCCCAAATTCTGATACTGCTCTTTAGCACTTTATGTTTAACACTGTATATATTCATGTTAAATGTAGAAAGTGATATATAAGCCAACTGCTTCATTTCATAAGCCTACGATACATGTAATATTGAAAAAATAGATAGTTTACTGACAAACTGTTGAGATTATTTCTAACATATGCCTGGATCAAAATTTAATTAAATTTTTGAATGGTATCATTTTTATAAAAGATTTACTAATCACATTCATCTGACTGTGTTACGTTTCTTCCCATCTTTTCTACAGAATAAAACTATGTTCAGAAATATCTCTGAATACATTTTTGGGTCCAAAATGTAAGAGTTTTTTTTTAATTAACTTATTAATATAGACAATTTTAAGTTCAGAAAATAGAGAACCACTGTACCTTTACTTTTACTTTTAACGAGCCTATTAATAAACAACTGAAACACTTGCATGCTAGATGCTAGTAGAGTCCAAATGTAGAGACCAACTCGCTGTTGATGTTGTACTGTGTTTCAGCAGCATAAATGTTTTTTCTTCTTGCTCATACACTCAGCGTGCAGTTTACTGGGTATACATAGCTAAAAGTAATGCAGTCTAACTGAGCAGCTATAGATCCTCCCTTCATGGCGGTTATAATGTTCACTTTGGGTTAAGCCTGTTTCAGAGAAGTGTTTTTCAAGTTACTGATCATTCTTGAGCTTACAGTTCATTGTCATCATTTTGTTAATATATATAGCAATAAAGTTTATTTCAATGGGTTACATGAACAGTGCTCAAAATCTGGGTTTGGTTATACATAGAGGATACTTTTTATTGTCCGTCTGCTTGGTTCCTTACCATGAATGAGGGCTTTGAGGTAGACATGTTTTCCAATAGGCACATGCATGACAGTCCCACGTGGGAGTTGCAGTCTGAACACTATGGTGTTATGGTTCACCTCAGTCTTAGACACCAACACACAATCCCGATAGTAGGGAGCTGAAAAAAGGAGATCAGTAATGTAGGCTAACTTTGTACCTTTTCATCAGGATCCTAATAAGCAAGCAAAGGTCCATTGTTATCTGATGAATGAATATAAGACAATGCAGTGTGTGGAAGAAGAGACTCTGGCTGAGAAATGTACCTGGAGAAGCTTTCTCATACTTTTGATTTCTTTGACTATGGATCTCACCTCTGTCTTTTTTGCGTAAAAATGTGTTGTGGAATTCCAGTGGTTGACCAAGACTGCTCCATTTTCCTTTAGCCTGCTTGCGTATAGTGACCTGGATCTTTCCTACTGAGAATGCAGTGTGGACTGTTGAAGAAATGATAGTTTAAATATTAAAAGAATCCCATGAACTTGAACACTGATTTTTCAAATGTTATTGTTTTATAGAATCAAGCTGTTGTCTTACCAGAAACACTTCCCTCAACTTTATCAGCTAGACCTGAAAGAGCATGAAAATAATCCTCATTTTACAAATGAAAACTTGAGTACATCATAATGATATTGTTTATAGCATGTCCATATTCCATCACATGCTTTCATGCAGCTAAACTCTCCAAAGATCTCTGACCAGTTTTGGACCTAAAATTCTAAATATTCTTAATTTACCACTTATATCTGCCACTGTCCCCACTGGCTTTAAAAACGCTTTGGTTAAACTTTTACTGAAGAAACCAAACCTTGATCCAGGGTCTCATAGTATTAATTGAACTTCCATTCTTGTCAGTAGTACCAGAATCAGTTGTGTCCCAGCAGCTTTCAGTCCACATATCTGACAGTAATCTTTTGAACCTTTCATTCTGCTCTCAGGGCCTGTTGGCCCATTGAGACTGCACCAACTAAAGTAAATGATCTTCTGCTTATGTAGATTCAGATTCCATCTTTGTTCACCTTTTTTTACCATAGATCATGTTATACTCTCACTATTAAATTCTTACTTTTCTAAAAGCACACAGTGTGTTTCCAAAATAATACTATATCATAAGCGACCCTTAAAGAATAAGCAGTAAAGGTAATGGATGGATGAATGTTGGGCCGATAGACAAAACTGCTTTTACTGCACCTCAGTGTGTCTCACCTATGTTGTTACAGAAGAAAGCAAAAAAAAAAGGAAAAAGCCATATCTCTACTCACATAAATGTATCATGTAGGACATTTTCCCAAGCAGTACTTCCAGTCGCAGAACACCTCCCTCAAGGTCAACAACGGAACTGCCTGAGCTGGGGATCTGACAGAAAAAACAATATGCATGAATATGTCATCTCCAACTATTGTCCACGACACCTCTTTGGCCAGTTGGTAACTTCATCCTTTAAATCTTTGTTACAATAAACCAAAACTGGCTTTAATGCTTTCATTTTAAATTCTGATGAATTCTTCTGAGGAAGTATGTTTGATGAATAGACTGGGAAAGTGAGACCAATCATCATCCCCTCAATGCCCCCAACTTTCACCTTTAGGAACAAAGGTTAAGATGGAGAGGTTTGTGATTTAGCCTGCATACAGTTGGTACAGAGAGGAGACACATGTGAAAAGTGATTTTTGTGGAGGTTTTTGTTTTTCTTTTTCTACTTGATCCCTGTCCTAGAAAATACATTCTCTGAACACCTACTCTCTATCTAATTAACTACCTACTGGCATTTTTGACTGCTTCCAACAGAGATTACAGTTTCTTGCTTGATTCCTCAAATATGCATGTATGAATGTTTACCTTTCTTTTGGCATAAATGACCAGATGAACTGTCACATCAGTTTGGAACCAGTCATACCTATTTCAGACACAGAAAGCAGACAATAATGTAATTATGCATGATTAAATCTAATAAACTTTTACATGTATCATATTTGTTTTGTACAAATGTTTGTTTTCTTTCATACCGTGGCCGGGAGTCTTTGTCTGAGGGGGGAGCTGCGGAGGTGGGTGGGGCGAGGCCAGTTGGTGGTGGAGGAGGAGCTGAGAGGAAAAACAGGAAACATGACCACAACAAAGACTTAGCTTTAGTCTCATACAACTTGAGGCGTATATTTACCTTTCATTTAAGACTTTTTCATGTTTTTTGTCCATTAAAATAAACCATAAAGGCTGTACATCTAAGCACTAACGAGACATACTATAGTTCTATATATTAATTCCAGGCAATCAGCAGTTTTTGTTCATTTTAATACTATATGATAATCAAGCTGCAGGGGCTTAAAAATGCTGAAAAGCATTAGGCTGTGTTCTTTTTTTTATGTAGTAATTCTAATTCTTTTGCAATCCAGTTTGCAAGCAAAGAATGTTTCGAAATCTCTCCTTTGTTGTTAACAGTGTGAGAAACTCTTTTTATCTTTCACTGTTAATTTTTTTTTTTTAAGAGAAAGATTACAAAAGATTATGACCAGCATCAATGTAGATTTAGCGTCCATATTTATCACACATCTAAGAGTTGGACATCAACTTGCCAAAAACTCTGTAACTGACACATATTGGTCCACACGTTTAGAACTAGAAATAGTAGCTTTTTATTGTTTTTGTTCACCTAAGAAATTACATACATAGATTAGCCACAATATCAAAACCAAATGTTAATGTTGTGGCTGGTGATGTAGATCCCTGCTGAAAATGAAATTGACCCTATTAAATACACTGTTTTTTTAACTAACCTTGTTCAAGACCCATTAACAAGGTCCTTGCAGCCTTACACTTTTTGACAAGGAAAATGCATCTTTGTGACAGTTATAAGTTTGTTTTATCATAGCAGCTTGTCAATGTTTACGTACAGCCTATTATCCTATAGCAATATATAAGACATTCTTCTTTTTTTTTTTTAAACATAATAATATAAACATTATTTTCTGAAGAGGTACCCGGGTTTATTTAAAGAGCTGTGAACAAGACACACAAATTATCAATCAACCTAAACAAAAGTAGTATAAGTAAGTGGTCCAATTTTCTAAATTTAAAGGGTTTCCACTGTCTAATTGTCTAATACCAACAACAACATCATATTTCTTCTCTGAAAGTGTCATTAAACAGTCATGTTACACTCCCTCCTAGGAGTCATCTTTCTCCTGGTGAAAGTAAGTTAACAAATTTTCACGAAAAGACAGTGTTCTGGGTTTTTAGATGTAGTTTAAATTTAGTTTTGGCAAGAGTTTGATTAGGAGGATCTTATCACTGACAGTCTTCTGTTCCTCTTTTGGTTAAAGTTGGTGATATACTCTTGATGTATTTGTTTTTGTCACTTCCACTTCCCCATACTGTCAAATCCCTACATTCACAATCCTGACATCACCACATCTGACAGGAACATGACAATGTAGTTGAGGACACTGATGCAGAAATACTGTAAGTTCTCTATATGTGTGTGTATATACCTTTGATAGCTGTGGTGGCCTTAGTAGCCATCCTGCCCACCAGGCACTCTTTCAACATGGACTCATAGTTCACCCAACGATGGACCTGCACACACACACAAATATTACTGTATCAACAAATGTAAACCCATCAAGTCGCCACAAAGAGTAACCACTGGGCTAATATTTGTCAGCTAAGAGTACTATCTTTTACCAAATCCTGTCTAAATTTGACCCTAAAATCTACTTATGTTGCAAAAAAAAAAAAAAAGCCTCACAAAAGCTGACAAGTATGGAGGTTTTAACTCTTACTTGCTTACCAGTAAATTTTAAAAAACATCTTACAACAAAATTAAGTTTTCAAAATCTAGAAACTTTTCAATGTGAATCCCCTAACAAAGGATGGCTCCCAATAACAAACATGTGGCCTTCAGTAAGGCATAGAGGCTGCTAGTATGAAATGACACTAAAGTATCTTCACTGGTAAATTGGTGGACCACTACGATTTTACCCAATCAGATAAATTTTACACAATGTTTCAGAAATACCAAATACTTAAAGTGTCCTTAAAAGGGTATTCTCTAGGATTATCTTAACCATTGAGTTAAACAAAAAGTCATTTTTATTATGATCGTAATAACTGGAAATGCAGAACTGCAACTTTAGCTTCAGAAAGTAACATGAAAACAATTGTGTTTTACTCTTGTTATCAACTTCCACACCTGATCAAACAGGTCAGTGCCATCTATGCCAGCTGCCTTCATCAGCTCCTCTTCACCACCAGGGTGGTAGTCCATGTAGGGGGTCACATTGTAAACCATACCTGAAAACAAAAAAAAAGCTTTATATAGTTAACAGTCTATTGCCCTCTGCTGACAGGTTCCAGCACAGACACTGATGGAATTAAACCTATCTGATATTAAGTAGATAGTTTTCCATTTGAAGAGAGATTCTGTGCCAGTCAAGTTATTTTTTTACCACTGCACTGAAGTCCTTTGCTGTTCATCAAAAGGTAGAAAATTATGATAAGGTAGGCTATGTAGTATACAAAATACAACTGTAGGTGTATCGGGAGCAGTTGTTTTATATACTCTTAGGAAGCCACACACACATGGGTTTAGCTCAAATGACAGTGTAGTGGACCAGTGTATTAGAAGATAAAGAATGATTGCATTACAACTGTCCAACATATCAAGAGCACCTTTCAGGGTTTGGGTTTGAATGTGCCAAAATATCAAATTAAAAGAAAACTACACTTGCATAATATCATAGGCTTACATTATAATCAAAGTTGTGGTAGGTTTGAACAATAGAAAGTTCAGGTCAGGTCAGGTCAGGAAACAAGTGTTATGGACAAGTAAAAAATTGATGTCATTCTGTACCAGAGTGACACAGAAGTGTGAAGAAAAACAGAAGAGCTTGGGGTGTTGTTATGGCTTGGGCATGTACTGTTCCAGTGGGAAACAGCTCATTGGGGTTTCCTGATGATGTTCTGACTGCAACAAAATATTAAACACTTTGTGGTTACCTGTTTAAGTTTTTGCTCATTTATTAATTTAAGCTGGCCCCTTGAATTTGATGGACTATTCACAAAAAAAATCATACACAAATATTAAGTTACTTTTGGAACTAATATGTAGGACCATTATGAAGTGACATGTCCAGTAGTGTGAAATTGAGTATTTTTGAAGCTTGACCCATACAGGTGACTTAAGGTCAGGATATCTCTGATGCATCAATTAAGACCATTCTATTATCTAATTTTTTTCTTATCTCTTATATGTCTCTTGCAAGTCCCCCAAATTTATGAGAATGCAAAACTAAAATGCTAGAAGTCCCTTTTAAATCAAAAGAACAAAGACAACACGGCAAAACTGTGTCTAGTATATATATGAATTTTACTGGCCAAATAAGTTATGCTTGTCTTCATGTAAACTTTGATTTTAAAAGTGCTGCACTTTCCTTCATAAAGAATTTCAATCTCTTGTATCCTCCTGCACTTCCACACTTTTCTAAGCAGACAGGGCATTTAATTCATATCTGTGGGGGTTGAGTGCTTTGGTCTAGTTGACATTAATGATGGGCCATCCTGTCTGGAGCACACCCCTCTTTAATTCCCACTGTATTTCAGACAAAGCGGGATAAAGTATCCTTAAACTGACATTAAGGATCCTCCAGATCTGCTAATTACTACTGCTACCCCCAGGTTATTCATCTGATCGTCAGCCCTGCCGCCTCACCTCGTATGCATGTCCAGCAGTCATCTCTTGTGTTGTGTTTCTGAAGCTCTTCCTGGGTCACTTCGATCAGACGCCCTCTCAGCCCAGTCAGATCTTTTCCACTCTTGGAAAACCGGATCCAGTCCATTAGACTGTGGCCAGGCTTTAAAGCCACCTAGTCGGGCAGTGTCAGAGGTTAAGCGCGGTACTTATGCTCATCTGGAGATATGTGAAGGCATGTTATGACCACATTTAAGGCACCACGGCACCATCCTGTGTTGGAAGAGGCCAGATAATATTGCCAGCACACCAGTTATCTATGTAGCTTTCGTTTGAAATTGACACCCACTATAATGTGGATTATATGTGTACCTGAATATTTAGCCATGGACTTCCCTGTTATTGTGGTTTATGTGAGATGTGGCAATCGTCGTTAAGCGGTCAGGTTACGGGTAAGTGTCCCATGTTACCTTGCTCCTCCCGGACTGGCCGGATGGTGCGACCCGCTGCTGGGAGCTCGGCGCAGGGAAGGACTGGGTCGGAATGTTCAACATGTTGTGAACGCTTCGGAGACAGCCCCAGTTACGAAGAAATCCTATTCAACCAACGGCAGATCACCACAATGACACATGGACGACCGCTCCGTAGTCACACCGACTGCTATGTGTTACTGGAAACAGTCCCCTCCTTGTTGTAACACATAACTTTCATAACTGTATTAGGCAACGCTGCTTAGCTAGAAGGCTAATCCAAGCTAGGCTAACAAGACACCGCGTACTGACAACCTCACGGATAAGAGCAAAATTATAGAGGCTGTTATTAAATTTCAGTCAGAGTTAACATTTCCCGTGTTAACTAAAGAATTAAGAGGTAAATTCAATTGTTGCTCAACAGCAAGTGATTAATTGCGAGCTAATTCCTGCGCCTAAGGTTCTGCCAGCATAAAGACTACAATAACTGTCGCACATTCTGACGAAAGCGTCAATAAAGGTTGTCATCAAGGTGCGACGCTCCAGCGTTGCCTGCTGTACCATATATTACAAACCACATCAGTATTCACTAAAACTATAATAACAACTGTACGCTTCGGCAGTGGTAGTCAGAATATGCCTTTTCACAGTAGATAGTTTAACGTCATAGCAAGATAAGCTCGGGCTTTATTAATAACCTATAACCGCTGCTTTACATTTAGCTGTTGTAGTTCCCAGGCTCCAACATGCCGCATGCTTGTCCTCGGACACGGCTGAGACACTAATACGGAGCAAAGTCGTCATTCACTCGTGCATTTAATACGAGTTGACATGAAAAATGACAGTGACCAACCTGAAATTAAACTGTTGAAAAAAGTAGTGAGAGATGAACCATTTCTTCCTCCGCTTGACCCACTTTTACCGTCCTCATCATCATCATCGTCTTCCTCCTCCTCCGAATCTCTCTGGTTTTCATCTGTCATTGTGTAAACATGGGATCTCATGCAGATCTAATGTAGTATGTATTTACAGCCCATCATCATGGCAGCTGAAGGGTTTGCTTTTGAAAGGCTAATCTGCTAAGAGGATTTAAGGACAGGAGTTCTCTGGCTTCACAATAAAGGTACAAGTGCTTGTTCTTTAATGCTGATGAACTGAAAGGCGTTACAAGCGTGTAAAAGCTTCTCATAGACCTTTTTCATGGCAGATATTCTGACCAGTATTGTTACTGCAGGAAAAGCAGAGGTGGGAATACTAGCATTATGATGGCTCTTTTTCATTAAGTGACCCAGTAAGCCATTTATGTGATCCAGCATTCACAATACAGAGCCCGACAGTCAGTGAATCTCTATTTTAACCTGCTTTCTTAGATGTCATAATTAATAACTGTTACCCAAGAAAAGTTGAGTCAAGGGCAACTAAATTTGGTTGTAGGTACTTGAAGACGTTTCACTTATCATCCAAGAGGCGCTTAAGTTCACTTCAACTCTTCTTACATAACCATGCCTTGGATGACTAGGATTTTCAAAGACATTAATTATGGTAAAGACACCTTATTTGATTTCTTTTGAAGGTTTTATGGCTAGCAGTAGTTCAAGCCTTCAAGGAATCTCTGGGTACCAGCTGAGGGCTCCAGATGTAGCTCTGCTGGTGGATATTAAAACTTCTCATGAGAACCAGTGAAGTAACCTGGAAAGGGAGGCATGTTAAGATCTCCATCTGCAAGGTTTCAAAGTCCCACCTCCCAAGGAATTTTTCCTAAATTCTTCAGAAGACTGGAGGTATTGAATTTGATTGTACCATGTTCAAAATCTCCACTCCTGAGGCAGCTGCTTGGAGTTAAGACCAGAAAGTAACCTAAACATCTGCAGCAACCAGGAAACTCACCAGTAGATATCAGTGATGGAGAGAACGTCAGGCTGAAGAGGAGGGCCTTTTGGACTATGCAAGTAGGGAACTCCTAAATTAGCAGTGACTTTCAGTTGGCTTTGAATGAATGAGTATATACACAAATCTGAAATGATAAAGATTTGTATATCTTTTACACATTGAGTTTAAAAAGTCTCACATCTAAAACACACTGTGCTTGCAGTTTTGTGTACACATTTTCAGTTTCTTTAACACATTCAGAAATCTCAGAATACGTGCAAATCTAAATCCACATATGAAAATCCTTGCACACTTCACAAATCTGTGTACACATACAAATTGAGGTACAGTTTCACAACTCTCCACACATTTGCTAATAATATTTATACAATAATAGTCCCATACTCAGAAGCATTCTGTCAAACCATCAAGTGATGCAGTAAGTTTCATTGATTGTTTGATTGACTAACTTGTTTGATAATTTTGCATCTAAAAAATGATTTTGAAACTCAGAAATACACCATTGTGCTCATTTTGATCTGCATAACTTTTATTTACATGAGTAGTTTCAGATGCTTTCACATCACATCAAGTTTTATCAAAGTCTATGCGCTGAACACGAAATGTTTCATTGTTCACATCATCACCTCATTCTTTGGGGCTCTGAAACTCCCGTTTTTTTCTTCATTCTTATTTATTCATAATTTACACGTTTTTTTACTGGCAATTGTATCTAATTTTGTGCTAATATTCTGCCTGTTTTCTGCTTTGCTGATATTGTAAAGTACACTTTAAAAGTAAAATTTACTTTTAAAGTACATTTTACTCATGGATCAATTAAGTTTACATGGAGCCACAGAATACAGTGCCACATGTTTGTCTTTGCAGCTCCCTGCAGATGGCAGCAGAGATCAAAAATAGGGAATTAATGGCCAACATTTTTTTTTTTTCTTGAATGTTGTTTTGTTGTCTTCCATAACATGGAAATATAAGCACAGACAAGCTCAGACTGAGTTCAGTTCTGCACTGTTAAACACTGCAAACACATAGAGGGAAAATTTCTAAAGTACAGTTTATAGACGTGAGCTAAAAGCTCTGCCAGTGATCTGACTAATACATCTAAAAATGGGATGTTTGCTGGTTTGTATATTGCTATGTTCTACCACCGTGCTCCTCTTGCCATTTCTTACCTTCTCGTGTATTCCACCTCTTTTTCGCTCTTTCTTTTGTCACTCCACACTTCTCTTCCATTCTCCCTGTGGATCCAGCACGGGGGCAGATAATTACAATTTCAAAACCATTTGCCAGATCATTACTAGCTAATCCCATGTTTGGTCTGATGAGTCACGCGCCTCATTTGCCATGGTGCGGGGCAGCTTGGGACCCTTTCACAAACACTAGCCAAGGACCACCGGCCTGCCCTGTGCGGCCACCAGACTGCTGGGGTTGAGGTTGAGGGTGGGTGGTGGGGTGTTCCTCTGGGACAGGCAGGGATTACAAGACCCAGCAGAGGGGAAATTAGAAGACAGTGTGTAAAGTGGGAATCTAGACAAGATGTCTAATTATTATTTAGACCTGTAATTGCTGGAGAAGACTGTATCCATAATGATTAATTGTCATCATTATCTTGTCTAAAGCCTGAAAAGCCCTTCACTGATATAGTTCATACTTCTTACATTTAAAATATAGGTAGGTGGGTAATGTAGGTAAATTAATCATCCCTTTTTATGTGTTTGTTTATGTCCTACCTAATTAAAAACTGTCAAGCTTTTAACTACTCATTATTTTCTATAATGAAATTGTGTTCTACAAACTTTGTAATAAGTTGAGTTCATCAAACTCCATGAAAGTGCTTAAATCAGCAATTTCCTGCCCTACAGTGAACCAGTTTAAATTTGTTTTGTTGGCAGTGCAGTTTCTTTTTTGGGGTCAGCTGTTCATGGAGTCTGCCAGGAACTACTCTACTGAAGACGTCCTGTATACACAAGTAGTCTTTTTAGTCAAGTTGTATAGGTAACCTGGCAGAATGAAACCCGAGGCTATTCCAACACAAAGCAGACACACATCACAGACACTGGGTACAGTTAAATGTGCACTTAACTTTGATGGAGTACTATCAACTGCTTAAAGACTTATTGCATCTGCAGAGGGTAAATACATGTATGTGTATTCTTAATACTGTACCAACTTAATGCAGCTTTTAAAAGTTGAAATGCTAATTTTGATTATCACCCTAGCATGTGCTCATTAATTCTGGCTATATTAGCATAGCTCTCAGTATGGTAGCAACCCATGTTACTTTATAATATTGGCATGTCTGGTGTTGTCAGCTAAGACCTAAAGGTAAAACTGCCTAGGTATGATAGAGTATATGAGCTTTTGGTTGATCTGTGTTCAGTAGACAGAACAGACTTTCACCTTGTGAGGAGTACATAGATTTGTACTTTCTCTCTGTGTTCCTTACCATAATTGGGGCTGCTATCATCGCTGCTGTTATTATTAAGAGCGTTATTACACCTCTAAATATGACTACTATCATTGCCATTATAACAACCAGTCTGACAGTGCTTGAATAGAAAGGCATATACAGCTGTCCCTTGTCTCTCTCTCCTCTCTCCCCCATTTCTCCCTCTCAGCCCAGTTGGTCGAGGCAAACAGCCGCCGATCCTGAGTCCGGTTCTGTTGGAGGTCCTTTCATGTTGAATGAGGACAGACACCAAGTGCTTGCTCATGGTGGTTTCTCCCAATAATGTTTTAAGGTCTTGACCTTATTCTGTAAAGTGCCTTAAGATAATGAATTTTATGATTTGGCGCTGTATAAATAAAATTGAATAGAAAATAGAATTTAATGTCACCTGCCTGTTACAGCTTCATTTTGAATTATATAACTGTTAAAGCACCAGCATGAAATCACCCACAGCCTTTTCCGCCTATTCTTCATCTTTTATCTTTCCCTCAGGTTCCATTAACATGTCTTGAATTTGTAAGTGTGTTCTCATCAAAAATAGGACGGTGAATAGATATACTCTGCTTGTGTCTATTTGTCTTTTTTTCTATCTCTTTTTGTATCGAATAGGAAACGGAAGAGGAATTTGCTGGGGGACCCTAAAAAGCTGAATGAGCAACAGCATCGATGCAACCTCAGTGCTAACTGGTGGTGATAATGTGGTGAGTGCAATTTTCAAACTTCTGAGACACAAAGGCTAAAATCAGCGTACAAGTACATCAGCCTGACTTATATAATCAAACATGGCTTTTGACCTAACATTCTGTAGTGTGTGCAAGGCTCTTTTTACCATGTAATATGTGTGTTCACATACTGTGTTCCAGTATGTGGGCCAAAGTTTTGGGTTTTCTTTTTGGAGTTTTTTTGTTTTTTTTAATGTTAAAGGGAGTTCTTTTGGAAGTTTAGGGTTTATTGGACTGTATTTATAAGCGAGACAGTGAGCTGCACTTTAAAGTTTTCAGGAGTCGGTATAAAGGTTCATCATTCAGAAAACTAAAATTACGTTTAGCTTTCACATTAAACATAATCACTCAATTCATTGTTCATACAAAAATATGGTTTGTAGCAGCTTTAATTGTAAATCGGAATCCAAGGCGTTTTATTCAAAAATAAAAGTTTTTCTCTCTGTTAGCCCCACATATAAGGAAATTACTTATTTCTCCTAAATCTGTGACCACATGATTCCCTGTATGTAATGTTAAGTTGGGCTCATATAGACTGGGCTTTCACATTTATTCAAGCAACAAGTTACTACAAATGTTTAAGTACTAAAGCCAGTGCTGCTGTTGGATTATTTAAATGCTGATGTACAGTACAGTGAATACGGACATATGAATTAAAACTGTATTACCATACCCAAAAGATGCAAATCAAGTGTTGGTTTCTTCTGATTCGGTGGAGAAAGGCAGCATGAAGAACACTTGATTCTTACCAAAAGCAACCCATTAGACCTTAATGTCCATCTGTTTCTTTGCCTGCATGTTCAAGTCTCATTGCCCACTGTCTTCTTGTAAACATTCACATCCAAAGGACTGTTTGCTGTCGTTGTTGACAGTTATTTCCCAGTGGAACACTGGTCGTGAATGCACAGGCGCTGCCATATGGTTGTATATGTGGTAAAGGCCTGTGTTTCCCTCAGTGAGCCAGTTGACCAGGCAGCTCATGATGCCCGAGCACAGAGAGTTTCTATGGCAACACATGAGGTTGAGGGGGTGAGTGGATCAACAAATGGCTTTGGCAACCATTTTATTCCATGTGCTGCACACTTACCCTTGTTGATCCAATACTGTTAGTGATATTTATCAAAGACATCAGTTGTTAGAGTTTGTATGTGCAAGTTCATCTGCCTTATCAAAGTCTTGATTAACGCTCAGATATATCTTATATCTTAGATTTTTTTCTCATCTATATGTGGTTAACTGATTTCAACGTATGATTACTGCGATTGGTAGTAAGTGTAAATCATTGCATTAGTTTCTGGATAAATCATGAAGAAGATAGTAATTGCCTACAACCTACAGTAAGTGATGGAATAAAATGACCAAAATTCTGTACATTAAAATAGATTTGAGTTACAAAAAAAATATTAAACAGGCATCAGCTTTATGATTTATCAAACATGAAGACCACTGGGGGCAGTGGAACAACTTGAAAACACATGACAAATCATCTCCTTGTACGACAGATGTGACTGATTATTTTTGGGTTTTTTTTGTTTGTTTTCCCTATTTACTTATCCAACAGACACAGAGCAACATTAGCAAATATTTGGAGTTGTGTTTTAGCTCACCTTTATTTTCCTTCTAGCTAAGTTTTGTTCTCTTTCAATTCTGAAGAAAAACATGAGACAATTTAGCTAACAGTTTAATATGCCAATATCTTTACCAGCTAGTGGCTGATTTTTCCCTCTAGGCTGTTTGGTGCTGGAATGGTGGCCAATAGTGGGTTTATTATATATTTTTCACTGAAAACAGCTGCCTGCTGCTGAAAACAATGACAGCAGTTGTTGGTCACTATAAGCTACTCTTTTCACATTACAAAGTCATTTGATCCATTGGGAACATGAAAGTATACAGCTTTGATTATCTGATCAGAGAAGTAATTTCAGGGTGATGGCAGAGGCATTAACTCAGTAGGCTGTAAAATTTCCAATAAATTTGCTTTCTCTAGGCTTGACGAGCAGCAGTTAAATACAGGTTTTGTATTAGAATATCACTTAATAGTTTTTGAGTCCAGCGATGTTCTAGATTCTCTTCAAACACATTTCTGTGAGAGGTGAGATCTCAGCTTCTTACTGGCTGTCTTGCTGACCCTTCACCTTCGACCTTAGCTCAAGGATTGACTTATCACTGAACCAATTGATTCTGCCTCCAACTTTTGAAGTGAATCTGCTCAACCCGACAGGCTGTGTCTAACTCGGATCCATGTTCATAGCAGGTCGGCAAACAATAAATCACTCAGACTGCTCTTGAGAGATCTGGAGATTCATTCTAAAATTAGATTTTTTTATGGTTAATGATTTATTGCAACTGAGGAAATATCTAATCTAAAACAAGAAAATGTGCACAGAAGATAACATCAAAATCAGTTTAGGTGTTAATTTTTCTTTCAGTGCTCCTCCATGATTTATCTGGTCAAGTGCTGCTTTTTTGTGAATCTGAAAAATAAAAATAATTTTAGCAGCTTATCTTGACACAGAATATTGAGTATCTCTGGCTTCATCGGTCAAACAGCATCTAAAGGCCAAGAATGTTTCTGCATGTGTCTCCTGAGACCCAGAGATGTCAGTACAACCTTACTGCCATAGCAATGCCCCCGTTCTCTATGGTGGGTCAGCAGAAAGGGGAGGAAGAGAAGGAATTTCCCTGTCAGTCTGGCACTATATGAATTACCCCTTAGAGAAACTCTCAGCAGGGCAAAACCAACTGAGAGCCCATTAGACCTGTGGGAGAGAAGCGCCTGCCTGTTTAAGTAGGATTCTGTTTCAAAAATGTCCTCAGGGTGAGAAGTTCACTGATGGCTGACATTGTAAAAATACTCAGAGGTAAAATGACTGTAGCACTTCTACCTCAAATAGTGCCTACTAATAATGACAAACTTAATAATAATAAACTTTTTTGGACAGCACTTTTCAAAAGTTGAGTTTATATGCTGCTACATAGAATGAAGCAATGGACTCTAATGACAGGCATAAAACGGTATCAAATTGTTTCCCATTTGAAAGTTTTCAAGAGATCTGTATGGGATAATCCATTCTCCTCTCTCCATTTGAATGATTACTATGACCTAAGATGTCATATTTTACCCTAAATATAAATCCTGATTTTATTTTAATTTTAAGGCACAGCCATAACAAGTTTTTGTGAAGATCTTTCTATATATATTTATATATTTTTATACTTTTTGCCCATCATTCGAATATGTTTCAATCATTGTGAAATCAATTTAACCACAACCTCTGTTCTCTCTGAAGAACTTAACTGCATTTTTTTCAGCCACCTTTAAACCCTATAGGAAATGAGTTTTTTCAGTACATTTTAGGCAGAGTATAATTTTAATGTTGATGCTAGAAAATCCAGAAGTTTTTGGACACCATGAGAGGGCACGAGGAAGTTCAGTGGCAGACTCAGCTGCCTTGCACTTGATAAGATTTTATTGATGAACAAACCCACTTTATGTTTAAAGGGACAATGTCTAAGAACTGGCCAACTG
This sequence comes from Istiophorus platypterus, assembly GCA_016859345.1. Classification (NCBI taxonomy): domain Eukaryota; kingdom Metazoa; phylum Chordata; class Actinopteri; order Istiophoriformes; family Istiophoridae; genus Istiophorus; species Istiophorus platypterus. The sequence goes on along the minus strand of CM029126.1, from coordinate 25,710,990 downwards.
TCAAATTCATGCTCCAAACAAATAAGGGGCAGCATATTACCAGAAAGAAACAAGGAGAAACAATGAAATGCACTCTATGGTCGTTCCTCCCCCCGTCCCTTTGCCCTGTGCCATAGTTGGATTTGCCATCAGGCATACTAGGACATATCCTGTTGGGCTGCTGCACTGGCAGGCAGGTGAACTGTCAAGAAATCCATAATTTCTACAGCACTCCCTGTGTACCTCTCACTTGGGATGCACATGAGAGCCTGCTGTGTACATGTTCCAGGATTGGGCTCATTGGCCGTTCACAAATAAGTTTGACTCTTACCCTCACACTGCTCTAACCTTAACTTGCATAAATCTAACCTCAGCACAGAGCCCATGTTGACATGCAGCAGACCTGCATGGCTTGGGGAATAGGTTTTTGTTCATGCATTGTCAACCTTACAATCTGATTATGTTACTGATAGTTTGTTTTCTTTAGTCATTGTTATACTTAACACACACACACACACACACACACACATATATATATATATATATATATATATGTATATATATAAATTCCACAGTAGTCTACTCAGTCAGACAGACATGGAAGATGTAGTGGAAGCAGTAGTAGAAATAGAGCCAATGAGAGAGGGAGAAATGTGTGGAAAAGCAACTGGAACTGCAGCATCAAGAACTGAGCCTGGGGCAAGTATGAAGGAATTTCACAAAGAGATGATGGCTGGAGCATAGCCTTATAGCCTATTTGCAGTTACTACTGCTTCATTCGCCTCATGTTGAACTGAGGACTAAGACTGTGACAGTGACTCAATATTGCCTCTTGAGATACAAAGTGATATTAGTAGACAGGACATGCTGGGGCTAGCTGGTTAATATGCTAATTTCAGTAGCTATTTCTGCACAATGATACATAGACATGTCTCACATAACATCAACACTGTATTTCTTCACATCCTGTTGATAATCCTTGTTCATTTTTGAATGTTTCAAATGAAAATACTTATAAATTGCCCTTTTGAAGAATAAGACTGATGAAAATCTATTAAGTTACTATTAATTAACCATTTAGGTGTGGCCCATTCTCTCTTTATTTCAAGACAAATTAAGATAAAAGATCCAGATTTGTTTCCGGTTGTTGAATTTTAATTTGGTAGCTGATCAGGGAAACCAATATGTGGTCCAAAGAGGTGTTGATGCAAATGAAGGAGGCATCATAGGTGGAAAAAACAAAGCTAACCTATCAGACAAATGGCAAAAACTGTAGGGGTGGCAAAATCAACAATTTGGTACATTCTTTAGAAAGATGGAACGAGTGGGTGAGTTCAGCAACACCAAAAGGCCTGGAGGACCACAGAGGACAACCAAAGTGGATGATGACAGAACTCTTTCCTTGGTGAAAAAAACCCTTCACAACATCTAGTCAGGTAAAGAATACCCATAAGGAGGTAGGCAAATCAATCAATGCCAATGTCCTCACCAATGTAAATACAGAGGGTTTAACACAAGGGACAAACCATTGGTAAGACTCAGAACAGAAAGGCCAGATTAGATTTTGCCAGAAAACATCTAAAAAAAGCCTGAACAGTTCTGGAACAAGATTCTTTAGTCAGATGAAACCAAGGTGAACCTTGTACCACAATGATGGGAGGAGAAGCATATGGAGAAGGAAAGAAACAGCTCATGATCCAAAGCCACCAAGTTGCTCTGCTATCTGTCAAACATGGTGGAGGCAGTGTTATGCCGTGGACATGTATGGCTCCAAATGAAACTGGGTCACTGGTGTTTATTGATGATGTGACTGATGCTGATAGAAGCAGCAGGGTGAATTCTGATGTGTATAAGTCTTTACTGTCTGCTCAGATTCAGCCAAATGCTGCAAAACTGATAGGACAGTGCTTCACAGCACAGATGGGTACTGACTCAAAACATACTGCAAAAGAAATCCAAGAGCTTCTCAATGCAGAGACATGGAATATTCATCAATGGCCAGGTCTGTCAATATACCCCAACCTGTGAGCATCAGAACTGGAATAGGAAGAACGGAAGAAGGTTGCTTGGTCTGATGAATCGCTTTGTCCGTGTGCATTGTTTACCTGTCCAAAAGATCGCACCAGGATGCACTAGGGAGAGAAGGTAAGCCTGAGGAGGCAGTGTAATGCTCTGCGCAGTGGCATTTATGTGGATGTTATGCTGACAGATACGACATTGTTACTGACCAGTAATGTTTAGGAAGGCAATTGTATGGCAATGGTATCCCCTGATGGCAGTGGCCTCTTTCAGCCGGATAATGCACCCCGCAAAACTGGAAAAATGTGCAGGAATGATTTGAGGGAAAGCACACAGAGTTCAAGGTGTTGACTAGGCCTCAGAATTCTCCAGAGCTCAATCCAATCAAGCATCTGTGGGATTTGCTGGAAAAACAAGTCTGATCCATGGAGGCCCTCACTTGAAGCTTAAAGGACTTGAGGAATCTGATGCTAACATCTTGGTGCTGATACCAGAGGACACCTTCTGATGTTTGTGGAGTCATGCCTCAATAAATAAGAGCTGTTTTGGTGGCTCAACACAATATTAGTCAGGTGGTTTTAATGTAGTAGTTGATCCTGTATACACCAAATAGTGATTTCAAAGATTATACGACATTATTAAAAATTTAAATGTGCAAAATATGCATGAACACAAACTAACAGTAAATCTACAGCATGAAGAGCTGAGAAAAATGTCTTATTGTTTCAAACCCAGTCTGTGCTGATAAAATGCAGATTATCACTTTCTTTTTCTCTTACTGTGTATGTGCATGTGTGGCACAAATAAAACTGTGCATTAATATTCCCCACCTGTTAACCAACCCAAGACTTTACACTTGTGTTGACTGACTTAACAACACCAAAAGTTTTTTCCACGGCAGAATGCTGTAATGGCAGATACAGAGAAGTGATCTAAGACATGATAAAAGCAATAACTTTGATACTTGTGTTTATTTTCTTTCATCCTGTTAATGTTTATCTGATCTTGCTTTTTACACTTCCTGTAAGGGGCTTTACTACCGGTGTCCTGTTAGGGTCCTGTCTCTCTATAATACCCTTCATATCAGTGTTTGTCCTTACAGGGTTTATTCATCATGAACATAAACAATAAGTAGGAGACAGCTGACACTAAATACTGTCCTCCATAATGAGTCTGACCTTTGATGTTTTCTTAAATGTCCTGCACTTGTGGTAATTAATGGAAGTATCATGCTCATACTAAATGCTTCGTGCCTTGTTGCTGACAGTCCTAATAAAGTGGAACAGAGTTTATTAATTACTGCTTAAAGGATGCTAATGATATATACATATTGCCCTGGGAGGTCGGGTCAGATGGTTTATTCACCACTGAAGCTAAAGGTCTACTTTGGCAGAGTTCACTTTCACATGGAACTGCTAGTTAAAGTATGGCCAAAGTTTCAGGAAAAAGAAAAAAAAAACAGATCTCAGAGCACTTATTATCATGATTGTTGTTTTACATAAAACTGGAAGGGGTTGCAAATTCATTTCAAATAATTTAGATATTCAGCACTTAGGGCAACCAAGTAGTATTTAGGGCAATGAGCCCCAGTTCTACTCCCAACAGACCACAGACCATGTGCAGAATGACTGCATGTCACTCCCCTACTCTCTTTCTCCACATTTACCGTCTGTCTTCACCATTCCTATCAAATAAAGGCCTAAAAATGTATATTTACTACGGAATGACTTCAAACAAAGATAATCTGCCTTTTAGAGCAGCCAGGGTAGTCAAGGCCCAATATATAAGAATTTTTTTTTCAATCTTTCTCAGTTGATGGAGTTTTCTGTCAGGGTTTTTTTTTTTTTTAAAAACTTCTCATATGTGTAAATTTTTCATGAGAAATCTTTTTAAATTTATTTATTCATTTTGTTTAATTATGTCCCAGGTCCAGGTTTTAAGCCAGCCCCTGATGAGGACATTGAGATGAGGTTAAAACTCTGGAAATGGCAAGTCAGTGGACCTTGAGTTTTGTTTTTGTTTTTTCTTTTCCAAGTAGCTTGTTAGTACTAATGCGTATACATGCATATGCTTGTCTTTGAAGATATCAGTCATCTAGGTCATGGTATTTGTATGTGCTTTACGAAGGCAACTGGACTTCCTTGAGGTTATTGAAGATTATCTAGTTTTAACCAAAAGGTTTCTTCAGTTCTAACTGAATGGTGAGGAGTGCCAGGTATTTAACCTCTTGTGGGGTCATTAACACCTTGAGAGTCTTTGGTCACATGTGAGTTATTGACCCACCTGGCCAACATGTGGATTGTTAAGGTCATGAGTCACTGTGTGAATTGGTGTTAAGATGCCTGGGGAGGGATCACAAGACATTGAAAATGGCCAAAAAGAAGTGTCATAGCACATCTTCACTGTTTAGAGATGGTCATTCCAGTTTGATGCAAATCATTGTTTTTTTTTTTGGTGCTGGGATTTTATGCATATAAATGGGGAGCCAGTTATTTTAGATGATCTATGGAATAGCTGTTTGAGTCTTCTATGGGTTTGACTAATGTAACTGTTGTCAATCTGTTGTGGACGATGTAAGGATACTTTAAATTATAGATGTATAGAGGTTACTAAATTTCAAAATAATCTTTCCTGGGCTTTTCTGATAGTGTGTTGTGGTGTTGTTGTTTTTTCCCACCCAAGGTGGATGAAAACCTGCCCCAACAGTTGAGATGATTGGTCAGGGTTAGGATATGAATAATAATATAGAAGCAGGATAGGGGCACCTGTTGTTGAGGTCTAATTTAAATCTACTGCAGATGTGGTTTGTATTTTAGTGAGAGGTGGAGCTATAGCTTGTTGCCTGTTCACCAGGTAACTGTATGATTAACCCAAGTTTCACTGTTCTCAGAGATGAGGCCCACTGTGAAATGGTCGGAATGGTGTCATCTCCATACTTAAAGAAAGACCTGTGATGGGATGTGACTTGATTCTTATATAATGAGAAGAACCAAGGAGAGAGTAGAACAGCCCTGCGGGGCTGCAGTGCTGAGGGTCGGGCGGGATGTTATTCTCCTTGACCCTCTATTGATGCAGCACTCTCTGTTATTTCTTTTCTTTTTGTTAAAGATGCCTCATGCTGCAGTTTTTGTGAGTAATAAATTCTGTTTGCCTCTGATAAGAGTGAGGCCTATGTTTACCAACAAGTGATGGTGAAATTTCCCACCTTCCAAATGTAAATATGTACTCTCCCACACTTCACTATCTCAGGGAGAGATAAAGAGGGGTAAAGAGAGACTGACAGTGACTTAAAGAGAGAGACCAGATTTGGGGTGCAAACAGTAGTTGAATAAGCTGACAGTGTGAGCACAGCTGATAGTGTTTAAATCATGCTATCTCCCTCCATAGGTCCTGCATTGTTCTCTACATCCTCTGGCTATGTTTAACAGCATAATTAGAGCTTATTTTACTTGAAAACACCAACGTTCTATACATTCTCATCTGCATGGCACCCATTTCCTGCCTTGACCAGACACTAGGAGAGATGTGGTTGGTTTTCATGGGATTTTCTTCATATTATGCCATAAATCATATCTTAAATGTTCATGTTCTGTAAACAACCATCTGTCTGTTGATTCTCTTGGTGACTAATCACAGACCCATTGTGATATTTTAACCTATAGCCATTTCATGAAAGCTTCTTAATTTGCAGTTCTAAGGATCAAGTGGCTCTGTCAGGCAAAAACTCCTCCAACCTACATATCAGTTCAAATATCTGGTTTATCTGGATGAAAGTTGGTAGTAAACATGAAAAATGAGTGACGTGTGGCAAAAAACACCGCAAATGCTATATACTAGCTCAAAAGTTTACACTGTGTCACTAAGTGTGCCAAGCCTTTAAAAAAAAATCCCAAAAGTTCTTAGTGCACCTATAAATACTCATAGGAGTGTTTTCTGGTCTGCAACTGAGCTAAATTTAGCCAACTCTAAGTACTTGGTTATGGTTAAGAAAGAATTGTGAACATGGTAAAAATCAATATTTACGCTTGTTAGGATGTGAACCACTGTCTCTGTTGTCAAAATTACACACATTGTACGCTATCATATAGGGATATACAACAAGTCTAAGGAACAAAATAGAACACAAAGGTTTTTCTATTTTTATGAGGGCATCTTTTGTCCTGGCATGATGAACTTATGAAGAAAAGATTTTATTAATTTAAACAAACAACAAAAGTGGGTTGTCAACTGATTGCAGGGTTGGCTGTTTGATCACCAGCCCCACTTGTCCATGTGCCAGAGTGTCCATGGGCAAGCCACTGAACCCTATGTTTCCTCACTTGTAAGTAGCTTTGGATAAAAAGCATCTGCCAAAAAATTGTAAAAAAGTCAAAAATTCATATGAAAGGGAATTTATCAAACCACAAAAAAACCTCTTGCCACACTAATTTCCAGTGCAGAATGTATCTGTATCTGTCACCAAGTTCTTGGGACTCTCATAATCACAACACAAACATGGCCTCAAAGGTCAGTAAATTGGATGACATGCCTTAAATCAGCTCTTTAGAGCCAAGCAAATGAGGCCAGCCTATCTTTGTGGAAGTGCATATGCTGGGTGAGTTAAGACTAAAAGTGTATAAAAAAACATCATCAACTAATTTCTCCAGAGCCATCTTTGAAGAAATGCATGTAGAACGTATTAGAAAACATTTATTTCAATAATCCCTTTTTGACTTTTTGATCGTAGTAACTGAATTTTGGGGACAATACACTATCCGGGGTAATGTGCTGATGTAAAGCAGGTAAACTGTCAACCATTTGGTAAGTAACACATAACACAAAAGTGCAGCTGAGGCTGATAGGAATGTCATTCAAGCCTATTTGGAAATACACCGGTTCACTCAACAAAATGTAACACGGACCTGATGGTAGCACTAAATAAAAGATATGGGTTTACAAAAGTAATTCAAATTAATCATGGGGGGGTATGAATGCATTTACCAAATTTCATGGCATTTCATCCAATAATTGTCAAGACATTTTACTCTGGACTGAAAATGTAAAACTCATGGTGGTACTAGTGCTAATTCTGTCAGCTATTTTCAGATTTACACTTTATTTTAGTCATGAGATAGTTTTAGTCGTATTTAGTCAACCTCACCCCTTTTATTTTCAATCAGTTTTTAGTCAACAAAACACTTCACATTTTTGTTTAGATTTAGACAAGATCTAGAATGAGCATCTTAGTCAAACTTCAGCAAACTGCTTTCAAATAAGATTTCAGCTAACTGATTTTAAAAATGAAGTCTGGAAAGACGACAGCAACAATATCTGCAAATCTGACTTTCTCTCAGACTAAATCCAATTTGCTAGCAAAGTAGCAATTTGTGGTGAGATGTTATAGATAATTTTACAATACTACCTTTAGTAGTTAGCTACATATGGCTTTTTAAGTAAAGTAACATTATTTAACACTTTAAGGTTACGTTACCTAAATTTCTGTCTGCTGGCCCTTAAGGTGTCTCTTCAGGTTTGAGGTTTCCTTCCCAGTGATTTTGTAGCTGCAGAGTTTCTTTCCCGATGGTTCTACACACTCACTTTTTCTCTTGCGACGTTATATATGAAGTGGGTCCAAATGTTTTCCCTTCACTGTATGTTATCTGTTCATAGCTAGGTCCAGTCCAGCACTTCTCAGATCATGGGTGCGCTGCTGTGCTGCTGGGATGCAGAATCAGAAGAAACATGATTCTACGGCTACACGGAGAAACATGAAGCTCAGCCATTTTAAAGCGCATTTAGAGGATGTCACAGTTTGACAAAAAAACTGCACTGTGTAATTTTGATTCCTCTTTTTTCCTCAACAAAAATATAGAGAGAATTTGGTAGAAGTCTTTTTTGTATCTAGTTTTTTCATCAATGATATTACATCTTGAAATAATCAAAGCTAGATTTCTTTGCTGTCCCATCATCGTCTCATCTTGGTCATGGAAAAAAAGGTCATTGACAAACATATTCAGTCATAGTTTTCATTAACATAACATAGATTTCGGTCTCAAGGTGGTGTGTGTAAATTTGTATGTATTCTGCCAAGTTCTCATCTCGCTCTTTGTTCCTTGAAGAAAACCTGGAGATTTGACTGGTGGACAGTGAATCTGCTGAAATTTGTGCTGTGGAAATATTTTAGTAATTTAAAATATTTTTAGACGTTCCTGGAGTTGATGTCCTGGGAGTTTGGTGCAGGCTGTGTTCATAGCAATGTCATGCTAGCATGCATAAAGCCTGTTGTCACCTCCTCTAAGGAGGTTATATGATCACCTGTGTCTGTTTGTTGGTTTGTTTAATTGTTAGCAGGATTATGCTAAAAGTACTGAACCAAATTTCAATGAACTTGGTGGAGAGATGGGCTGTGGACCAGGGAAGAACCCATTACATTTTGGGGCAAATCTGAATCATTTACAATGAATTTGAATATTTCCTTCTGAAGTCTGGTATATACTCATTGATATTTGCCTTGATGGAGGTTTGCACTCTACTGAGTATATTTTCTAGTCATACCTGTTATTATTACACATAATTTTAAACATGTTATTATTTTACAAATTGCTCATAAAAAGGATTCAGTAACCCCAGCCTGATAAAACTACTTGTCACAGATGTCAGTTACAACATTAAAACATTAAAAAACCTAGAAGAAAGTGTGTCCTGTGTGGCATCTAATTTCACTGGCTAAAAACATATAGATCTCTCTCTAGAGACTTGTATGTTCTGAGAGGGACAGGTCAAGTTAAAATTGTCAATATCAATACCAGATATTACTAATCAGTGCTTGTAGTAATGGAGCCACACTGGATGCTCAATAGTTGATCAGAATGTGTAGCCTATTATTTCAGGCTGGTCTGGTAACAGTGCTCTTATGTTCTTCAGTTCTTCTTCATCATCTAACATCCCATTCAGCTCAATCATCTTTCCTTTCTCCATTATGTTCAATGCTGTAAATGTCAATATCAGGAAGAGTGGACAAATGATTTCAGTCAACACCCCCAACACACACACACACACACACACACACACACACACACACACACATACTTGTTTTTCTAATGTTAGAGGGCCCCCCTTTTTTTACCCTTTAGTGGGATCCACCCTTTCCCATTGTTCTACAGCTCTACAAAAAATCAGGCAAGACAAAAAAAAATTCCTAATCCCAAATATCACTTAAATGAAACAGAATTCAAAACTTTTTTCCAAAAAGGATTTTAGTCCCTAATGGGGCTCTTGTTCCAACATTCACAACTTTTGGGGTCCACTTTCACACACATTAATATTTCTAGTTTTCATTAGTTGGCAGGGACCAAAGTTACTATCTAAAGACATTAATGTTCTATTGTTGGTCCTTGATTACCGAAGGCACTGCAGGACTACATCAAGGCTTCTAATTAACAGGCTCTACATCGTGCATCTTGTCTCTTTCCCCTTTACACCAAACAATTCAAATCCCTAGTTATCTCAGTCACTGCCGTGTTTGACCTAAACTTAAAGAAAGATCATCATTAGGTAGACAGGCAGTAATATGGTTCTCAAATAATGACCTCCAGCTCAACACTTTCCCACCCTTCCAAATCAACGAGACCCCAAATCCCATTTTGGGGTAACGACGTTCTTTCTGGGGCTAACCATAAGTAATATTTGACTCAGAAGTTTGTGTGAAATAAACTCTTTACAACATACTTTGTCCTCAATGTGCTGAATTTATTTATAGCATAAATTTTTGAGGACTGATTAAAGTAAAATAAAATGTAAGAAATTCAAAAAGTTGTGAGAAACAGCATTCCCTCCATTTTCCAAAACTAATCATATCTGCCATTATATATTAACCTGAGTCTATACCTCGACATTTCTGTCCTAAACATTTAATGAAAAAAGAAAGAACCTTAACAGGACAACGCAAGGAAAACTTGATTAAACCTTTGTATGTGGATGTATGTATTGTGTGCATGTATGTTCCACCCTGGATGATAAGGAAAAGCATGGGAAGACGTGAAAAAAGTGTGTTCAAATATGTAGGCTTGTGGCAAGGCACCTAAATACAGAGATGCAACCTACTGGAACAAAGAACAACAATGCTTTTTTTATTCTCTAAGGCATCCCACATATGAAATGGATTCTTGCATTATGAAATTACGTTTAAAATACATGACATGTAGCTGCATCGTATCCCTTTCAGCTTTGTGTTATTTTGCCTTATTTTTAAATTATTTATGGAGTGTTACACAATATCTGTCAATTTAACCAATTCTGCAGTAAAATAATTTACAAGAATCCATTTCATATGTCTGAGACTTTAGAGAATATAAAAAAAATCTCAAGTACTACAGCCCTTTTTGGGTCCTCCCTCTAGCCTAGTGCTACTATCCCTGTTGGGTGAAGAACTTTTACTGCCATTTTCTTCTCATTGCAGTAATTCGATTTTTGATGAAGTATTTAACTGCTTTCCAGTCTCGGTTTACTAGGGCTTGAGGTTCTTCAGTAATGCAGCGTTGACAGTCCATTTTCCCTGGAACTTCATTCCTCAGTATGAATTTTCTTAAATGCTTTTCTACAGCAGCACATTCCTCTGGTGTCCAGCTTCTTTTGACCGCAGGTTGTTTACCTAAGTAGGTATAAAAGAACATGGTTTGATCACATCGGTAATACATTGCAGCAAATTGTATGTGTTACTGAATTGAACAGTAATATACTGTCAAAGCAGTCACAGCATCTACATGGTCAACAACATGGAACTAATGCATGAGAACTGCAAGGAAATGATGAGGGAGTGAAGTAGATGCAGGTGAGCTGCCTAGCTGTTTGCCTCTGTTAACAGAGACTCCATAGTTTATTCCTTCACTGATAAACCTGGTCACATCTTGATGTATGATGTAGGCCTACATATACCCCACTGAACTGAACCGACAGGATAATTTATATCTAATGATTTAGGCCAGGAACCTCACAAAAGGTAGAAAACTGAAATGATTATTTCAAAATGCACACCAAAAGAAACCCGGCTTGGTATATATGAATGATATAGGCTTACACAATGTGCAAAAATTTAAGAAATCTTTTCTATCACAAATATCAAATTAAACACAAGAAGAGTGAGACAGAAGAGAAGGGAGAGAGAGAAAATGAATGCTTTCTGATAGGCAGCTCTTTGTTATCAATAAGGAGACCTAATGAAAGTTTGAATGTCAAATTTCTATCCATTTTGTCTAACACTCAGAAATATAATTTCTATTCACATGGCTATACTGATCCCTGGGATACTCTGTTAGGCCTATTTAGCATCCAGATATGTGCTTTTATAATGATAGTTTAATCTAAATAATATTCAGGAAGTCAATTAACCATTTTAATCAATGGTTGTAGTAAGGATCTGGATAATAAATGAGGGCTCTGGCCAAAAACGGTTGTGAACCACTATTGTAAACTCACCTCTCTTTTTTGCTGACTTTCTATGGTTTTGGTTGTATGATGTGGAGGTACATTCTTGCATGGAGGGCACACTGACCTCATCCTCTACGCCCCCTGCTTCTGGCATACTGGATTCTGGGTACAGAAAAAAAGTTCACTCAAATATACAAGACAGATAAAGCCACTAAAATATGAAGTAGCTGTTAGTAAAGTTTGCCTGATTATTATTTTGATCATGCACAACTTTTCTTGGCATAGTGACAGCAATCAGTTTGCAGTGATCAAGGGTATAGATTTTAAGAAAACAATATAATATATTGCATGTGTGTTTCTTAAAAATGAACAGAACAGAAATGAATCATCAATCTGCTTTGCTCTTCTAAACTCACCTCCCTTATTTGCTGAACAATATGAGTTTAGAGTCATTTCACATTGTTTTAAGCTCTACAATATAGTGGCAAACAGTGCAGGTTTAACTTCTGGAAAATGGATATAATATAGCTTCATTAAACTAGAAAACATCTGTAGATTGACTTAATTTTGATTGACAGGGAGCACCTGACAGGTTACTATGGCTGAAAACCTGCTAAGGATACCCCAATCAACTGAATTCTCATCTGAAAAATACTGGAATTATTCTATTAACCATTCATGTATTCCTGAAAATAGTCAATAAGCAGGGAAGCTTGCAGACATTCAATGCACATAATGCACATGCAGTGGTCAGAAATATTCATATGCAATAACTGAACATTCATAACCAATTTAAAACCAATAAATCACACATACCTTCCATGTCCTCTTGCGAACACCCATCCATGTCCTCTTGCAGACACCCATCCATGTCCTCTTGCAGACACCCATCCATGTCCTCTTGCAGACACCCATCCATGTCCTCATGCAGACACTCATCCATGTCAACAGTCTCTAAAATGGTAAATGATAGAATATGAATAAGTTGGAAACCTGAAACTGTTGTGATAACTGGGACAAGAGTATACACACATACTACACAGACAGCTAAATTGGTTAACTAAAATTGTGTAGTTATAGTCAAACTATGTCCAAGATAAAACTTAACTTTTCATCAGTATCTTAATTGAATTGATAATTAATGATTTGGCTTTTATAAATAAAATTGAATTTTACAAGCCTCCCTTTCATTCATAAAATAAAACACCAAGGTTTAGCTGACCTTGTTGACTGTTTGACTTTTTCACTTTTTCTTACTTTTAAGTTCCAATATACGAATTCAGCCCACTAGATATCACACTAAAGCATCAGTATCTCAGACCAAAGTATATGGGCAAGTTGGGCAAGTGTTGGGAAACACAGTAGGGATCAACAAAGCAATTCTCTTTCCTGGATCAGTCAATCTCTCACACTCAAGATTAATTCATGCGAAACATTCACAGAGCTGAGAGGAATACAAACAGCATTAGGACTTTTAATTAGGCCAAAAGTTGTTTTTAAATAAACGTATCTTTACCTTGTATTATTTTCACATGAGGACAGTTTTAGCTTCAGCAGCTAACTAGCTAACATGATGATGAAGATCAGACAGGTAATCTCTGTCTGCATCCAAAGGAGGAAAATTAAGTGGCAGCCACAAGACAAGGGCTTTAATTCTCCAATAGTCTTTTCTTGCAGTTATCAGCTGGTTAAATCTTGTTTTACAATGTTGGCTGAAAACCGCAGTGTAACTAGAGCTCCACCTTTACCAAACCAAGCAGCTCCACTGCACTGGAGCTGCACCCCAGCACCTTTCACTAGCTGATAACTGTGGGAACAGACAGTAAGAAAGTTAAAGAGCTACAGGATGAACTTTGAAGAGGCTGCCATGGAAAAAGACAAGAGAATTCCTGCAGGTCATTCTCTGAATCTGCATCTGTAAGCTCCTATTAACTGCTGAAGCTAAAACTGTCTTCATGTGAAAATAAACCAAGTGAAACAGACAGAATTATTTAAAAACACTCATTTAAATGTTGTTGCACTATTTATTCTTCCTCTCAGCCCTTTGTTGGTTCAGATATCAACACATACGTGAGGCAGCGACATCATTCTGTGCTTCGGTCACCATTCCTCCCTATATCTTCACATGGCAAAGGTTTTTGCTGATATCTATCAAGGCTGAATGATGTATAATGCCCCTTTAAAATATAATAAAGCTTACCGTTCACATCAAGTTTGATTTCATCCAAACTCTTCCCTTTGTATTCTCCTAGCCGTCCCTGCTCCAATGCCAGGAGAACTTTGCTTATTTTAGCTAGCTGGAGGGTGCCTTCTGGAAGTCGGTAGTGCTTTCTGTGGACGTCAATGTTATGCCCAAGGAAATCTGCCAACTGGTCAAGTTCTGTAGTCTTGAGATTCAAAACGGTTGAGAGGGTAGCAATGTGCTTCCTGAGTTTTGTCGAGGTTAGTGCTTTGGGATTTTGAGATCACCACATTCATTCACAAACTGCCTTATGCAGTCGGAACCCCTGAGGTAATGGACAGATTGCGGCAATGCAAACAAGTATCCATTTTCATTCAGCACCCACATTCTTCTCGCTTCTCAGTCAGACTATCAAGCGATTCCCTCATGAGTGGGGTGAGGAGAACAGAACTTTCCTTCCCGCTTTCCTACTATAGTTCGTACAAAATGTTTGCAAAGCTTGCTGCTCAAGTGCAGTAAGGGCCAAGTTGACATCCTCATGCGTTTCTGATGTGTCCTTTGATAAATACACAGACAAGGGCATTCGAAACCTCTCCTGCTCTCCGGTTGAAGAGGATAACTTGTGCCAGGGTCACTTTAGCAAGGTCTTTCCAGTTTGAGGCGAAGACTCTTCTTTGAGGGCATTCAAGTGTTGCTGCTGTTTCTCGGACAAATGGCAATGGAGATTTTGAACATCCTGCGTTAATGGTAGGAGTTGAGGAGAATTCCATTTGGTCTGGTCAAGTTGAGTTAGTGCTTGGCCTGCAATGTCAAATTTCAACTTTCTTGGTAAGCTGTATGAATTCCTCAGCATCTTGAACAGTTTGTTTTTCTTTCATCTTCAATCCTTCAGACTTGATAAACATGGCCAAGAATGCAAGCTGTGTCCAACTTTTCGAGCAAGAGATGGACATTGATATTTGCCACTTTCATCACTGAAACCAGCAAGGCGTCTTGCAGCAGTGACAACATGACCATACTTTTCAGGTTTTATGAGTTCTTTGATAGTCTTAACAGTTTCAACTTTGTTTGCTTCCAGCACCAGTCTGCCAAGCTCTCTCAGTTTTTGTCGAATATATTGGTGTTGGCTGATTATCTTCACATTCTTGTTAAACAGTCTATACCCATACTCTAGAATACAGCGGTCTTGTTTAATAGCAACTGCAATCTTGTCTTGATTCATATCACTTAAGAACTTCCAGTATGCATCGCTTAACCCAGTTGGGGCAGGTTCAGCAAAAGCACACAATGCTTGGACTCTTGTTTTTCCTGGCTTAGATGCCTTACCCTCAGGCCTGAATTTACAGAATTTAAAATGTTGCCACAACGATTTTTTTTGAACAATCCATAGCAGTGAATACAATGCATAAATCCTTGTCCTTCAGTTTTTTATTTGGTTGCTTCCATGGGATGAGTTGGCCTTTCTGGCTGCCCAAAACATCACTATTATGTCCAAAGTTACCCTTATTTCGTATATAGTCCAACTGCAGTCGTCTTTCTTTTGAGTTCTTTGGCAAACTAAATGCTTTTGCAACATCAACCTTGTCACTGTGTCGCCACAAGTGTCTTGACATTTTCTGGACTACGACTCCACAATAGAAGCAGTGATGTTTCTTGTTATATCTTCTGGAACCATCCTCCTTCCTTAAAACCGGATTAACAAAACAGATGGCTCCCCTTCAAGGGCATTGAAACACTTGCATCCTTGTTAGTATTTGTTTGCGCCATTTTCTCTTCATTCTCATCAGCTCTGCTATTAGGACATAATTGTGTGAAGTCATGACTTGTTTCAAAGCTTCTGCTCTGACTGGACTCAAACTGGTTCTGACTGGAAGACTTGCTTCTGCTCTGACTGGAAGACTTGATTCTGCTCTGACTTGAAAACTTGCTTCTGCTCTGACTGGACTCAAACTGGTTCTGACTGGAAAACTTGCTTTTGCTCTGACTTGAAGACTTGCCTTTTCTCTGACTGGAAGACTTGATTCTGCTCTGACTCGATGACTTGCTTCTGATCTGACTGGACTCGAACTGGCTCTGGATGGAAGACTGGCTTCTGCTCTGACTAGCAGATGCAATTTTTTTCTTTTTTTTATTTTTCGGGGATAAATCCAAGGTGCTGTCACTGTCTGTACTTTCCTCTTTGGGATTTGGAACATACTCATCTTCACTATCTACGCTTGAGTCATCTGATCCTACAAGACTCTGTTGAATCTTTAAAGAAAAAAAAAAGTTAATAATTCAACTTCCATATTATAGTATTAAGTATCAACAACTGACTACACTCTTGACTGTCTACTGCATGTTGGGATAAAGAACATTCTATGGGGGGCTATGTGACATTCAGGGCGCTTTCAGTCCAAGTGCATTTACAATGCACAGATATACTCTGAAGTTATTTTAGACTAAGGAACTAAAAACAAATGTAGAGTGAAGCCTAAAAAACACACACCCCTGGCATAAATCTAATTGTATATTTGAAGAAATAATACTGAAAACAAAAAAGATGCTATTTAAACGGTAGCACCACCAAAAATTAAAACACAGCTTGATAACAAAAACAGAATACATGCTCATTGAGCAGTGCAAACACCAACATCAATCCAAAAAGTGACATTTCCAGACCATCAATAAATACATACTTTTCTTCTCTGAGAGGGAAAATTATGTTTGAATTGTGCAAAAATACCAACAGTGGAACTACATTGATGCTATGAAATTTTCTCATCATGGGTAGGATTTTTAACAATATGACGGACGATATGATATTGCACAACCATAATGCCTCATCTATATGCATATCTGGCACTCTAGTTAGTGAACATGGTGTTGAATTTTGGTGCTACCCTTTAAGTGATGACAAGAGGGAAGTAAAAAGAATAAGGGAGGTAAAAAAAAAGAGGCTTACAGGGTGGCAACAGCCTCTCCTTGGCCTTCCCAGAGCCACTTCTGACATAGAAATGGAAGAGCCGTCTGTGCTGTCATCACTTGAATCATAGAGAGCCTCAGAAAAATCTGGAACTCTATCCATCTGCAAAAAGGGAGTTATGTCAAGGTATAGTTGTCCATTTTTGATTACATTCTATTAAAATCAATCAAAAGGGATGGATTCCTTAAACAACTTGCCTATCAACATTTCACTGAAAATCAAAGTATGTGAGGCATACCAGAATGTTTTGCGTCCTCTTTTGAGAAACTTCTTCGCTGTGTGGAGTCAAACTTTGGTCTTTAATACAGTCCTCATCAGTTTCGTCGCTTTCGGAATAGTCCACTAGTGAAAACCCTTTGACAGTAAACATCTAAATAGAATTTATTAAAAAAAAATAGTATGAGGAGGTAATTACTACTTAAGAAATTCGCTTGTGTGAAAACTGTTTCTGAATTACCATTACCAAAAACTTGAGAGGCATTATATTTTCATAGAGCTATCAGCAAGTCTCACAACATATAAGGGGCTACAGTGGATCACATTCACCATACCCTTTTTAATTATATATCAGCTCAGGAAGTGTAACATTATGATTGTAATAACATGAATTTAGACACTGTCAGGTGTTGCCCTAATGTTATAAACTCACTAACAGTCACATCCACACGGGGGGCCCCCAAACGTTTATAAACTAGAAACGTATGAGTGTGTAACATCCTGAAATTTTCATCTAACATCCAAAAATACGAGAGGGCCCCATAAAGTCCACACTAGAAACAAGCGAGTGTGTGATGTCAACTGGACACTACCACATCACCCAATGAGTAATCCTGACTGAAAAGCTGTATCAGAAAAATGGGATCACCTTCCTATCTTTGTAATGGAACTACACTATGTACAAGTAAACATCAATAGTTTGTGATGACTGTTTTACATTACTCCATTACCTCTGAGCTACTATGAGCTCTCTTTGAATCCTCTTGGGAAGTAAGATCTGTAGGGAAAGTCTCACTTTCTACTGCCACAGCAGGAGCCTGCTTGTTTGTCACCTGGAATTCAGATAAAATACAAGAACACATTAAGAACTTATAGAAATCATGTACTATATTAGGAGATATTCACAAGTTAGAAAAGGTTAGTTCATGGGAAACTGTTCATGAAACAGCATTTAAGTTAAAATTAAATGAGAGGCATGATTTTCATAGAGCTATCAGCAAGTCTCACAACATATAAGGGGCTACAGTGGATCACATTCACCATACCCTTTTTAATTAAATATCAGCTCAGGAAGTGTAACATTATGAATGTAATAACATGAATTTAGACACTGTCAGGTGTTGCCCTAATGTTATAAACTCACTAACAGTCACATCCACACGGGGGGCCCCCAAACGTTTATAAACTAGAAACGTATGAGTGTGTAACATCCTGAAATTTTCATCTAACATCCAAAAATACGTGAGGGCCCCATAAAGTCCACACTAGAAACAAGCAAGTGTGTGATGTCAACTGGACACTACCACATCACCCAATGAGTAAATCACCTGGAATTCAGATAAAATACAAGAATACATTAAGAACTGATAAAACATTAAGAACTGATAGAAATCATGTACTGTATTAGGAGATATTCACAAGTTAGAAAAGGTTAGTTCATGGGAAACTGTTTATGAAACAGCATTTAAGTTAAAATTAAATGAGAGGCTTGATTTTCATAGAGCTATCAGCAAGTCTCACAACATATAAGGGGCTACAGTGGATCACATTCACCATACCCTTTTTAATTAAATATCAGCTCAGGAAGTGTAACATTATGAATGTAATAACATGAATTTAGACACTGTCAGGTGTTGCCCTAATGTTATAAACTCACTAACAGTCACATCCACACGGGGGGCCCCCAAACGTTTATAAACTAGAAACGTATGAGTGTGTAACATCCTGAAATTTTCATCTAACATCCAAAAATACGTGAGGGCCCCATGAAGTCAACACTAGAAACAAGCGAGTGTGTGATGTCAACTGGACACTACCACATCACCCAATGAGTAATCCTGACTGAAAAGCTGTATCAGAAAAAATGGGATCACCTTCCTATCTTTGTAATGGAACTACATTATGTACAAGTAAACATCAATAGTTTGTGATGACTGTTTTTACATTACTCCATTACCTCTGAGCTACTATGAGCTCTCTTTGAATCCTCTTGGGAAGTAAGATCTGTAGGGAAAGTCTCACTTTCTACTGCCACAGCAGGAGCCTGCTTGTTTGTCACCTGGAATTCAGATAAAATACAAGAACACATTAAGAACTGATAGAAATCATGTACTGTATTAGGAGATATTCACAAGTTAGAAAAGGTTAGTTCATGGGAAACTGTTTATGAAACAGCATTTAAGTTAAAATTAAATGAGAGGCATGATTTTCATAGAGCTATCAGCAAGTCTCACAACATATAAGGGCTACAGTGGATCACATTCACCATACCCTTTTAATTAAATATCAGCTCAGGAAGTGTAACATTATGAATGTAATAACATGAATTTAGACACTGTCAGGTGTTGCCCTAATGTTATAAACTCACTAACAGTCACATCCACAGGGGGCCCCCAAACGTTTATAAACTAGAAACGTGGATGAGTGTGTAACATCCTGAAATTTTGATCTAACATCCAAAAATACGTGAGGGCCCCATGAAGTCAACACTAGAAACAAGCGAGTGTGTGATGTCAACTGGACACTACCACATCACCCAATGAGTAAATCACCTGGAATTCAGATAAAATACAAGAACACATTAAGAACTGATAAAACATTAAGAACTGATAGAAATCATGTACTGTATTAGGAGATATTCACAAGTTAGAAAAGGTTAGTTCATGGGAAACTGTTTATGAAACAGCATTTAAGTTAAAATTAAATGAGAGGCTTGATTTTCATAGAGCTATCAGCAAGTCTCACAACATATAAGGGGCTACAGTGGATCACATTCACCATACCCTTTTTAATTAAATATCAGCTCAGGAAGTGTAACATTATGAATGTAATAACATGAATTTAGACACTGTCAGGTGTTGCCCTAATGTTATAAACTCACTAACAGTCACATCCACACGGGGGGCCCCCAAACGTTTATAAACTAGAAACGTATGAGTGTGTAACATCCTGAAATTTTCATCTAACATCCAAAAATACGAGAGGGCCCCATAAAGTCCACACTAGAAACAAGCGAGTGTGTGATGTCAACTGGACACTACCACATCACCCAATGAGTAATCCTGACTGAAAAGCTGTATCAGAAAAAATGGGATCACCTTCCTATCTTTGTAATGGAACTACACTATGTACAAGTAAACATCAATAGTTTGTGATGACTGTTTTTACATTACTCCATTACCTCTGAGCTACTATGAGCTCTCTTTGAATCCTCTTGGGAAGTAAGATCTGTAGGGAAAGTCTCACTTTCTGCACTGCCACAGCAGGAGCCTGCTTGTTTGTCACCTGGAATTCAGATAAAATACAAGAACACATTAAGAACTGATAGAAATCATGTACTGTATTAGGAGATATTCACAAGTTAGAAAAGGTTAGTTCATGGGAAACTGTTTATGAAACAGCATTTAAGTTAAAATTAAATGAGAGGCATGATTTTCATAGAGCTATCAGCAAGTCTCACAACATATAAGGGGCTACAGTGGATCACATTCACCATACCCTTTTAATTAAATATCAGCTCAGGAAGTGTAACATTATGAATGTAATAACATGAATTTAGACACTGTCAGGTGTTGCCCTAATGTTATAAACTCACTAACAGTCACATCCACACGGGGGGCCCCCAAACGTTTATAAACTAGAAACGTATGAGTGTGTAACATCCTGAAATTTTGATCTAACATCCAAAAAATACGTGAGGGCCCCATGAAGTCAACACTAGAAACAAGCGAGTGTGTGATGTCAACTGGACACTACCACATCACCCAATGAGTAATCCTGACTGAAAAGCTGTATCAGAAAAAATGGGATCACCTTCCTATCTTTGTAATGGAACTACATTATGTACAAGTAAACATCAATAGTTTGTGATGACTGTTTTTACATTACTCCATTACCTCTGAGCTACTATGAGCTCTCTTTGAATCCTCTTGGGAAGTAAGATCTGTAGGGAAAGTCTCACTTTCTACTGCCACAGCAGGAGCCTGCTTGTTTGTCACCTGGAATTCAGATAAAATACAAGAACACATTAAGAACTGATAGAAATCATGTACTGTATTAGGAGATATTCACAAGTTAGAAAAGGTTAGTTCATGGGAAACTGTTTATGAAACAGCATTTAAGTTAAAATTAAATGAGAGGCATGATTTTCATAGAGCTATCAGCAAGTCTCACAACATATAAGGGGCTACAGTGGATCACATTCACCATACCCTTTTTAATTAAATATCAGCTCAGGAAGTGTAACATTATGAATGTAATAACATGAATTTAGACACTGTCAGGTGTTGCCCTAATGTTATAAACTCACTAACAGTCACATCCACACGGGGGGCCCCCAAACGTTTATAAACTAGAAACGTAGTGTGTAACATCCTGAAATTTTGATCTAACATCCAAAAAATACGTGAGGGCCCCATGAAGTCAACACTAGAAACAAGCGAGTGTGTGATGTCAACTGGACACTACCACATCACCCAATGAGTAAATCACCTGGAATTCAGATAAAATACAAGAACACATTAAGAACTGATAAAACATTAAGAACTGATAGAAATCATGTACTGTATTAGGAGATATTCACAAGTTAGAAAAGGTTAGTTCATGGGAAACTGTTTATGAAACAGCATTTAAGTTAAAATTAAATGAGAGGCATGATTTTCATAGAGCTATCAGCAAGTCTCACAACATATAAGGGGCTACAGTGGATCACATTCACCATACCCTTTTTAATTATATATCAGCTAAGGAAGTGTAACATTATGACTGTAATAACATGAATTTAGACACTGTCAGGTGTTGCCCTAATGTTATAAACTCACTAACAGTCACATCCACACGGGGGGCCCCCAAACGTTTATAAACTAGAAATGTATGAGTGTGTAACATCCTGAAATTTTCATCTAACATCCAAAAATACGTGAGGGCCCCATGAAGTCAACACTAGAAACAAGCGAGTGTGTGATGTCAACTGGACACTACCACATCACCCAATGAGTAATCCTGACTGAAAAGCTGTATCAGAAAAAATGGGATCACCTTCCTATCTTTGTAATGGAACTACATTATGTACAAGTAAACATCAATAGTTTGTGATGACTGTTTTTACATTACTCCATTACCTCTGAGCTACTATGAGCTCTCTTTGAATCCTCTTGGGAAGTAAGATCTGTAGGGAAAGTCTCACTTTCTACTGCCACAGCAGGAGCCTGCTTGTTTGTCACCTGGAATTCAGATAAAATACAAGAACACATTAAGAACTGATAGAAATCATGTACTGTATTAGGAGATATTCACAAGTTAGAAAAGGTTAGTTCATGGGAAACTGTTTATGAAAAAGCATTTAAGTTAAAATTAAATGAGAGGCATGATTTTCATAGAGCTATCAGCAAGTCTCACAACATATAAGGGGCTACAGTGGATCACATTCACCATACCCTTTTAATTAAATATCAGCTCAGGAAGTGTAACATTATGAATGTAATAACATGAATTTAGACACTGTCAGGTGTTGCCCTAATGTTATAAACTCACTAACAGTCACATCCACACGGGGGCCCCAAACGTTTATAAACTAGAAACGTATGAGTGTGTAACATCCTGAAATTTTGATCTAACATCCAAAAATACGTGAGGGCCCATGAAGTCCACACTAGAAACAAGCGAGTGTGTGATGTCAACTGGACACTACCACATCACCCAATGAGTAATCCTGACTGAAAAGCTGTATCAGAAAAATGGGATCACCTTCCTATCTTTGTAATGGAACTACATTATGTACAAGTAAACATCAATAGTTTGTGATGACTGTTTTACACATTACTCCATTACCTCTGAGCTACTATGAGCTCTCTTTGAATCCTCTTGGGAAGTAAGATCTGTAGGGAAAGTCTCACTTTCTACTGCCACAGCAGGAGCCTGCTTGTTTGTCACCTGGAATTCAGATAAAATACAAGAACACATTAAGAACTGATAGAAATCATGTACTGTATTAGGAGATATTCACAAGTTAGAAAAGGTTAGTTCATGGGAAACTGTTTATGAAAAAGCATTTAAGTTAAAATTAAATGAGAGGCATGATTTTCATAGAGCTATCAGCAAGTCTCACAACATATAAGGGGCTACAGTGGATCACATTCACCATACCCTTTTTAATTAAATATCAGCTCAGGAAGTGTAACATTATGAATGTAATAACATGAATTTAGACACTGTCAGGTGTTGCCCTAATGTTATAAACTCACTAACAGTCACATCCACGGGGGGCCCCAAACGTTTATAAACTAGAAACGTATGAGTGTGTAACATCCTGAAATTTTGATCTAACATCCAAAAATACGTGAGGGCCCCATGAAGTCCACACTAGAAACAAGCGAGTGTGTGATGTCAACTGGACACTACCACATCACCCAATGAGTAATCCTGACTGAAAAGCTGTATCAGAAAAAATGGGATCACCTTCCTATCTTTGTAATGGAACTACATTATGTACAAGTAAACATCAATAGTTTGTGATGACTGTTTTTACATTACTCCATTACCTCTGAGCTACTATGAGCTCTCTTTGAATCCTCTTGGGAAGTAAGATCTGTAGGAAAGTCTCACTTTCTACTGCCACAGCAGGAGCCTGCTTGTTTGTCACCTGGAATTCAGATAAAATACAAGAACACATTAAGAACTGATAGAAATCATGTACTATATTAGGAGATATTCACAAGTTAGAAAAGGTTAGTTCATGGGAAACTGTTTATGAAACAGCATTTAAGTTAAAATTAAATGAGAGGCATGATTTTCATAGAGCTATCAGCAAGTCTCACAACATATAAGGGGCTACAGTGGATCACATTCACCATACTTTTTAATTAAATATCAGCTCAGGAAGTGTAACATTATGAATGTAATAACATGAATTTAGACACTGTCAGGTGTTGCCCTAATGTTATAAACTCACTAACAGTCACATCCACACGGGGGGCCCCCAAACGTTTATAAACTAGAAACGTATGAGTGTGTAACATCCTGAAATTTTCATCTAACATCCAAAAATACGTGAGGGCCCCATAAAGTCCACACTAGAAACAAGCGAGTGTGTGATGTCAACTGGACACTACCACATCACCCAATGAGTAATCCTGACTGAAAAGCTGTATCAGAAAAATGGGATCACCTTCCTATCTTTGTAATGGAACTACACTATGTACAAGTAAACATCAATAGTTTGTGATGACTGTTTTACATTACTCCATTACCTCTGAGCTACTATGAGCTCTCTTTGAATCCTCTTGGGAAGTAAGATCTGTAGGAAAGTCTCACTTTCTACTGCCACAGCAGGAGCCTGCTTGTTTGTCACCTGGAATTCAGATAAAATACAAGAACACATTAAGAACTGATAGAAATCATGTACTGTATTAGGAGATATTCACAAGTTAGAAAAGGTTAGTTCATGGGAAACTGTTTATCAGAGTTTATAAGAGAGAAATATAAGAGTAGCTGTACTAGTCAGAACATTTTTACACACTCTAAATTCTTAAAAAAAAAAAAAAATTCTAACTGACCTTTTACGCCATGGCCACTTTGAATCACCGTAGTTGTAATCAATTTCATTACCTATTTCTATTTTCTTCACAGCAAATAGGCACAAATGTGGCGTGTTGTTTACCATGACTTTTTTCATGGTGCAGTTTGGAGACCTGTGGTTGTCATTAACTAATCTTCCAAGGGTTCCATCTTCTTTGGATGCATCAATACTAAAGGGTATAAGAAAACTACCCATTAAACTTTGAACTGCTTAAATATGGAATTTCATAAAGTGTATCTTCACAGTTTTACCGGAAGAGCCATTTAAAATATATAGCATATCAAATCTAATGGTATGGCATGTGATGGGAGAAAGTCTTGATACAGATAAAGCTCTTTTCATTAGCTTAAAATGTCAAGCGATATCAGTGAAAGCTGAAGTTACAAATTAAAACTGATTCAATGGAAATAACTGTTGTGATCCACCGAGCATGTGTGATTAAAAGATGTTCCTGCTTTCATTCAAACATCAACAATTCAAAATACTGTTTCATGTCTTAATTTCCATAATCTCTACAAAACATGTGACTTTACATGCTTACCACCAGTGACGTTTCTGCCATTCAAATTCAAAAAGAAATGTACTCTCTAGTTCTGAGTAGTGTCTTGACCGGCATTCTTCCACTGATATAAGTTCACCCCTATACTCCAAGACAAAAGCACCTGGTTCGATAGGCTGAGTAGCAAACACTCCTCTTCCTACAAGGAAATTTAGTTAAATATACATTGAATTAGAACATTTAGTTGTCTTAACCTTTAACATACAGTATGACCCACCACTTGCAAATTAAATGTAGTACAACCAATACAAAATTATGTTATAGCCTATTGCCTTTAAAACCAACATAAACTGGAGCCAGAGATTCAGTGTAATATCAAAATGTAGCCACTTTCATAGCCCTTTAGGATATGCCAATACAACCTTTAATCATTTTTTTCAACTGCAAAGATAGCCATTTATAATTTATTAAGACAGGATGTGACACAGGCAATATGCCACTGTAAGAAGAGCAGTTAAGTTTATTTCACCTAAGTTTACTGTAAAAATTTATAATAGAAGCCTTGCTTATGTATACTTTCCTATACCTGGCTGTAATGGATTTTACAGATATCTGCTCCTGACATGTAGCCTAAATACTTTTTTTATTCTTTATGTGTATGTAAATACATAGTGCTTAAAAATGCAATTGTGTCATATGCTGCCTCGTACCTTTGTTAGCATCAATAAATCTTTCCATAAATCCTGGCTTATCCCTTGAAGACAGAATAAATGATGTTGCATCATCAATAGGCCGTATCCTTGACTTCCTTTTGAACATTATGGCTCTGTGAAAAGAATTTTTAAATAATTTCACAGATAGACACAAGAAAACAAAAAAACAAATTCCTCAACAACAAATTCAACAAGTTCCTCTATCTCAACAAGCTCCTCCCTCTCTTACAGAGCCAGACATGCTATTTCATGTCATCATTTATGCAGTCCATATCAAAGCTTGTATCAAAGCATAAGTATTAGTGAAGGTTTTCTGTTAGAATCAAAGTCTTGATTTGAGTTTAGTCACTTCTTTTTGCCCTTACATTCAAATATAACATTCAATTGACTGTGCATTGTACATACAACCAACCATACAATTTTTTTTCCTGTACTGTACATAAAACCATCATATATACACTAACATTTCTAAACTCTGTCCATTTCACCTCTATATATAGCATTTAATATATTTTATGTACATAAAAATGTGTATATATATAATATTATCCAGTGTCAAAAACACTGCAAACACTGTAAGATACAGCACCACTTATGCTGTATATGCTTCGTAAATCTGCACTCTCTGTACAAAATACTATTCTTTTGCAGCTCTGATTTATGCTAACTGCATTTCATTGACTTTATACATGTATTTGTGAAATGAAAATTTAATCTAATCTAATCTAATCTAAATAACACAGCATCATCACCCCCAGTTCAGAATATAATTACTGTATGTTCTACTTGCAAGTGAAGCGGATTAGATGCAGTCAACTCTTAAAAGATAAACAACTCAGCTCCCCCAAACTATAGCTAACTTTTAGCAGGTAGTGATCTGATGCTAACTGTTAGCAGCTAGCGCCACATTAACATTTATTAAATACCATTTTTTTGCGCACCAGTTGCAAGACACCGGTTACCGAGGACGAAACAAAACCAATGAAAACATTCAAACTCCCAAAAAAATAAACTTACCTGTTGCTCATACGAAGACATCTGTGCCTTGGTGCAGGAAAAACGAAAAGTGCAGAGTCACGTCGGAGATTTTGTCAGGGAGGGCAAACTACCTTGAATGGGCGGGCCTAATGCGAATCAGTTGTTTAGTTGACCAATCAGAGGCGTGAAATCCTCTGACAAACAAAAACAAATTTCACCGATAGGCCTGAAATGGTTGTCAATCACGCAATTCTCCGTGTCTCTGCCGACTTTACATGAGGGAGATTTTTAGCGCGGCTAAAAGCGGTTAATATATCAACGTATTAAAGTTTTAATATTTCTCCGGGTGAGAAAGTGAACATTTAAATTCTCAATACGTGTTCAGTTAATCACAACAATGCTTTTTTTGGAAATCTGCTGCTATGTATAATTCCTTTTGGAAAATAAATATTGGTCTCTCAGTTGAACTCTAAAAATTGTAACTGCCGCATTTAGTTCATCTTAACATACGTGAAGCTTAATGTTTTTACTAGGGTAACAGCACTGCCTCAGGGGCTCTATATGTATAAATATCACATTTCAGTTAATATACATGTATTAAGATGATCTACTACCTACCGTCATGACTCTACCCGCCACTAGAGATTTAAGGCAGCATCTCATTGGCCGAAATGTTACACACTTCAGGAAGTGTGTATCCTCTGCTATACCAATGACTCAGCTGCAGGGGAGCTCCAGAGGACACACTTATACACACATTTCCAGTTTTTGTCATGTTGTGGGCCAAGTTAAATAAAGGCAGGAGGCACATCAGGGGAGTCTCCTGAGCTAGAATAAAGTGATAACTGGTGTGGGGCCCACCATTTTGAGCCCCACACCAGTGGTGGGCCCCAGGTTCTTGGTGGGCTCCTTTGGTCTGGGCCCAACGTAGGGATAAAAACAAGTACACACACACACACACACACACACACACACACACACACCCAATTGGCCCACAACACACAAATACACATCAGTTGCAAACCCATGATTTACTAATCAGCTGAGCATTCTCTTGGTCTGTCTCTCGCCCCACTTGTAATGTAGGATTGATATCTGATTATGTTGGGTCACTCATCCAGATGGACCCACTCTCAGACACCCACCTGCCCCACCCTACACCACATCTGACCTTTGACCCCCTGTAATGTTGCCTTGGAAACCTGTTCTGTGGAGATGAGGAGGGCGGGGATGGAGAAGTGGGGAGAGTCCAGGAGGAGGAGGAAGATGGGGGAGGTATTTGTGTTTGGTATTCCAGGCTAATCTCACGGCTGGTTAAGCTCCATGAATAGAGAGTGAGCTGACCATGAACGTCTCGATCCCCCCTGCCTCTCTCATGCCTCGCTGTCTCTTCTCTGTGTCTTTTCTTGGGTACTCCACCTCTCATACTTCTCTTTTACTTCTCTCTCTATCCTCTTTCTCTCTCCCTCTTTTCTCTGCTCTGGTGCCAGACAGATGGTTCAGACAACAAACATATGTCTGAAGCTCAGCATTCCCGACCATCCTAATAAATAAACTGGAGGAAGAAGGAAATTTTATGAATAAGACATGCTCTTTGGGACTACAGACGCACTAATTTATTACATGTATACACAGTGATACATCTTTCCTTGGTAGCCACAAGACAGGGACCCTCAGCAAAAAGTATACATATGATTACTGGACATTTCATGAAAATTCGAGAAAACATTTTGGCGCTATTAAAGTAAAATTCAAAGTTAACCAGTTCGGCCATCGTTCATATTGGTTATATAAGTGGCAACCCCTTAGGGCTTTCAAGACCTTCAATGAAACCTTCAATGAAAATATCTGTGTAATATTTTTTGCAATATTTTTATAAAAGTTACAGTGAGGTACAGTACAAGTGGCACCTATGGCTCACTGGATCTGAGAAAAAAAGTTAAATTGTATTGCTTGGACTGTTTGCTTTTCTTTGCAGAGAAGGGTATATGGAGCTCAAAAGGTTTTGCAAATCTGATTTGTCTCAGCAAGGCAGCTAAAAGACACAAACTTACCATTGGACATTTGAGGGCAACAGCAAAATTACATTACAACATTTCGAGACTGCAGAGTAGACATGAAATTACATGAACAGAGAAGAGGAGACATTAAAATACACAACGAACAGCATACTTAAGGGGCTGATGTATTGCATTTTGTCTTTGTCTCTCTTGCTCAGGGACCATTATCAGGGAAAGGAGTCAAATAGTACTGGTAATTACCTGGAGCAAATATGACAAGAATTTGTATTATCTGTCCACCAAAAAGGTGTTTACTGACATGTCTTTCAAAATTCAGAGTGGGTTAAATGCAGCCATTATCTAAGTTTTTGTGGAAGAAATTAAAGATGAAAACAGAAAAGCACTATTTTTTCCTGTTATGGTAAATGATTCTACTGTTATCAGTAAATTTTGCAGACTCTCCGCTAAGTTTAATAGTGTGTCCTAAAATTTGAAGATGTAAAGGGAGGTGGGCAGGGAGAAGATATCACAGCCCTGAACTTTTATTTACTGCAGGAATATGACCCTTTGGATGATGGAGTGGCTCTGATGACCTCTGGTTTCAGATTCAAGGAGAAGATCCCCATGGCTCCCTTCATTCATTGCTATACTCACACCCTGAACTGACCCAAGGAACAGCAAAGATGACAGAATGTAAAATATTTTTCTCACACCTCACTACCCTGGCTGGGATCTCTTCCAGATTTCCAAAGTAAACGCTGCTGCTTAATGAAATGAGGCAACTCCAATGTGTAGCCTCAACAAGGTAGAAGTTTACTTCCAGATTGCCTTGCACAGTCATGGAGTCATGGAGAAAAACAGGTGAACTAAATGAGTTTTTTGAGTATGTTACACTATGCACAGCATTAGCACAATGAATATATGCATAGTGCTGATGGCTATGTGTCTCACCTGGCGTACTCCAATTTAAATTTTTTGCTTTCAACATTTTATGATATATATTTTTTCTTGCAGATGTGTTTTATGGAATTCTGCAGAACCAGACCCTAGATATACACTTTTTTCTGGCTATAGCTATTTAGTTTTGTGAGAATATTGAGAGGCAGAGGGTCCAGTTTGATGTCATCTATAAAGGAACAGTGAAAGAGACAGGTGCACCAAAGAGAAGGAGGGCCCAGGGACACAGGGACTTTTGCATCATCTGCCAGAGACTTTGGTTAAAAGCAGTTCTGGAACATATCAAGTTTAACTGTTCAACCTAAATTATCCTTCAATGTTCATAAGATTCATGTTTCTTCGTAATAAGAAATTAATTTCCCACATCCACAAGTTCCTGTGGACTTCCAATAAACTTCTGTGGACTTCTATCTAAATCTCAATGAACTCCCTTGGCAAAAGAATTGTGTAAACACAGTCAACATGTCCTCCAGGGCGTACACCAGCAGATTCAATACATGATCTTATGTAGAGCACATCGTACTAAACATAAACTACACATTACGGGTCTCGTTGCTTCAACTCAATGCTCTATGTTTAATCAAGTAGACAACCACATCTACGACTTCTGGCTTTGTTCACACACTCAGCTATTCTGGCTGAAGGTCACCGAGAAGGGAGGCTCTCCCATATCCTTGACCTCAGCATTCCACTGACACCATCTCTCTGCCTACTTGGAGACCTGTTAGACATCTCGGTTAAATCATCTTATACTTATCTCGGTAACAATAGCAAAATAGTAATCTTACTCAGCTGGAAAGAGACAAACAAAGTTTAAAATACTCCAAATACTTGCTAACTTCTAACTCACAGCCTCACACAACCACTCTCTCTCTCATATGTCCACGTGCTACGCACAACTCTTATAACTGAGCTATCCCTTAAATGAGCTACAACATAAATGTAACAATATTTGGTCTCAAACTTCTCTGACTCACTTGCACATAGAAGCCTACACTTTGATTAACAGAATGTAAAAGATGCCGAACATGTTGACTAAGGTAATTAGCATGGCAATTTCAATTTTTGCACTATCATAAAACTGATCTCAGAATGGTGGAAGCTGAGTCAGGGGCAGATTGACAAGCATTATTGTCTGTAGCTAGCTATAGCTGTTTACCCATCAAAAATCCCAGGATTATCCATAATGCACATGTGCAAAGTTCGAAAAAATGCTGCACCCCCCCCTTTAATTAGCCCCAACCTTTGTCAATAGGACAAGGTCATGCCTATGAAAATGCCAGAAATGATAGATGCAACGGCTGCTAGATGACCTACCTTCCACAATATCCTGCTGCAGACACAAGAGGGCAGTAAGTTACAAGGTCACAAGGTTAATGCCATATCAGATCATTCTTGGGACAGGGGCTGTTCTGAGAAGTAGGGTGAGATTTCGCTTTCACTTTGTTATTGTTCTAATTGACATCTATTTTTAGCTGAAACTGGCCTTGTTTGTCCTGATGTCATGCCACTGGTTTAAATGGTAAATGAACTGTCCTTATATAGAGCTTTTCTAATCGTATTGAACACTTTAAGTACTATGCTACTGTCACATTCACCCGTTCACACAACACTTTTTCTATTCATACACACACTCATACACGGATGAAACATCTTGCCCAAGGAAACTTCAACATGTGGACCGGTGGAGCCAGGGATCATACCTATGCCCTTGGGTTAACGGACAACCCTTACAGCCATCTAACGACTTATATATGGATGTTTCTTTTCTTTTATCCTTTTTGTGAGAGGGATTATTGTTTCTTGGTTTTACCTTCTCTGGGCACCGGGGATGAATGGATGGACAGCTGTATCAAATGTCATGCCAATCTATCCACTAATGGACAAAACATGCAAAAGGTGAGTCGGTGGGATTCATCCTCTGGGGGATTTGAATAACTGTAGAAAAGACGTTTCAAAAGACTTTTCATGGGATACGTTACCTATTGGTTGGGCTACATGACGGTCTCTGAATCAGAAAATCTTAACAGGACTCAGCCACTGGACACCATGGATATCTAGTTTAAAATCTATTTAAAAGAACGCATCCAGAATATGATAGGTGATAAAGATGTACATACAACCTAAAAGGAATGAATAGTGATCTAAACGACTTTTCTGAAATGTCAGTAAGAAATCATAAATTGCTGTATAAGTAAATGGTGGCATGCACAGCTACAGTAAGCATATTTTAATATTCCCTCATTATTACAGGTCACCAAAATGGTTAAAACTATGAGAGCAAGACCCAACTATGAGAACAAGAAAAAATACTCTTAATCTCCATTAAACAAAAGTTGCATAGCACCATACAGAACTAGTTTGATAAATGGCGGTGTAATGAATCCTTTTATAATCCCATAATTGATTAAAATGAATAGTATCAACATATTAAAAGAAATACATTGGCTCCTTTAATGTGATTTTCCACTTCTATTTTATTGCCATTCCTGCTGATCTATTCCAAAACTCTCTGAGAATGACTTTTACTCACACAGTTTGTGTTCTTGTGGGACAAAAAAACGCAAGTATTAAAGGCCAGTAACCGCTTATCATTCGTGATCAATTACACCCCCACCCCACTGATGCCACCTCTGACACATGCGCACCTTCAAATTCAAATAATTTGCTTGCATGTAGTGCCTTAAAATAAAGTCTTTGTGACAATGAAGACTTGCATAAACTTCACTGTGAATGTAGGATGACAAACCTCAATATTTCAACACAAAGTTAATCAGCCTTTTCAAAGTATCCATGAACATGTCGCATAGGCAGAATTTCAGGCCAAAAACATAAGAAAGACATTCTTTTTCTTATTGCAGTGCACACACACACACACACACACACACACACACACACACACACACATACACACACATAAAAGCCAACTGTAACAGAGAAGTGTTGACAGCAGCCTCTTTGGTAAATATTGAACTTAGCCAAGCAGGCTCAGTCTAATCTCCCAGCATGCACTGGGCTGATGCTCAGTTATCCAGATGGACAGCTTTGCTGGCACTTTTTTGGTAAACAGCTGTCATATGTTCCGCTATGTCGCAATCGAGACAAACACATGAATAACTCAAGTAATTCATGTAGCTCCACTCAAAAAGTGGAATAACAATTTCCTGTTTCTAAAGTTCTTTGAACATACCTTGCTTCAGTTAATTTGTGTCAGTCCTCCATAGCTCAGTATATGCACCTATATTTGCTGTACATGAAATTAGACTTTTGCAGCTTTATTTATAACTGAAAGGAACGCAACAGACTATGATGATGATAGTCTGGGTTCTTATCATCTCCATTAGGTGCTAACTCAAAATCCCCAGGGGTCAAAGTGGGATTTGGCAGGTTGTAGAACCCTAAGATCTGGTGCTGGTCTACAGTGCAAGCGAAGGCGACATTACATATGCTTGGGGCATAGTTCTGAAATATGCATACTCTCATGGGGCAGGGCAGATGAAAACTTGGATTTTCTGATAGTCCACCACCCATCAGATTTATTTACTTATTAATCAAAGGCGCTAGAACATCTTTCACTTTAACCACTTTAACCCCTGAGTATCACAACACTCTTTAGTACATACAGAGTGAACACCTGAAGACACATATAGCAGCTGAGAAAAGAGGGAAGGACAGGATTGGGCCAGTAACCTCTTTCATTTACCTCCAGCCATGCAGATAGTTTTGTTTGTTTTTTTTGATGTGATTTGTCCATTGCTACTTTCTGTTGTCACCTCCTGCATGATATCGTTACTATCATCAATATTCCCTCATTATGATAATTATTTTAATTTTGGTCCTATGCTCTGTTTACAGTGACATGGAATTTGTTTCTTGGAAAAGAAAAATACATAACCAATATCTCTCTGTAAACTAAAATTCTTGTGATTCAATTAAGCTCTTGTTTATTCTTTAAATTGTAGTCTTCAAGAAAAGAAAATTGAATCAGTGAAAAAATTATATTTTCATTGTCTCAAATTGAGAATGTAATTATGTGTTGCTGTGCATTTGACCTTATTTACACTAAAATGTTATTTGTGCAACCACTTTGGTCACCCAAATATTTAATGTGGCCTTTTCAGTACTTAACTTTTTCCAAAATTTTCATCAGAAAGTTTTTAATTGGTCACTTTAAGCAACTTGAGGACAGAGATGTTTGGTGGGTGAGTGAAAAAAGAAGGAAAAGAAAAGGAAAAGAAATAACATTCTGGGTGGTAGTAAAACAGTAATTATGGTTGAGATTTTCTCACATGGTCTTTCAAAGGCCTCACAGCTCTGCTTGCACAGAGTTGGGAGAAAAGCAGATTTGTGAAGCCATAGAATCATTATGTACTGCCTCATGGACATTCCTGCCAAGGTTGAAATTTCCATTGCTAATATGAACTTTGCATAAGTGCTTATAATGGTAGCGTCAATTCAGCCTGGTTATTGTTTTTCCACTAAAGTAAAGCAAAGCTGAGAAAATTCCTGGGCAAATATAAACTTTGCTTAAGTACTTATATGGCTGTTCTCTCTCCCCCATATGGTAGCCAAAGGCACAAAGCCTCGGGGGGAATACCAAGCAGGTCGGCTAAGCCCCCTTCCCCATCCACTAGACAAAGAGACAGCTCTTCAAAGCTGGGCTGGGCCTTTAAACAGTTAAAAGCAGCGAGCGCTTTTAAACGTGACAGTGTTTGAGAATACTCTGAGTATACTTTACGCCACTAAACACTTGAAGATCTCCCACACTCCTGCTCAAAAGAGAAAACTAACAAGATGCACTCATGGCTATATCCTGACCTTGGTTTCATTTTCCATTCTCTTTGCCTATTTATGCAGACTGTGTTATTGTTTGTCTAATCAGCTGTCTCGTCTCTAATTTGTTCTGCACTACTGCTCCAGGACATTTTTGCTCACTTGTAACTCAAAAACCATTAATGCCTAATATACCGTTCATATATTGATATGTGCATGATTATTGTGTGTTCAATTTCCTCAAATTATATGAAATTTAAAAAAAAAAGCTTCTGTATACAGTTTAAACTCCTGTAACAATTTAGAAGAGTCAGTGTCACTCATTGATTAACTGTAAATAAACTTTTTATTTTTACATAATGAGGTTTATTATGAAATTACAGTCTGTGTCTTATGAGTGCATTAAAATGCTTTTGTATGCTTTTGCATTTTGTATTTCAAAATTAACACCTGTATACAGTGCAAATTGCATTCAAATTTAAAAGCTCAGTATTAGCTCATTATAATGACATGCAGTTTATAAATAATGGTTATATATATTGCATTAATGTTTGATGAGGCCCTCCACTCCCACTGTGTACAGTACCTGTACGTAGTAAACTGTGAATATGCTTATTATGGCTACATGTACCGTTTATGAGTGATATACGATAAGGCAATCAATCCTATTGCAGACGTGTTTTAAATTCACCTCAAGTATATCTGTAACAGTACATTTAGGTCAATGAGTTTTCATATCAACATAAAGTCGTCCAGAAAATCATGTTCAATAAACATCTGTACCTTTTTAAATCATAACATTAAGTGGATTTGAAGTTAAAGCTGGAACTGCTGGAATTTCAATAACAGAAGACATGTGCAGTGATCAGTGGAGACACACGCAGGCTCAGCAGGGCATCAGACATTGCTGTATATGTGTAAGAATAACTGCTTTGAGCTGTACAAGATTTAAGAGTCGCAGCTCTGCTGCTGCACATCTTTATGGAGGGAGTGTGAAGTGTCATCATTAGTAATATGATTAACACCTTCTCCAAAGGAGTAGTAGGGGGCAGCGCTTTGTGTGATAGTGTGTGTTTTGTGTGTGTGTGTGACAGAAAAGAGACAATTATGTGGTGGGTTTGGAGGGGGTGTGAATCTTTTGTCATTCTCACTCAAGCCTCTAATATCTAACGATGATGGTGTGCCGCATTTGTTGCAGCGGGCCCCCACTTCCACAGTGTTATAATTACCTTGTTAATATATTAGTGACCAGCATTGATTACGTGGCTAATCCAATCACAGGGCCTGCAATTGATCCCTCTGCAAGCAGCCCGACAATAAGCACTTTGAGCAAAGAGACGCTTAACAGCACATGCACGATTGGCTCTCTCACAGCTTAATTGGCTAAAATAAGCCAAACATTTTGGTTTCCCTCTCAACATTGGGATCAATGGATGGAACGAGGCCTGAATTCAGATAACTTTCTTAACAAGCTCAGCCCAGTTCCCCCCCCCCTCTCTATTTCCATACCCTTTCCTTTATGTATTTTCTCATTCATTTTTCAAAGATTACTTTTTGGGCAACTCTGCTTCACAGTGAAGAGAGACGGGAAGGACAGGAGACACCACAGGTCTCAAAAAGTGTCATGGCATAGGCAGAAACTCTGAAACACACATAATGGTTTGTGACTATGGATTACTGCCTGTCACACATGTTTGTCTCATTATTAAGCTCGACTAACAACTGGGTTTAGATGAGCAAAGCAACTACTGTTGGTTAAGGTTTTGTTAATGATTCTCTTTTTCTCAGTCTTTGACAACCTGTATTAAAAAGGGTCTCTGCATCCCTATAACCCAGTAGTGAAACGAATCTGCAAAAGGTTCTTATGGCCTAAAGGTTCTTATGGCCTTTTTATTATATAAAAGAAGTGGAACCAAAAAGTCATCACTCTACTTTGAGCATTTAACATTTACTTGAAAAGTCCTTCATCACTGGCATAAAGTATATGTTATATTTACAACATATTTGATTCCCTTTCTATTTGGCATATTTGGCACTTTAAGGTCAAAAATTATTTGTAATTCTTTGGCTCCTAAGACCTTAAGAACAGACCTCTCCAGGCTGCTTCTCATCACAGCTTGAGGCCAGAGGACTGAGGCTACATTCGCTGCTACTGCTACCAGTATAACATGACTGAGTCTCAGAGTCTGCAGTCCCTGCAATATCACTATTGCATAGGTTTTGATCCTTTTTTTAGCTGTCTGTCATGAGTCCAAAATTGTTTGATCATTACTGATAACTGATTATTATATAATGTCATGAACAAACTACTAAAAAACATTAATAAGAAGCTATCCAAGTTAGACTTCAACACACTTCATTTGTTCGTTACTTTTACTCCTTCATTCTTTTTCATATTGCACCTCTCTTAGCCAACCTGTGAACCCTCTTCTCTTTGTCTGTGTGTCTGTCTGCTGCCCTCTGAGGCCCATCTGAAGGCCAGCTGGTGGCTGACAGCAGCTGAGGATCATAAATCAGATGTGGGGGCAGAATTCCTTACACTGCGTTGGCTTTCACTTTGTCAGCCATGAAATAAAGATGTAGCGGAGCAGGAGGTCAAAGCACACAGAATTCACCCCCCTTTAAGCAACAACAAGCTAACATCCACCCTTCTAAAATCTTTATCCTTCCTCAGTGACTTTCTCTCCACAGGTGGCTGCTCTCATCACCTCTTCATTTGTGTGGTCTGCCTTGTCTGGCCATAATTTACGATTAGGTTTGACTGTTATGGGTTTCTGACAGTGAGCAGCAGTATCTCTCGATGCCCAGTGAATGTGGTTGTGAAGAATTTTCTGTGGGCACGTTAGCTCAAGATCACAGGTTTTTCATATATATTTCATGCTCTTGAGGAAACAACTTGGTATTTGGTGTCACTCATATTTCTGTTTTTAATTCTGTTCACAACAGTTTTGTCATGTGAAGCGCAGTATAAGAAAATTATGCATTTAAGTCACAATAATAATATACATTATACATTAATTATACATTAAAGGATATCTCTTTACTACAGTTTTTCTTTAGTAAAAGCACTTAACTGTCATCTTGCACTAAGTGTTTGTCTCATTTTTTTGGCAGGAGTATACTTTGTTAGCCATACACACACAAACCGATATACAGTAGACACATGCAACATATATACATACCTACCCACACACTGCTCCCACTTCTACATGTAAAAGAGCTCATTGTTGCAGCACACCTGCCTGGTCTCCATCATGACCACAGCAACATAATGGAATCCCATGTAGGATTTTTGCTTAATCCGTGTCCCGCTTGTTCCTGCATTAGTCTGCGTGTCATAGTGACATGAAGCCCTGCTTCAGTTAGGCTGGCCAAGGGGATTGTGTTCACGCATATGTATGTCAACGTATATAACACATGTCCACCATACACCCACCACCAGGAATGAACAACTGAACAAGGTAGAGGTAACAATGTTAGTCAAAATGTGAGGATGCAGGGCCAAAGGTTTAGTGTGTCCAATGATTTTATGTTTAAAGGCCCCATCAGATATTTTTTGGCTAAAGTTGATCAATAATCATATGCATCAGTATCAAACATCTTTAAAAGCATTTGATTTTCATACCAGAATGTGTAGTATAACAGACTACAGTCATTCCATTTCTAAACATTTTACTCTTGGAAAAACTGCTGAAACAGAATTACTTGATGTCCACCATAAATTAAAAAAAGAAAAAACTAATAATAATACTTCGTGTTTCATATATGTAATTATGTAATAAAAATAGCTTAACTCAACTTTAAAAAATGCTGAATACTGTCGGCAGTACTGATATTTCTTGAGGCTAGAGAGTGTTTCAGGACACAAAACAAATTAATTACCACATCACTTTAAGATATAAATCAAAAATTTGCCATTTAGAAAGAAGAGGTTACCTTTCTTAAATATTTTCTTTTTGCTGTGGGTCAAAAAAAGGAAGGGACATGTTTGGATCATGCCGAAGGAACAGTAGTTTTGGTGACCTCAAATGAAAGGGTTTTTTTTTTGCCCTTTTTTTTCACTTTTCTATGCGTTTCTTACTGTATTGTAGTGGGTGGGGCTTTATTTCAACACACTAACTAAAATTTAGCCACATTTGAATCAAAACCTTGAGGACTGATGTTTTTTATCTTGTATTTTTACACTACTTATTTGGTCGTTAATATTCAGAGGTACACAGAATGTTTTAGGCCATGTGGACACAGAGCAACATTATCATTCATTTGGAGTTGTGTTTGTGTCCGACATATAACTGTATTTCCAATAGTCACTCCCCTTTAGCTCTGAGATTTAGTGAGTGAATATTATCTGTTTAGGTTTCCACCAACTCCTGACAAAAATATCTGCTTCTTTAGCGGCCAAAGTCTCAGCTATGTTCACCATCTGGCGACTAATCTTGTCAGAAACCATTGGTGCTGGACGGATGGTTTATGGTAGGTTTGTTAAAGTGTTTTTTGCTGAAAAACGTTTCCTGTGGTTTCTGTGGTGAACAGTAAAGTTGTTGAATGTAAAGCCGAAACACTGAGTCGCTAAAATTGAGGTTATAGTATCTACAATTAATTCGAGTTGATAGGTTTGAAATAGAATTACAGGGAATTAATGTGATCAGTAGAAGGTGTAGTACTAGTTTAAGTATGATTAGGTATCAAAATTAAATGTGTCTGCTTATACTTGGATGTCTGCATTTATGTGTCTGTAAAGTAAAAAATGTCTCCAAAATCTTAAGTTGATGATTGTTTAATGTAAATGCCTCATCTCTTCATTTTTTTCCTCTCAAAATAAATAATCGGGACAGTCTGTATATTCTTGAAATGAAACCAAGTCTTGTCCATGACACACTACAAAGTGGCTTAATGAGAAGTTTCTCTTATGTAACTTTTCAGATTTCGTCAAATCATAGTATTCTAACTTCTTTATGGCAGCTCTCATCAGCTACATCCCTAACTCCTTCTGTCCTTCTTCCATACCTCTTTTTCTGTTGGTCAGGGTAGGGGCCTCGGGGCCAGGTCAAAAGTTAAAGGGATAGGTCCATGTTTGTCTAGATGTATTGTTATTGCCTTGTTCTGACTGACCTCCAATATGCTTTGTTCAGACAAGGGCACAGGGTGAAACTCTCATACACATGCATATGTGTATGCCCATGTGTGTGTGAGTTTGCACACTCACAAATGGGGCCACATAACTGTCTGAGTCATGCAAAGACATCAAAGGAACAAGAAGAAGAGAAAAAAAATAACACAGAAATGAAAATGGCATCCGGCCATTGAGTGTTTTTAATGGACTGTGGATACTGGTCTCCGGTGAAGGGATGTGTTCTGTCTGAAGGGTTTACTCTGGCTGTAAAACCTGAGGTGGATATTTCCCTTTCAAAGGTCCTTTGAAGAGGAACAAAAGGCTGAGCCTGTCGTGGAGATTATCCTGTTAAACCATGGCCGGCCTCGCCCACCCAGGATGGCTGCAGACTGTACGGAGATGTCAGATCAGTGGCAGCATCTACTCTGTGTTGGCCAGCAGTCTAAAGAAACTCCCATATTAAGGGTATTTACACAGCATGCCTGTCCATGGGTTGGATCAGTCTCAGATTATCCATGTTCTAGGTATCATGTCACAAGAGGTAATTTCCCTTTGTGGCAACAGGATGAGACAGCAATGGATGGAGATGATGAGCCGAAGGCAGAGAAAAAGAACACATGGCTAAAGCTAATGACCCTCTGGATGCTGCAATGTTGATTACATATCCCATGATTAAAAGCGTAGGAAAGGGCAAACTACATACAGAGAATTGTCTTTTATAGAACATGCAGCTATAAAAGTAGTGGAGATACAAATCTTAACTGTGCCCTGAGAGCTAGGTCACTAAAACGTAGCTGGATAATGAAATATGTTTTGAGCAACACTGATATTTTGGCCTGATGATGAAATTCAAGGGAATGCTAGAGAGCAACCATAAAGAACAGGATTTTTCTTGTGGGCGCCTTGAATGTATAAAGTTTGTAGGCCATTGCTATTTTCTCTTAGATATCTTGTCATTATTCATAATAACAATTCATAAACACTAAACCGAAGAAAAGTATTAGTCACTGGCCTCTAAAAATCTAAAAAGTCTCTTCAGCAGGCTACCATCAGCTGTTGGTAATTCCAAAAATCTTACCAATGTCTGTTGCAAAAAAGTATTCATCGGAAAATATCCTATTTTTATAGTTTTTTTTTTTAAATGTAAAACCTACTTAGTTAAGGATAGCTCATAGTCATGGTTAAAAGAAAATACTGTTAGCTGTTGATGAGAAATAAGAAACAAACCAGCCCAATAGGCTACGGAATTTTGCCCACCTCACAACATACAGGAAGTAGTGTGCCTATACTGTATGTAGTGAGGTGGAGAGTAAGGGTTAGTCAGATTTTCATGCAGGAAATTAGAGTTCATGCTCAATAACAAAGCCCTTATAATGTTCACCTTCGCAATATCAATGACCATCATCTTTCCCTGACATTAACAACACCAGTGTTTCCAACCCTATTGTAAGGTAGAAGGCTGATCCTTTTTTTTCAAATAACGTCATCAAACATATTTTGGGTTTTGCAGAAGCAAACAGTGATCATACAGGACATACTTTTCCTGCACTGGCACTCAACATTGGCATTGTATTTCAATTGTAATTGTCCGTTTCTATGACACATGCTTTGTTGACCCATCCATCCAACCCAACCTCTACCATAGTAGCTTTGTAGTGCTAATAGCAACATCATGCTGGTTCTGACCTTGTTCCTGAGGGACAAAAGTCTACGATTATTAACATGCCCACTAATGGTCTTTGTCAGGGAAACATAAAAAAAGATTGTTTAAAGACTATGAAAAACAACATATGCTGTCATTTTAATTTAATTTTCAAAGTGTTGGTTAAGGGAAAGTTCTGATGGTGGCACTGTTGCAAAAGTCAAGGCAAAAATCATAAGGAAGTATCTGAGTATCTGAGAATCATCCCCTTGAGACCATGAATATCCATCTGGATAGTTTGTCAAGATACAGTAATTTTAGACAAACAGATTGATGTCACTGCCCCATTGCTATTACCATAAGAAGTGCCTGAATATGTTGGACAGAATTTCATTTCAGACTAGAGTTCTTGCCATTAACAGATAATGAAAGTGTAGAGAGGAGTGAAGTATGTGTGAGAGGATGTACAGTATGCAAGTTGGCAAGATTAGAATGTGTCCATCTTGCAGCTCATCTCATGGAAATTTAAGATGTGTGGAAATTTCCTGAGCATGGAATTCAGATGATAAAATATCTATGACAGTTTTATTATGATCCCGGAGCATCGTTAGCCAAGATATCAGTCAGTCCGACACGACAGGCTCTCACAGCTGCTGTTATTTAGACGACTATTCACGACCACCACACCGCCGGGAATATTTGATCTGACTGGCTGGGTTGCTGTGTGAGGGTTTAGATGAAAATATATAACTGAGTTTAATGAGGCCTATTATTTTAATATCTCATGGATTTAAAATTGACATCTGTTCAGTGTCTGAAACAATAGAGCTTGGTTTACTGGCAACATGCAGAACGGTACATGGTCTGAATGAAATTGCAGTAGACATCTTATAGGACAACATTGCACTTGACAAATTTTTGGTGACAAATTGAGCGACTGGCTGTGGATGAGAACCTTCTTAAGGTCTTATTCATGTCAACTGGTTTTCCTGCAATTTTGTCCTTTTACTTCCCTGAATAAATCTTTTTCAGAATAACCCCCTCTCTCTGTTTGTGAGTAACGTTAGGTTGTTCACTAACTAAATGGCACACTATTTCCCTCCAGCCTTTTCTCAACTCAACAACTCTGTCAGCATTATGGACACAAGTGTAAACATAGAACCTTGCAAAGCAGATTAACGATGATTCAACAGTAAATTAACTGTAAGGTGCAAAGGTAATCTGAGTGAAAAGTGAAATTTGGGTAAACAGTAAATTAACAGTGGCCTAACAGCAGAGTATTGATGGACATGTGCAGAAGGAGGAGGAATTGTATAACCGAATGGCCACAGGTGGGACACATTGTCCATGATGGAGAAGAGTTTTGACAACAGCCTTCTTTGCAACATGCAGCGGGTCCATCTCCACTACTAGGACTTATCCAGCCTTCTGTATCAGTTGGTTGAGTCTGTTGGTGTTGGCCAGCCTCAGGCTTCTACCCAGGCAGACAACAGCATCAAAAATGCCGCTAGCCCCCACAGACTGGACCTCCTTAAGTCCACCACCAACTCCTTTGTTTTGCTGATATTCTGTTGAGGTGGCTCACCTCACACCAATCAACAGAGCTATCCACCACCCTTTGGTATTCTGACACCCTAATGTACCACTGGAGAACTTCTAGAGGTGACAGGTCTCCATTTCGCACCTGATGTCTGAGGTTTAGAGGGCAAAGAGAAAAGGGAACAAGAAAATCACCTGTGGAGCTCCAGTATTGCTCACCACTGCGTCTGACTCAGAGCTCTGAGGGCAAACATACTGAGAATGTCTGATAAGGTAGTCCATGAACCAGGACTTAAGAGGAGCATCAACTTGCATCGCAATTATTTCTTCCCCTATAGCATATGTTGAATGGTGTTAAAGGCACTGCAGAAATTTAAAAAATGTGATTCTGGCTGTACCCCCTGGCCTGTCCACATGGATTTAGGAAAGGTGGAGCAAGTATATGATAGCATTTCCACTCCAACATTCAGGTTGCAGGTGAACCAGAGAGGTTACAATGGAATTAGACCAAAGATGGAAAGAAATCCTGGACCAGTCATTCAAAAGCCTTTGAGATGTTTGACGTCAATTCTACCAGCCTGTGTGTCACTGGTAACACTGGTACGGGCATTCTTGAGTACAGGAACCCGGCAGGATTTCTTACATAACATAGGGACCTTCACCATATGTAAACTGAGGTTAAAGTGGGCCTGGAGTGTGACACACAACTGGGAGGCTCAGGCCTAGGGCATCCTTGAGCTGATGCATTCTGGACCAGCAGCCTGTGCCAGGCAGAATAAACCTGTCTGTTTGCATTTACTGTT
Organism: Istiophorus platypterus; assembly: GCA_016859345.1. NCBI lineage: Eukaryota > Metazoa > Chordata > Actinopteri > Istiophoriformes > Istiophoridae > Istiophorus > Istiophorus platypterus. The sequence goes on along the minus strand of CM029126.1, from coordinate 25,667,631 downwards.
CGACTGCTAGGTATGCATCCAATGATTGTCCTCATGCCTCTCCAGACCTACCTGGTGTTATTCTGCTTGGCTTCCTCCTATTGGTTTCCTTTCCATCTCTGATATTCACTGACATCTGCTTCTGGAACCTCTTTCCTGCCTCCCCTATGCCCTCTTCTCATTCAGGAGTGCCTTGATGCCTTTTATAACACAGGGCTTGTTGGGAAACAGCAGTTTTGTTCAGAACAGGTGTCCACACAGTTACAGTTGCAGTTACAGTTACAGTTACAGTACAAACTGAATGACAACAGTTTGTCATTCCATCTATGTTCTCATCATTTGACATCAGAAAAACATCCCTGTCAGTGCCCTGAAAGCAGTTTTTCAGAGTGGCATTTGTGTCTTCAGACCACCTCACATTTTTCACGTGGGCAGCTTAAGGCATGGCCAGGGGTCTGTACCTAGGCTGAATGTTGACCAGGTTGTGGTCCGATCTTCCAAGAGTGAAAGAGGGGAGAAACTTCATCAGTCTCACTTGACTGAACTCCCCAGAGCACTCCCAGCACTTTCTTCATGATCTCTGGGAGTTGGTGGAGTCTGGAGTCTCATGGTAACAGTTGGATGATATCACATACGATTGCTGGGTTACCAGAGGTGGGGAATATAAACGACAACCAAGACGGTCTGGGAGAAATACCAGGATATGTCTTTTGGACATAGCTAACAGTTCAATGTTTTGGTTGCAGAAAGGTACCTTTACAATGAAGTGACAAGGGTAGTACCATCTGTTGTTAATAAAAGCTCTTATAAAGCTCAGCTTAATAAGGGCTGAGAGACTCCTCCAAAACTCCAACCAAACTGTTGGTGATCAGCTTGTATTGTGGGAAATGTAGGTAATAGGTTTTGGCAAGGAAAAATAATCCTCTGAAATTAAAAAAAAAAAATGATATCCTGGTTTCCACTGTTTTTGAGCCCATTTTTTTATACTTTCCAATGATACTGAAAGTGTTATAGTGGTGCAATGCTAATACTCTTTTAAAACTGAGCTAATGAGAGGTATGCTCATATTTCCATTATCGGGGGAATTTTAAAATTTTATAGAAAGTCTGCAGTGGCACATATCAACCTAAATAGAAAAACACAGGTAAGAACCCAACAATGAAGTACATTTGGGTGCAACAAAACCTTAGTGTTTCTTTTTTTACGTCACGGAAGGTAGCACCTCTTTGAGGTATGGCATCTTTGGCAAAGACACATGAAACTTGTCTCCAATGAGACGATGTTGCTTTGTTCTACTAGCGATTATCTGTTATCTGATTAATCTTTAAAATTTGGACACGGTGCAGTTTATAGTAGATGTGTATTTGTCTATGCACTTGTTTTTATGTCTTTATGTCCCCTGGTGGGTTCATTTTTAGAGTAAGCACTTGTATATAACATTGAATCAAATTAGTGAACCTAAGAAATTTTATAAAACTGATATGGCATATGAAGAGGCCAGATCTAAACGTGTTTCTGCATGTAATAGCAAAAGTTTCTGTTTTTCAAAAGTTTTGTCATCTTCCAGGCACCATTGGTATTTATAGCAGTTATGTGACAGATCCCCAAGAGTCTGACAGTGTAGGAGAAAAGCAATCACAGCAGTCCTAGAATAGACACTCAGTTGCGCTAAATTAGTGCCTCCTTTCTCCACCTCACTATCCACACACTACATGTGTCAATCCCCACACCCTCTGGCATCTCCTCCTCTCTTGTAACATGATCCCAGAGAGAAATAACTACTGTAACATGAAATATCAGCTTACGCTTCCCTGTCAAACAGAGCAAATATGAAAACTAGAGATATATTTGCCTCCTGAGAATGCCAATCAATCAGAAACTGAAGCTCAAAGTTGAGCTTTAGTTTCGTTTGAAAAGAATAAAGCAGGCTGAGGTTGCTAAATAGTGAAAGGAATGATACGGGCACCTGACAAAGTGTCATAATCAATACAGCTCAACCAGAGCCCTAAATTAGACTGGAATGTCTCTCAGGAAATGGCGAAGAGCTAAAGTGATATTTGGAGAGTGATCTTGAAATTTTTCTTTAATATAGATGCTCTCATGAGGTGTTTCCTGATATGTAAGGATGGTGCTAGTTTGGTTTGGTACTTAGGTATCATATACATATAATATGTTTATAAATAAATATAAATCTTATAAATGGAATAGACCCCTGAATGCTTTAAGCAATTATACAACAAAAAAAAACAAAACACTACTGGACTGAGCTTGAATATCATTTATTAGTGTGCCATATTGAATTTTTTATAAGAATGGAGTGTGTGCTGATTGTAAAGTCCTATAGACAAAGTTGAAATGAATAGGCCTCCACATGATTTGAAATATCGTATGCATATGATTCAAATTAATTGATGGATTACATGTCATCATAATGGATTGGCATACAGCTGATCAGTGTGAAGGGCTGAACAATATGAATTTTGAATGGAGTTTATACTGAATTAAAAACTGAGTTATGATAACAATGTGAGTGACTGTGTTTCCATAGATGTTCATGCATTATACACTATATGGTATACACTATGGGGTATTTTAATCATGGGAACATGCATTTATTTATTTTCGAAAGTAGACAGGATTTTGTTTATCATCATAGCGAGAGATGAGAAATGAGATGAGAAGTGAAAATATAAAAATTTTACTTAACTATACTAAAGTTTTGTTTTGTTTTTATTTTTTTTTGTTGCAATTTGTACTTTATTCATACATTTTTCTTACTGATTAATGGTTGACATTGACTTTAACATAACACTTCTTCAAGGAGAGTATTTTATAGCCCTGATCATAGTTTGTGGATGTAGGCAAAAGGGGACTTTCCTTTGTGTTTCTCCACTTCACTGATAAAGTAAGACATCAGCACCAAATTATTTGAGTGCCAAGTAGACAAGAAATCGACAGTGACAGTGGCACTAGCAATGTCAGGGAGCTGAGGAAAGGCAGTTATGTGAGTGTGAGAGCTGTTGCTGATTGCTGAAGGGCAGATGATGCAATGGTGGCCCATTCAGAAATTTTGTTAGTGGTAGATGTGTGGGGTGTCATTGACAGAATGATGTCTCTATCCATGGCCAAGAATTTGTCAAGTTTGCCACCCAAAAAAAGGAACATATAGTAGCAAGCAGGGCCAGCCTTTTCAATGTCAGTCTTCATGCACACAGCTGTCTAGTTATTTATGTCAGGGCAGCAGAAAGGGCAAAGACTAATGGAGTGTGAGAATCTGATTTCCCTCCATTTCTTTATTTACTTTGAAAGTTATTGTTGTTCAAATATTTCTTTTGCACACCAACTGCATACCTGCCATGCTTGTCCAGTGTTGCCACATGTTTATGTATGCAGATGTGGATATGTTTGCTGTTTTAAAATGCAACAGGTGTATAAGCATACACTTGTATATATGTGTATGTGTGTGTGAGAGGGTGTTTGTGTGTGTGTATGGGTCAATCCAAATGACTCATGGCTCCTAACACTTCCACCATCCCAGCAATGCAGACAGGCAGTCTAAAGGCGGCCCTCTGTCCCATGTCAGGGGCAAGCTCCCCACCATGACCTTTTTAACACATCCAGGACCCCTGCAAGCATCTAGCCAAAAGTCACTTTTTACAGTTTGCAGGACTATTATCATACTGTACTAGTGACGGAAGTAATCCTAGGGATGGCAATGCCCATCTGTTAGCCTTGTCCCACATTCCTCTAGACAAGTTTGGTATATATTGTGTATATTTAGAACCACATTTACAGTGATATACTGTGTAATTGTTCAGTGTCTTCAGAAAATATTCAGACCCCATCCCTTTTTGCACACTTTATTGTGTTGTAGATAGTATATAAAATTTATAAAATTGATACTTTGCACATCAACATACATTCCATAACTCAATGTTTTTTTAGAAATGTATGCAAATTTATTAATGATCAAAAACTGAATACTCTCATTTATAGAATATATTCAAACACTTATTGCAGGACTTTGTTGAAGGCCCTTTGGTAGTAATTAAAAATATAGCTTCCAGTACTCTTGGGTAAGTTTCTTCAAGCTATGCACACCTGGAACTGGGCAGTTTATCTCATTTTACATGGCAGATCCTCTCAAGCTCCATTAGATTGTAAGGGAAGTGTCTGTGAACTACCCCCTTCAGGTCTCTCCACAGATGTTCTGTGTGAATTATGTTTGGGCTTTGGCTGTCAGAGACTTGTCCTCAAGCCATTCCAGCGTTCTCTTGGCTGTATGCCTCAGGTCATTGGATTACTCACCTTAGTCTCAGGTCTCTTTCACTCTGGAGCAAGTTTTCTTTAAGGACCTCTGTATTTGTCTGCATTCATCTTTCCCTAAATTCTAACCAGCCTCCTTCTTTGCTGGTGAGGAGCAACCCCAAAGCATGATGCTGTCACCACCATGCTTTGTTATAAAGATGGTATTAGCCGGGTAATGACTGGGGCTGGTTATAGCCTTTTTTTTTTTTTTATCCAAACCTTTTGTGGCCCAACAGAAGGAGCACCAGCACCCGAAGGATGCTCTCAGAGCCTGTGGATACCCTAAATGGACCTTTTAATAGGGACCACAAGATCCAGGAAGATCATCAGCACTGCTGGTAGTGATGGAAATAATAGATACAACAACAATAATGTAATCCCCATATGTGTCTGGAGTATGACAAACTTAGGAGGATCTTCAATAAACACCACATCCCTGTGTTTTTCAAACCCAGCAACACACTCAGAAACTGCTACATCCCAAAGGCCACAAATCCAGAAAAGCAGTTAATTGTATGCATTCCAAACCAGTGAGGAATGCACTGACCTATATATAGGTGAAACTAAACAATCATTGAACAAACGCATTGCTCAACACAGGAGGGCCATCTCCTCAGGACAAGACTTAGCAGCTAAAGGATAAAGGAGACATTCAATGACAACGGTTAACATATTTTAGATTCTTCCTTATGTAAAAGTAGAGAAACTATCCCTCAGCAGAGGAAGAGTTCTACGACAACCTATCCCTGGCCAGAGATGAAGATAAGAGGTCAAATGAATTCAAGATCTACAATCAAGTCCAGTTGCCCTTGACTCAATTTTTTTCTTGGGAAGCACTACTTGATGACCAACTGTCTGAACTGCTCTTTTGTCTCCACTTTTTGTAAGGTGAAACAGTGATCAAACAATTGTTTTTCTTGGGCAAATTCCGAATAAGTTTGGTTTTCACCTTTGAAGTAGCTACAAAAACGCTGTCTACAGGCTTCTGACACATGTAAAATAGTACTTCCTGGTCTCCCGTAGAGAAGGTATCAGTCAGATTATATGGCACCTCAATTCAATTTTATTTATATGGCACTTAATCCTAGAGGTTACTTAAGGCATTTTCATATACAGCTGGTGTAGACTGTGCTCTTTATAGTTATATTTAAAGAGAGCTAACATCCCCCCATGAGTAAGCACTTGAGGAGTGTAGAGAGGGAGATGAGGAGAAAGGAGCTTGGTGGATCATGGGAAGACCCTGGGAAGTCTAGGGGATGGTACACGCCAAGCCTGAACCAGCCCTACCTATAAGCTTTATCAAAAAGTGAGGATTTAAGCCCACTCTTATTTGTGAAGAGGGTATCTTACTCCCGGTTCCAAACTGGATGTTGGTTCCACAGTAGAGGAGCCTGATAGCTGAAGGCTCTCCCTCCCATTCTATTTTATGACTCTAGGAAGGCCTAGAGCACAGGCCTGCATACTGAGAATACAGTGTTCTACTGGGGTAATAGGGTACTATAAGCACTTTACAATAAGATGGTACCTGGCCATTAAGGGCGAGGGGGAGGAATTTAAATTCTATCCTGGATTTTTTAGGGAGCCAGTGCAGAGAAGCTAGAACCGGAGAGGTATGATCCTTTCTCCTAGTTCCTGTCAGTACTTGCGGTGCAACTTTCTAGATCAGCTGGAGAGATCCTTGAGACAGTCCAGTAATGAGTTGCAAAGGTCGAGCCTAGAAGTAACAAAAGCATTATTTAGTTTTTCTGCATCTTTTTGAGACAAGATGTGCCTGATTTTTGAAATGCTGCATAGGTAAAATACATATCAAGCATCCCCTTTTTATAGCCCAAAGATTTGTTGAGTCAGCAAGGTGATGTTATTCTCTGTACCTAATTTCCCTTTATGGTTTAGACCAAGAGTGTTAATGGCCCTCACCATGGGTCTACTACTTGCCCAGGCCCAACCGGTCATGCCCGGTCATGTGGACCTTCCCTTCTTTATTTTTTTTTACTCTGTAATGCCCTTGGTTGACACCATCATATTCTGGCTCCTCCTTATTGTATTTTTTTTATTTTCTTTGTTATATTTAAACACACTTTCTATATGGTGACATTGTGCATCTAAGAATTACACAGCAAAGATATAGCAAATATGTTTCCTTCAATAAATGTGGTCTGAATGGCAGATACACTCCATTTTAATAATCATTGATTATCATTGGTTATGATCACTATTGTTGGCATCAAACATTATTTTTGACATTTGATACCACAGTAGAGGCCTGGGCAATACCATCTAGGATAATTATATCATTAGATACTGAGTTTCTGAGGTGTTGCTTGGCAAGTACAATAATTTCAGTTTTGCCTGAGTTTAACAGCAGAAAGTTGCTGGTCATCTAACATCATTATGTTCTTAAGGCATGCTTAAAGTTTAGGTATTTGCATAACAATGGAAGTTTATGGAATGTTTCCTAATAATATTGCCTTGAGCATATATAAGGTGAAAAGAAGAGGTTCAAACACAGAACCTCATGGAACTCCCTGACTAACTTGGGTATATGGAGGATTTATCATTAACACAAACTGAGATTGATCTGATAAATAGGACTTAAACCAATTTAGAAGGTTCCTTTAATGCTGGTTAAATTATATAGTCTCTGTAATAGGACATGATGGTCATAGTATCAAACACAGCACTAAGATCTAACAAGACAAGTATGAAGACAAATCTTTTTTTCCAATGCATATAAATCATTTCTAACTTTCAGCAGCACTCTCTCTGTGCTATGATGCAATCTAGGATTGATGGAAGTGGTGTTCAATGCTTTCATGAATCCTGATTGCTAATTTCTGCTCCTTAGAGGACAAATTGGACCCTCTAAGGCTGGACTTACAAAACAAGCAGGAAGTGAGCCACTGCTGTGCTCTAATTTTCACTGAGACATGGCTAAAAAAGACCTTACCTGATGATACCATTTGTATGAAGGGGCTAACGATCTTCGATGCAGGTAGGAGCTGAACTCTCAGTTGTAAATCTTGGGGCAGAGGGCTGTGCATTTACATTAATGACAACTTGTGCTGTAATGCTACAATAGTCCCACTGTTCTCCAGACATTAAGGTTAAATGTAGCCCCTAATACCTGCCTAGGGAATTTTCTGTCACTATCATCACTGCTGTGTACATGGCCCCCAGTACTGGTACAAAAGAGGCCCTGAATGTACTGTAATCCTCAGTAATTAACAATCCACACATCCTGATAGGGCATTCATTGTTCCTGGTGACTTTAACAAAGCCAACAGCCAACATCAAGCATGCATTCAATGCAGTCCCCCATCCCCACCTCAGCACCTCTGACCATAGCTCAATGCTGCTAATTGCTGTTAGAGGCCCTTGCTTCCCAGATCAAAATCCTCTGAAGCAAGTCAGGAAATGGCCAGAGAGAGCCATGTCAGCACTGCAGGACTGTTTTAAATATACTGATTTGACTGTCTTCAAAGAGAATTCAATTTTACAACAAATCTTCAGAGTGAGGGAGTAAGCTGTGTCTGTGTCTGGATACATGCAGATGACGTGGCAGACTAGATGGTGTCTGTCACCAAGCACATCACTTTCCATACGAACCCGAAACCCTGGATGACTAGTGAGGTGTGTGCAATGTTGAAAGTACAAAATCCTGCTTTCAAATCTGAGGATACAGCAGCTCTCAGGTCAGCAGGGGCTAGCCTAAATAGAGCTATTAGGGTTGCTAAGCATACTCAAGGCCAAAAAATCCAGAGTCACTTCCATCACTTCAGGAACACAAGGCTGCAGGTCTGCACAGGCCTGCATCCCCTCCATGTGATGACAATACATATTTCCTTAACAATCTCAACAACTATTTTGGACAGTTTGAGGCACTCAATACACCTGCACAGAAAGCCATGCCTCATCACGAGGACCAGGTACTTTGTCCTGACCCAGCTGATGTCTTCTGGACTCTGAGGAGAGTCAACTTAAGAAAAGCTGCACATCCCGACAATATAACTAGCTGCAATCGAAAAGCGGTTCTGACCACCTGTCCCGTGTCCTCACAGATCTATTCAACACCTCACCAATTGTTCCACCTTGTTTTAAATCCACCACCATCAAGGATTGATTACCGTGCTGTAGCAGTCATTTCCACCGTACTGATATGCTTTGAAAGACTGGTGTAGGACCACATCTCTTCTTTACTGCCCACCTCACTTGACCTGTTCCTGCTAACCACCCTAACCGCTCTGCTTAGGATGCAGTATCTTCTGCAAACTGATGAGCAAACTGTTGGCCTGACTAGCCCACTGTGCAATTGGTTGCTGGACTTCTGGCCTTGAATGTCAAAACAACTGAGACTGTACTGACCTCAGGAGAAAACAGCCCAACCACATTCCACTATTCATCATGGCACTGCTTCGGAGGTCATCCAGAGCACCCCCAAGTTCCTGGGGGTGCACATCAGTCATAACCTGACCTAGTATGAACACACTTCATCTCTGGCTAAAAGGGCCCAGCAGCATCTTCATTTCTTTCAACGACTGAAGAGAGCACATCTTCCCTTTCTCACCCTCACCACTTTCTACAGAGGCACCATAGAGACTATACTAACCAGCTGCATTTCTGTATAACATGGTAGCTGCAAAAACTCAGACTTGAAATCCATGCAGAGAGTGGTGAGGACAGCAGAGAAAATCATTATGACCTCACTTCCATCCATCAAGGACACTGCACAGAAACACTGCAAGACAAAAGCCTACAACATCATCAGAGACCCCTCCTATTCCAGCCACAGAGTGTTTGCCCTTCTGCCATCTGGCATGAGGTATCAGGGCATTCGGAACAGAACAACCAGACTCAGCAAAAGTTGCTTTCCCGCTTAGATTCCTGAACCTACTGTAAAATACTTAATAAACTATTATGTAAAAAGTCATACAACTGGTTAATAATAGCTTTCTCAAGGAACTTAGAAAGGGAAGGTTAGATATGATTTATAGATATGGCTGAAACATCTGGATTAGGCTTTTTAAGAGGTTTAATTACAGCTATTTTACAGCACTGCTATACATAGACTGTAAATAAAGACAGATTCATTATATCTAAGAAAGAGGTGCTAAGGGCAAAACTCCCTTAGGCAGCCTAGTTAGGATGGGATCTAAGAGACAGGTTGATAGTTTAGATAAAGAAATCAAAGTTAGTTGCTGAAGGTCAATTAGAGCAAAACCTTTTTAAGTATATTTTGGGTTCTACAGTTATTTCTATGGTTCTTTTTTTAAAGATTTATTGTCTTTAATAGTTAACATACAAGTTCTGTTATATTGTAATATGTTAGTGAATTAATTGCCAATGGAATCACTTAAATTAGGTACAGCACTATCATATGGACATCTAGTAAAGACAGATTTGCCCAACAGTGTGTAGTCCAGTAATAGAAGTTCAAAATTTTATGCCATGAGTCAGAACAAGGTTGAGGCTGTGGTTAAAACAGTGAATGGGTTTATTGACACTCTGAGCAAAGCCAGTTGAGTTATAATGATTTAAATGCAGTGCTACGTCTATCATTATCAAAGTTGACGTGGACATTTAAATCACCTACTATAATTACTTTAGCTGTTATAAGGACTAATGTTGAAAAAAAAAAATCATAGTAACGGCCAGGAGCCTGGTAATCTAAAATAAATTAGCACAGGCTTTAAGTTTTCAAGGTTGGATGTGTAAGACTAAGAACAGGGGTTTCAAATGAGTCATAACTGAGTTTGGTTTAGGGTTGATTATTAGGCTTGAATTGAAAATGGCTGCAACCCAACCTCCTTGGCCGGTGCCTTTGGAAATGTGAGCATTATTATGACTGGGGGGAGTGGATTAATTTAGGCTAACATACAAATGACACAGCCAGATTGAAGTAAGACTAATTAACCTGTATGATGATCTGATATTAGATTATTACTATTACAGCCTTGGATGGAAGTTATCTAATGTGTAAGAGTTATTTTAATTCTCTTATTTTGTTGTACTTCTGCAGAGGCAGTCTTAACTTTTTATGAAGTGTTTGTGTGCAGTTCTTCGGCTTGTTTGTGAATTAATGTAGGTGGTCGGGAGGTAGACACAATCTATTTGATTTTGAGTGGGTGACTGCTGTAATGGAAGCAGAGAGAAGTATGTAATACTGCAACTCTACCTCCTGGTCTCAATTCTTGGTTGTTGTGCTTTCAGTCTACCAATTAACTCAGTCAGATTTCTAGAGATGAGAGCTGCTCCATCCAAAGTGGGATGTATGACATCTGTCCTAATCAGACCAGGTCTTCCCCAAAAACTCCACCATATATCCATAAAGTCTACAAAATTTGCTGGATAGTGCCTCATAAGCCAGCAATTGATGACATGCAGCCTTTACATGTCATCACTGGTCAGATTAGGCAGGGGTCAAGAGAAAACTATCATGTCCGATGTTGTCTTTACATGATTACAAAACGATTCCCTATTCTTAATATTTATTTTTTACCTCTGATTGGCCTATTTGGGGGAGTCGTTTTTGATATGAATAACAATCTTACAGTATTTACGTTTATCACTAGCCAACAGGTTCTAATAGGATCTACATTACCCTCTTGGGCCCTAGAAATACATTTGACTACGGTCGGTGGTGTTGCTAACTTCACAGAGCTGCCAATAACCAGAGTTTGTTCCTTTGCAGTTGTGTCATTGAGTTGGGAGTATCTTTTCGGTATGTGAACCATGGGCTTCTCCTTGGGGCTATGCTTCTTGCTGACTGCTTCTTGATAGTCACCAAGCCGCCCTACGTTCCTAGCTGCTGGGTACCTGCTGAAGGATCGTGTAGGAGCAATGTTAGGTCAGCTTGCACCAGCTACTGGGGGTTTGCTAACTACCATAGCTAACAATTTAATTTCCATGGTGCAAAGCAATGCTTCCAATTCACTTAGCCACATCTTCATTACTGTAAATAAACTACATCAATTATAAGTACCACTGTCAATAAGGAGGCAGAGTTATAACTAAACAAAGGACATACTGAACAAAAGAGAGCAGGAGAGTGTACTAAATGCTAAGTAACTAGCCAATCTGAATAGTGTGTAAACAGCTGTGAAGTAGTGAGAAAAATCCCTAAAAGAAGGACAGAGCTAAGAGTCCTCGAGTAGCACTAATGTAGGTCTAAATTTATGGCGGTAATTAGCCACCATAATGGAGAAAACAACAGAATGAATAGGGTACTCAAGATTTGAAGTCACAATATGCTCTGTTCAGCCAAGGATCTTACTTTTACTTCTTACTCTTAGGTACAAACACAAAATGAAGAGTTAGACAGATCTGTTGCATGAGTCATGTAGAGATAGCCTCTTTTTCTTTACAGAGGGAAAGCACACTTGTTTGACTTAAGAATTATAGTCGTCTGATCTGAAGGAATTTCAAGTTAAATGGGAGATTTAAGATAATTTATTTAAAAATATTTACTACAAACTAAAATATACTGTTCACTATTTCATTATCATAACTTGCCAATTTATTGAGAGATTTTTTAGGGATATTCCTAATGAATATTTTCCCTGTTGTTTAAACAGAAATTTAAATCAAAAATCTGACTAGTCTAAAAGTAAGAAAACAAAATTGAGCACCTTTGCCTTCAGCAAATTTGAGTGGAAGCATATCTTGCACTTTCATTGCTATGATTAGCTGCGTTATTTTTTCAGATCGAGTACAATCAGAGCACCCTAAGGTTAAATATGTCCTACTGGTTCACCAAGTGTGGCTATTAGCACCAGCAATCGTCTTTCCTTGCAGGTTAATGGCGACATTCCTGTTTTAATGGGGTTACAGGTTGCTCTGGTCAGGTGGTTACTCTGTAACAGGTGACATACAATCTTAATTCTATTTTCTAGATCAAAATACTGCCAAACTATGCTGGTTTTATTTTACTGTCCCACTTTCCAACTTGCAATTGATAATTCAGATTTCTCTATAATGAGTTCACTTTTTCATACTGTTCACAAAGTTCCCATCATTAACAAACAGCTTGGCACAACTGTTAATGTTGCATCAAAAAAAACCCAAACAAAAAAGTAATTCCAATAATGTAAAACAAAATTGTATTGAATTCCTACAGATTTAGTTAGTTAAACCTGCCCTTGTAAAGAATATATTTGCATGCCAGATTCATCCTCTGCAAATATGTCGATAAATCCAGCATGAATAGCAGCAAGAAAGCATTCTTCTGTGAGGTTCAGGGAAGGAGAGCAAGGTAGAAGGAAAAGGGACACCATGCGGAGATAGGCTATAAAACACTCTGTGAGTGGAAAAGATTGGTAAAACACCACATTGTTCCACAATTATAAATCCTCTGGATTCAGCGTCACCTGCATCCCTTTCATCACCTGGAACAAGCCCTTCATACAGGTTATCAAGGAATTAAAACAGGTGCTCTGTGCTGTATGTCCATATCAGGAGCTTGGGCATTTTTTTCCTACATTTAGATATAACAGAATAAAAAATTGCAGTCTAATTTAGACTAATTTTGTGTCACATTTTAAGTTTTATAGGCAAATTTAACAGGTTTTAACATTGGTATTTAATCATGTATAATAAGAAGAGTTGTGGTGGTGGCCCAGTTTGAGTGAGAAAACGATCGAGTGCCAAGATGTGGTCATTGAATGCATTTTGTGTCAAAACAAAGTTCTTTGCAGTTCAGCCCACATGAATTGCTGTTCTTTTGTAAAGTTTTGAAAATGTGAACTCAGTATTGAGATATGAGAGTTAACAACTGTAAAAAAAGAAAAAAGGTTAGTTGCCCAATCCTAACCATACCTTAATATCAGTCTACCTATGCTTTGCTGACCATAACCATACCTGAGTTTCCATGCACAGATCTTGTAGAAAGTGAGAATCTGGATGTTAAAAAAAAAAGAAAACAGTTAATGTGTGATTGGGTGAAGATTTGTAGAACCAATCAGTATCGACTTAAAATTGTTTGGTCAATCCTAAACTCTATAGAACAAGGGAATAACTAGAGCATAACTACCAGGTACAGTTTTGTAGCTCAAACCTTACAGATTCTTTTGCTATGATGGTTAACAAAAACAAAAAACCTGTTTTACTGGATTTTATGTTTTCTATTAACATGTGTATTGACCCATGCCAACCGTTTTTTGTCTGCCTGTGTTTGAGATACTGGGTTGTGGGGCAGGGATCATCGGTGCCAACTGGCATCACCTGATGTCAGTGCTCCCTGTCTATAAAGATCTGCCTGTTGCTGTTTCCTGCCCTCCTTCCCTGCAGGCAGACACTTGGTTATGTTGTTTTAGTCCCTAATTAGTCCCTTTCCTTTACATTGTTTTAATGCATTTACAACAAAGACACACACATTCGACTCTCATGCACATCCTACACTTCCAATTTTACTCACATTCATGCTCCATGGCTTATTGTGCTTTTATATATATATATATTTAAGTGTCCCTTTAAGTAATTTTTTTTGAATTTTTTTTCAATGAAAACAGTGTTTCTCCCACTTTTGGCCTAATGAGCCAGGTTGGACAGATGTAATATTGCACTGTGAACTGAGTAAAGGTGGATTCCCCTTTCACTGAACTGTCTAACTTTTGTGTTTATGAAAAATCCATAAACCACAAAAAAGCAGTAGTCTTTGAGGTAAAGAAAAAATGGACTTTTTTCCAACCTGTTTTCATGTAGCAGTGTGTGTGTGTGAGACAGAGAGAGAGAGCAACATGCTCCCTGTGGTGTGTGGTTTCAGAGTCTTGCAAGTCATGGAGAGGCTGTGTCCAGGGAGCTGCTGCAGGTCTTGTTAGCACAATGAGCAGCAGTCAGGCACAGTGTTTGTGCAGGTGAAAGCCCCTGCTGTCAGAGCACACATAAATCTGCCAGGGCAGGGAGTCCATGTGTAACCTGCACCTCAGCCAGGACAGACATGTTTACTGCCACAGCCTAGCACTGCTGTTGACCACACCGTGTCTGAGGTCTGTCTTAGGTTAAACTGTTTGCATGAATCTCAGATTAACCTGTTGCTTTTTCAACAAATTAACAAGTTACCAGATTCTATATTTACCAGATTCACCCTCCTTTATTTACTGTGCCATTATACCATACCTCTAATACAACAGAGTGGTCAACCCAGTCCTGGCTCTAGCCAAGGTGTTACCCTTGACCAGATCTTTAAATGCTTAAATGGCTACATAAAGGGAGAACACCCTGTAATAATCCCATGGCCTGTTCCAGGAAGCATGAATAACAAACTCTGATTCTAATACTGAACTTTGTATCAACACAGGTGACTCACAAATCATTACTGTACCCGGACATCTCCCGTGTTGACAAGTGAATCACCCTAGCTGCTGCTACTCTGCTAATGTGCTGCTATTGCTATGTGTTCTGTGTAGACACTGCATGAACATTATGCATACTTCAAAAAGCTGCGCTCTGAAAGTATACAACCACTGGCTGTGAGCACAGCTGCAGCTCTGCCTGGCTGTGATGGTTGAAGCTGTCACAGTGGTTTTGCTTACTGCTTAGACTATGACTGCATTTGTGATTGAATATTTGATGCTATGGATAAGGCTACGGTAGCTGTACTGTGGCTGCTTTTTACTGTACCTATTAACATTAGCAAAGAAAGCCTCATTAAGCCACATGGGATTTGAGTCCATGGTGCTTTTATCAGATATGACACATATTACCAATACACCACAGGTGCTGACCAATACAATCCTTCATGGCAACACTCAGCAGCGCATCCATGTTAATTCACTGGGCACACACAAAACCTGCATATAGTTAGTGTTACCCCTATTATAAAATGAAGTGTCAGAGCCAGAATCATAACAACCAAAGCACACCCATTGAAGCAGCAGTGGAAGAGCCTAAGTTAGAGTGGAGAAAATAGTCTAAAAGTCAATGCTCTTGTATTGAATTTTATCTAGTGTAGCCAATTATTCATCTTTTAACACACTTGAATTTATTTTATTCTTTATTTTACCATATATTATACATTACATTTAAAAATGTAATTTTAAATGTTATAAATGTCACACAGCCTTCCTTCTGGTTTCCTTCCTGCAAACAAAATAATCATAATCAATATTTGCCTTTGTTGCTGATATTTTCATTTATGTCAAGTTTTTCATTCTGTACTGATAAGCTAAGGAATTCTATGCCTGAATTCTCATTAGAGCTTTTTTAGTCTCGTAGAGCCTCTTTAGTCTATTGAGTCTATACTAAAGGTAAATATACCCCTCAGCTATTGTTTGGATGTAAGGTTCCATTAGATTAACCTTTTAGAAAGTAGAGCATTTTTTGTATTATTTTGTATTTTGCATAATTGTCAGTAATGCAGTGACATTAAATGTGAGTACTAACTGCATTAAAGGGTAGGGTTAGGGTCAGGTATGCTAACATTATCAAATCCTAGGTATGGTGGGAGGTGACCAGCAATTAAATGACCATCTCCTAATTCTTCCTGAGCAAACATACATCAAGTTAGGATGTTCTGTTAGTATTTAGGTTAAGTGACAACAGCCAAAATTCAGCCCTGCTTAACACTATTAATCTTAAACCCATATTTAATTGTACATAAAACTATGGCAAGTTAAGAATGGAGCACAACCAATAGTGGCGGCGACTCTACAGTGAACTGGAATCAAAGTAACTGCCTTTGACTCTTATGTCACACTGATCAGGCTGCAGTGTTTAATTGAGGCTGCAGAACCACTTTGTTCAATTTCTTTAAATCTCACTTAATGTATTTTCAATCTAAGGGTGATATAAAAAAACGGTATTGTCTGCACTATCATGGGCAAAGAGAAATATTCATTTTTCGTTGATGACACGGAGTGTTCATACCAAGCTCAATTTGTGTTATATACTCAGTTAAGAGGTGTGTAGAGGCCATGAGGCCAACAACCCCATCCATTTCCCATGGGTCCATACCGTCTCCTAGCAGGTAGAGTTAGAGAAAGCAGTTGTGTGTTTCTCACTGACACACAACAGCAGAGCTGAGCACCTGTCCTCAATCGCAGTGGTCTTCCTATGTGTCTCTCAAACTCCCTCCTCTGGTTCTCTGAAAACTTGCAGTAGAACAGAATGTTGTGATGATTTGCTGAGTGCTGATTTATGTCACTAGGCTGAGACAGGTGGACAAGGTGAAGAGTGGCTGTTATGTGGTGATGCAAGCAGACCTAGAAAATTTAGAGGCAAAAGTCTTTGAAAGACACCCAAACACATTCTTTATTCAAGTAGGGCCATAAACAGTATGTAATACTGCTTTTACACCATCAGAGGTTAAGTAAGGGAAGTTAAATGGGTCCTGTTAAAACACATCAAGAAAGCTTTTTACTGTTATCAATAGTTTTAAAAGTGATGTTTTCTTTCTTGCATTGCCTCTTTAATTTAGCACATCAGCTATGGAATGAAATTGAATTCAAATAGTGACTTTAACCTTTGACTGTGAATTTCCATCAGGTCATTACAGTAAAGGGAATCATAGCCTTTTATAGAAAGAGTCCTGTAATTATATGAGACCAAGGGTAATATGATAAATTAAGATTAACTTTGATTCAGTAATGGCAAGTAATATTTAGTATAAACTCTATATGTCTCTGACAGAGACATCTGCTGACACTGGTCTCAGTGATGTAACCTCTGTCTGGTATTCAGCAACTGATATGCCCACTGAGCTGGACTGAGGTCAGGTGGCTTATTTTTCCATTGAACAACAGCCCACTGCTGGTCAAGAAAACTCCCTGGTTGCTTTAGCTGTAAGTGTTAAATCGGACAATGTGCTAAAATTGAGTAACTTGGTTTCCGCCAAGTTATCCAGGTGCAATCTTAAGTAGCTTTAGTCCATGTTGTACCTTTAGGGTGGATGTATTTATGCATCTATCTGCAGAGGCCACATACCTGACTAACCGAGGCAAAAGATATTATTACACTTATCAGCCACAACATTAAACTCAGTAACCAGTTTCAGTGCTGTCTAATTTATTTAGGCTGTTCTCTACACACACAAATACACTCCTTTAATTTCAGATATCTGAGAACAGCAATACCAGAGTATCACATTATAATCACATTGGTTTGTTCATACTTTCATGCTTGTTCTATGACTTCATGCCTCCGTACTGTACTGTGTCAGATATGGAAGACTGGCTCCTACAGTAACAAATTAGTCGTAACCTGCTGAGTTGGTGTAGTAAACAAACATAAAAAACTTTAACTTACTTTGTACACCCCCCCCCCAATCTGATCCAGGTGTGTAAATGGCAAATTTACTGTACACAGATAAAATAATCTTAACTGCATTTGTCAGTATTAATTAAATGTAAATACACTAATTATTAAATATCAATTGGCAAATTGAATATTAACTTTAAATCCATTTGAAAAGTGATCTCTGCCTTCATTGCTATGGTAATACTGGTGTTGTATATTGCTCAGAACCTTCTGCTAGCCAAAGCTAAAAAAAAACAAAAAAAAGAAATAATGATTCCAGAAACAATGATTTAAAGGATGGCCATCACATAAACCTATTATATAGTTAAATCACTCTTGTATGTTTTTGTTGAGGAACTTTATCATTAAAGAAGATCATGAAATTTTGCTACTGAGAGCTATAGGAATATATGGAACAATCAAGCTATGACTCTCAGCTCATAGTACCTTATTATCCCAGTAGAACACTTTAATCCCAGAATACAGGTCTACTGGTTCCTAGAGTCTCCACTAGCAGAATGAGGGCAGAGCTTTCAGTTATCAGGCTCCTCTGCTGTGGAACCATCTTCCAGTTTGGGTCCAGGAGGCAGACGCCCTCTCCATGTTTAAGAGTCGGCTTAAATCCTTCCTCTTTGATATAGCTTAAGGTTAGAACTGGCTCAGCATTAGCTCAAGCCATCCCCTCACTATGCTGCTATAGGCCTAGACTAATAGACTACTATTAGTTATTTATTATTATTATAGTTATTAGTTAGAATAAGACTGTAATTACTGAGACAAACATTCAATCTCTATTGTCAAATTTATTACCACAGTTCCTTTTTACAAAAGATGTTTAAGTGAATGCTCAGACATCTATTATTGATTGGGTTTCAGGTTGGCTTCTGGTTACAGGCTGTCACTATGGGCTGGTGAAATTTTAAATTCTAATTTTAACTGTCTGCATGCCACTGTTTAGGGAATGGTTTATTGAGTACTTTTCATTAACTACCTTACACTGAGCATTAGGGGAATACCTTCACTGTGTGTGTGTGTGTGTGTGTGTGTGTGTGTGTGTGTGTGTGTGTGTGTGTCTTTTCAGCAAAAATTTCAGGCTAAAGTCCAGTTAAAAGCCATGTCCCCAATTGGAAATAATTGCTAAAAAAACCACTGATTTTTGGATCAGTGGTCATAATTAGGGTTAGTTTAAATCTTCAGATAAATAAATGCAAGTCCATATATTTTTGCCAGAAGTGACAAAAGTAAACATATGTTTGTATTTCTATTCTTGTGAGAGGGATTTTGAGTTTGACAGCAAATATTTTAGCACAAATGATCCACAAACCTGACAGGGGCAGATTTTGCTTTCCCTGTATGGCTATTTGAATACACAAATATTTTGGAAGATAATTTTGCTTTTTAACTTCACCATCAGGTGAGAAACACACAGCCATGGAATCTTCTAAATCCTGTATATGTCTTCAGTAGATTTTTATCTCCTACATTACAGAAAAGTATGTGCTTGGTTAGTTGATGAAGGAGTTTGATTGAAGAAATAGTTATACATTTTAAGAAATATAAACATTTGTCTTGCCATAAGTTAAATGAGAAGATCAATACCACTCTCATATCTTTACAAAAATAAAAAGCTACAGCTAGTAATCAGCTCACTTAGCTTAGTACAAATGTAACAAAATCACCTACCAGCAACTCTAAAGCTCACTTATTGAAATTATATTTTTGTCATTTCTAAATTCTACATACGTAAAAAGAAGAGAAAGAACATGTTAATTAGTGAAATTATAGATGTTTGTGGTTTTCTTTTTTTACCATTGGACAGTGCTAGGATACTATTTTCATTTTTCCCTGCTGAGATAAAGCAAGCCATGCTGACATTGAACTGATTTTGTCTGAAGTTCATTCAAAAACTTAATACCGCAAAAGATGCACACTAACATCCGACATAAACACCATCGAATACTAGTTAAAATATTATAGGGAACCAATACAAAAAATTATTGTTGAATCTTAAAATGTTCAGAATATCCTTATCAACCAATCAATCAAACATTAAAACCATACACATGTAAGGGACAACACAAGCAGCAAATCAGTTTCTGCAGGCCCCACATTTTATCTCCATCAGTACTTTAGCCCCGAGGTACAGTTGCATTTTCAAAGAGGCACATATAAGATACAACTGCAGCCTGCAGTATAACCTGAGAGCTTGTGCACATACCTACGCTATAGCCCTTAAGTATAAATTTATCCTATAGCCGTGCTAGCAGCTCTTTGTGGCTGTATTTGGGCACAGTGCTATTCAATCTGATGATGGCACTAGAGAAAAAGCTAAGGGATCAACAAAATTATCATAATTCATCTTGTGGGGCACATGAATGTGTTTACCAAATTTCACTGCAATACATTAGTAAATTGTTAAGCCATTTCACCTAAAGCTGAAAATGTCCACCTCATAGTAGCCCAAGAAGAAAAGTCTGGGTATCACCAAAGTCAGAAGAATTCATAATCTGATATAGCAGAACACAAATGCCTGCACCACATTTCATGGTGATCAGTGCAGTATTTAATGAGATATATTTCTGCTTCAAAGAGGTGGACTGACTGAGCAACATTTTTATCCCTACCACTAGCATGTGTAAAAATTCTATGCATTTAACCTGTTTGCTAAACATGCAAGTATACATCGTATGGCCTGTAGCATGCATAATAAACACCAGTCTGTAGTCCAATGCTGTTAAATTGGCGAACAAATACAAAGATGTTGAATGAACAGCAGCACAGACCTTTAACAAAAGTTTATTTAGGATGCAGACTTAGTTCTGGTTTCACCAAAGTCTGGATTGGAATATATTTGATTATACCATAAATAGTTTAGTACAATAGTTTTTATGATTATTTGGTTTTCAGCATATGAAACCATGGGATTCTGCCCTCTAAGATGCATTTTTTTAATTAATTTTGTATTGCTTTTTTTGTTTTCTTTTGTTCATGTTTTTTGTTATTTGTTTAGATAGATCATTGATGTATGTGACTATATACTACAGATCTAGATTTGCTTTTATTATTTGCAAATGTTTATCTCAAATGGATTATTTAAGTATAACCCCTATCGGTCAAGTAAGCTACAAGACGTGATGGGATAGAATGCACATAAGTGCAAGTGTATGTTAAATATATAACTACCAATTGCAGTACTTGTTGATAAGGTTTTGAGAGTAGGACCCAGAAAAGAAAGTATTAATTACTGACATGTTACTAAGACATGTTTCTCAAAAATTGTACTATAATTTTCTATTCCTTGTTTTTGTGCTACTAATGTATGTTGGAGTGAAAGGACAGAGTGGCTGCTTGGCTTGTCCCCATGAGAACCACCTGCTTCAGAGGATGTTAAAGTGTAATCCAGGCTGCCTCTCCACAGCGTCACAAAGAAAACTGTGTGGAGTAATCTCCAGTGCCTAATCTCTAACCTTAATCACAGAGACACTGTGGAAAAAAAGGCCACACTCTTTTTGAACAAGCGCCGCCAAATGGTGTGTGCAATTAATCTCCAATTCAACTGCACAAAACAGCCAATTTGTATGTTAAAGAAGGATGTTGGAGGGGGTAGAATGGGCCAGTTGTAGTTAAACATTATGTCTGGACGTATGTAGTCTCCTTCATCAACAATCTGCCACCTGGTGAATAGCGGTGTTTTGATGGTGTGCCATGTGGTTGGATGTAAAAGGAGTATGAGGCCTTTTTGGAGGTTTTTGAAGCTGAGAGTGTGGGATGGGTACGTGCAGAGGTCAGAGGTCAGAGGAAGGCATGAGGCATGATAGCTTCTCCTTTGTTCCTCATTATCTCCTTAAACACACAACATGTTCTGGTACACTGCTGTTACACACTGCCATGGTGGTCCCAACTAGCAGACAGATGGCCGAGAGCCCTCAATGTGCTTCAATCACATACACTATTCTTTGTTCTCTGAAATGTGTAACAACATAGCATATGTGAAGTTAATCACCAGCCTTAATACTTAACTGTAGAATAAACTTTCAGTTCTAATTAGTACTGGATTTTGCCCCAGAATTAACAAGTTGTGCATTGTGGCTTAGTTTTCTGCGTGTGGCTGGAAAAAAGAAGGTGTCAATGCTATGTTATAGGCTACCAGGTATTTAGTATCAACTCCATAACTGGTATTCAGTGTTGATCTCATATTGAGATAAACCCTCTGATTTGCAGCGCAAATAAGTATCATTAGTGGTAGAATTTGGCAAAGCAGTACAAGTACTTTTACTTAAATACTTAGATTGCATTTTTCTTCAAATATTTTTTGGGGGGTATTTTGAATTATTTTATTTCCACATTTACTTAATCAAAAATACTTTAGTAATACTTCTTTAACCACACAATAAAAGTGCCTTTTTTCAGCTCAGATTAACCCACTGACACTTCCATGCATGTGTGTATAGGTGTATGTATGTATCCGAGTATATATGGATACATACATGTATTGTAATATGCAAGTAAATACAATCCTTGTACAACACAGAAATTTTAAAAAAAATCTTCAAATGTTAATGATGCCCTTTCAAATGTATACTTTTTAAATTACTTTTTTATTTCATGAACTTAAAACAGATACAAAAAAAAATTAAACAATAATTGCGACATTTACAATTATGGGCATCCTACTAAATCAGTACTTTGTAAAATAAATTATTTATATGATTATATGAGTGCCATTATTATCTTTTTAAAACACATATTCAAAAGCAAAAACAGGGTTTTCAAATAATAATGCAATTTATTACAATTTATTGTTTACTAACAGCAGATGGAACATGTGCATTATATATCATATGACATCAGATGAGACCTATAAAAGAACTTCTAATGGAGAATACCCACCTTGACATCAGCATGCATGAACACTGGTCAGCAAGCAGCAGACAGAAAACAATCATAGCACCCATCTCCTGACTCAATGAGTTGTGGAAAGTGTTATTTCCCAATAATTGCTTTGCAATTTTAGAGCAGTATGAGACTGATTTGTTGCTGTGTCAATCAAACAGGAAGGCCACTGCATATAAATATACACAGGAATGAACAGACAAACGTTGTGGCATTTTAATTACTTATGGAAGTGTTAGAGTTACATGTCCAGTAGATGGTGTGGAGAAAGGGCAAAATCCTCACCCAGACTTTGGTGGGGTACCAAGTTGGACTTCAGTGAGAGAGAGTGAGCGAGAGAGAGAGAGCGAGAGAGAGAGAGAGTGTGTGTGTTTTGTCTCATCTTAATATTGCATTCATAGTTGTTATTTTATGTCATGTAAAGTAGCAGTTGACCATCCGCCTCTTCTACTTGTGGCTAGAAACCCCAGTGTTAACAGAGATAGGAGATAACTGTCCTAGCTCTAACTGCTGTTTACTGTCTACACAGGGCCAGGGCTTCTAATATAGAGGCTAACCTTAGGGTGCTGGTATAACAACAGGAGAAACGGGGAACCAGCAGGCACACTCCCCTACTAGTTTTATCAATATCGTGATCTATGTCAGAACCAGTAACATTAGAATAAAGAAGTCTGCAGTCACAAAACAGCTTAACCATGATGTCAGTTGGCAGTGATGAACTGTATCTGGTTGCTTACCAGTGCATGGTAATGATGAAATATACAGTAGACTTACTTCCCTGAACTGCTGGTTGGCTAATTGCTGTGATGAGCAGGGATTTGATTTTGCTGATGCCTGGCCCTCCTTGGCCACACTTACTTGCTGAGAGCAGCACTGCTTTGTAATCTAAAAATATGGACAAGAAATATGGATGTTTAAATGGGGTGTGACATTTTTGACTTAGTGCTAAGTGAATCAAAGGTGATTAGGGAGCCTTATAGGTTTATAGATAGTACATTTCAGGTGTCCACTAACTTAGTTAACATGTTCAGCCAGGGAAATTTTCAGAGTATCAGACTGTTAGCTTTCTATAAGATTTAGACTATCTACCTCCAGCACAATATTATTCAAAGGAACCTTAAATATGTGAATTATAAAGAACTAATTATCATCCCCACCAATGATGTTGGTAAAGTTTATCACAAAACACTCAATAAGTTGATCACAATTGTACCTCCAAACCACCATATGCACAGGTCAAAATTTATAATAACAAGACTAGGTCAAATCCTAGTATTCACCATATATATGCTTCCCTTAGACAATACAATCAACAAACAATCCATAAACTTCCACTGTTATGCAGATGACACCGAATTGTACCTGTCAATGAAGCTTGATGAAACCAGGTTAGCTAAATTTCCAGCACGTTTTAGGGATATAAAGATCTTGATGACCAGGAACTTCCTACTATTGAACTTTAGTGATAAAACTATGTATTAGCACTTATCAGAAACACATTATCTAATGATATACTTACTCTAGATGGCATTGCTCTGGGGTCTAGCACCACCGCTAGGAATCATGGAGCTGTCTTCTATCAGGACATGTCCTTTAAGTCCCACATAAAACAAACTTCAAGGGCAGCCTATTTTCACCTTTGTAATATTGTAAAAATCAGGCACACCCCCCCCCCCCACCACCACCACCACCAACATGAGCCAGGATCTGTTCAATATTTCTACCTGTTAAAAGGGAGTTTTTTTCATTTCCGTTGTTGCCAAGTGCTGCTCATGGTGGAAATGTTGGGTCTCTGTAAATAATAACTATAAAGAGTCTGGTCTAGATCTGCTCTATATGAAAGTGCCCTGAGATAATGTCTGTTATGATATGGTGCTATATAAATGAAATTGAATTGAATTGAAATGAATTGAAATGAATTGAATTAAATTGAACTTAATTGAATTGAATTGAACTGAATTGATTAGTATATGGCTGTGCAAATTGGAGGACATAGTTGAAAATACAACCACTGCAAACAAAGACTTTCAATGGAAAGCAGCTAAAGTGGCTAGTCCCATAATGGCACAAGATGATGTAATATGACAATTATCATATTGACATCATTACATTATGGATATGCAATTTCACAGGTGTGTCTGTGCAAGGAAAGCCCAGTTTGTCCAAGGTTTATCCAAAAGGTTCCTATGTGTTTCTTTGAGAAAAAGACACTAAAGGGGTCTGAAAAGTTGGTAAATCTATTAACAAATGCGCTAGGTTTGGCAACATTGCCTGAAACACCCCCTGACTATGTAAAAGAAATTGTTCAAACATATTGATTTTGAAAGAGCATTGGCAAATGTGAAAACTCCAACACTTGTTGAGCCTACCTATCGTGTAAGATTTATCAGTCTGTCAGTCAGTCAGTCAGTCAGTCAGCAACAGACATTTGCAATTATAGGACTGGCCCTGCTATTGCAGTCCAGCTAGTAATACAAGATGTCCTAATCTAGTAAATACATGATATACTAGAAGTACTACAGACTGGCCTTTTAGTGAAAACTCCAGCCCCAACAAATCCTCAAATTTGGTTTTGTCAATGTCATTTCATTAACTACTGAAGCCTTACAGATTCTATATTCTAGATGTGATTAATTTATGTGAAATAAACCAAATATTTTCTTGTCTGGCTTGAGCTACTAAACGCAGTTGGGTGTAACATTAACCTACAAGTCTATTTACGTGGCATGAGTCTCTCTTCCAGGCCTCATAAAGATGCGGCCAGCAGTCTAGGATGGGCTTTTCCTACCTCTTTCTGCCTTCAACCCAGCTTTGATGGGGGGAAATCAGAGATAAAGTTGTCTTTGCCTGAAGAAAGGCTTGATACACAAGCAGCAGGGAGAAGGAGGGAAAGTGTTCTGTTTCAGGATTCGAAGGAATTAGTGGTGAAAGGTTGTGAAAATAACACCGAGGACCAAGCTGTGCGTGAAATTGTGAACAGAGGGATTAATGGGACTGTAAAAAAGAGCATTAGAGCCCACCCCCACCCCCAAACCACTTCACAGAGGTATGTCTGAGTGTGAGACAGCATATTGCTCTACAAGGTTTCTGCTATTGCGTGTGGTGTGAGTGTAAGATGGATAGAGACCATCTACTCTTATTCTATGATGGTTTTAATGAGAAAAACAGAAAAAAAAACATCAAGCATGATTTCAGTGTCTGCAGAAATAGTCCACTGACAGTGATACAACCTTTAACAAGTTCTTGAAAGCTTTTCAATTTGGTAACTCAATTAGATCTTTTCTTAGGAAATAACATCTGGTAAGTTTGGAAGTTTGGAATTCCAGGTTTTTGCTCCTAAAAAATATATAAAGAAAGACTTCAGAAATACTGAGGTCAACCATACATTGTTAAGTGTCACCATTATGTCATGATAATGCATTATTTTGAAGACTTGAGAGTGAGCTGCTGAAAAGTTTTTATTCATGGGCTCAGAACCAAATCCAAGAGATAAACAATGAGTAAACTAGGATGTTGTTAAAGTTACTGTGTGATTTTGGTCATTTCTCATGCACTACAAAAGTTGCCACTCAGTAGCTGAATCTGAATTTGTAGTCATCAGAGCAGTCCTTGAACACACCACAAAGGAGACTTCAAAATACTCATTCCTTCTAGCTGCATTGCCACACATCTCCAAAGGTATGTTGTTGCTTCATTAGCCTCATACAGCAGTGCACCACAGAGATGGAAATGGAGATAACATAAAAACAAAGGAAAGCAAGGACTCTTAGAGCCAAAGATTATGATCTTTTTTTTCATTTGCAAAAACAATAATTTCATGATTTTCTTTTGCTTTTGCTTTTTTTGTTGTTTTGGATAAACTGCTTAGAGTAGTCAGACACTGGATAAAATCTTGCGCCAAATTGAAAAAGATCCGGTATAAACAAAAAATGGTCAAGTTATAAGTAAGTATATCTACACTCACTATCAAATGCAAACACAATCATGTAGTAGGAATTTTGTATTCCATACACATAACTATAAGGCAGATATACTGTACCTGCAGATACAGTGTATGCTCTGCATGCTCTGAGGCACTGCAGTTTGGTCAACATTGCACTTGTTTGTGTTGTTTAACCTTTTTTTCCTAGCTTGCGCATCAAGCTCCAATGTGTTGATTGCTGTGACATTTTCTGACATTTGAGCATATGGACACACATCTCAAATGGGATGGGATTACCTACTGTGGAACAATAATCAAGATAATCCCAAAAACTAACACTGAAGTCTGTTGTCTGCTTTTCAGAGATCAATACCACAGACATGCTGCTCTTTCCACAGCTGAGCTCCAGGTATACAGAGACACAAAAAATGTTTAGATGCCGACATACAAGTGATTGCAAAAAACTAACTCAGAATCTTTCTGTCCAGACACATGGCCTTTCCATGCATCATGCCATTTTCCTGTGGGCAAAGCTTTACAAAAAGTCATCTGTTGTGTGTGTTTACTACTGTGTATCTCTCCTTACACTGATGTATGTAGGTGGGTACTTCAGACAGTTATCTTGATAGTCCTGTTAAACTGATGGAGCATGACTAATTTATCCACGGATCTGGTTAATATTTGTGTGAATATTACTATTATATCAATACTATTATACGTTTAATGTTTATCTGTCTTAAATTTAAATTTATGAATAGGTCATTACAGTATAAATTCCTGTAAAATCCTATGTGTATTGAGCAGAGACTTTTGCTTTGAAAGATAAAGGTAAACACTTGTAATATTTTCTACTTTCCTTATGTTATTTTTCTTTCAAGTTTTTCCAATATATTTACATGGGAACAAATAAAGTGAACACTTTCCTATAAAAGGGAATGTTTTACGAGTAAGTATTTATTATTGATTATTATGTAAAGGCTTGTTTATTTTTTACAAACTTTAAAAGTTACACACTCACTGTGCTGACTTCCTCTTTTCATTCTAGATTTAGCCTTCGGGAAGTATTAAGTTGCTCTAAACATGTAAAATTAATCAATTTATATTTTCATATCTTGGATGTAAATACTATGAAAAGGGAGAAATGGAGTGAAACCTTTTTCACAGAATAGATTTTGATTAATCCACCATAGTAGTAACAAGAATTATTTGTTGCATTGCATCTTAGTAATTACTTAAACAGAGAGATCATTAAAGTTAAATGTGCCATCAGCATTTTTTTTTTCTAAAAGGCAAATTTTCTCTAACAATTTATTCAGTGACTGATGCACAGGTACAGTTCTGCAGTTCACTGTCAATACAGCAGGGCACCTTTGTGTCATTTCTGTCTAAAAACTTTGGCAGGTTGGGCAAAGTTTAACTTGAAATTCATGGGCCTGAAAACATTATTTCAAAAATATTCGGCTCCCTGTGGTACTAGTGTCTTTAGTATTTTTGAGAGAA
This sequence comes from Istiophorus platypterus, assembly GCA_016859345.1. NCBI lineage: Eukaryota > Metazoa > Chordata > Actinopteri > Istiophoriformes > Istiophoridae > Istiophorus > Istiophorus platypterus. The sequence goes on along the minus strand of CM029126.1, from coordinate 25,639,802 downwards.
AATACAATCAGTAATTGCATTTTATAATTTTTAAATCAAGCAACATATCTTTAGCAGAAACAATTCAAAATAATTTTGTGTAAACTCAGGATTTGAAGGAATTAGTGGTGAAAGGTTGTGAAAATAACATCGAGGATCAATCTGTGTGTGAAAATTTTAGAAAGGATCTTAAGATTTGATAAAGGATCCTACAGTCATTTCTCAGAGCTTGGAGCTACCATCTGTACAAAATAAAGAATCAAGCCAAGCATCTTTGTTTTTATGTGAAATTCAGACTAATGACTGAAATTGATCAGCCTTTTCTTATAAATTTAATTTATTAATTTTTAAAATTGCAAGCTATTTTCATATTTCCCACCTAAACATGGCTGGTCCTCAAAACTTCAACCTTGGTTTTAGGGTTCAGCTTAGAATCAGGTTTAGGTTGGGGTTGGGGTAAGTGGCTAAGGAATGCATTATGTTGCGTGTCCTCAAAACTAATGTAAGGTGTGTGTGTGTGTGTGTGTGTGTGTGTGTTTGTGTGTGTGTGTGTGTTTCCTGAATGTCTTTTTTCAAGAGGGTTTACGATGTAATAGAGTGCCAATGCTCTGCAAGTCGGTAAAACTTGCCATAACGCCAGTGAGGGAATGAAAATTGCTCACACCATTCTTTTTGAGTAAAAAGCATAATGTGAGTATAATAATGCGAATTATTCAGACTGTAAAAACATACCCTGATGAAACACACAGTCTCAAAGTTTAGCAAGGACATTTGTTTAGAAATAGTGTTAATTTTTTTAAAATGTTTTTAACCAAAACTGACCAGAATTTCAAGAAAGAACAAAAACTAAAGCAACACATGAAAACATTACTAATTATTGTCTGAATTAATTAAAGGATACCAGTAACAATATAAGTATTGCTAACAATAATAATAAAAAAAAAAAAAAAACAAGTTAGAAAATATTTCACATAGATTTACATTTCTACAGACAAGAAAAAAATGGTCAGGACAGTGCAGACTATATACAGGCATGTCCTGTCACAACCGTGTGACCAACAGACTCCTTGGAGTGTCTGAAGAACACTGAAAACACCCACTTTCTGTAGAAATGGCTGTTGTATTCAGTGAGTATTAACAAAACATAATTTTAAATGATATTTAAGATGCTGCAAGAGTTTTGTTTGATTTTTTTTTTCTGAATTCTACAAATGTTTTCAAAATAGCACTGAACTGCAGGCTAGAGTCCTTGGAGCAGGAGATTATATAACAATTGAGAACATTTCTTAGGTAATGGTTTTATTATATTCACAGTGTATTACATTATGAGCCAATTGTTGTTTGTGACATTAATTTAAGTAGAAAGCAGATGATGTGGATTCTATAGAGGAGAAGCATCTGTTTGATGAAATTACCAAGAGGAGTAGAGGTGAATTCTCTCTATTCTTAGCTGCAAAGAAGCAGTAGCCAAAACACCTGCAAATTATGTTTGTATAAATGTGTAAAATCAAAATTACTGTTTATGTAACACTGTGTTCATAATTTAACTTGTGTTTGTGTCTGTATCTTTATGTGTGTGGGTTCCACAAGAAAAGAATTAAGCATAATGGAGCATCTATTCAAAGTTGCAAACGTGCTGTCCTTCCCTCAACGGTCAGAGACTGATACAGCTAAATATATAATTTTAAACATGGTACGACCTATGAAATGGTGTCAGAACGAGATTATTTTAAGGCCACATTGTTTTGTTTAAATACTGTTGCAAGGATACAGATCAAGCGTTCAGCATCCCGATACCCACAACTCCATCCAGTCCTAATATGATTACAAATAATCCAGTATACAGCCCCTTTGAACGTCAGAATCCATCAAGACCAATAGCGCCTGACACCCAGGACTTGGGTACTATGGCAGAATTATAAACCCACAGAACATTATATTCAGAAACGGAAAGAGCCAGGACTATGAAACATCATCCCAAATCAAAGACATATTTAATGCTGAAAATAAGGTTAACAATATAATAGATGAGGATCTAGATAGTAACACTGAACAGATTTTTTGGAAGCTTGCACATATCTGAATACTGTTGCAAAGTTTACATATCTAATACATATCACAAATGCAAATATTTTTGCACTGTATGCCTGTCTGAGAACTGTCTCAAACAACAGGTTTTAAAACCCATACGTCATACAGATTGTTGGTGCATCTGAAAATCAGCGTTTTTGTTTTTGGTTTTTTTTTACCAGAAATAAAGATGTGACATGGCAAAAGATTTAGATCATGTTACTGCATTAATCACTGCAATGAATGCAGCTGCCTGTACTTTGTGAGTCACAAAAAAAATGCTCTGGGTCATAAATGCTAAAAAGTTTTTTGAGATCCGTTCAAAATCAGACATATAACATCAGTGTCATCTATAAACCTGATAAAAACCATCAAACCCTCAGACTAAATATGTCTTTTATAACTTTGAAACACAAACACCTGACAACAATCACAAAGTCAATTTTGTCATCATGATTGAATTTGAAAAAAAACAAACTGGTTTGCTTCTGGTGATCTCTTTGTATAAAGTTTTAGACAACCAAAATACAGAAACTACACATTATTAGCACACAATGTGTCTTTTTAATAGTTACTGCAACTTCTTCACCAAACAAATCATCACACCAAGATTAACCATGGAAGGTTGTTAAGTCTTATTACAGTACAATGACATGAGCAAACAGAGATATCTTGATTCTTTCAGCTTTCTATCTATATGCCTGTCAAAGACTCCTGCAGTGTTAGGTCAGGAAAAGTTACCTCCTGAACCTCTTCAACACACTGGAAAATGAAAATGATGTAGGTTCACAGCGTGAACCACATGCTCATGGGTATGACAACATGTCTGACAGAATAGAGAGCAGTGGCACAATATAGTGCATGATTGGGTATTTGATTTACAGTTTGAGCTGCACAAATATGGAATCAATAATGTTTTATAACCCAAAACATTGTTAATGGTGTTTTTGAACATTTTTTTGGAGGCATCTTATTTAATGCACTTCCAAAGACTTTATATTGAAATAGCTGGAATGTTTCACAAGGCAACATACCTTTTAAAAAAAACACAGTATCAAACATTACAAAAGAATAACGCAGGGACTAGAGTGTATCAATCACTCCGGTAGATTTCTCTTAACTCTCCTATTAATCAAAGTATAATGCAGTATAGTGGTGCCCTTTATATGGAATCTCATTGCCTCAAGACATTAAGAAAATATATGGATCATGCTCAGAAAATGTTTCTTGTACCTCAACTACAACTAGATCTTTTAAGAAGACAACCAGCAGGAATCTATTCAGAAAACTGAACATATTCATGAAAAGGCTTGAAAGAATAGAAGACACATTATCTTTTTCTTCCTGATCGGCGAAGATGCTTCAGAACATGCTCACATGGACAATCGAGAAAAATAGGCTGTTGATTGATTGATGAAATTTTGAGAAACATGCCAAGAACTGCAAAAATAAGTGAGAATTCAAATGAAGGCCCCCAAAAAACATTACCTCTTGGAACTTACAAGGCGAGTTAGTCTTAATGGTAATGTTGTGAAAAGGGCTACTGGGTGAGTTGATAAATAATGCTATGGCATCTCACAATGTTCCTGATGGTCCACGCCCTGTAGGTTGGGTGGATTACTTAAAATCCTTAGCTATGTTTAATATATCTCCATCAGTAGTACCAAATCAACAAGTCAGGAAGATAATGACAGAGTTCAGGGAAAAAAAACATCTGCCACAACTACTCCTTCTTTTAAAATAAACTATGAATAGACAAGAGTCAGACATTGAGTCAAGGTTCCTTTTATCTCCTAAAACACAATTAACTGACTGGATAGATGTTTAAATGTGTGTCAAAGGGTTTCAAAAAATTGTGAACTGATGGTTTATGAGTTCTAGCATAATTAATACATTGTCTTTGAACAGCATATTGAGAGTCCCCATGAGCAGCTACCAAATGAAAAGTCAACACTTGGAATTAATTCCACATATAACAAGGGAACTGGCCACATTGGTCATGAAACTCATCACAAACTGATATGTATAAAAATAGCTGTAATTCCCAAACAATTAATTCACATATTTTGTTAAAACCCTTGAATTAAAGCTGAAAATCTATACTTCAATCACATCTTGATTTGTTCATTTCGAATATATTGTGTTGGTGTACAGAGGCAAAATTACAAAAATTGTGTCATTGTCAAAAATACTTATGAACCTAACTGTATTTTAAGAAAATGTACAAGGCTAATGAATAAAAGAAGATTTAAAAAAAAACAAAAAAACTTGCATAATAGTGAAATGATACAAACACAAGATGCACCTGAAATGGACACTATTACTGGCTTCCTTCATTAATATTTGGTTCCAGAACCTTTGGCAACAATCACAGCCTCTAAACGTTTCTCGGAGCTGCTAGAACCTTCTTGCACCTGCCTGCTGGTAGTTTCTGCTGCTCCTCCACTGCTGTGTGTTCAAGCTCAATCAAGTTTGAAGCATTCATATTTAAATGGCAGATTTTGTCTCAGTGCAAAGATATAGTGGTATTAAAATATTATTATCATTTAGTAGGATTTAGGTCAGGACTCATTCCTGGCCAGTTTAAAACAGCGTGTTCTGGGTCATTGTCTTGCTGAAAGACCCAAGACCTTCACCTCAGACCTAGTCTGAATCTGGGCAACACATTTCACTGTAAGATACTTTGGTAACCTCTGATTTCCTGATCAATAGATTTAGGTATCTGTAAAAAATATATATATATTTTCTTTATTACAAAGTCATGTACTTCCTGGAATGCTAAACTTTTTGAGATACACTATCTCGGTAGGATATTTCAAATACTATGCATTAGAGCTTTAGCGTTTGGTAATTTAACAGCAGGAGAAATTTTATCCTTTTTTGCAAACAGACTAGTTGTTATAATATTGAACCAAAAGTCCTCTACTGTATTGTGCATTAAATAAAATCCATCGCTCTAATTAATTAGATCTTAACACTATTTATCAGTGGTTTGTCTTGAAAAACCATATCAGTGTGTGGTGGCAATCAGCTCTACTACATGGCCTCCCTCTAAGGTGTCAATGGCTGCACAGGCCACTGTAGAGCACAAGTTTTTCACCTGAAGATGAAAATTAACATCAGTCAAGACTGCATGTTGGCAAATGATTGCTGCATGAAAACACAGAGGGAACCAAAGGTACAAAAGGAAAGTGTGTGCAATGCCTCCTCCATGAGGACCAGACACACTTCATGGAGTTTGGTCTTCAGGGTCTCTGAGTGGTGTTCTGCTAGAGCATGAATGGTTTCAAACCCATGCTTTTTCTTCACCCTGAATGTTTACATTAACTGCACTGTACATGTCTTCAGGAACACACCTACAGTTTAAACTGCTATGGCATATATTGCCAAGTTTAAATGTCTGTATGATTGAGTGTAATTTTTTGCTTTATTTAAATGTTGCAATAACTGATTCAAGGTTCAACTCATAACATTAACTGGCTTGTAACTAAAGTTCTGTACAGTAGCTGGCTATTTTCTTGCCTGGTAAACAGCAAAATACTCTCTATTAATCTGTCTTCTCATTCAAAGCACACTGTAGCCTCCAGAATTGTAACTGTGAAAAAAACTATATAACTATAAAAACTATACAAACATAAAAACTATATTAACTATTGAAAAATTAGAAAACTATTGGACAGCCATAAGGAAAAGTTAAGTTGTTTAAGTCTACAGATTCCTTTACAACTATTCAGGATATATGTAGAAGTACTTACCTGCTCCACAGGCAGCCTTTGCAGCCTGGCCCAGGTCCCAGGTTTTAACTGTCTGGAGCCTACATCCATCAGCTACCTCCTTGTCTGTTGAAATCAACGGCAAAATAGTCATCATTAAATTTTTACTTTCACCTAAGTAAAATATAAATGCAGTTGCGTGTAATAAACCAACCTAACAGATAGTTACAAAGAAACAAGGAGAAGCAGTAGTTGTTCTTAGAGGAACTAACCTTTTCCAGGGAGTTCGGTAGAAAACACAGGTATGCAAAAACCTGTTCTCTTCTTCTCTTCGGTTGATGTCCTCCATGTTCAAATGAGGTCATTCTAAAAGAGGGATGATCCTCTGTCTGCTAAGAGTATTTTTTTTCTTGTTCTGGGAAAAACTGAGGGTTGAGGAGAAAGCAGGGTGGCACCCTAAATGGAGAGTCCCAGTCTCTGCAGAACAGAATCATTTCGGGCTTTCTGGGCATTGTACAGTCTTTCTGCATGTTGTGTTAATGCAGCGATCTGTGTTCTTTTAGTCCTCTGCATGTCCAGGGTCCTGGAAATACTGGTGAAGCCATTAGGTTTCTCCTGTCTACACTGGCTCACAGTTTACAGTGGAAAAGTACAGTAAAATTACTGAATAAATTATGAACAGTTACAGAGTTAAACTAGTTTGACTCAGTTCTTGACAACATGAGATTACTTCTCTCCGGTGCCACAGACATATTTAAATTAATCAACTGGTCTGTATATGTCTATGAAAAACATTCAGATATGATCAGTAAGTCAGTGAAAGTCAGTGATCAATAGAGTCCATTATTCACCTCACTACCACTACAATTCCTCTTTGTCCATTTCCAAAATTCATGAAAGATGTTTGATAAATTTTGATTATCCATCACTTTCAGGAAAACACAACTAAATTGTTCATGTGTAGAAACACCTTTGAGTACTATTTCCCAGTCAAGATCAGATTCCAGAACATCTCTGCATTCTCTTACAAATGTTAGGTGTGTGTGTGTGTGTGTGTGTGTGTGTGTGTGTGTGTGTGTGTGTGTGTGTGTGTATGTGTGTGTGTTACTTTTGGGGACAAATCTCAGACTGAAGACCAGTTAACTGGGGATGGCTTGTCTAACTGAGGATAAAGGCCATGTAGCCAAACAGGAAAAAGTTAAAATTATTGGTCAGTGGTTGAGGTTAGTGTAAGTTCCGGAAGTCAATGCAAGTCTGTGTGATTTCCCCAAAACTGATCAATGTCAGTGTGTGCGTGTGGGTGTGTGTGTGTGTGTGTTTGTACAAACATCTACCAAAATATTCTTGGAACCAACAGCAGGCCTCTCACCTGTCTGGGCTTGGTTACAATGAGGAGCTCAGGTTTCCTCGCTGGGCAAAGCTCAGTCGTTAACAGTACACAATTAGCCAACCTGCATTTGTGCTTCCTGTGGTTTCTGCAGGAGGGGACATCACCAAAATGTCAATCTTCTGTTTACTGTTAAAATATACAATTGACATGTTCCAACCAGTAGGATTATTTCAGGCAGAATATAGTGCAATATTATAGTTACGGCATGATTTTAATGGTGACTGGTATAAATTGACTAGGGTAGATAACTTCTCAGTTTGGGACACAATAATGGGTTATAGTAGTATTAGGAATTAAGTAGTCAGCCGGTTCAGAGTTAATCAGGAAGGACTTGTGAGGAAAGTGGTCAGCATGTTGATTGTTATCGTTACATAAGCATTCATTAGCATATTATCTCTAGTAACTCATCATGATCTTCTATATAGTTATTCAGAAACTACTTATTAGCCTTTCATTATTTATTAGGCCATTCCTAATTTGTGTCATTCTCTGATTTGTACTCTGTATAGGTTGACCATATTGTAAAGTCCTACCTGTTTTGATTTCTTAATACTAATAAGGTTTTTTTTTTGTCAACATTTGATATTGACAGAACTAGCAGATCAATTAACTCTAGGACACAGAGTTAGAACTTGGAATTTTTCTTTTTTTAAGAACATTTAAAGTCCTTAAATTTGAGATTTTAGGTTTAAACTTTAGTTGCATTGGTCTGGTTCATGGTTGAATGAGAAAAATATTTGTTGAAAATGATCCCTCATAGTCTCTGCTTTGAGTTGGGGGTTGAACCTATTTCAGAGTGATGGCATTTTAGGACAACATGCTCATTTCACAAAATTTCCTGAAGCCAGGCTGCTGTTCTATCCCTGGTATGCAAGGGTGTTGAGCTGAAATGCATCTGTAAATGATTTGTCAATGAAATGTCCTGGATGTATGGACATGAATGGGGAGCCAGAGAAAAGGCTTGGGAAAAAAAATGAGTGCAGTTAACCTCGTGGAGCCTCGATTAGACATGCAATGCTACCTCTAACAGCAGAGAGGCTGGAGAGAGGAGGGGGAGCAGAGGTGTGGGGGAGATGATGGGAAGAGGAGAAAAGAAGAAACAGAAAGACTGAACTACAACCACTGTCAGGACACACTCAGACAAGGTAATCCAGTTAGAACAACCAATTGTTGTTACCAAGCATTGTTGTAAATGCAGACTAGAAGTGAATAACAGCTGTCAGGCTCAAGTGTTTCACCTGTTTTTAACGACAGTCAGAGATCCTGTTGAGATACCGAGGGGTCAGCTTTCCAGCCCCAAAAGGCTGGTGAATTGACTTTTGTTTGTGAAAAATAGCAGGTGACTTCATCTTGTGCGCCCTCTCCTTCCGCTTATTAGTTGCTCTCTATGGCAGTTGCCTACTTTTGCGCCTTGAGCTAAATAACAGTATTTTTTTTTTTTTTCAAAAACTTAAACTGTATCAATAAAACATCAGATCTGTGTGTGAAACAAAACAACACATTTTTGCCCTCTTTTTTTTTTTTTTTTTTTGTTTTTTTTTTTTAGTTTGTTTTTGACACTGCAGCTTTTAATTGAACATCATCTTGTTGTGCCCTCAGTCAACCATATGCAGAGGGACCGCATATGGTTAATGGCACAAATAGGAAAATTAGAACCACATCCACCTGTTTATTTCGATGAACCAACTCCTAATATGCTCATAACAGTATTGGAAGAAAACATGCATTAAGGTGCATTTTGTTTTGCTTATCTTTTTGAAATTGTTAAATATTGTGCTACTTATGAATGCAAACATAGCTATTGAAGCCTAAAAGGGCTGCTAATGTGGCATTTAGCATTGTTGGTATAACTGGCTTTCATATGTCAAGGTACAAAGCCCAAAAACCTTGCAAAAAACACAGGAAAAAAAAACAGAACAATAGCATTTTACAAAATGTTATGATGTTAGGCAAGTGCTGAAAATTTCTAAAACATGGCTTACCTTCCAGCTAAAGGCCCACAGCCTGACAGCCTGGCCCTGTGCTTTTCAAATTTCTCATGAGGATGTTGCTGTGTGATCACAATGTCTTCCTTCAAGGCTGCTGGTGATTGCAGCTTTCTCAGCTGGTACTGTACGCTTGTTGTAGCTTTGGACAACATGCTCTTGTCTTGATGTATGAAGTTCAGGTTTTTGTTATGGTGATAAAATGATAGCGAAGTACCCAAATTGTACCCAGCTTAAACACCCATTCTAAGCTACCATAGTTTGACATACCATGTCACAGCTAAGTTTCCATATTGGAGCAGTTTTAGCCAGAATGTCACCTCTTGGCTAAGCAGCAATAGACAATGTTCCATCAAACAATAAAGCAAATGCAGCCTCCATTTTCACATATTCTACCAATTTCAGAAAAGTGAAAACATACAGGACCGACCCAGCCTTTTATTTGAAATCAGTTAATGACCGGACACTGGGGCTGTTCAGTTGCTTTACATGACCTGTCAATACATTGTAAGTAGTCTATGTGGTGGCTGACTGGTGTATACTGTAAAAAATATCAAATTCAACTAAGGTTTAATATCACCTCAAATTTTAGATTTTACTTGTGTTCTGGTTCAGGATTCATCAAAATAATTAGTTACATTGAAGGTCTGATTAGTAAAAGATGTATAAAGCAGCATTATTCATTAATCTGAAAGATTTTTATTTTCATAATCTGTTATTTTTCCATTTTAACTATGGATAGTTGCATATTCAGAGAGAGTTGTCTTTCAGCAGTAAAAAAAAAAAAATGTAAAATGAATATCAGTTTCCATCAAGTCTAACATTTCTGTGGGTCAGGTAGAAAGAGTACTTTGATGTGAGATACATTTACATAATTTTCACTTTTCCTGAAGCGTATATGCTACCAAATAGGTCTACAAATTACAAGACATCATTATCATATTCTCAATAATTTAACATAAATAAATGTAGATGAAAATACTTAAAAGATGAGTACAGCTGTTAGGTTGTGTGCTTTCAGTGTCAGGGCAGAATAGGAAGATACTGTTTATTTAAGGTGAAATATGTAAAAATATTTCACAGTCACATTTGTCATTTTAGAGGGCATCACACAATCTGTGCAAAGACAAACTGCAAGGCATATCGAGCTCGGATCACCTGCTGACTAACAGTTGACCCAGCTGTATTGTTGGCATCAGAAACTGACATTGCTCCAGATGACAAATGGGAGGAAAGGAAGTCTCATTTGATAAAAAAAAATGTTTTTCCTCAGTTACTCTGTCATCGCATATTTTCCTGTATCTCTTTTTCTTGTCTTATGTCGGAGTTTCTAAAACACAAGGATAAGATGCAAGCAAGGGAAACAAGGAGATATTAAAAATGAAAGAAAAACAACCCATGTGTCGTTCACTGAAAATCCTAACAGAGGAAAGAGTTTTGTTTGAAGTTGGGGCCTGGCAGAAAACAACCACGGGAGATACCTTTAGGTTACTTAGGTAATCCCAATTCTCTGAGTTGCAAACATGAGATGGCTCAACATGGTATACAGCCCCTTGTGAAGCATCTTTACCATTGTGCTGGCCCTGAGTGGCTGGCAGTCATTATGTCCACATCAGGGTCATGGCGTCACTCATTATTTAAAACAAGTACACCTCCTCTTGCTTTACCCCAACAGCAACCTTCCTGAAGGCCCGTTTTGTCTGCCTTAGTGAACCACTCATGAAAAATCCTCTCCACTTACACACTTATCTTAAAGAGATTTGTTGGATAATGCCCTGGTAATTTGACTTGTATTAATGACTATCTGTGATAGCCCAGTAGTCCTCATATTAAACCACTGGTGAGTTAGGCCCACACAGTAAGCCACTCTGGTTAAGGGTAAAAATATCTGCCCATATAGGAAATTCCCTCTGAACAAGAGGTCAGAACCCAAATTCTGAATTCCCGGAATGTGAGACACTTTCATGGAGATGACACAAAATTGCGCCACAGTAATGGTTTGTGTACCATGCAACTGTCAGGAAAGCAGACATCCCTGATGTTTGCACTGGATACTGTGGTCAAAACCCCATTAAATGCTCTGCCCTTGAACAGGCCAACCATGCCTGAAAGGCTGGCATCATTTGTCTCCACTTTCCTGTCTGAAACCAGCCTGTAAAGCAACAACAACAACACTGTGATGCCATCAGTCGTATGTGACCTGTGTGACCAGGCTGAACTTGAATGCACCCACTCTCTTGACTGACATGCTTGTCAGATAAGTGATCAGATTTAGTGTCAAACCCAGAAAGGCAATGTCCTGTATTGATGGTAGCACACTCTTTAACTCTTGTCCATATGTGTCATGGCCTCCGGCTCCATGCAGTGGTCAGTCATGCAGACAGGCGGCCCCCCGGCATGGAGTGATGCCTCACTCCATACAGGATTTATAGCCCCCAGTACATTAAACATTCCCGGGCTCAGAAACACGCCAAATGTGAGTACAAGTTTTTGTACTCTATGCCGTGAAACACAAACCTCAAGTATTTCCTGTGTCGGGATAAATGGGGATGTAAAGAATGTGTCCTAGAGGTCCCCTGATATGAACCCATTGCCCTGGCACACCAAGTGTCAGGGGCTGCATGTGTGAGTATGCAAAACTTTTATCTCCTGTGATATTTGTTCAGTGCCCGAATGTTCACAAAAGGATGTATACCATTCTATCCTCTCATCAGGACCAGGAAGTACCTCAAACAGAAGCCGTCTAGCCTTTGCTCATGTGGCATTAATCAAAAAGCTTTTTTGTATAGGAGCATCAATTTCTTCCTTTAACACAAAGGGACATTGAATTGAACTGAAGCCTGTAGCCCTTGACTAATGTCGTCAACACTCATTTTGAATCTGTGCATTCTTTCCACCTTTTGTTTCATAAAGAAAGAGGAAAGGAACACACAAACAGAGCTCCAGACCCACATGTCACTGAAAAGTGAGGGGTGGCATATGGGATCTTGTCCCGAGAAACAGTGGAACACTGAATAGATGTATCAAGGAGCCCAAAAGTAGCCACAGCATATACTTGGCTCTTTAGTACCTGTTCTTCTGGAGCCCCCCCTGGAGGAATGTCCGCCTATGTGGCTGCTTGCAGCATGGCTGAAGCTTTCCATGGGAGGCAGAGCATTAGAGCTTCATCCTCCTTTTTCTTAGCTTAGCATGAGCGGAGCCAAACATGCCCTTAGGATCAACTTCTCTGACCAATTGGTCAGGTTTAAGTATCTCACCCTCTCCTATAGTACCAACATCGACATGCACTTCCCTGTGGCCTGGACAGAGCAGTGCTGTACACACAGACAAATGTCCATGATTGTTGATATCTCATCCCACACAGGGGTATTGGGCAGGTCAACAATGTCATCAAAAAGATTCGCCTGGTATGAGGTTAACAAGGAGGTGAGTTGAGAGCTTTTAGCGCCAAGGCAGCCGCCTGGTACTGTATAATTCCTGCAAAGTTCATTTGTAGATGTAAACATCCTCAAATGAAAGAGGAAAGAATATGGAAATGAAACAAAACCATCATCATTTCTTTTCTATGCCAACATGTTGATCCACAAAGCAGTTACCGCAGTTTCTGCCTGGGACAGTCATGCACTTTGTACGGCCACCATCCATTTCAACCCCCTCCTGTCCACCCCCCTGCCATGTATAAATGTTGCTTTTCATTCATTTAGAAAAAACACATTGCCTCTCAACATAATCCCACCAGTGATTAAATTTCCACACAACATATTTTCTGTTCCTTTTTTTTAGGAGAAAGGGTTGATACAGTATACCTGTATACTATAATAGCAATACGTCCACATAAAATTATAAGATTACAGGTTATGAAGGACTGATAGAATCAACTGTCTTGCTGGTAGGTACGAACCAGAATGCAAAACTCACATTTACACACATTTACTTCAACAGGAAAAGGAAAAATACACCCTTAATCTGTTAAAATTTGGGCTACATAGTGGACATTAGCTTTTCATCACCATGCTGAAAAGAATGAGCTCCTTTTTTTGAATACATTTAAAGACAGAGCAGTCATATTCTTGGATGGGATTAGAGCTTGTCATGAATTTTTGTACTAGAGCTCGTTGGAATCTCATACTTTACAATATAACATAGTAATAAAAGTGGCATCTTCATAGATTCTTCTTCCTTACATTCACACAGCCCTGTGTTGCAGGGTTGCATCTTCCCTGAAACTCAAAAACTATCAAAAGAAGCATCAGAAAGATTCTGTGAAGTGACATCAGTGGCCCTGATAATGACCCCAAAGAGGTTAAATAACTGGGACTCCCAAACAATCAGTCAGATCTGAAGAAGCCTCGCAAATAAGAGGTGAAACATCTTCAACTATCTACAACCAAGACCAGTTGCCCCTGTTTCAATTCTTCTTGGGTGTAATAACTCAATAATGAATTAGTGTTCAGTTTTGAGTATTTTTTTATAACATGTCCAATGGCATCAAATACAAAATCTAAATGTGAATGAGACACATTTTCTTCATAAGAAAATGCTAATGTCTACACCACATTATACTAGCATAACCCTGGAGACCTCCCCAGCCTGCTTTGCTGTTGACACTGCTTCTTTCTACCTCTCTGGTTCCTTAGCAACACATTTGTACTTAATGGGCAGAGTTACATTAATCTCTGTGACAGTGAGAGAAAAACCTGTTGAAGAGGACAGAAGCTGCTAAAAGAGGAGATAAAGCAAGAAATAATCAGGATGAAAGGCTTTTAATATGGAAGTAATAGGTGAGGCAGAGGCCTGGAAGAATCCAGCAGTAGAGCAGACTAAGATGACTAAAGCAAATCATGAACATCCATCAGCAGGGAAAAAAACAAGAAGAAAACCAAAAAAAACAGTCCTCATCTCTGACCTCCAAACACCCACAAATCTACAGGCTCAATTGGAAATTCTGCCATATTGATTTCATCAGTATCCTTTATTTACCAGCACAGCCACATATAACCTGTGTAAGTTTTAGTGTGCTTAGAGACAGAAAAAACAATAGATATCTAAAGTTCATCCAACTGAATCGTTACCAGACTGCTATAATGGAAATTCATACAGTTCTGCTTTGTATTAAAAAAAACCTGTGTGATTTACATGTTTTACCATGTGAAATAATTAATTGAATTTATTATTTGTAAAAGTCTAAAAACCACAGATGAATACATTTTAATTGATCATATGTGAAAACTCAGTCAATATGTGATAAATATGACATGTTGGCAAATTTAAGTCAGTGACATAAATGAAATATTACATTTGACAGTATATTTCATTCTGTAGACTGAATGTGCTGTTAGATTAGTTTAGTAATTTTTCCATGTGAAACTGTATTCCATTTGTAATAAACATGTTAAACATCATGAATATTTTTTCTCAAGTGAGGCATTTACAAAAAAGTGCGTGTAAAAATTCATGTTTCACATGTAAAATGACCAGAAACCACATCTTTATAAGAAATCCCTGCATGTTGTTTCACTTCATAAATCACAAGTGAATATACGTAAATGTACCACCTGAAATGGTGCTTCGCCTGTGACAATAAAATGTGAAACCGATGTTTTATTGTTGTTTGATATTTCTCATGTGAAATACCTGAAAACACGTGATTTTGTAAATCTATCACATGAAACGTCTGAAACCTCATGCATATAGTATTTGTTCATGCTGAATATGTTTCACATATGGTAAAAGCATCTGTTAATAATTATGTCTGGTACATCAAACCATGTGATATGCACATGAGCCACATGAGATATTTGACTATTTTTAACATCAAAATAAAAATAAAACCACATGGGACCACATAGGTACAGTATGTGAGTTTTAAGGAAATGTAAAATATCCAAAAAACACATATATACATGTGACTTCATCACATATATACATGCTTTTTTTACATGATAACCTAATGTGTATGCCTTTTCGTTAATTCACCACAATTAAACTGATATTTTCATGTGTAATTTTTCTACATTCCTCATGTGAAATGTGGTTCACATATGGTGAATTCATGTTGTTTAGGTAAGGAACAGTTGCTACAGTTGCTTTAGTTGCTTGCTAAGAATGTGATTTAGCTGCATAAGAACAGCCATGTTTGAACATTCTATAAAAAAAAACTCTGACACGACAAATAAATTCATTGAAATTTCTCTGTAAAATGATTTTATTTTGTCTTCTTTTAGAATTACTTCAGTCAATTTAACAATCCATATACAAGCAGTTTGTATATGATTTGATTGAAAGATTATTTCAAAATCACCAAGAAACATTTACTCAATAAATACACTTTTAGCCCATGTGCTTAAATGTGGTGGGATTTTCTTTTCTGAGCATATTTACAGGACAACATAAATAACTTTAAGAGATGGAGCACATTTCAGGCATTGACAAAATGGAAAAAAAAAAAACCTCCAAAACTTGTATAAATATATGTTCATCTAAGGACTTAAGAAGACATAAAGAAGAAAATCCAAGAGAACTTAAATCCTGTTGTACAAACATGCCCACATAACAATAATTAACGGTTGCTTCAGGGATCTGGCATAATGAATGCAATTAAGCTGCCTTACCTAGCATTCCAACAGGCCAAATTGCATATGGTAAGAAGGGTCAGTCTTTCTACAGTCACTCAGAATGATTACCACAGACATCAGGATGGAAAACATACAATATTCTCATGTCTTCTTTCATTTCCTTGGATGATGCTTTAGTTACTGGTATACAGAATGCTGTGGAAAATACATTAGGTCATTCAGTATCCCCTGTTGTTGCTGTAAAATCATGTTTTACCATGTACATGATGAATGTATCTGTCTTCTTCTTTACTATATTAACTCTTCAGAAAGATTACAAAAGTGAGAGAAAAGAAACATGTAGAGAATGGCTTTGCATATTAATCTGTGAAGTTTTAGGTGGCATACTTATCACTTCAGGGCCAACCCATGTTGTTTCATCTGCATCACTACAAAGTGCACCACACACAACCCTGTCATTTCTCCTGATCCAAATGCAATTGAAAAAGACAGAGACCTCTTCACAAGAACCCCATCTCTTATAGTGCAAAAAGTTACAGAGCTCAGTAGAAGTAAAAGTAATGGAACACTGGACAACTAGAAATATGGACGGATGCTAAAGCAAGACTCCAGCCATCTTCTACTTAG
This sequence comes from Istiophorus platypterus, assembly GCA_016859345.1. Taxonomy (NCBI): domain Eukaryota; kingdom Metazoa; phylum Chordata; class Actinopteri; order Istiophoriformes; family Istiophoridae; genus Istiophorus; species Istiophorus platypterus. The sequence goes on along the minus strand of CM029126.1, from coordinate 25,623,463 downwards.
TCCTGTTTCCATTTTTTTTCCATCATACTGATCCATTTTGATCAAAATACTAACAATAAGTCACTCATGTGTGACTTATACCATGTCTTGCTCTCTTCCCTCTTTCAAAATAATAAGACATTGACAGTAAGAGATTATACTTTCTAATTTCTGTTTTCCTGACAGCTGTGACAACAGCCATGAAGAAATGCATGTCAAGTGTCTCATTGCAGATGTTATATCAATAAATATGTTTCCATCCACATGTTTATTTTTATTTTAAAGACTTTCTACCCAAGAATGTCAACATCAGTCATGTCAGCAGGTGCTTCCGAGTGCCATAATTGTATATTCAAGTGACAATTAAAATGGCAGCAGACATGGAGGCCTCACAGTAGAGGTCTAATGGGTTCATTTGGTTGTTAGTACCTTAGACTAACTTGCAATCTGAGTTGAATGAGGCCCAGATTATGTTTAGTCTGTCTGGGTAAAGTTGGGTACTGTAGTGATACAGTGTATCTTCGGTCCGTATGAAAATATGCCTCAATACCCTAATGGATCCTAGCAGACTTGCTACCAGCTAACCGTAATCCCTGCTGTGCCAGTGTTGGTGTTCTCTCTTTTTTTGGATCTGTTTTGGTCAAATGTGCTTCGGAATGGGTTTAAATTTCTTAAATGAATCTATAACTGGGTCTATTTCAGATCAATTCTAAGATTTTGCACCTGTTTCAGGGCTGAGGAAAAAAACAAATTCATCGAGGTAACATAATGTCAGTCTTAGAAAAGCTGCAATGAAATAGCATTACCTACCAGAATTATAGGCCCTGATATAATTATGTGAGAGTTGCTCCCTCTTGAGAATATTCAAATAGCACCAATTTAGAGAAAAATGCTCTGCTTAACATGTTCTTCTGCAGATTTACAAAAAATAGAGGCATTAAATGAAATTTTGATAAGAATTGATCGGTATGATGGAAAAACAAGCTGACAGGATCCAGAATGAAAAAAGCTTATTGTTGTAATAGAGCTAACCAGCACAGGCTATATGACTGAGGTCCAATTGTGTATTAGATTTGTGTTAGCTACTATTGGTGATAATGACAGAGGGGCCTTTGTGTCCGGGGGTCTGCTCTGTTGGTATGCGGAGGTGCGGGGTCATATCGTAGTGGGTGGGGCCAGTACTTGCGGAGGTGCAATAGCCCCTGAGGCTTTCCGGATCATAGAGGTGCTCCAAAGTATAGCCTGTCAGGGAGTAGGCTGTATGCTTGTCCAAATAGGGCCGCGAATGGCTGTGGGAGGGGTAGAGGGTGGGGGAAGCTGAGCATGGGCCCGACCGACCAAACGGGTGGTGTAATGGCAAAGAAAGGGGTGACAGGTCTGTTGGGAGGTAGTCTTTGGACTTGTGGAGATGCTCAGACCCTGGATTACTAAGCCTGGATAGGGGGGCAGGGCTATTTGCAGGGCTGATCACCTGACTCAACCCACGACACACCACAGACTGCAGTGGCAGGTGTCCTTGAGTATACTCAGAAGTGAAGCATTGACCAGGGCCCTTGGGCAGTCCATTGGCTGGTCCCAGTGGGGAATCTGGGAGGCCCCTGCGCAGCTGAAGTCGGCTTTCTTCTTCCTTGATCATCTGCTGTGTGGCTCGGATCAGTGTCTCAATCTTGCTGGGTTCCTGTGGGCTGCAGTGGTAGTGGTCAGCTCGGTACCGATCCCCTGAGTCACTGGCTGAGCCTGCGTCTGGAGAGCTGACCACACTGTCGTCATCCCAGTGGCCCTGGCCTGCAGAGGAATAGAATGAAAAAAAAAGGAAAAACAAGAAGAATTACTGTATTTCCACCAAAAAAAAAACAAAACAGTAATCCATTAGAATAATAATGATGACCAGGGGTGTGGTTGATACAAACAAATAAAAGCTGGGCTCCAAAGGCAGGCCAGGGCAAAAATAAATTGTGGATATACTCCTGGTGCCTGTCATATACTGTGTCCTTCCAGTTAATTACATAATTTACATTTCTACCACTTTGATTTAATTGATTTAACAATATAATCATGCTATCTTTAACGCATGACACAATGGTGGTGTTTGATTCCTTCATTCAGATCCATTTTGCTTTGTTTTACTGTAACCCCATCTGGTTGTTGTTGCATATGTATGCCTGCAAATGTTCCATAATAAAGTATTAAAATATGTAAAAAAAAAAAAAAAAAAAAGTATCAAACAGATGGAATTAGAAATAAAGGCCTGCCTCTAATACAAGCCTGCTTCAAAAAAAAGGTTTGGTACCTTCTTCCGATGAGGTAATAAAGGCCCTGGTCACTGTTGTAGGAAATACAGAATTATCATTCTTGGCAAACATTGCTGCTCTTGGGTTCCACATGTTCCTCTTAAATCCTGCAGGGTTTTTTGGTATCAAAAAATGAAAACAGGCTCAATGCTAGTTACATGGCACAAAAGCAACATATAATACATTAAGTGATTGTTCACTGTATTGACTTTCATGGATTGAGACAACACCGTCACACAACAACTCCAATCTATGGGGGGCTCTGAATACAGCAAGGTAAAAGAATCTCAGCACAGAAAACTGGCTGCCAGCAGGTTCTGTCTAAACCTATAAGGGCTTCAACAACCCATATAGTTCAGTTGCTACACTAGAAATGGCCCAGGTCTTAGTCCTCACCATTGTAGCTGTGGATGGCTGTGATGTGCGGCATGCTGCTGTCATATTCATTGTGGTTCTCCAAAGAGCTCTTGCTTAATGGTATGATGGACCGGGTGGCTCCCCACAAAATGTTGCTGCTGGGCGGAGGTGCTCCAAGAAAATATCGCCCCGCCTCACATCGACCCCGCTCACAACGCTGACCATGACCATGACCGTGTGTGTGGAGGTGCGTATGGTGCTGCTCCTCAGACGGACTGTAGCAGAGTGTGCGAGGATCGGTGAACTGCCTGTACACACAGGAGGTTTCCAGGCCCTCACTCTGCTCCAGCAGCTGAGGGGAGGCTGAGTCGGTGAGGGGGCTGCTGCCCCACGGACTGTCCTGTTCAGACTCTGACCGCTCTGTCTGGAAACTAGGATACTGCAGTAAGAAATGTGGGTAGTGACACAAAAAAAAGCCTTTAAATGAGGAGGCACACTTCGTTGGGAGCCACACTGGAGATCCCCAGCTCAATAGTGCTTGTGTTGAGTTGACTATATTTTTGGATATTTGACATGGGCATCATAGGCATAAGCAACAATAGCAGCTGTTTAGGACACTGCAGCCACTGCAGGCTCCAAAATAAGTTGATTAAAAATGTGAGTACCTATTGTCATTTTTTGTTTGTCATAAAAATATTCCCATACTGTACATAACCATTACAAAAGAAACAGCTATACAACGAGGAAAATGTAAAAAGCATCAAACACTGAAATTCATAGGCAGCAAAAAAGCTGCAACGTGCTCCTGCATCTTAGTAAGTTTGTGAGCTTGTTCACTGCCTCCAGTTAGCTACAGCATAAAATATTGAACATTGTATTTGAAAGGTTAAAAGTAAAAATTAAAAGGCACGAAGTGACCTATCAGTAAATTATTTTTGTTATGCCCAGCTCAGCTAGTGAAGCCAATGGGCATGTATTGTGGGCTTTATAATACTAAAGCTTAGACACGTTTTTTCAGTGTAATCACTTAGTTAGCGAATTGAGTTTGAGTACAAAGAGTACATAACAAAGTATCCAGTTTTCTAAAAGGATCATTCTAGTTTATTAGGCTTTTTAGGGTTTTTTTTTCTTGGGGGGGGGGTATTTAATAGTCACAGTGTAGAGAGAGAGAGACAGAGAGAAATGTTGGCATGACATTAAACAAAGGTTCCTGGTTCTTGGAGAGAAACCATTAACTTTGTGATTACTAGGTATGCACCTTAACCATTAGACTACTAGGGTTCCCTTGGCCAAGGTTTATATTGGTATTCAGCAAATAAATTGATTAGATGGGTATATATTTTCACAAAGGCACCTAACAGGACAAGAAGCAGGAGCACTTAAATAGTCAGACAGGCTGAAGGCAGAACTTCATAGTAGCCAAACTAATTTGGGAGAAAAAAAGAAGGCAAAGTAAAATTACTACCCAAACTGTCTGTGGTAAACATACATCACAATTTACAGACATGCTTCCTTGTGTTACTTTGATTTACAATACTGGCAGTACTTGTGTGCAAATAATTTCCCTCTGAAATGAGGGATTATTACCAGCATTTTGAATGTGCTCGCATTCAGTTTTACTTCCAAATAAAATCCATCAGTTATCTGCTGCTTATCAGAGTCATCCAACTTCCACGCCACTTCCTTCAGTTCTTAGCCATATGGGATAAATAAACCCCCCAGGACATCCCAATGAGGTGCCCAACCCACTTCCACCGATTCCATGCTACGTAATGAAGCTCACCACCCTACTGTATTTTTACATGTCAGCTTCATATCATGTGTGTGAACCTGCTAAATGACAGTCCAGTAAATCCTCACCTGTGTGTACGGTGACAGTCTAGCTTTGGTCTTGAGCCGGGATACTTTGCTCTTAGGAGTTCTGCAGTTGTCCACGAGGCTGCTGGCAGTGCTGCTGCCATAGGGGAAAGAGGCCTTGGATGTAGCCTGGTCCAGGGAAAGCTGAAGGCCTTTATACTCTGTCTCCCTAAAGACACAAGCATTAATTGCATGCGGTGCATTCACAGTAGTATTGTTGATGTTTTGCATATGCATTTCATAGATTTTAATATGGTCCACAATTAGGCAAGGAGAGATCCTAGTCAGCTGGAAATGCTGTTTATTAAAGAACACAAACAGCTCATGTGTACCTATGTGTTTGGTTTTTCTCTAGGTGCAAAAACCCATTAACATCTGTTTAGGAATTAGAGCCTCATCATGGTGCCGAGAAGGCCAGCATGCTGAGAGATGTGTGTTTGTGTTTCTGTGTATTTGTGTGTGTGTGTGTGTGTGTGTGTGTGTGTGTGTGTGTGTGTGTGTGTGTGTGTGTGAGCGTGAAGGCTGGAAGGGGTGGGGGTGTTCTAAGAGGGCTGGAATGGCTGTTGGGATGCTTGTTTTACCAGAGGGATTGAAGCAAGGCCTTCAACAAACACTCTACAGAGAGAAAGCTGTCCAATCAAATACACTGGGAGATTAAAGGCTATGTCTGGCTAAATCAGGCCCATAGGAGAAGCTTGGACGTCTCACTACTGGGAAATTGGAATTGATTTCTCACTAAAGTGTTCTACAGATCTTGCAATGGACGATGAATCAAGTTTAGGACAACAGAAAACCTGGACAGGGTTTATTTGAGACAAATAGGCCCAGTGATCCATTTTTAACACACATTTCCCCTTTGTCTCAATCTCTCTCCACTCAAACAAAAGCAGAGATTCATATATACAGTACATGCAGACAAATTCATGTGGATTTGTATCAGTTACATTTAGAGAGAGTCCTGATACATCACATTCCGGTACTGCTACACTAACTATAATGATGGCAGACCAGAAATTTTGGTTAGCCTTGGTTAGCCAAGTTAGAATGTTTTATTGATATTTTTCACACATTTACACAGATTTTAAAATGTCAAGATGGATCAAAGAGCATTTCACACACATTTTTAAGCATGAACACAGGAGGAAACCATGAGTAAAGAAACACCAAATGCTGATGTTCCCATACAGGTCATAGGGGCAAATGGTTTGATGAGTATGACAACGAAGTGAATCATATGCTGTGGCCTTCACAGTCACCAGATCTCAACCCAAATAAACACCTATGGGAGATTTTGGAGCATCATGTTAGACTCTCCAACACCATGACAGAGCATCAAATGTAGAAGTATCTTTTGGTCGACTGGTGTTCTGTCCTTCCAGTAGACTTCAACAAACAGAGAAAATCCATGACAAACAGCACTAACCAGTTCTGAAGGATTGTGGTGGAACTACATCTTACAAAGACTCTTTACGTTGTTTTTTGAACATCTATGAATGTCACTAAAGTCAATCAGTAGCCTATAATTTGATTTTCCAGGTGATGGCAAATGTTATAGGGCTCCTAAAATAATTTTCAGTTTTGATAATCTACAAATTATTTTCTTAGTTCATCAATGATTGTTTGGACTGTTAAACCTCAGAAAGTGACAAATGTCATGACAGTTTCTCTGAGCAGAAGGTCATCTTCAAATTGCTTGTTGAGCTCAATAAGAAATCTGTTACCCAGACCAATTTACCATCATATAAGAAAATGAGAAGCAGCAAATCCTTAGTGAGAAGTTGGAGTAAGCGAATGTTTCACATACCTGCCTGAAAAATGACAGAAGTAACTGGCTCATTATCTAGAATACTTGCTCATGAAATGTCTGTCAACCAACTGGCACCCTGTTTCACCTCAAACCTATTGTATATACATAAAAGAGATGTTGGTAGTTTATACATACACTCAGGACAGTACATTCATCGAGTTCAGACAACTAGTGAACATACACACCTAAGGCAGAGCCTGAAAAGTCTATGTGTAAATGGATTGTTGCTGCTGGTTATTGGTCCTAGGGTTTTGGACACATGCCACATAGCCACAACCCCCTCAGTTCAATTCCCGGCTAGTGGACCATTGTTGCATGTCACACCACTGTCTCTCTGACTCTCATGTAAAGGAGAAATACCAAAAAACAACTTAAAAATATATAATTATAATTTTTTGCCAAAACTGAGTTCTCCTGCCCTCTTGAAGAATCGCAACTCCCAGATTGGGAACCAGGGCTCCAAAGGACTTTTAATAAAAAGAGAACAATCAGAGCTCTGTTCTATCTTTGTTTTGCTCATGTATACTGTTATCATCATCAGTACCCATCCACCGAGCATCAGTGATATCACGTCAGGTGGGGTACCTGCGCAGAGCCCTAAGGATACTAAAAGACAACAGCCACCTGGCCACAGCCTGTTCAGCCTGTTGTTGTGTGGCAAGTGACACAGAAGTGTCCGCTGCCCTACCAGCAGACTTCACAGCAGTTTCTGTCCTCACGCTGTTACAATGCTGAAATCCCTCTACATTTTATGACTTCATACTTTAATCATTCATTAATATAACTTTAGTTTTTTGTAAATAGCATGAAAGGTGATACTTTGTAATTTCCTTTTACAATCCTGTGTTGCATAATGTAAACTGAATTGAATTTTGAATCTTAAGCTCACTAGATGTGTCAAAATATTAATTTATCAATGAAAGTGTTTGTATGGCAGACTGACTTTTTGTTCACTTAAACAGAGAAGGATGGAGTGCGTGAGTAAGACAGCAGAGTGACGAGTTTACTCAAATAAAACATGTGGTTACGTGCTTTTGCTGCAGAAATGCCTTTACTTGAAGAATTGCTAAATTGCTGTCAGGTTGTGGTAGAAGTGGCAGGTCCACAGTACTGGGACAGGAGGTATAGAGGTTATCAGAGCTGAATACACAGTTGGGGTTCACATACAGGTGAAGTACCCTTATCACCTGTGTTATCCATGGAGATACACACTAAAGCTACCGGGCAAATCACTTCTGCTCCTGATAACGACACTATACAAAGGTCTACCTCTTGCCTACCTCCAACTATCTTTTGTCCCATGTACTATGCAAAAAAGAAGAAGCATACCGCCTCATTTACACCATGGCTGTGGGACTTAATCCATACAGACTCTCAAAAAGATTTACAAAAGCAGAACAAGGAGAGTGGGAAGGAAATAAGACTTCATTCCCGTGACAGCAAGCTGGAGCGCATAAACACTCATCAACTTAACAGCCTATCAATTAAAAGGCCATAAACAGAAACCTTATATGGATTTAATGTAGGAGGTAGGGGAAATGTGTCTCAAGCTGTTCTCTGCCTTTGAATGCAGCCAGCCGTGCTGCTCAATGGAGGGTTTTATAGGCTGTATTCCTTCATGCACTCACTTGTACATCTGTGAAATGCGCACATCAGGGGTAATAAAATAATGGGATAATAGGCAAGTAAATGGTAGCCCCAGCTCACTAATAAGACTTTGGCCCATGCATGTAGAGTCTTTGCCATGGTTACGATTTGATTTTATTGGAAGGAGGTGAAAAATAGCAGCTTGTAATAAGGAGTGGCAACCCAGGGCTGTTGGACTGTTTTTGCAGGAGAAAGGCCCAGCAAATGTAACCTCAGTCCAGTCAGACTTAAGGCTTCTGTTTCTGTTTATGTACTCTGCAGGTACAGCTGCCCAACTTAGATAAACTCTACCAGATGACTGACGCCAGCACAGAGAGGCCGCCACAGGTAACAACCAACACATGAGCACTCTTAGCAAACTTAGTAACAAAAGACTCAGACATTCAGACATAACTGGTATACAAGAGAGCAAATACAGTGATAGACCAGGAATGTCTACTGCCATCAAAGGTAGAAAAAGCAGGAAAGTTCTGGTTTCCCCTAAAGAAATTAGAAATATAATCACTCATCATGTCCTTTGTTTCTAACTCAGCCTACAACAATGAAGTTTAAAGAAAACAGAATATGACTTGACAAAGATTCTTTATTGCCAGTTTCTGCAAACCAGACTACAACAAATACATGTTATATTTCCAATTAACCTCCAGTTAATTGCTTCACAGGAACTGTTTGCGTAAATCTCTTGTATCAATACTCATTATCTTATCAAAGCAGAGAATGACAGCACAACAGAGATCTAAACCACCCCCTTTCTGCCCTGGATCTGCCAGACACTTCAGTCATATCACACCAAAGCCCTCTGACTGACATCCGCCATATGCCCTCCCGTCCATATATACTGCTACAATTCTATAAAGATGAACCCATAAAATTTGCATTGAAATAAATGCTCAGTTTTGTTTTTCTGTACTTATAAGGAACATACAATAGTCATTCAGCCTATACTAAGTTTGTGTTACAAGGTTTTGTTTCCAATTTGGATTAAAAAGGAAGAACGCTCAAACTTTACATCACTGGAATATGTCCACATGATAATGTTAGATCAGAATGGTTGAATGATCAGTAGTGGGTGTTACATCGTTAATCCTTCATCCATCCATCAATTCTCTGAGACACCTAAGGTACATCAGTCATCTTTAAAATATTCCTTAATGTGGGAGAAACTCTGTCTATACTGGAGATGGTTCAGATGTGTTTTTCAGTCTTCCATCTGATGGAATAGATATTCATGTCAGCTGCTGCTGATGTGCTGCCTCCATTTTATTATAGCCATCAAATCCAATAAAAAAACAAAACCAACAATCTGTTAGTCTGACTTCCAAAACTTTATGAATTCCCTACCCTATTTGTGGCACTCAATGCCAAGCAAAACTGTTTCTACTGGAAATATAAAATGGCTCATATATATATATATATACATATATATATAGTTTCATCACCTAAAACAGCTGGTCACTGTAGGTTTTACCAAATGTTACTCAAAGAGGAGGAAATTGTGGATTTGTCAGGGCCTACTTTCAGTGGTGAATTAATACTCATTTGGTTTTCTAATGAGTCAAAGTTAACATGTTCATGTTTATGTGATCATAGTAATGAAGGATTTGTCACTCAGTGTAACAGTGAGGCTCACTTTGTTTTTAATAGGTTTTGGACAATGATGGAGCTGTATGGCACAGAGAGATAAAACATATCAGACTTTGGATATGCATACAATACTTCTTTATACGGCAGGCCTTTGTGATTTAAGATTTAAGATAATAGGTCATCAGCAAACACAAGACTTAGGTCAGATAAGCGTGCAGAGTATTTTTCAGTCTGTCCCTCTTGTAGATGACTACAGGACAACCAGAACAGCTAGCCAGCTGGAAATGGTCAAAGACATATGGACTTGTTACAGTCTCATAAACTGCAGAGTGTGAATACAGTACAGTGTAACTATTCATGTCAGTGTTTTTGAAACTGTTGATAGTGATGACAGCTAATGTGGGCAGCTGTCATCTACAATACATTACTTTTAGACTAAAAACAAACTTCTTGTGTGCATTTAAGGAAAAAAAAAGATTTTTATTATGTAGGTATTTTACACAATGTAAAAAAACAAAAATGAATTAATCCAGTTCCCTACATCCACTAGACTTTGTGATGTATTTCTGATTCCAAATGATACAGCCTGGGCATTTCCAGTCAATTTATTTACTTCATGCTTGCTAGCTAGAGAGCTTTTGATAGCGTTAATGTTTTCACCACTATTTCACCATGAGTGTATGCAGGAAAATGTCCAGGATGGTGTAAGGTGGTCAGGCAGTTTTGAGGAGGGCTGCAACTTGGTTGTGAATGGCCAGTGAGCCCATTCTAACGTTCAACCTGAATGACAGGTACTGAGAGAGACTGAAAAGGCCGGTAAAAAACAAGTGGATTTTTTGACAGTCCACTGGCCACCGATGTGGTGGCCCAATGGAATTTGTCCTGGTATGTTGGCTGGCAATTCTGACTATGGATGAGAACAGAAAAATTAATGGGATATTAGCTGGAAGGAACGTAAGGTTATAGCACATGAAAAATTAACTCGCCCTACATTTTTATGCATGGAACTGTTAATCAGATTTGTTTACTTATTAATTGAAGGTTCAAAAATGCTGTTTCGGATTGTTTCCACCCCACTTTAACCCCTGGCTATACTGTTAATTACCAGAGAGGGAATAGAGAAGCTCATTGAACCAGTCCCTCCCAGGGAGCATGAACAGCACAGTAATGTCAAAGAAGATTGCAATTACTGCGTAGTCCCCAAACCATCATAAGAGCTGTGCAAAGAAGTAAAGGATTTGAGAAAGGAAATACAGGGGTTACATGTCCCCCAAGAGTTTGGGTTACAGTGGTTTGTGGGCTCTGACACCAATGTTAGATTCTATACCCGGTAAACCTAAATTATATATATTCCAGCTGTTTAACATCATCATAGTCAACAGCTGTTAAATAATAAAGAATTGTGTTGTCAGCCTTAATTAAAAAAAAAAAAAATGATTTGCCTACTGTGTGACCACTGTATGTTTTATGCAGACATTTTGTTGATTAATAAATAGCCTGACATTACAGATACCAAATACAACTAATATACGAAAGTCTTCTGAATCAGTCTATCTGAATGTTAATCGGCATACAAGGTGAGACAGTAGCTTAGTTTTTACAGTTAACATTATTTTGGTGACAATGTATGATTTTATGTGCTACGTTGATTAATGACTGAGATGATGTATGTGTCTATTATATATAAACAATTATTCATGATATGCAGCATATAATTAAAATCCTTGATCTAATTTTCTGCTTGGGGCTTTATTCATCCTGTAAATCCAATAAACATCGGTGATGAGCTCCTTTACTTATCGGGTGTAGAACATCACTAGAGGTGGACTGGAAACAGTCAAGCCGTAATAAGTAGAGCGCGGAGGCAGCCGTGCAACCAGTCAATTAATTCTATATATAGCCCAGCCCTAAATAAATGCATCATTAACTACAGTACATAGCAAAAACAAAAATAGAAAAAGACAAATCTGGCCAATTAGCTTACAGTCACTGAAAGTTAAAGTCACTGAAACAACAGATTAAAAAAAAAATCACAATCCTGACCACACTGCTTGATTAACGTGATCTCTCTCTGCAGAATTAGGTGTGGTAACAACACAGTAATGAACAACTTGCCACCAAGACATAGACAACAGCGTTTGTTTCAAGTAAACCTTTTGAATCTCAGTCTGGTGGTTAGATTTATCAGCAGACTGATAAAAATTAAATCTAGCAGCATTTAGGAAAAGAAACAGATACTCACGTGAGAACATAGTTGACACTGACGATGCAGTGAGGTCGGGATGAGCGACTGTTGTGCACAATGGTTGCATAACTCTGAACCCAGACCCAGCCACCTTGCTTGGCCAAGAAACGGTAATACTTTGTGGTAACCTGACCTTTCACCAGCACTAAAAGACCAAAAAAGGAGCAAGAGATGACAGCAAATGATTACTGTGAGGAAGAAAATCCAAACAAATCTCAGCATGTGCTAAGTTATACGAATACATCAAAATTACAGTAAGGGGTGATAAATGACTATAATCAGAAGAATCTGATGGTACACTATGCTGAAGTTTTTATTGTATCTTAATATATTGTGAATATGTGTTATACATGACTTGTTTTTTATTCACAAATACTAAAAATAGCAAACAAATTTGTTGAATGACAAACCTAAACTGACATAACATAACATAATATAATGTAATGTAGCAACACAACATAAAAAAAACAATATGACATAGCCTGATGTACTGTGTCTGTACTGGAACTATGTGTGTATTTGTGTGTGTATGTGTGTGTGTGTGTGTGTGTGTGTGTAAAGAGAATATGTAGGAAGATTAAAATAAAACTAACTCACACAAGTGATGAGCACAGCGCAGGTGGAAGGAGTCACAGCTGTGGACGTGATGATAAAGCGTCTTCTCTATTAGATCCTGAGGCTCGTAGCCTGTCAGCTCTGAAACCCTGAGCACCACACGCACACACGCACACACACACACACACACACACACACACACACACACACACACACACACACACACACATGTTCTCAGTGGTCATAAATTCTTCCTACATTTACACTTACATATACATAAACTCATAAACAACTCACACACAAATGTATCCACTGTGTGCATGCGAATTCAGGATACTGTGTCATACAAACTGTACCGTGAGTCGAGGAAGATGAGCTTCATGTCCAGGCTGGCTCTGAACATGAACATGTTGCTGTGCAGTTTGATCTCAGTGACAGCACTGGGTGGCAACGAGTGACCGACGGCCACCAGCCCAACGTTCTGATAGCAGCCATCAAATGGAGACATGTCCAGGCTGTATTGACGGATCTTCAGGTAGCCACTACAGTGGATCACCTGGGCCAAGAGTTCACAGAAGTATAGATTAAGATAAACTATCAGTCCATACATGTTCCAGTTGCCCTTTAGTCCTGTTCAGAGTCATTGGATCAGGGGGATTGCAGCAACCACATCTGGAGGAGTCTGCCCTTTATGAAATATGTTTGTTATTTGTGTTGTCTTGCCAATTGTGTCACTCAAACCAAAATGTTCTAGCTGCAAGCTTTGGACAGTGTGGAAAACCTTTTCTTGTCTGTGCTTATTGTCTCACCAATCAAATTTATGTCACTTGTTCTCTACCTGAATATTAGTAAGGCTTTAAACTAACAAACTTTATGGCACAGTGAAAACAGGCAGCCTTCACATTTGTTTTAATGAGACCAGTCCAGCATCGCATCAAGGGTGCCAATGTAGAGGGCTCAGGAAAAAAGTTAAACCTTGCTCAACTTTTGCTGGACCACAAGGCAAGCTGTCTTTTCCAGTCAAACTTGTCCAAGTACACATTCCTGGCAAATGACTTTGTAACACAGAGTATTTCTGTTTATTCTGTGATTATCATGATGAAAGATTAAAAAAAAAAAAAAGTTGTAGTATTATTACTTAATCCTCTGTCTCTCAGACTGGTCTTGCTGTCTAGCTGGTACCTGAGGCAACATACACCTATCAATGCAAGTCTTACATTTTTTTAGGACTGAGTTGTTTTCAGTATGAATGTCCGCTATGAGTTTGATCTACTACTATTAATGATGAATTACCACAATAAATGTTTTCTTCCATTTTCTATTTTCCTTTTAAAAAAGAAATTCTCAACACTGGTTTCAGTCTTTTTCAGTCCAACACATTAGGGCTTCTTTCTGGATGGTTTGAAGAAAGACAGAGACAATTATCACACCTGAACCAAACAAGTAAATGAGTAAATGTGTTTTTATTGCAGGCTTGTGTACTCAGCTAATAATCTGTATGTTCTTTTACACTTCCCTGTAATGGTAACTCATCTTATCTTAACTTATCTTCATCAAGATAAAAATTGCACCTGGTGAGGACTGTTTGGGATTGAAATACTGCTAAATTAGAGAAAAAGAAGGAATTGGGAATAAGTCTGTAAGTAATTTTTAATTTTTTTGTAAATGGGAAATGGAAAATTTGGAAAATGGGACATGGCATCACTCAATAAATCTGCTATAGCTGACAAAACAGTTTGATCAACAACTACCTTGTAGCCTCCACAGGTAAGACCAGCATTTCTTTTAGCAAGGACACATTTCATTCTCAGAAAGAAGGATCGCTCCATCTCATATTCTGCAGAGAAATAAAAAATGTGCAAAAAAAGTTATTTAAGCTGTATGATGAGTCCATATCATATACAAGACAACATGCCTTGGTTGCTGATTACCTTGAACAAAGTGTGAATGGTAAGGCTGGTGTGCTGTAAGGACAGCTGTCATTTCATCATGGTCTGCTGGATGGATGTATTCATAAATGCTGTTCCCTGTCAATTCTACCTGTTGAAGGGAACATTCATCTTAGAACTACAACACATCAGGCCCAACATATCAGAGGAAGCTACATTAAGTTGGAAACCAACCTGTGACAGGCCCAAGTGGACTGATGCTGTTTCTGATATGTACATTATCTTCCCATCTGGAGCTACCACAAAAATGAAGCCATCTAATGTCTGAAAGAAACAATACAAAGCTTCATTGTGTTAGGTACCAACAAAAGCCAAAAAAAAATTTGCTTTTCAATAAAATCAATGTTACTGTCTTGCGTCCATTTCCACAGCCAATGTGAATGCACAATAGTGTGTTCTTATCATGAGTCTATCAATGAACTGTAGATAACTGGGCAGAGCTACTATTACGACAGTCTAATAGCTGTAACAACATCATAACAAAATATTCATTAGAAGAAAGGAAGGAAATTACAAAATAAAGCCAGAATGACTTGTAGTGTGTGCTTTATAGAAGTGGGTGAATTAAAGCATGTACAGTTTATTAGGTCCATCTAGCTCAAATTATTGCAGTCAAATAAAAAAAGCCATCTAATAAATCCTGCCTGTTCACTCTTTATTGAAACTTTATTTACACAGGTGTTGATTCAAGCTTTGGTCATTTTAGAGGCTGTAGTTTGTGCTGCTGTTGGAATGTAATTCAATATACTGAAAAGTTTTTTTTCTGATATATTGTCCACCCCGTTGTTATCATGTAAAAATGGAAAATTATAACCTCCATGAAGGTAGAATTTATTACTTGGTGTTGTTTAGCTAGGTCTAGCCTACCTAACAAACTGGACACTGAATAGGAGAATGTTACTACTATAAACTATTATTAGCATTTGTAACATTAACTAATAACAATGATAATGATAATTAAGAACATATCTGATAATTAATCATTTCAACCTCTAAAGAAATTAAGAGCTCATTTATTAAGCAGCCTATTTCCATAGCTGCTAGTCTGTAGGTCTGGCCCTCTCTTGCTAACTTGTTCCACTGACCAGATGATCCTGTAGCACTGGCCAGGTAGCATGAGCTCTGTCTGTCCCTCTTGTACATCTGTGTGACTAGTACTAGGCGACCTCTGGTTCATTCTGGCTAGCCTGTAGCCCTGCTCCATTGTTGCTGATGTGAGAGGGGCTGCAGGACTGACTGAGGCTCTGTACGTGACCAGGAATGTGTTCAGCTCATTTCTCTTCAGCACAGCTCTTCACAAGAATGAAGGCAGCAGGAGGCAGATGGCAGCACCCACTAAAGCGAACATGCACAGTCTACCGATGGCTGGGTAAAAATATAAATAAAAATAAAAATAAAAATGTCTTGTTGGGGTGGTTTTTTGTCATTCTAATGAACATTTCAGAGCCTTTTAAATGACCTTGTAACATCTCAGTCAGTTGCAAACCCAAAAGCCTGCAGTTTTTTTTTTTTTGCTATTGCCTGTAAAGTGTGAATATTTAGCAGTAGGTACCTGTAAAAGATGGGAGCCCAATTCCTGGCTGACTCCATCCAGAGAACTATTACGACTCACATGACCCCAGGACTCCCCAAGGCCTGACGAACAAATCACAAACATAGAGGAAACATTTTGATTACAAGAAATACAATTTCTTTTTTTACAGTGAAAATAGAGGAGAGCAATGTTTTCGAAAACCTTGTAAAACAAGAGAGGGTCTTAATTGACAGTTCATCATCACAATTTCTGCTATGAATATGGGAAGTTTATCATAGATTCATTATTGCAGTCTACAAATATAATTTTATTTTTGGCACGTTATCTCTATTACTATGGGTTTAAATACAGTACATATAAGAAAAATAACGGTAGCCATAAAGTCTAAGCCCCATTAGCTGGTTTTACAGACTAATAGATTCTAAATTAAGCAGTTTTACTGCTTTATTCTTTGTGTACTATTACTGAAAAGGCTTTCAATTGTAAGACTGTATACACAGCATTTAACTGCATCATGTGATCAGAAACAAAGCATTGCCTCAATAATACCAAGAGTATGGAAATTAACACAAGTCTCGGCTTGTAAAAAGGACCAATGTTCATACTGTGGGTAAAACGGTGTCTGCAGGGGAGACTTTGATTGGAGGGCCCACTGGTTAACAATAAGCACTGCGAAGGCTCCTGAAACTGCAGCACTGACCATCACAAGCCGAACGCAACCTACTGCAAACTCCTCCAGCGTGGTGAGCGTGTGTTCTGCAGCCCAGAGCTCTAAAAATACACCATACCTAAAAATAGACTTGGAGCGGACCTCTAACCGGACCACTGCAAATATTGTAGTGTGAAAATATTTTCATAAACCCTCCACAACAGTAGTTGAAACAACATCTCCCGTGATGTGAAGCACAGAAGCGCAGCCAACAGAGCAAACAGGCGTCTGTGTAGCAGCGTTCCCCATTGAAATGCAAATCCCGCTCTGCAGAGCAAACAGGCGGCCTGCAGGGATCACAGCGCCCCGCCGCCTCCCGCTTTATATGGAGCTCATAGGGACTTCGCGTTTGCATTAAAAGACACAATCAAATTACACCCGCCCAATACCCACAAATGATTAAAAAAAATGGCATCAATTTCATATCAAAGATAAATACGTGTAAAGATAAGGCATTTAAATACGTTATTGCATCAACAAACGCCACAGTTAGAAATCTCGCAGGAGAAAACAAAAAAACAAAAAACAAAAAAGAAGAGCTGAGAGCCCGCTCTTTATGTGATTATACGGATGGATTAATGGTGGAGTAACGATAATAATAATAATAACAATAACAGGCTGTCTGTTATTACTGCTATCATTATTATTAGGACACTTCTGAAAGACTGCTGAGGCTCCTACCGAAGCGGAGGCCTCAGCACCAGACCTGCTGCGGAGCCTGAGCTCCTCGCAGCAGCACTTGACCTGCCGCAGGTAACAATGGACACAGAGCTCGTCCGCTTTGGTGGAGCTGGCTGGAACACGTAAAGCCAACCAAAGCCCCTGGACCGAGAGGCTTTACACCTGGTATTTTATTTTCATCCAATTTACTGATTTCTTATTCAAAGTCAAGGCCTTATTCGCTAGTTATTTTTATTATCTTATTATATTTCTAAAAGGATGCGGGGCTCTTTTGCTGACAAGTCTGCTGCAACTTTCATTGTTCTTAATATTTTACATTATTCGAGCAGTGATTTACAACCTTTTCGCTCATTAGCCCATAAAGACAGTCACGTCTATTCACCCGGCGCATCGCAGCCATAGTGGAGTCGTGAGTTGTGATCAAAAAGCACATTGTTCTTCATGTGAGTTGGAGGCTTTCTGTTTTTCACACCGAAAATAAAATCAAAACCAGAACTTCGCGTCGCCTTTTTCATTCTTCCCTCTGCGATCATCGTGTGACTCCTTAGGACACCCGACCCCCCGATTGGAAACCAGTCGAGTTGTATTTTGTTTTCGATAAAAGATGCATCTTTTTTTAATTGACGTAAAATCTAAAAAAAAAAAAAAGTCTCAACACAAGATGTCTATCTGGAGACATGTTTAAGTAACTAAATGAGCAGATAAATAAATGACCAACGATAGTAAATCGATCAAACCTTGTGAGCCTTCACGATAAATGTCCCGTTCACGGGAAATGATTCGCTCTTTCACAATGAAAAACACGTCTGCAAGTCAGACAGGTTTAATGACTGCGCTATATCTAACCTCAAACCTTCAGCTAACCTCAATATTTACATTATAACATACCTTATGACACGCAGTTACAACAACAACAGCAACAATAATGATAATTATAATAACCTTTTTATAATAATCTTATATTTACTAAAACGAAGTCACTCTTAGACTGTGTGTTATAAAGCACTAGGAACGTTACTCAGAAAATCAGAGCAGAGCAACAAGGCTCCACGTGGAACAGTAAACTGCAGTAGGATTAAACAACAACAACAACAACAACTACAACAACAACAATAACGACGTTATTATTATTATTATTATTATTATTAATGATAATAATAATAATAATAATAACAATAACAACAACAATAATAATAATAATGATAATAATAATAATAATAATAATAATAATAATAATAATAATAATTCCATTGTTGTTATCATTATTATTATTATTATTAGTAGTAGTAGTAGTAGTAGTAGTATCGTTATTATAAAATTAAAATAAAAGCGTCACTGAGCCAATTCAACATCCCATCTGCAACTACAACCATCCTACACAGAAACGCTGCACATTTCAATTAAAAGCCGGAACACACATAATGGTCAGACTAAGTCACCAGCGTGAGACGCGGCTGACTGCTAAGGAACAGTACGTGAAAATTGCGTTGGCTTTTTTTTCTTTTTTATTTGTCCAATAAAATCTGACGATTATCGATTTTGTAACAATGTAATTTTTTTGTTATTACATGTGATTTTTAAGCTGATATCGCTTAGAAATAAGCTATAATAAGATATTTTATAATACTGTATTTGTTATTGTAAACGAGATATAAAACGTAATGTAATTTAGCAAATATACACTATATATGATAAAACTTGAATTTAGGTGAAAAAAATGAAAGCGGGCTTTGGTGAATCAAATTATATTTAAGACCACCGTTACCTTTTCTTCCCCCCACTTATGCAAAACAACTAAACCTCTCTCAGATCTGCTTCTGTGCCACTAAATCATTCAATGTGGCTCATAGTGGAGTGTATAAAAAGGTGTGAGAAGCCTGAGTGAAGAACTCGAGCCCTTAAAATAGTAAAGGTGATTTAATGGGGAAAACACAACACAGCCTGTAAAGGACAGAGGAGTAAAACCCTGTAGTCTGCGAGAGCAAGATGATCCCTTCCATTATTCAGAGAGCTTGGCATGCATGCTCATGTTGCCACACATGTGTGAAACAGCACAGTATGACAGCCAGACGTCTTCCAGTCATGCAAGCAGTGCAGGATGATGACTGGTGTCACTGACAACAGAGCCAGACAGCCATGAAAGAACCACTATAAAATGCAGCCATACTCTGACCTTCCTGAGCACAAAGATCACAGTGCAACATGCTGGAGTTTGGAGGATAGAAGATGTAGGAGAGTATCAACATTGAATATACCTTCAGGATATCCTGACTGAGGGAAAGTGAGGCTTCTGTGCCTCCTGCCTTTTCATCATTCCCACTCATCCCCATACTACACTTAAAGATTCTGAGCTGGTGTTGCCGTTCCTGGAATCCTGTGATTGAGTGAGAGGGTTCTTTTGATCACTCTGCATTTTGATTCATGCAATATTTCATCTCTCCATATTCCTCTCACTTTCACAGGATCCGGTAGGAGCCTATCACAAAGGTCGACTTCAAGCTGATTGAGTGGAACCTCTCCCGTGCAAAGCAGTATATGCTTTTGCAACTATACTTTTGTTTGGTTAAAGCGCTTAGTGTGAGCTATCCTGAATGACTATGTATCCTGCTTATTTCCTCTGGTCTATTAGTGTTTCTTTTACAGTGATTGTGTAGTATTAGTACATGAATAATCAAAGATCAGATCTGATCATGACGGGCTGGACGCTGTTTTGCATTATTAACCCTACACTTTCAATACGGAACTGCAATTGATGTGTGAATATGAACATGGACTTGAATATGAAGGTAGCAGCACCAGATTTAGCCGCTGGCCCTTCTGAGTAACAAACAGGGACGACCCACTCTTCATGTTTCCTCTGTATTTTCCCTTAAGGTTCTTTGTCGTTCCACTTTCCCGAGACCACAGCCACAGCCTGTTTTACTGTTACAAGGGGCTCCACATTTTGAGGGATCAGATGCGCAGATCATACTAATATCCGCGGCTCTGCAGCGGTCACGCAGGATGGAGCCTCATCACAGCTAATCTGCTGGCAGGGGCCTCCAGGGGCCCTGAGAGAAACCACATCACTGCAGGCTGGGAACAGGGACAGACGGACGGAGGGACACAGAACAACTCCGCCGCTTTCCCGATACACTCTGCGGAGAATAAATTAATTCCGCCCAAATGTAACTTTCGCTAATCATAGCACAGATTCTGTCCATCTATCCATCTACCTATCTCTCTATTTTGGATGTGACCGCGATATGACGGATACTGAAACTTCAGGAGAAGATAATTCAATAGTGCACAGTAATGTCAGATTATTACACGAAAGTCATGCACTAAAGCGCAAATTAATCCACTATTCAAATGTACTTTTCCTTCATTTTAACCACCTAGATCCTTTTTTTTTATAGAGGTTAATTGTCAAGCTACGAAAAATATAGGAAGTATTAGGTGAAAAGTTACCAAAAAAGATAATAGAATTGAGAAAGAAAAATCAATTATTTAAGAGTAGCTATTTATTATTAAGAAACACCTGAATAACGAAAAAAAAGATAAGAAATCACGCACACGCCACCGCACCGAGAAATTAAAACATCACCACCTCATACGGTTATTATCAGGCTTCTACTGGTTAAATTCTAATAATAATCGAAAGGATAACAACAACCGTAATTGTAGCAAAAAGTCGATTTTTTTTTGGTGTTGTTTTAAATTTCATTCCCACTCGTTACTCTTACCTTCAGGAAACACTATCCTCATCTTCAGGTAGCTGGTTGTGAGCCGGATGATGGAGGCTTTATCCAGCTGGGAGGTGATGGCGGAGGGCAGCGGCAACAGTTTGGCCAGTTCATAAAATTCACTATTTTCCTTTTCCCGTCGAGTCCGGGCAGCATTTTTAGATTTCTCCTTCATATTGTCTCCTCTGTTTCACCGACTATTTGTCCACTCTCGATCTGGCGGCGGTCAGTCAGTGTCCATGTGTCTCATAGCATTTTCATGGAGCATCAGACCGGACTTGTCTCCTGCGCTCGGCCTACAGTCCCCGGCCGCCGGCGCCCGAGCTCGCTCCCATAGCTCCAGGTGTTCCGCTGGCTGGCGACGAGCAGGACGCGGCTAATTCCTGGGTTGTGGGGCTTGAAGTGGCGTTGTGTCAGCCCTCCGACGGGCTCACCACTCACCCGGATCCATCATAGTTTATGTTAAAGGGAACTGTGGAACCACTGGGGACACAGGATGGACAATCATCAGTCAGACCTTTATTTAAACCCTCACTTTGCTGAGGCATCTGTCAATAAAATAACATATTGAATGTCTAGAGAGCGTAAAACTAATAAGGACACTTGTTTGATTCTGTTTTTTTTTAACCAGAATAGTGGCTGCACTGTGAAACCCCATTTGGTCAGTACTCTATATATGCTTGTCCTCTTACCTCAGCGCAGATACAACGGGCGGTTCGCTACTGCGGCGCCCGTCGGGTTTGACAATGTCCGAGCTTCATCTCTGAAATCCCCGTCGTCCGCACATCTTCCATCCTCTGTGATTTTGGGGATCGCGGCGCATCCAGAGGCTCCTCGGTGGCGAGGGGGCGAAGACCCGCCCCCCGCAGGCACCTCTGCTCCCATTGGCCGTTTGGACGCCGTGTCCGCGTTCCTATTGGCCGCTCTCTGTGATGACGCTCCCCGCCTGGACGGGGATTGGCTGCTGTAAACGTTCCCCTCTGGCCCGAAGTGGATCGAAGAATTCCCGGAGCCGTGCGCTCTGCGCTCCAGAAAAAGTGCAGAAGTCCGTAGAAAATACCTCCGATTTAAAAGAAAGGAGAAAGAAAATAACATGTGTATTGTCAACAAAGAAAGATTCGTAAAGGTCACAGTAAAGTGATTTATCAGGCTGTGGGAGTTTGTCATTCAGCATACATATTGGTCTGTCTTCTAAACTTAACATACTTTCAATTTTACAAATTTTAAAAATTGTTAATGAAGCAAACAGCATCCATCAAAAAATAGGGTTACATCGGTAAACAGTGGGAATTAGAATGTTTTAATATTAGGTACATATATGACGATTTTAACAGCAGATTCTCACAATTTTCATCAGAAGAGTTCAAGCCTTGATCCAGCCTTTAATGCGAGGACATTCGCTGTAACGAACTTTGGGATTTCTGGCGGTGTTTGACACTCAGGCTGAGCCTGAACCTGAGCTGTGTCCCTGCGGAGGCACGGCCCGCTACATCCCGAACAAATTCCCACATGCGTTGTTCCACAGGTGCTGCTGGTCATGTTTCATGGATGCATCATCTACATAACGCACAGGTTCATGCAGCCCTCGTCCCCTGCACCTACAAATAAAGCGGAAATTGGTTTGAAACTTGTTCACGATGAAGAGTAAAATGTTTGGCGTGTGCGCTCTTCATCTTATCAGCTCCTACCGGGGTTGGATAATGGGAGCGTAACGCACCAAGGATCCTTCATGAGGGTCAAGGGTTCATTCTCAATTTCTTGGTAACACTATCCGACACCTTTTTTTTTTTTTTTTACAGCTACACAGAATATAGCCCCCATTTCTTGTGAAACACATATAGGACTAAACATTACTGATGCATTTTTGTGTACATTTGCACTTACATAATAAGGTGGGCCGACAGGTACTGGAGCCTTGGGCCCCAGTCACGTCTCTACTAATAGAAAACAATACTAAGGGTTGTGTCTATGTGGTTGTGGCTGATTCTATGACGCAGTTGTCTTCATATTATCCAATGTTTTTTGATGTCCATCTTTAGTAGGAGTATTTAATGATAGAATATCGGTGCATGATAATTCCCATCGTCTACATAATTCACCATAACAGTTTTAGTTGAAATATTAATGCTGGTGCAGAGAAAGCTTAAATTCCAGGTTACTGTCTCTTTTCCAGCCCATACAGGCCTGAGTGATGATGATGATGATGGATGAGCGGGCACACACCACCATGTCTGGTCGTGGTGGATCCAGCGTGTAACGGGATCCAGCCTGCGGTGAGGAAGCACTGGGGATGCTGTCGGCGCTCGAAACGGTGGACGCTGGTTGAACTTTAACTCCAGCTCCAAGTTTACTGGTTATTAGACCTCGTCTGTGGAAAATGTGGATTTGCGGATCTAAAATATTCCATATGATGAAGTCTTAACGGACTGAGCCTAGATATGCAGGCTGATTACACCGTCAAAAATATCAAGGCTTCATTGTTTTTTCCTTATTATAGAAACACATATTGTAAGATTTGTTTTTAACATTAACTAGATATCTTATTATGTTTCTTAGATTGACACTGTAATATGGAGCCTAAGATTAAACAAAAATTTAAAAACACTAGACAGAAAGTTCCCACCGCTTAAACAAAACAGTTGTGAAAGTCTGACATCATATTTTGATTTTCATGAAGAAATAAAGTTGGAAAAAGTATTATTGTTATATATTCTTGTATAACTTCTTGTATTATTATTATTCAGTATCAGAAGGGTAGTTGTATAATGTATGTGTAACTGGGGCTGGATTACCAAACTCAACTGAAATCTGAATTGGAAATTTGCACCTTTAAAACACAACTGACATGATGCGCGTCCTGCTTTGATACTCAATCTTGAAGTCCTGTCTGGATGAGGGTTCTTGTGACAAATTCCAGTTTTGTGCTGATCCATACTCCCAAATTAATGTGTTCATTGAATTGACAAACGTGTATGTATGTGTGTGTGTGTGTGTGGGGGGGGGGGGGGTCCTACTGTTCAAGGAAATAGCCAAGATTTTAGAAATACTGAGGTCATAAAAATTCTATTAAATAATATGTTCTCCTCCAGCACAACTCAACTCATCAAAGAAATTTTTGACTAACTACCAAGAAAACTGAGAAAGAAAACATTTTCTTAGAAATAAAAATAATGAAAATTATTTTTTTTTATGTCTTTAATTTTTTCCATTGTTTTGTGAATTTTATTTCCACACATTATGGTTTACATGCTGTTTTCAGTTTTTTTCTCTGTGCTGCAATTACAATGCATTCAGAAAGTATTCAGACCCCCTCAGTTTTTTTTTTGTTTTTTTTTTTTTTTACAATTTATTATGTTGCAACCTTGTGCTGAAATTATTTAAATTTATTTTTTCCTTGATCAAACTCAACTCAATACAAAATACAGGAAAAAAAGTTGTTTTGTTTTTTTTTTTTTGAAAATTGATTAAAAAAAAGTATTCGGACCCTTTACTCAGTACTTAGTTGAAGCAACTTTGGCAGCAATTACAGCCTTGAGTCTTCTTGGGTTTGACACAAAGGGCTTTGCAGGCATTTTCTTTCATTCTTCTTTGCAGATACTCTCAAGCTCTGTCATTTGCGAGGGGGACCATCAGGAGACAGACATTTTCAGGTCCAGAGATGTTCGATTGGGTTCAGTCTGGGCCTTGCTTGAGCTTCTCTATGATATTAACAGAGTTGTCCCTAAGCCACTCCTACATTGGGTTGGCTGTGTTCTTAGAGTGACTGTCCTGGTGGAAAGTGAACCTTCAGCCTAGTCCGGGGCCCCGAGCGTTCTGGACCAGGTTTTTATTAGATATCTCTGTACTTAGCCCCGTTCATCTATCTCTCAACCCTGACCAGTCCCCCTTTCCCTGCTGCTGAAAAACACCGCCAGAGCTTGATGCTGTCACCACCATGCTTCACCATTGGGAGGATATTGGACAGGTGATGAGCAGTGCCTGGTTTTGTTGAGACCAAACAATTCATTCTTGATTTCATCGGACTAGAGACGGAGCTTCCATTCCTCTTTCACTGAGGAGAGGCTTTCGCTAGGCCACTCTGCTATAAAGAGCAGATCCGTGGAGCACTGCAGTGATGGTTGTCCTTCTGGAAGCTTCTTAATCTCAACACAGGATGTCTGGAGCTCAGCCAGAGTGAACGTTGGGTTCTTAGTCACCTCTCTTACCAGGAAATGTCCTGGTTCTTCCAATGAATTATGGAGGCCAATGTGCTCATGGGAACCTTTAATGCCGCAGAAACATTTTGCATCCTTCTCCAAATCTGTGCCTAAACACAGTCCTGTCTCTGAGCTCTGCAGGCAGTTTCTTTGACCTCATAGTTTGGTGTTTTTCTCTGATATGTATTGTCAGCTGTGAGACCTTTTATAGATGATATGTGTCTTTCTAAATCATGTCCAGTCAACTGAATTTACCACAGATGGACTCCAATCAAAGATGATTACGAATAATGGGAATTTAGCATGAGGCTGCAACATAACAAAATATGAAATGAGTGTAAGGGTCTGAATATTTTCTGAGTGTACTTTATGTATGTGACTGTGAATAATAAATCCCTTTTATATAATGTAAAATTTTGGATTAAAGTGTCTTCAGCCAATCTGACTTGGACCGATGACTACAGGCTGCATTTTCTCACATATGCTGTAGTACTCCCCAACACCTGGAAACACACTTTGATGAGAAAAATCAGTGTAGTGCCCCTTTAACCATGTTTACGTTGCAATGCATGAATATCGTAGAAATTAATAAAAAACAGTAGCATTAAAATGTTGTTATTGAGGAAATTCCATGGTATCATAGTTGTGGCTTGTTACCACTTTTGGTTTGACAGTAGCTTTGAAGTGTATGACAACATGAATGGATGAGAATGATGTGCTCCAGTGTTTAAGTGGCTATGATATTTTACATTAACAATGTATCAACTGACAACGTGAAAACAATGTGACAATGTTCTTGTAGTAATCAACCTACAGAGAATTATCACCTGTGTATGCTCCCCTTTGCTTCCAGATCACTGTTTCATTGTCTGGCCCCTTAATTTTTATTGTTCTGGCTAACCCCTCTCATAGCGTCATTTTCGGCCAAAGCAGGCAGCTGCTTTTCAGCAAAAAAAAAAGCTCTGCAGACCCACTGTCTACTACCCGCTCAGAACCAGACAGCTGACAGCCACAGTTTAAGACTCGCTGTTGAACATAGTGGAGCATTTAGAAGCTGGAGAGCCAGATATTTCCTTCTGGGATTGGTGGACAAAAAAAAAAGAGTGAATATTGGACTTCAATTTATCAGGTAGACCCCAACATGTCTCCAAATGAACGATATTGTTGCTCTATAACTGCCAGATTTGTAAATAAGCTACAGTTTGCTAACAGGTACACAATATTAGCTTAAAAGGTGAGTATAAATCTATATATTGTGATCACAAGTTGTTTTTGCTGCCCCCAAGTGGGCCGGAAACTCAGTTACTGCAGCCTTAGGATCTGCTCTGGTATCAAGGCTTTGTGCCAAACAAATGGCAACTCACTGTGATGTCACTCACTGGTTTGTTGACTGCCATTCTGAAGCCTTGAGTCTAGGGCCAAACCATTTCACTTCCCCTGCAGGCCAGTATAATGTAACTGTAAAACCCAAAGTCCCATATTAATCTACAGAGGGCTGGTTGGCTGGTTGGTACTCGTCTTTAACATCCAGCTGTACCTGACTTGTGCTGCCAAAATTCAGACAAACCTAACCCGAGGCTAAATTTCTGCTTTCTTTTGTTCAATACTGATTGTTAGCTCATCAGGCTAATGCAGTATCCAGAGGCAGTAAGTCAGAGTGGTGAGTGTGAAAATCATAAAGGCAGACGAGCTTGTTGAGTCAGACAAAAACAGCCAAACAACTGAGGAGTAAAACCACAAGAAATATGCTTTTATCTGGAAGCTGCATATTCGAAGGATTTGCCAAAAGCAGATGAAACTGGTACACATTTTAGAAATTTGACCCTTGCATATTTGTGTTGTCATAACCTTTAATTCATCACAGAACTGAATTATTTCAAAGCTGTTTCAGGTTAGAATGAAGGAACAAATCATTTTGTTTCATCCAGCTGTTTATTTTTGCCCTCTCATGTTCCTTTCATACATATCCTTACTACCTCAGTGACAGAAGCATATGGTTGCAAGTTTTTAGCCGTGGAGACTGAGTAATGCTTCTGGGGAGAGGGAGAAGATGCTTTTGACGAAATAACTGGGAGTTTGGTGATCCCGAGTGAAGTTCCTTTAGTGGAAAGAAGCATTTTTCATACCCCTGCACTGAAATCTCCAGCAGATTAAATAAATTCTGTCAGCTTTTTCCTGTTTGACCCAGTGAAGCCACATTTCCCCTTCTGCAAAACCATCATGTGTGTGTTTTATCTTTGGATCAGTGCCTCAATTAATATTTAAATTTTTTTTTTCAATATAGCAATACACCAAGCCCACTTGCCATATATTGTGACTGGGATTACAGGCTCCTTGGAGGACTTAACCCTGACCTTAGCCCTAGTCCTAAACCTACCAGAGTTACATGGGTTGGGGTGAAGTGTTGTCATACAGAAAACAATTAGGAGGAGGGGGATGTTTCTATCAAGTTTTTATTTACTATTCTTAGGAATGTGTTTCTGTTTACTTTTGTCTTTTTTTTTTATTTTTAGAAAAATGATATAGACTCTTATCAGATCAGATCTTTTAAACATTGCTTTTCCGGGTCCATCATCTGTGTCTGGTCAGGTTAACAACAGATATGACACTGAGTCATAGATTGGCTGATAACTGCTATTGTATTATTCTGAAAAGCTGTAATTACATGTTGCATTCTGTCCATGTCCCAATACTTTATTTTCATGTCACAATGTCCAGAAGTATTACTGTTTAGATTATTACTGATATGTGAATGGAAACATAGGTAGGCTAACTGTCGAATGGCGGCAAGAACAGCCAGAAAGGTTCATAGTTTGAATGCAATGGCCTAGAACACTGTATGAAGATAGTGGACATTTATCCATTGTGGTGTAAACTTGTGTATTTTCTGTCATAAAAATATTTAGTTTTTATGGGATGCTAAGCAGGCCTTCTTCTTTGCGACCTATGAGAGACAAACAAATGACTTGTTTACTCTGCAGCAGCCTCTGTCACCTATCTTGACTGGAATTGATTTTTTTGAGTAAATGTGGCAGAGCTCAGTTTTCCCAGACAAACTACAGTGGCATACAAAATGAAAGTGAATGCTCCACTGGCTCGGTCTCAGGGGTGCCTCCTTCAATGTGGTCTTTGGATGATTGGAAGCTGAACTCTCTCCCCAAAGTAGAAAAGCCTACCAAGGATTCAGCATAGCAAAATTCAGACAATTTGCAACCTAGAGATGTCAGCATGCCTCAAAGGAGACATTGTGTCAGAATGTCTAACAGTGTCTGAAACCTCCTTTTCCAGAGGCAGAATCTGGGGAAAGGGGGTTTCAGACATGTACATTGCCAATTGCCCATTTTACACAACAGCTGTCTCAGTGTGAAGGTGAAGTCTTAATAGGAGCATTCTTTCAGTAATTACACAACTACTTGCTCAGTTTTTGTGCATATAACCAAGTGCGCCACCATCAATGTCAATGTCTTTGAAGAGAGACCGTGTGAAAATGTGTGCTGTTATTCCTATCTGTAGTATTCATCATGTTGGGACTGCAGAGAAACATAAAAGACACAGAGTTCCTGGAGAGGGAGGCAGTGTGATGCAGCCATGTTTGTCACCAATTTAGCCTTTAGATTTGGTCAGATAACAAGTTGTGCAGCCTATTTCATTTGAAGCATACTGAGGCCTTAAGTCTCTCAAAGACAAAGGACCAGCCTGCAGAGGATTCTCAGAAACTGAGAACTGGTTCTCTCCTCCAAATTTTGACAGTTTCTTATTATGTGTGGGATGGGATAGACTTGTGGTCCCGTTGACTTTGAAAGAGAGAACAAAACTATTTCTCATCAGTGATGGTAAAGAAGGTATTTTGCATCACCTGTCAAAGGTTACATACCTGCTATGACATCACTGATTTAGTTAAGGGGTGAAGGCCATTGCCAATGTTAAAAATTACTAACTGAAGCAGAAGTAGATAAAGGAAGCTGAAACAAATTGGAAATAGCAAAATATTAAATTCCAACCTGTCATTGCAAAATAATCACTGGAACACAATGTTATCAGATCAGTGACACTTATCAGTGTGAGATAATGCCAGAAAATGAATGCTTTAACACAGCCACTTTGAAGATGTCCTTTGAAATGCTCTGCGGCTGCTGATGAGTTTTTCTTGTTGTTGCCCCTCAGCTGAGCTTCATGTCAGTCACTGAGTCGGACACCTCTGTGTTGACCTGGGCAGCGATGCTGGCGGGTATTACATTCAGGTGGATGTCGTACTGCTGGTCCAGACCCAGGTAGCTGTCACTCATCAGGTACAGTGTGTAGATACACCTGAAACCAGAATTACAAGGATCAACAGTTAGAACAAAGTGGTATCAAGTCTAAAAGAAAATTTCCTGGATGTTGTTTGACATTACTCTATCCCACTGGACCAGTGAGATTACAAAGCCATTTGTTTTTTAATATGTCTTTCACATTTGGGTGAAATTATTGTGATTGTGAGAATATATTAGTACTTGATTCAGAGTTGTTGCTTTTACCTGAGAATTAATCAAATTGACTGACATTTTTTCTTGTGACTAGTTGGGAACATGTCACAATTTTTAGTCTTCTTATAAATTGTTAAATGGACGTGAAAGTGTTTGACTATAAGCCTGTGACAACTACATGCTGCTGCTAATCAAAAGTGTCTGTGAGGCTAATGACGCAGTTCAAGTTTTCTGACCTGCAGCTGGCCTAGAGTTTGACTGGGGGTGTTTCCCCGACTAATGAGGTGTTTCCTCTCAGTTACTGTATATGTTGTGTGTGGGGAAAGCTCATGTCTACATCTACTTTTTGTACAGCTTCTTACTTTCCAGTCTTCTCCGGGGTGAAGAAGGCCACAGACACAGCCGTGTTGTTGCGCACATATCCAACTCGTTTGACAGCCAGGAGCTCCCTGCGATCCACCTCCCCTATGACTAGGAACCAGCCTTCATCCTTCACCTTGGGAAACCTGGGAGCTTGGGCCTTACTGTCCTGCTTCCTCTGGAATAGCAGACATAATTTACAGTCCCACTGTGCCACAGAGGCTTACATATTCAGTATATCGAATTATGAGATTTCAGCTGAGGTGCCTTTTTGTGATCTAAGCACAATGCAGATCTCAGATAAAACAATCCTGCACAGGGAACTGCAACAGACACTGTTGAGCGTGATGCTAAGGCTGATGCCAGATTCAAAACACATTGCTGAATGTTATGTTATGCAAGACATCATAATATAGCTGATAAAGAAATCTGATTTCTTATATAAAGTGAGTTTGGGCTGTTTTGTGATACATCTATGTCTATCACAGTTGTCTATTTAGCCAATGGATCAAAAACACAAGGGTACATTCTCTTATTTTTAATTACTTTGCATATTAGACAGGGATCAACAACAGATGTTTGAATTATGCATTTTTTTTGTAGCTAAATTTCTCTCATATACAGCATTTCTATCAAACCTGATCACAATTAAACTTGTTTAACTCAATTATACTTCCACTGGCAAAACTATAACGCTAATCCCTGCATGTTCTACCTTCTGATTGAGCACTAACTTTGGAAAAAAGGACAGCTGCTCATAGAAGAGTCTGAAAAAGTCACTAAGCACTTTGCCTCCAAATTACTTTTTGTAAATGCTGTACCCCAGCCCCTAACTGCAGCTACAATAAGGTTTTAAGGGGTAGTTCAAGGCTGGAAAATTTTTCACAAAACAGTCCCCCAACGTTATGTGATTCCCCCCACTCCAGTGATTTAATATTAAATTAGTGAAGCGATAAGTATTACCAACATCTGAAGATCAGTATAGTTTTCTTAGACAGAACTCTCAACTGTGGCACACATGCAAAGCAACCAACAAAGAATGCAGTGTAAAAGTAATCGAAAGATAACAAACTGCAAACTGCAGCCTTAACAGGCGAGCACTGGTTGATTTTTTTACCAGAAGAGTAGTTTGTGAACAGCATCACTTAAATGCTTCCCCCATTTTATACTCCTTCAAAGGTCTGTGGTAAACAACTGTTTAACAGTACAAGTTTGAGAGTCAGAGTTCACAGAAGTTGAACTCTACTTTTACTTTGCTACTAAGACCAAATCAACTTATCACAATGACTCTACTCAGTATATGAAATCAAAGGTTGGTGCCATGTCCACTCTTTTTTTTTAGCTGTGTTGTTATCACCAGCTCCTGAGGAAAATATCTGGGTCTTCAGCTGTTCAGTGTCCAGGAGGTAGTGTACAGTGAGTTTTTAGAGCTTTCACTCAAACTAACTGCCTACTGCTGGAAAACTATTGAGATGGGCCATAAAAACCAAATAAAAAGAGCTATTAAATGCTTAACAGCTCTGTAGAGCAGAATTGAACTAATGCACCGTGACAATCAACAGTTGGTTCATCAATACCAGTGACCGCTTTCACATCAGACGTAGTCATACGATCCATTCTTAATACTAATTACTACAGCTCTGGGGGGAATGTAAGGGTTAATCCATTCTAATTTTAAAATCTTACAATTTCACACATAATTCCTTACATTTTATCACGTAAACAGAGTTCATAATGATACACTGTAGTCACTGTATAGAAAGTGGGCAGTTGATATTGGACATACTGACCCTCTGCTGGCCCATATTGATGCGTCTCAGTGACACCTGCAGAACGTATTCCTGGTCAGCATGGACAGGCAGCCAGCTGCTCTCCTCCCTCAGGTTTGCTCCTCCTGCCGGCAAGGGATACTCCGTTTGCTCCTGGCTCCCCTCCCACCAGCCCTTCACACTCATATCAACCTCTAGCACTGGGAGATGACTCAGGAAGGACCACGCCTGATGAGGGAGGAAGAAGATGGTGACAAGAAAAAGATAATGGATTAGGAGGAAAGGAGGAGGAGAATTGCCATTCATATCATGTTGGATATGAGTTGCTGATTATGAAGACAAATTTTCAGCAGCTCTTTAGTTGGAACACATGGCTCAGAAGATGAGTGGGCAGATATATCTGCAACAGCTCTGTACTATATAGTTTAACTTTGACAAAAAAAACAAAAAACAAAAACTTGCACCACTTGATCAGAGCTGATGGTGAGTTTGCCTGAATCAACTCATTGAATGTTAGACACTGACAGTGACAACAGAGCAGTACTGGGGCCTACGACCACAGTCTCTAGGAACCTGTACAAGATATCTAGTAAAGGTTTGTGAGTCCAGGCTCAGGACCAAAGTGAGTATTACAGCCGTGGTTTTTCATTGTCAGGAGTCTATGTTAATCATTCAAATCAATTTTTTCAGTGTGGTTTTTAGTCATTTAATTTTGATCCATTTCATGCTCACACTGCCTTATTACAAATTAACCAGGGAATTTTTAATTGGACACTTTTAGTGATGTTAAGGATGCATAATCAGTCCACGTGGGAAAATCAAATTCTGGTTAAGTCATAATGTTATATTGCATGCTCCTCTGAATCTTATTGTTTATTTACCTTCTCAGTCACAGAGAACAAAGACATTGATAAGGAGCATTATCAGTCAAGACAACAACAAGCCTACTAAGTTAACAAGGCTACGCTAAAATGAGCTAACTCCATTTCTGTTACATTGAAAGTCCCCAGACTCACTTGCTGATGAACATATGCGTCCAGAATCCAGTGGTTGAGTTGCTTTGCTCTCACACCAAAAACTAACTGCCAGGGTCAGACTGGACCTGGACTAAGATGAAAATTTTCAAGTGATCTTGGTCTGGTTGTTTAGTCTGCTGTAATGTCATTAAACAAAACCAACACCTGACTTCATTTCAACTGAACAAAACAGGTTAGGAAGAAGAAGCAAAGAGTTTTAGGAAAGGAATTCTTAGATGGACAGACCTATCAGTTACAGTAGAGGAAGTCATCTGTTTGTTAAAACACTTCTCCTGTCTTATGTATTTCTTAAGTGTTTTATGGAGAATTTGAGAAACGGCTGGTTTAACCCAAAAGCTCCATCACAAAGAGGATGTAAGCCATAAAAAGAATGATTGCACAGAGAGAGTAACATCGGTGGAAGACGATGCGTGTGTGTGTGTGTGTGTACTTTTGCATGGCAGTGTATGGAGGGCTGGGAAGAGAAACACCTCTCTGATTCACCCGGCAAAAGCTATTTATACAAGGATTACTCTCCCTGAACAAGTCAGACAGGAACACTGCTGCACATCTAATTATTTAATTAGAGAGGCTGCCTCACTGTGCGGGGGTAGGGGTGGTGGGGAAGTAAAGGTGGAGAAAGGAGAAATCAGGGACACTGATTGGGTGAAGCCACAGGGCCTGCCGATGTGCCCGGACACTCTCATTACTGCTGCAATTAGCACTTAAATTGGAGCTGTAAACCCTATCAATGGGGCTGTAATTGGGGATCCTGGAGGTATCTGGGACCACAGTGGCAAGACTGCTCATGGCACATCAATGATAATGGTGTGTGTTTTTGTGAGTGTGTGTTTTTGTGAGTGTCTGTGTGTGTGTGTGTGTGTGTGTATGTGTGTGTGTGTGTGTGTGTGTGTGTCAGTGAATGAGTGTGTATGTATGATCTGCATGAACTAGATGTTGGAATAGGCCGCTTTTTGAAGATTATTTTTGTAAAGTGTAGAATTTTCAATTGCTTGTAGTCTATTTTTGATGTCTTTATTTTATAGTAAATCAACATTCTCTGACTCCCAGTTCCAACCTAGCATTAATATGATTCTTGGGTGATCTGATCACAAGTGGACAGCTCTGAGGACGTTAGTTAAAACCAGGCATTTGAGTGAACAGGGCCTAAAGGACATTACCGATTTTGAAAGATAACCATATTCCCAATGTGCTCTTAGGGTAATAATATTTGTAATCTTACCTGATTAATCTGACTTGAATGAAACTCCTGGCCGACAATAGCAGCAAAAATACTTTCCTTTCCATTGCAGGCAGCAATCAGCTCAGGAAGTCCTTCGATTGGCCCATTGAAGCCTCCTATGTCCCTCCTTTCTTTCCTGTTTGCCCATTTCCTATGGAGTGATTAGAGGAGAAATTCTTGGTCATCAGGCAGCATCAAATCAAATACTACCCCACACCTCCTGCTGTCTTTCACCTCCAGGCTTGTGGGTATTCCTTCCTAATCCCTCTCTTATCATTTGTATAGTATGTGCAAAATTATTTGACACTGCAGAATGCAGGCCTGGAAATTCATATGCTGTGTCCATTGAAAAACCACACCAGTTTGCTTTGGACATTAACTCACTAGGTCCTATATGTTTGATTGCTTTTGTGTTTGCTTGTGTGTAGGATGTTTTCAGAATGTAAATGATGATGTTTCCTGAGATCCATAACTTAAGGTGGAAATACTCAGACACTGTTAATAAGAGAGACACACCGGCTACCAATGTAGCTAACAATATTTAGTCCTGTTTTTCATTAGAGCAGCCTTAAAGCGATGAAACCCTTAACACCCAGACTACTTTGAATGACATGAGGAAGCTGTTCAGATATTAATGAAACACGACAAGAGGTAATGTTCACTGATTATAAGTACACCTAGGGCAACAACATGGCAGATTAGCCACCTACTAGAGCTAGGTACAAATGATTGTATAGGCATTATAGCTGAACCTGTGGTGAAGTGACATTTACCTGAAAAGATAAAGGTTTCGTTGTTCCACATGTGGAAGTGTCAGTAACGAGGATTCGTGCAGCCAGTGACCCTGGACAGTCATTTGTACCAGGTTGCAGATACTGATAGCTGTAACGAGCCAGCCTTCATTGGCAGCTACATCCAACATTGCCTGAGGAGAACAAACAGATTGAAGATCATCATTTCTATGCCTAAATCTAAAGATTCAGACTCGGGTTGGGTCCAGGTTTTTTTTTTTTAGATACAATTTGTGGTGGCTATAGAATGTATTCAGACCCCTTTAATTATTGCACATTTAAATGGGTTATGCAATTACTTTTAAATGGATAAAAACTAACGCTTCCGCTGATGAATCTACATTCAATAACCTGTAATGACAAAGTGAAATATGTTCTTAGAAAATTTTGCAAATTTATGAAAATTCAAAAACTGAAATCTCTCATTTTCAAAAGTATTGAGTCTCTTGATTTAGTATTTTGACAGCAATTAAAGCTTCGAGTCTTCTTGGGCCAGTCTCTGCAAGTTTTGCACACCTGGATTTGGGAAGTTAATCCCATTCTTCCTGGCAGATCTTCTCAAGCTCTGTCAAATTGGATGGGAAGTGTCTGTTAACTACCTTCCTCAGGGCTCCATAGCATATTCTATGAGGTTTACATTTGGGCCTAGCTGGCCACTCAAGGATAGACTGAGAGTTGTCTGGAAACCATTAAAATATTTTCTTGGCCTTATGCTTTGGGTCATGTCATGCTGAAAGGTGAACTGTCGCTCCATTCTCTGGTTGCATGCAATCTGGAGCAGGTTTTATACAAGGACCTCTGTATTTGGCTGCATTCATCCTTCCTTCATTTCAAATTAGTCAAATTAGTCACCATGGATCACCGATAATAGTAGCCAGGAGTTAAGCAATGCGTGGTTTTCACTAGACATAGTGCTTGAAGTTCTGCTCTAAGAGCTCAATTTTTTCCCTGATCATACCAGAGATTCGCTTTCCCCTCACTCTCAGAGTCCTTAAAAAGCCGTTTTGCAGAATTCAAGCAGGCTCTCATATGCCTTTTACTCAAAGTGGCTTCTGTCTAGCCACTCTACCACAAAGGGCTGATTGATGGAGTGCTGCTGAGATGGTTGTACTTCCATCTCTGCAGAGGATGTCTGAAGCTCTGTTAGTGACTGTTGGTTTCTTAATCACCTCTCTGACCAAGGTCAATTCTAGCCTGTTTACTCAGTTTGGCCAGATGGCCTACTCTAAGAACTGTCCTTGTTGTTCCAAACTTCTTGGCCTCACAACTATATTGGTTTTTGCCCTGACATGCTGCAATTGACCACAATCTGAAGTGCCACTGCAAGGCTCTCAGCAGTTTTGTGAATTCTTAAATTTGCAAGAATTTATCAAAACATCTTTTTGTCATTATGAGTGATTGAGTGAGTGATGAGCAAAACATATACAACATATTACAACAAAATAAAGTGTGCAAAAAGTAAAGGGGTATGAATGCTTTCTGAAGCCATAAATGTTGCTCTCTCTCTCTTTGACTATGACAATCACCTGATCTTTGTGTGTCATGTGTTGCAATTAGATATGCAATGCCGAGTAGACAAGACTAACCTATGCATGGCAAAATGACTATCATGGCTGAGATGAAGCAAAAATTGATTTAGTTCTCAAACCCAACTTGAGGCCTGTGATGTCAGTTTGTGCAACACAGGTAATATGATAACCTCTTCTGTTTTGCACACAGGTCCCTCAAAGTTAAGCATTTCAAGTTTGGCAGTACCAGGTGGTTTTAATCGTGGAGGCTTAAAGAGACAGGTATGTGTTTGGGTCTTAGGTTTAGGCCAATGTGGGACTCTGTCCCTAGGAAAACAAATTAAAAAAAAAATTACCGGGAAAATCTCTGCTCCATACAGGAGGAGAAATGTAAACCTGAATGTAGTACCACTAAAAATGGCACCTATAACAGCTGTGGGCCAACTGAGCACAGCGGTGCACATTGCACTAGGCATTAGTTGAAATATAAAAAATTTTAACTATAGAGCTTTGACAAAGATATCAGTAGTCATATTCACACTCTAAAACTAAGAATATCTCCTACCTGTCCTATTGACCACAAAGACTGACATAAAATGGAAGCTTTTCCTCGTGAGTGGTTCACAATCAGAAAGCAGAACAGCAAATTCATTTGCATGTCCTCTTGAAATAGATGGTGCTGGAAGCATGTTGATGTAGTTACTACATGCGACAGAGCTAATATGATATCTTCCTCCATTATGGACTTCATAATCTTAAGGGTGAGTGATTTAAAGAGGGTTTAAATTCAATCTGCTAATTGTAAATGATCTTGACAAAACAGTTCACAAAAATTGAAATCTATACAACAGTTCTGTGCAAATTTGAGTGAATCCACTTATTGCGGTGATTTTAAGGCAACGAATTCAGTTAGAAATTTTTACTGCCCTAAGAGTTTAGAGTATTAAAACCATCATCAAAGTATGCTCAGGTTAAGGGTATTCCTGAAGATTCCTAAATCACAAAGGTAGGGTCAACTCTCAAGGATCATTCAATGAGCAAAAATTGTGTGAAAAGATTTCAGAAGAATGAAATTTGCATACATGTTTACTGAAGTTAATGAAATTAGGTGAGAATTGGATCTGATGCAGGTTGCAACAAATACTAAAAAGTGACTGTTAGAATGGTAGAACAATATCTTTTATTCCCTGAGCAGCTGGTGAGATTTAAAGTCTCAAACTTTGGCTGGGGTCTGACATTCTACCATCACAAAAGAAAGAAGAAAAGTAGGAAGCTGACAGAATACAAAAGGAAATGATTTTAACTACAGATAGCGCAGAAATGTTATAAATGCACACATGTGGCCTGTTTTCAATTATATCTTGGCACGATTTTCTCCATGTACAGATCTTTATGGTTCCACTCAGTTCCTGTACTAACCAGGACTTGACCCATAACCAAAGTCAGGCTAAGTCTACTTATATTCAGTCTAAGTGGATCGTGTAAGGTTCCAGTTTTTCGTAATGGGTTTTTGTTTGTATGTCGACATATATAATACCTGAGAGGATCC
The DNA here is from genome assembly GCA_016859345.1 of Istiophorus platypterus. Classification (NCBI taxonomy): domain Eukaryota; kingdom Metazoa; phylum Chordata; class Actinopteri; order Istiophoriformes; family Istiophoridae; genus Istiophorus; species Istiophorus platypterus. The sequence goes on along the minus strand of CM029126.1, from coordinate 25,585,645 downwards.
AAGTGGGGAATCATTAGCTCTATATTTATGATAGCAACATTTTGTTGAGGCATGATGGAGGATGTGAAATGTGAAGTGCAGGAAAAATGACATGCATTGCTGCTTATTCTTCCTCTTTTTTACTGTGAGTGCTGGTGGGTCATCATGCTACCTGTGTTAATGCTCTCTCACTATTTAAGTCCACCACATTTTGAATTGGGTCTAATTAACCTCAGATACATTTTAGATCAAGCATTTGCTTCTTGAAGCACCATCATCTGTTGTATTGTCTGGTATGTATTTGCCATACATAAACATATTACTGTTGTGGTAAAATTTTTTGATGTTTACTCTTTGTACATAGTACATTCCTAGAATCCCAGACCAGTGAAAAAAAAGTCTGCTTTTCCATTTTTTTGTTTTTGGGCTAGATGGATAGGTCCACCCTGGTTTCTGTGTGACAGATTACAGATCAGTCCTTTGTTTCTAGTCTATAGCCTAATATAGTCCCTGACCGGGGACTTTGACTAAGCCAGGGAGTGAGGACCCATTTTCCTGCCATCATAACCTTACTAGGGTGCTAGCCTTTCTGCTTTTTTCCATGATTGGATGAAGGGTGAATCAAAACTGAGAAACTCAAAGTGAGTTATTGCTGGTCTTTTAAAAGTATTAAAGTTATGTTTGTCAACTATATATGACATTTATTATGAAAAAAACTGCAATAAGTAAAAAGCATAGAATTGTGAGGGAGTTTGCAATGAGGCAGCCATACTTTGATTCATCCTGAATCCAATTTTAACACATTGAAATAATACAAATATATGAAAGGAAAAAACACATCTGGGTAAGATTTACTCACTGGTTACATTGTGTCCCATGGAGTACAAATATTTTTCCTCCATCACTGGATGAATTTTATGAGGCATGGATTCAAAACGTCACTCAAATCAAACCTCAGTAGGATCTGGTCACAGCAGCATTTGAAATAGTGAGATTTGCAAGAAAATCAATCGATTTCAGTGGAATCTCTTAAAAAATGCTGACCTTTGTGGGAAAGAAAAGGTATAAAGACCAGACATGATGAAGCTATCATGGCTTACCAGCTCTGATTCACTATTCAATCATATCTAACCTGGCTCTACTGGGGATAAACACTGCTCCACAACAGAGGAATAATTCAATTCAATCAATTAAGTATCCAGGGACATCAAAAGTCTTGTGTTGCATTAAGTTTATGTATATTGTAAGTACCAATAAAAATGTACATGCATGCAATAAAAAGAACCATAAAAAAACTGAAGACCAGAGTTATTTCAGTGAATTGTACCAGGAGGACATCAGAGAAGTAACCACATCCATGACCCATGCAATATAACTACCAGATACACAGCATGGAAAATCATAAGCACGTGTAGATATACACACACACACACACACACACACACACACACACACACACATCCTAAGCTGTGGACAATGTCTTACAGACGTTCACACATGGCCCTGACTTTAAACAGTACATGCAAAGAAATTAAATAAACACCATCTAGCACATTACACCGTAGATGCAAAATTCATTGCATGGGAAATCTTTGGTTGATGAAGCGATGAGGTGCTTGTCAGTGTCTTTGACACTGTGATGATGGGTATATTTTTCTGTTTACCAAGACCTTGTCTCCTGCCACTCTCAAAATGAACACTGAGTTGTAGAGCCATTGTGGCTGCCAGACAATGAGAAACCTGGGGGTTACCTTTGAGCATCATATTATTTATGAGATGGACTAGTGAGTTCAACTACAAATCACCTACTAATGTTTACCATTCCCCTTTTATTCTCTGCTTCATCTACAGCACAGCACCGCCTTACAAGATGTGCTCTCTTTTCATGTGCACCACATAATTCAGATCTATTAGTTATGTATTCCTTTCTCACCACTTTACCTTATGTTGGCATCATTAAATGGTTCAGCTGCTATTTTGATCATACAGTAGTGTTTATGCTTTTAAACTTACTTTATTATTCCTTTAAAACTGTTGAGGTCTGAATATACTGTGGAATTTTAAGATGGCAAAAAGCACAAGTGAATCAATGAACACTGGGAGGTTTTATGAAATAACTAGTCCAGCTGCTCCATGTTCAGATTCAGACTTTGTTGTGTAATGCCATTACTAACATTAATAAGAATTCAAAACTAATCTCAGTTACATTTATACTGTAAATGTATTTGTACATACAGTATACAATACAGATTAAAAACTGTAAAGTTCATACATAGAGTTTAACTGGGGGATGCTGACACTGATGTGATACCATCAGCTGATCATTTCACCAGAGAACACTCATCGATGTGTTGGTTTGTTAAACTGCAAAAACATACACAATTGTACACTTGTGTTACACAACAATGTTTCTTTGCCTCTAGTCTAATTTACCATGACATGTAAATTAGTTACAGCTGATACAATCTTCCACTGGTGACATTTATCATGTTAACCAATGAAAGTGATGGTCAGTTGCTTATAAGTAACAGGCTTACCACCTGAATGTTTTGTATATTGCTGCAAATTCATATATTATGCCAACTGTATGTTAGAACTCAGTAATCATTTTTTCAAGTGCACATACACTATTTTTCACTTGCAGTGACCGTGACTAACTGTGTTAACCCAGCAGTTACACTTTGTCTCCTGTTGATCAGTTTACTATAAGGCCACAGCTCAGTTGAGGGTTGAGACTGTGTTTTGGCCCTGAAGGCACAATAAAAATAATATTTGTCAGTGTAGTAATCCCTTACTGGCAAAGTGCAGGACATGGCAATCACTGGATAAATTGTTATATGCAAGGCTACTGGAAAGGGGTTATTTGTGGCACACCAAGTACCTGAAAAAGTTTTTTAATCCACAGCTTCTGTACAAAAGTTTCTAAAATCTGAATCACTATCGCAAGTTTTTGTGTTTTAATAGAGTGATAACTCAAAGATTCATTATTTAATATCACATTAGTAATTTGTTGATGCTGTGTATCAGTTGCTACATGAGTCATACCTGACAGATTCGGATGGCGTTGTCAAGTACTGTCTTGGTGTCGGTGATGTAGTCGCTGCATGGTAGCTGGGCGCGGCTGAAGTAGGCCTGCAGCAGCAGGTGAGTCTTGGTGTGGGCACTATCGTAGGAGTGAGGGTTGACCTGCAGTGGGAGCTGCTGAGCCAACTGGCTGTTCAGCTGGTCTTCGTTGTGCCTGACGGGCAACTCGGCATACTCCTCTGCATCCTGAGAGACAGATGAAAAGATAGGAAGTCCATAGCATCCTACATTCAGACCTTTTTAATCCGAGTATCTGTACTCTGACAGCTGCATTAACCCCCTGCTTTTCCTCCAGTACAGAGACTGTGGGGATTCTTCTCACCAGACCTAATGACCTGAAAATCCTGCCAACCTGCTAAGAAAAATCTGTCAGAGGGTTTGGCTGACATTTTGAGTTCTTCAAATTATTTTAAGAACGATTTCTCAGAATGTTAAACACTGAAGGACAAAGACACATTGGACACATGCACTGGGTCACTGGGTAGGTAAAAAGATGATGATGGTCCATCAGTCTCGTCTTTGTGCTGAGGCTGTGTGTTCAGCCTTGTTTGTCATTGTTATACAGAGTGATGCGCAGACACGCATGGCTCCCCCCATCTAATTCACTCCAGTTCAACTTTAGCTAATGTACTCCCATCCACAGGCTGTGCTGGAGGCATTTGTCACAGCCTCCCCCCGGCTTGGATTGTTAAGTCTTCATCCATCATTGACCAAAGCCAATGTTTCAAAAACTAGGACCCGAAAAAAGGACCTACAAGAGGAAGGGGGTGGGGTGACAGATAGGAATAGGAATCATCTCTGAATGATTTATCTCTCAGTGCTGTTGGGTCTGCATATGGATGTGCTGGAGAAACTATAGATCTTTAAGCTGATATAACCACCAACTCCACACTTTCTCACACCCTCTAATAGTATCATTTACTAAGACAGAGGAGGAAGGAAGTACTTGGAGAGACTGGAGCTTAGAAGCAGTAATTGCATTGCAGACAAAAGTAAGAAAGAGTGGAGCTAGGCAAACCGAAAGAGGGTGAGGTATACACACCTGAGACCTGTTGTAGGTGTCAGGTTCACATTACAACTGCTACAAAAACTAATACTTTGCAAAAGTTTTGCACAATTGTACATTTCTAAAAAAAAACAGAAAGAGTAGTTAATTCCTTTCAATGCTGCCCTTGAGTTGCCTGTAGTTTGTCTACAATATCACAGAAATTGGTTGTGTGGTATTTTAGAAAAGCCTCTTCACTCTCCATTTTATTTTTCCACTTCTCTGCTTTTGTTTCAGTTTCAATTAAATAAAAGAACATTACTGAACAGCAATGATGATAATCAATTAATCATTTAAGCCATTAATCAAGCAAATATGCAAAAATATTCTTTGGTTTCAGCTGTTCTGACATCAAGGGTTGCTACTTTTTCTCTGTTTTATATGACTGTAAATTAATTACAGTCTTGGACTGTTCAACAGACAAAAAAAGCAATCTGAAGACATCACTTTGGACTCTGGAGCTCGTAATCATCATGTTTCACAATTTATTGTAATATGTTTGTAAAGAATATTTGGGAAATTTCATGCCTTATTGTAAAACAGATCAGTTCTACAAAAAAGAAAGGAAAGAGAGAAGAGACAGGGCATGACATAAAACAAAGCTCACCAGCTGGGCTTGAACTGGGGATGTTATAATTAAATGGCCTTAAACCCCCAGGACACCAGGGCAACAAATTTCACAATTTTCCTACTTTGTATAGAAGATTAAGACTTTGTATTAAAGATTAGTGATCAAAACAAAGTTTAAATGAATAAATTGTTTATTAATCAATAATTAAAAAAACTGTGAGTTATGTTTCAATTCCTTGCTGTGTTGCAGTAAACACATAAAAATTAAAGCTTTAGTAACATAGCTTGTTGGGTTAATTAGAATATATGCAAATTTTAATCATTTAATTTAAAATGTTACATTTGGACTATTACAGTCGGGATTTTATTGTCCTAGTTGTACTCCTAGTTGTAGTTCTAGCAAACAGAGTAATCCCTGAGATCCACCAGATTACGACAAGGTCAGAAAGAAAAGATGATCAGACAAGCTGTGAACAAGCCAACAGTTTATCCAGATAATCTAAACCACTTTATGTGGAGGTAAACCACAAAAGTGCACTAATAATGTCTGTAATAATACTTCATTACAAGGAGAAGAAAATCTGCTTCAAGGCCTTTAGAATCCCAGCCAACATCTATGATAATTTTCAGCTGTTCATTAAGTCAGATGTTGTGCTCACTGATGTCTAGAAGAACAGCCAATCAGAGTCAATATCAAGAACCTTCTATGCCAGAGCCAGAAATAAAGAGACTGAAAAATGGCTACAAAAATGGTAATACGCACTGATCAAAATAGCTGTACAGCTTGCTGTAAGTTGACTTTCAGACAGATCAACCCTTAAATTAACATTTTTCTTCAATTGAGATGGCAGACATTAGGTTAAATTAAATGGTAATTCAGTCTGATTACCAGGCTGCAGGCAAACTGTGTGTGCACATGGCAAGTATGGGGGAGTAAAAGTGGAGAATGAAGGGAGAAAGGAGGCTATGATGGATGTTTACAAATGACAGTTGATGATTATTAATTTTATCATTCGCCTTTGTTTTGTCCTCTAAATAAGTTTGGCTGAATGCGTTCGTTTCCAACCTGTCTGATCAACTCCTGTGATGTACGTCTATTTAGTGCTGTCAGTGCTTCTCACATCTCTGTTTTTAACATGGTGAGTATAGCAATATTACAATATCACTGGTAGAAACATTAAAAATCTTTGATATGCCTCTTAGCTCTATTGTTGCTGTTTTTGGTGTCAACATTATGTCAGGCTTCCCTCATTGATCTGCTATGCAAATTTCACCAGTGTCGCCATAAAGTATTCAGACCCCTTCACTTCCTGCACAATTTATTGTGTTGTCAATTTAATTTTAAGCTGATAGAATTGCCATTTTGTCCATTAACCTATACTTGACAACCTATAATGAAAAATTGAAAACACGTTCTTAGAATTTTTTGTAAATTACAAAAAACGCACTAAACTGATTTGCACCAAACTTGGTGGAGGGATGGGGCATGGGCCAGGGAAGAACTCATTAAAATTTTGTGTAGATCCGGTTACAGGGGCATCCTCTTTGCTTTAATTTTCTTAATGTGTTTCTAGAACTTGATTGGAATCAATATGGAGCAAATGAAAAAGACTTTTAGTTTAGACATTAAAAACCTGTGTATATATGGATCCACAACTCACACTGCATGTCAGGACAAAAACCAAACCATGAAATCCAAGGAACTCTCTGTGGACACCCACAATAAAATTATGGCAAGGCACAGATAACGGCAAGTGTACAAAAATATTTTTAAAGCTGTAAGTGTGCCTTGGAGCACAGTAGCCTAAATAATTGTGAGGACAAGAAGTTTGGAACGACCAGGACTCTTCCTAGAGTTGGCCATTCATCCAAACTGAGTAACTGGGCAAGAAATGCCTTACTCAGGGAAGCGACTGGGAACCCAGTGGTCACTAACAGAGCTTCAAAATGCGCCTGCAGGGTCAGGAGAACCTGTTGGAAGTACAATCATCTCAGCAGCACTTCATAAATCAGGTACACTGGTCAGAATTGAGAAAAGGATGAATGCCATCCAATAAGAGGTCCTTTTAAAAAACCTGCTCCAATAGGCATTATCTCAAAATGAGTTTTCTCTCATACTCTGAGCCACAAATCTCTATTTCATTAGCCCTTACACACACCAAACTTTCCAGTTTTATTCCTAACAACATTCTGAAGGTTTTTACAGTTGGGTTTATTCATGTATCATTCATACCCTGATTCTTTCTAAAAACATGACAAAATATATTTTTATGGCCTTTGATAGTGTTTTCTGATAAATGGAGTGATATGAAAAATATAAAAAAAATCACATCTGTAAAACCCTTTGACTCTAATATCTCACAAAAATGAAACAAGAATATTGAACCTGGCTTTATCGAATTTTCAGATTTCTATGCTCGAAATGTATGCAAATGAGCATATATTTAGTTAATGTTCCTTATTATTAATTTTATACATACAATTTCATAAAACTTGTAATACAAAAAATAACCATATTATTGTAAGTAATCAACTGTGCAAATATTATTTTGATATCTATTAGTTAATTTTTTTCCTATGTTCCTATTCACCTGTTGTGTCTTGCCTGAATTAAAGGACTGAATGCTTTTGCAAATGAGAGATGTAAGTTTTTAATGTTTAATGAATATGTAAAAATATGTAGATCTTTAATTCAATTTTTTATTATGGGTTATTAAGTGTTGATAAATGGGCAAACATGCTCTTTTATCCATTTAAAATTGAATCTATAACAAGAAAATGTGCATAAAAGGTGAGTAAAGTCTTATTACTATCTGAGGCTACTATTTATGACAATAGATTTTACTGCCTGTTTAGACAAAGATATGTTTGATGCAGGTTGATTTCACCATGAGAACACAACTGTCTTAGGAAGCAGAGGACAAATACAACAGGAAAGAAAACAAGAGACAAAGACAGGCTGGTAGTAGCCAAGTTCTCAGAGCAAAAAATATGTGTAATGTTGGATGGGAGGTGGTGGTGGTGTAGTGAGGTGTAGGTGTTGCTCATTAGTGCCCACACTGCAGCAATTAGGGGGAACTGGAGGAGCCTGCCAGTGCTTTGTAGCTAACAGGGGGGGATAGGATGGGGTGGCAGGGTGACTGGCCTATTGTATCAAAGCCTGTTGGGGAGGGAGGCAGCCAAACATGGCATGCCTTGGTCTGCTTCCAACTACATGTGTGCAAAGAGAGTGTGGTTAACTGTATTGGAGAAGCCTCCCCCCATATGTTAGCACCATTATTGAAGTCAGATTTCACAATACCAAACACAGCAAATGGATTTACTGCAGCAAGCTGAATTAAGTCTAAATAACATACAAGAAATGATAAATCCCCAATAAAAAAATTTAAAGCTTTTTAACTGCCATGTTGTATTTTGGCCATGATTTAATTCACTGTTAAAAAAAAAAAATATCCAAAACAAACCCATTTTCTTCAGACAGTAAAATATTCTGCCAGTGGGATGAGATAAGGCCCACTGCAATCTTTTAATTCCCACTGCAGGATAGCACCACTCTGCCATATAGTTCCATTGTTGTCCAAAAACTATTTAAACACATCAGTGAGCCACAGTGTCCCACAGGGTGACATGTTCCTTCATTACTATGAACAAACACACACTGTAGTTTATTTTGACCCAATTCCACATGCACCATCCTGCTTCCTCAAATACACAATAGAGTACCAAATGTATTACAATGTGACACAATACATTTTTTAACTTTTCTAAAGATTTTTGAGAAATCAGTAGGTATCAGTATCAGTAAGAGACCAACCGATTGTTGGTTTTTGTAATTTCATGGTTTTTGATATAAAAAATTAATCAACACCAGCCTTATCTTTGTACCATCTAGAAAGGACTTAGAGAGCACAGCACTCTGCTGCAAGACAACAGCAAAATGATCTAAATATTTTTTTAAGCAACAGAAAATGTTTCTAATTTTTAAATCAGCATCTGATTCTGAATTTAAATAATTGGATGAAATCACAGAACTTTTACCAAAAAATGACTTCATTCTAAGTCTTTCTTTCCAACATGTTGAATATTTTTTGCTCGCCTTTTTTCAGAAAGTCTGATTATAGATGTCAGTTGTAGTAAAAAGATTTTTAACAGTGATGAAATGTACCATGGATCATTATAAACAGATATATAAGGGCCCCTCAGTGAAAGGTGTGAAACCACTGTATCTTGTGTTGACCCCACCAATCAGAAGCCAGTGTGGATGACCTTGCTGCTGGGATGCAAAAAGTCAAATGAAGGGGCTGACAGATCATACTAAACCTTTGTCTGAGCTTCATTAACTCTCCTCAGTAAAAGGTGCTAATTTGATAGCAGGGACTAAAGCATGTGTGTATATGTGTTTGCATGAATATTTTCAAATGCCAACTGATCACAGATTCTCAGTTGTTTCCTAAAAAGTTGCGGATGTAATGCTTTGTTACATGTTTTTCAAACAGCATCCTTTAACATAAAGATCTCCAGCTTCCAAATAATGAAGGCAAAGATGCAGTGCTACATTGATATGACTAGGCTATAAGATAAAACATAAGAAAAAAAAATGAGAGAAAAGTAAAGGAAACTTTGCCAAAGTGTTTACTGGTTCAAAAACAATTAACACCAAATTCCTGTTTATATCCAACAAAATAAATATTTATAGTATTGCACTAAAAAAAGGTTCTGTCTTATTTTCATATCCATTTGCAACTAATATTTTTTTTTACAGATGTTTAATTAAAAAATAGTTTGTGAGAAGCAGATCTGTTTAACTGCTTGACTCTCACTTAGCACACCTGCACCTGTGCACACGCAGTTTAATCATTTCCCACATCATGAGCAAAAGTAGAGGAAAAAGTATAAAGACAGTTGTGACCCAACTGTGCATACATACATACAAACATACCGCATATAGAGTTGTGTTAAAATATTACAGCAATAAGTTGTAATGAAAGATTTACTCTTAAAATTTAATTTTGAAAACAAAGTGCTGCTTCCCCTCCTAACTGAATGTATCAGCTATAGTAAAGACAGACCTTGGCTCAAATCTTTCAAATGGTTCAGTTTCTGCCCTGGTCTTGTTTTAGGTGGCAGGTGATTAGTGTGTGTCATCCTGCTCTGCTGGCATTCTATTACTGAATTTATCCTTTTACATCCCTTAGATCTCACTTCTGATTTTTATCACTGACCTGGCATGACATCAGTGTTTTAACTTTGGAGGAAGACTACAAGGTCTTAATCTAGATTTGTGCATCATTTTCACCAGCAGCTGTAAACAGGTAGCCCCACTGTAGCTCCAACAACACAAAAAACTTGAAATTACAGTAATTACAACATTAAGCAGGAGCTTGACTGGCTCCACCAGTACACTGGCCTGCCCTTGGTAAAGAAATAGTGAACGACTCACTTATGTGTCAGGCTTTAAAGTGTCTCTTGAGCAAAAATGATTGTTGATGTCTGACTGAACGTATCAAGCCCAATGTGGACAGCTGGGCATAGCAAATCTGAATTGTTTAAAAAGTAGCTGGTGTACACACAAGTGGATTAAAAACCTAAATCTTCAATAGCGGCACTAAAATGTAATTCTTTTAGTATACCACATCATACAGGCAAACCAATTGTTATAGAGTCATCAGTACTGCAGATAAAAAAATTAAGATAAATGGTCGTTGGTACATTAAGATGAGAATGGCTAAACTTCTTGAGGGCATAACAGAAATAAGCAAATTTCATAGATACCCGAATGTACTGTATCTCAAACTGATTGTGAGATATAGTAACTTAGTAAAAAGTCAGTTCTAGCATCTAGCTATAGAGAGCTGGTCACAAAGTGCAGAGCCCTGAATGCAAAGAAGTTTCTCTAACCTTAACTTCAACCACATTACACATGTGCAAAGACACATTTTTGTTTTGCAGATCTGTATTAATCATGTAGGTTTCAGTGTAAAAGGATATACATAAAAATGTTGTGGCACTGATAAGATGGACATAGTGACAGAACAATTGTAGCTGTACGTTCACATCGTGAAACTCACTGTCAGAATGGAGAGCAGTTCATTGGTGGTCAGCTCAGGCTTCAGCCGTTCTTTAAACATTCGAATGGTCTGATGCTTCAGGTAGTAATAGGAGGCAATGCGACCATAAGTCAGGGGCTCAATGGTTCGATCATCCTGGAGTATTCATGGAAACAAAGTTTGACAAATAAAAATGATTTCATGTCCAATTAAATTGTGTCACCTGACAAACAGAAATACTTTACACACATACAAACCTCTTTTATCTCCATGCAGTAAGAGCACTCGAGGTCCCGGAGGCTTCTCTCTACCAGGTTGGACAGATATTTGTTGATAGACTCGTGGCTGATGTCTTCCAGGCTGTAATAACTAAGCAACAATGCAGACAGAGTATGACTACAACATTAAAACCGCTTACTGTTTTTAATGTTTTAGCTGATTGGTGTATGTCTTCAGAGTAAACTGTGAACTTATTGTCTGGTTAGCATTTGATGGACTAATGCTACTGTATTCCTGGGTGACCAGCATAATAAAAATGAGCCTCCCAGCAACATTAGTTCACCCACCAACCCTGCAAGCTGTCACCAAGCTTCTATTACCACATATTTCAACAGGATATTAAATAAACTACACCACGCCACTTTCTGCTATGACTGGGGGTTTATCCCTGTTTTGAAAAAACCTGCCTATGCTAGCTTGAATAAGAGAAAGAGAACGGGATACAGTGCCACATAAAAACCTTAACCAGGTTTATAATATTCACTATATGACCATAGGTCACCATAGGTATATGCACTAGTTAGTCAGTAAGGCAGAAAGAATGATGATAAACAGTGCAATAATTATTTTCATACTGACATGAAAGTGAAAGTCTGTACCTGTACTTGAAGGATAAACCAAAATGGGCTTGTCTTCAACTGCTGAGGTAATTCAGAGGTAAATCAGAAATAAAAGAATTGCTAATCTGAATAAGTTAAACATATGCTTTGAGCACTGCAGACTACCTGGATAAATTTATGTACATGTACACTAGCATATGATCAACCAGGTTTCTGTTCCAACTGAGATCTAACAGATTTAGTAGGGGTTTTATGTAAAACTTATAAGGAAATCTCAGTGATTAATGGAAAACACACATAACAGTGGTAGAGTAAAATGGTTTACCACTACTGTATCTACATATAATTTAAAATCCTTTCGACACTATTGTGCTATAGAAGAAAAGGAACAGCTGAAAGAAAAAATGGCCAGCCCTTGCCAACAAATGACTCCCAGGTTATACTGTTATTACATGAAATAAGACAACAGTGGCTGAAATGGGTTCCATGCACAGCTCTCCTAAGAAAGAGTTACCATATGAGGCTCAACAGACGTGTAATCAAAGACAATCTTCATTAGCTTATAATACCAATATTTGTGCATGATGTGTGCAAGTCAAATACAAGAGCGAAAGAAACCAGGTACAGTTTCATTAAAGCTTGTATAAACAGATGCTAATAATCCTAATGGTATGTTTGCAAGGATGAAAAAACCTGCATTAATTTTACTGGTTTTAATATTGTGGCTGTTGTGGCTATATATACAGTGTATTTATACAGTGTATATATACATATATATATATATATATATATATATATATATATATATATATATGTATATATATGTATATATATATATAGTATATATATAGTTTATATATAGTATATATAGGCAGGCTCTTGTACGAAGTATTAAATAAGTGTTCAGTACTTTTTCTTGTGTCATTCCATTTTATTACACATAACTGTTAAGTTATGTGTAATATTATATATAATATACTATACTAAACGATATATTAATATTATATACTTAATATATATATCTATATCTATAGATAGATATATATATATAGCTATCTATCTGTCTATACTTATATCTATCTATCTATACGTGTGTATATATATATTTATATATATATTTATATGTATATATATATATATATATATATATATATATATATATATATATATATATAGTGTATGGGTTATTATGGAGATCTGGAACCAACTGTACCAGGGTTTAACCAGCTGAGACACCATCTATCACTATCTAATGCCAGTATTAAGGTTTCATAAATAAGTGATGAAAACTGACATTAAAAATAAAATTCGGTTTCAACTTTTAGGGAGTGTTACTGCCCAAATGCTGACAGCATTGAAGTTCTGAGGTCACTTCACAGAGTTCTGTTTAGTGGACCAGTCGAGGAGCAGGAGAGAAAATACCTGCCTCTGGAACACTTGCCCATTGTAAATGTGCAACTGAGAACTGCAAAGAAGTGCAAAATCAGAGGAACACAAAGGACAAACATGTGAAAAACTGACTCTAAGAATTGCAAACTGAAAGACAGGCAATACAATCAAATTGTACCTATATGTTATATTTTTGAGTGATAGTAATTTTGGGTTGCAGATTATGTTGGCTGGTTTGCAATTTGATATTAATTTAAATTTTAATTATGGACAAATTTAACTCCATAGGACCAACAAGCTATGGCCATCAGCATGGACTGAAAATGCTGAAAACAACCAAAAAACTGTACCTGAGTGGAGCTTTAAGTTGTAGAGAAAAGTATCAAAGTAATAAGAGAAAAAAGAGGAATCATACAAAGGATGAATACCAATAAATAAGATACAGGTGAAGGAAAAATATTAGATGGAGGTCATTTTTACAGTTATTTGCATAATGCATGCAAACCAGGCCCCAATGTAAAATCGCTAAACTCTCATATTACATTAAAACAAATATCTTCATAATAATCATAAAATATCATTAGCCATGCAGTTAGGATCAGGGAGAAATAACAGCCACACCAGTGAGCTGGAAGCAGCAGTAGAGAAGGGTGATGGGTATATTTATTGTGTGTTTAATGTTAAGTATTTCTTTAATTCCCATTGCTCCACATGTTAACAGCGCACAATTCTAAGCGCTGAATGTGTTTATTACTGAACACATTTCACAGGTCTTTACTGCTGGCAGGGCCTGTCTGATTAAGTCATGGCCATTAGCATCATCACCATTAGGCTCCTGATGACACAGGGAGTCAGCCTACAGACATTTACGATACCCATGGGACCATGTGGGTGTGTATGCGTATACCTGTGTGTGTGATGTGGGAATCAAAGATTGAAAGCAGTAGTGATAGATTAGCTGTTCAGATATAAAACGCAGCTACATGAGATAACGGTGTTAGGGGATCAGTACATTAAGAGGCAAAATGTAAAATATCCAATGTCCTTCTATGTATTATGAAGCTGAATTTACGAGTGGTGATATACACTTGATTAGAGAGCACACATAAAGGCTAAATATGTTTGTCATACTGTAACCAAATTCTGTTTTGATTTAATAGAATGTCTATCTGACTTAGCCTCAACTGTAAGTGCAAGTAAGGAAAAAAGAAAAAAAGAATAAAATCCCACTTATATCTTTTTTTTCCCCAAATACCACTAGGGCCAGGCATAGTATTTCTTTTTTTTTTTGTAGAAGATCAATAGCATTTGATGGACTCTGAATCCATTATCAAATCAACAGATCAAATCTGGATTGTGACCAAATCCCCAATTGGTTTAACTTTCAACATTTTCATGTAACTTAAGCTACAAATAACTACAACTCAAAGATTAGTTATCAACATTTATCAGCTGCAAAGGCCTATTAACCCTGGGGGGCTCTGTATGAAAGTGCAATCGGCAAAGTGACTTCGTCAGCTAGATCGTGTCTCTAGTGAAGAGTCCTCTTTTTTCTCTGTCTTTTGAACTACAAGAGAGACATTCCTAGGCACACAGTGGTGTTAAAGATTTCTTTTTCCATCACAAAAGATCACCTATGTTGTTATAATGTTTGTCATTTTGAATGAAAAAAACTGCTACCTGATTTTTTTCTACACTGGTCTTTGCCGATAAAAAAGAAAAAATGAAGATGAAAGGACTGATAAGATATATGGTGGGGGGGTCTGTGCTTAACAAATCCAGATACATTTCCACCTGGGAACCAGATCCAAAAAGGAATTGGCTAACAGAACCCAACCACAGATAGATCAAAATATGATTCTAATCCAATACATTTTTTTTGTCAACTTCAGTGAAAATCTCCTCAAGTTCCCCTAGCTGTCCATTCTGTGTGTGTGCTGAAAAAAAAAACAGTGTTCCTACACAGTCCTAGCTCTCTAGATAGGAAAAAAAACAAGGTGGCTAGGACCGAACCGCACAACACTATCAGAGCCAATCAGCAACAGGGAGCATTTTTGCTCGAGGAGAGGACAAGGGGAAAGAAAGGAGGGGAGACTGAGGGGTGGTGGTGGTGGGGGCGAGGGGGTTGGAGTGCAAGCAGGTAAACCTGGCACATGTGAACAGATAGTGCCAATTTAAGAAGAAGAAGCGGTCTACCCCTCTGTCATCATCTGACTGTGTGGAGTTTTAAATGGGATTGACTAGGTCTGTAGAGGAGAGACCTGCAGCAATGTTAAGGCACTGGATAGAAGTCTACTGGCAGTGGTGTGACAGCGTTATGTAATCCACAGCATAACTGCATTGTCAAGAAGGAGAGACAGCAGAGGAACAGCTAAAGAGGAGAAGGTCAGAAGAACAAAAATTGAAAAAAAAAGGTATGATCAGGCAAGGATGAAGCTGTATTAACATTGGTGTGGCTCTCTAACAGTGGAGACCGCACAGTTTGACTCGAAAAGAGTCAAACTGTGCTCAGACTGTCATGGTTTGCAGCCATGTGGGAAGTTGCTGTAATGACAATTGAAACCTCAGAGCCTGAGGTTTTGGATTCCCCCGTTTGGATTAGGATGAGTTTCTACCCAAAGAGAAGGAGTTTATGTGTTGTGTAGTCAGTCTTGTTGTCAAGTCACAGTAAGACTGAACATTGCTATCAACCTTAGTGACAAAAAAAATTGTATCTTATCCCTTAGAACCAGGGTGAAGAGCTCCAACATACAGAAGAATTGCTGTTCATTTCCCTTAAAAATGCCAGATGCGGTTGTTTTGGTGTCTGGTTAGGGTGTCTCTTGGACACTTCTTTGTGCATGTTTTTTTTTTTTCCAGGCAACATCCAAAGTGGAGGAGAACCCTTGCAGGTCAAGAACAAACTATGTATCTCATCTGAAGTAGATATGGCTTGGGATACATTAGGGGAATAAACTCATTGTCCCTGGTCCATTTCAAAACCAAGATCTGTTGACATGGCCTGTGCCAGCATAAAGATGACCATAAATGCTGTCTGAGCTTTTCCGCCATTACAATCCTTGTCAGTGTTTCACTGAAAATGTTAGACTTTGAATACTGGCCCAACTCCCAGCTTGAATCCAAAATGATCAATATCTGGTTTCACATGCCTGTATTGGTATTATCCTACTGCCTGGCCTCAGTCAGGGCCTGATAGGTAAATGTGGGCTGACAGCCGTGCAAATACCAACAGGCTGGAATGTTCTGGAATGGTCTCTGTCTACATAGCAGATGTTTGACTCAAGAACATGGCACTCCTCTAACCAGGTTGTGAGAGTAGGCAAAGAATGTGTGCATGTGTTTGCATTTGCTTTATCTTTTGATCTGCATGAACTGCTGCTGTTGGTAAGGACATGTGTTGTGAGGAGGTTTTCCTAACCTTGGGTTCATCACCAGCCGTCTGAAGAAGTATGTCCAAGTGATATAGTCCATTGCGTCCTGTTTGGATGAGATTGTTCCTGCGGCAATCTCAGCATTCAAATGGTCTGACAGCACACTGAGGAGGCTTGGGATATCACATGCAAAAACAGAAAGAACACTTACAGATGCGGAATTATTATCAAACAGTATGGCTGGATTTTTAACCTCAATATATTTTTGTGATAAATGAATTGCCAACAATTATCAATTAAACTAAAAATTTATTTTCCAAGCAAACATGCAAAAACACATCTGGGTCCAGCTTATTCAATGTGAAAATTGTGTTTTCTACTGTCCTATGCTATTGTAAAATAAATATCTGATTTTTCGACTGTTCCGTTGGATAAAAACAAATCATCTGAAGACATCAGCCTTGACACTGGGAAACTCTGAATGTTCTATTTTCTTCCATTTTACAAATAAAATGATTAATCCATTAAATGAGAGAATAATTGCCAGGTTAATGGATTATTGTAGCCCCTGTGCCATAAATAGAAACTGTAAAGTTCTGATTTATTGCATTAAATGTGTGGTCAGATCTATAGTATAAATAATATAAATATAATTTACATAATTTTATTCAGATAGTTCCTGATTTAAATCAAAATGTTGCCATGTTTTAGGCTGATGTTATTTTATTTAGGCAAAGTTCTTGTATTGTTGCTTATGTTTAGACAACATTCAACTTTTGAGAAGTTTACTTCATTTTGGTATATGAAGAAAAAAGTTTACATCACTCAAAGTAAGGTATAAAAAAGAATGGTTTGATATCAGAATTGAAACTGAGAATAAAACTTGCACTAACATTGAACATTTTTTAAACAAAATCCTGCTATTAAATATGTATAGGAATTATTTTTTACATAAACTGTAAACTACAGACTCAGTGCAAGTACAGAATCCGTTTTTTTGTCTCATGTGTCTTGTTGGACTGTGTGTACATTCTGAAGTACTCCTGTGCTGTTCACTAGATGGATGTAGAACAGGTGGGATTCATCATTATTCACAGCCACAGAGGGTTGATGAATACTATTTTGCTCATACAGGCAGTATATTCATATAGATGTAAAAGGCCTCTGAGTGCTTGCATAACAGAAAATTATGATAGACAATCCTTAAGCAAAGATAACACACATGTGACTGTTACCTGGACTCAACGGGGAAAGGCTCATAGAGGAACTTCTTATAGAAATCCTTCTTGATGTCATGGACGAGAATAACCGCTTTGCCCTGGTCATCAAACTGCGGCCGACCTGCTCGCCCCATCATCTGCAGAACATCTACACGCACACACGCACACGCACACGCACACGCACACACACACACACACACACACACACACACACACACAAACACACAGTTGTTTTCACTTAGTATATTTCAGGACTTGATTTGGAATTCGACCACTTGCAACTGTTTATTTAAAATGAGTCCCTCACTCTATTACCAAGGTTTTTACATAAATGCAATAAACAAAGTGATGTAAGGTAAAACCTTAAATTGAAATGAGTCAAGAGATTAACAAAGTCATTGTGATGGCAAAATAGGAATTATTCAACTGGGGGACTATGGGAGTTATCCCTAAACTTTCATTAAGGGATAATTCATTATACAATTTAATCAACCTCTATCCTGTAATGATAGATTAAAGCAAACAGTATTAAATATGAGTGTCAAAGAATACTTAACGGAGGGGACTGTGTACCTGTAATGGGATAGTCCACGTAGCGCCTGGATTTGCCATCATAGTATTCAGTTCCTTTGACGACAACCAGGTGAGCGGGGAAGTTCACCCCCCAGGCCAGAGTACTTGTGGCAATCAAAACCTGAGAAAAGAAATGAAAACTTCCTGCTATGATATCAGAGGAGGAAACTTGACACAATTAAATGAATTAAAAATATGGAAAATGATGTAAATTATGTAGAATGTAGATAAATAAAAAAATAAGCATTACATAAGTAATGTATGTGTTGAGGAAAACATGGGAATCCACATTCTGCTGCAATGCAAATATTTCAAGCAGATACAAAAGAACAGGTTTTTCTATCAGTTTTAATATTAACATGATGAATCTAAAACGAAGGATCAGGATGGTTGATAATAATAGATAAGATAATGAAATACTTTTGTATTGTCTAGCCCAATTACCAAAAAGGGGAAATTCAAATTTGGCTATTAGATAATTACATAAAAACTAATTGTCATGTGTGTTCTGGATCCCTGGGTTTTCACTCCTGTATGTAGAAGCACTACTGACCATGGTGTTTAAACCAAGGAAAGAGTGGTAAGAGTGTGCAATTGACAATGAGTATGACACTGATCATTTCCGTCACACAATATCATCTGTCACACTGCACAGCATTGATATCGCTTGTATCAAGGATAACCAGTGTTATTAAAAGGTAGGTCAAATATTCTGTACAGGCCAAGTGTACAGGTTGAGGACATACCTGGATCTTACAGTTAACAAACAGCTCCTCCACAGTCTTTCTGTCTCTCTCGTGCAGGCCCGCGTGATGCATGCCGATCCCAAAGGCCAGCGTTAGCTTCAGATTGGAATCCCTAACTGTGGCGATAATGTCCTCAATCTACAGGCAGACCAGAGCACAGACGATTATAGATCAACAACAGACACAAATGTAGTTACACACTGACTGAGAGGCATCATATACAATGACACGGCTGAGGTCTGACCTGCTAAACCATGACACTGAAAACTATAAATATGTCAAGACTGGCCCGTAGTGTCACAGTGACATGTGCTGGAAGAAAGATGAAAAGCTGAAGGGAAAGAGATGGAAAAAGTGATGTTACTTGAAGGAATACTTTGCTTTTTCTTTGGGAAACACGCCCCTTTGCTCTCTTTCAGTGAAGTATATGGAGCCATAGGCAGCATCTTGGCATAAAGAATGGAACCAGGCGCAAACAGCTAGCCTGGTTCTGTCCATAGGTAACAAAATCCATCTTTTATCACCTGTAAAGCTCACTATTTAACATGTTACATCTAGTTTGTTTAATCAATACAAAAACCAAAGTGTGAAAACAACATTTTGGGTTTTTACAGTGTGTTATTGCATGCTGGCCTATTTCTTGACTGGGAGCAGTAACATCCTGAAATCTTAGCTGGATGCCTGTTAGCCTAAAAATGATGACAAGACTTCATGCAGACATGAGTGCAGTACTTATCTTTTCATTTAACTTTGTGCAAGAAAGCAAATAAGCATATTTCCCCAAATGTAAAACTTTTCCTTTAAAGCACTACTGTTTGAAGAGCTGTGTTCTCATTATCAGCACTGGAATAGCCACAGCATAAAACAGCGATAATTGTTTTCCCTTCTCTAACTGTTCCATGTTGTTTTCACCTGACACCTGTAGATAGAAGTACAAAGAAAGAGTGATGAATTGCCAGGGGCAACAGTTCCATAGTCGTAGTTATTCAGTTGTAGGCATGTGGCTGATATGCATTGTTCTCCTCTAGCTCCAGTAGGATGGTGGCATCTTCTCTGGTACTATACAGATCTAATGTCCTTGAGTCAACATAAACATGATCTGGGTTGAAAGAAAAAGTTGTAACCTGAGTAAACAGAGAGAGTAAGCAAAGCAGAGCTGGAGCAAACAGAGATAGACTCAACAAATGGCTTCTAACATTATCTATTTTCAATTTAAAAAATATATAATTTGAAGATAAAGGATGAAGAAAAATATTTACGTTAGATCCAGTATGTACAATCAAACTGCACTGTATCGTTCGAAATTACTAACTATTCAATTCAAAAAAACAATGTGAGGTAAGAAGAAGTAACAGGGATGGAAGGGGAGAGTGAAAATCCAGCCCTGAGAAGGAGCTGGCAGTTTCAGGCAGCAGAAGAGGGAAGAAAGAGCTGTCAGGTCGAAGAGGGGATCCGGGGCAGTAGGTGACCCCCGATGAGAGTTAAGCATCTATAGCCAAATGCCTGTCAGTCAAACAGCAGGGAGCTGAACTGCTACATGGGCCAGCGCAAACAAGCAGCAGGCAGCAGCATATATCAGCAGAACACACAAAGAGGCCATCGCCTATGCACATACATATAGAAACTAGGCCTATGTTATAAGATGGTACATATTTGCATTGGGACAGCGAATCTGAAGAGTTCAGGAAAGCAAATCCAGGACTTTGTAATGGTTCCACATGTATTCATTTTAAACTGGAATATGTCTTAAATGAACAATACTTGATATGCTTATACTGAACAGCAAAAGCGACGATTGAAGAACTTTTGCCCACAAAAAATAGCCCTCAACCTCTATACAGCTATAAAACAACGAGCCTTTCTGCCATAGAGCAGTACAAAAGATTTACAAACAAGTGGCACACAATTCAACGCTCAGTGATGCTTTGCCATTTTTTTTTTTTGTTTTTTTTATTATATTATTGATAGTATTCTCTCTGGGGAAAATAGTCACTATTAGTGACTATAAAATCTAACTTTTACAAAGACTTTATGCTCACAAGCATGCCCTAATGGATGTGCTGTTCCATAAAACCTTTCAAAGTTTTATGTAAGGTTTTTCCTGTGGGTGGCACTAGAGAAAATCCAGTTGGGCTATTCAAGTCTAAATGTCTTATAAACTTGACCTTTTGCCCTGAGGCAGTCTAAAATGGAAAGAGGTCATCAGCTCGGGAGCATGAATGTGCTGAACACATTTTATGGAAACCTGACGATTAGAATTTCCTTTTTCTGACCAGTGGAGAAACTGAGCCTCATGGTCGAGAAAAAGGTAACGTCATAAGAACATCTATGTAAATTATTCTCTGGGGACTTTGAATTATACAACTACTTAAAATGAAATCTGAACAATACTTTGTTTGAGATCTCTAGTCATGGAGCAGAATTTTTAATGGAACTACAAACCATATTGCCAGGCTTATGCCTGAGCTCTAACTGGGCAGTTACTGTCTGGTGTTACTACTATACTGTTGTACAACAAAATTTCCTATTACTTATTAGCTTGCATAAGGAATAGCTCCTAGTTCTGCAGTCTTTTTACCTTATATTAAGTGTTTTTTAAAGTATCATATCACAGTGACATACAAACTGGCAAGACTGATTTGGCGGTCCCATGTGCTTGAGCTGGTTTTGGTCAAATTGCCATTAGGAATGAGTATATCAAATTTTGCAAGCTTGTTCCCATGGCAATCACAATTAAGCAGTAATTGTTACCACTCCCACGCATCTGAGGAAATAAAAAAAATTGAAAGTCATACAGTTAAAACTTGCTCAACTCCCAAGCTCCACACCACATGGAACCATTGGAGTCTGAGTCTTGGGACCTGCTGCCAACACGTGAATATAGGGTAAATTTACAATGACTGGAAAAATGTTGCTTTTCCAGTCTTTTGATTGTGCATTTGTTAACAGGAGATTAGGCACTGGTCAAATATAAACTAATGGCCTAATGGCAGACAGGATTAAATGACACCTAATGTAAACTATGCTATTTATACAAATTTAAATCATTCTGATAAAAAGAGAAGTTTAAAAAAAAAGATAATAACTTTTGCAATGTGAACCTAGAGGAGTCGGCGGCTCCCATGTCCACCTGATCCTAAGGTCAGACAACATTTTGGATGATGATATAGGTGTTTTCAGCACAGGTTGGCTTGACTTCCATCTTTAATTACACTTGAACCAGTTCTTATACAGAGAAATTGAGCATCCACACATTTTAGCAAGAGAGAGCATAGGAGACTGATGCCCATTAAAATACACATTAGAAGTGATAGAAATACATGAGAATGACCCACACATCTGCTAATATTTGCACCATGTGTGCAAGTTCTCTACACTCATGGCGATAGCGAAGTCGATGAATCTGATACTGTGTACCTAACACCTGCGTAGATGAGCCAAATGTGTTAGGAAAATTCAAGTGATCGGTACTGGCCCACTTGGTGCTCACGGTTTGCCATCTTGGTTGACTGATTGATTGCACAGTAGCACAGTACAGGCTTTAGTTGCTTTAGCTGCTATATGTTATGGTGTGTCAATACAAGAAGCATTTTAGCTGCATTCCTCAGTCGTCGGTTTGTCATTTGTCTGACGGAGGAGATGCACTTCTGTTTGAATCAATTCACTTGTCTACACAGACCGAGTAAACACTACCCTATTGTCCTCCATTCTACGCATGTTACAACAGTGATTGTGTGTTGAGATTGCTGCGAAAACATGGGTGACCTACACTAAGTACTGTGCCTGAATACAATCTGTGTAACACACATAGAAAGCTGAAGCTGTTCTTGTTATCCCCCCTGTATAGACATGATATTCATGTACCTCTCTCTCATCCTGGTGCAGCCACTGTTTGGGGTTGTCCTCTGTGGCCAAGTAGGCAATAAGGTCCAGGGCGGTCAGTCGAGTCTGACGTCGTGATGAGACAAAAATCAGCACCGGCTTAGCTGGAGAGTGACTGCGTATTGCTGTAAGAATAAATTTAGAATATATAAACATATAAGTATCACCTACTGTTTGTATTGATCAATAAGTGTTTTAGAACTTTTTTAGCTGCTGTGATGCAAGTGTTTAAAACTGCTTTTTTCTTGTGAGCGCAGCACATACACACACATTTACATGGTAGGGATGGTTATTCTGCCCTCACTGGGCACTTTTTTTTAGCAACACCTGTACATGTGCTTGTTCAATCAGCCAATCATGTGGCAGCAACAAACATGCCCAATCTATCGCACTGCGTTGTAAAGCTGTAGCAGAAATTTTAGCTACAACTAGCATGTAGAGCCACCAACAAATCATGTGCACATATGCATATATGTGCAGAAAGCCCATGTGCATCATGCACACATGTGAATGTGGAACTGTACCTTGGAAGGTGGGCTTGTTCATGCTGGCCATACGAGGGCAGTAGTGTTGTCCCGGGAAACCATGGATGTGAACTTCTAGTGGCACAGGGCGAACAGACGGACGGAAGTTAAACAAACCCACCTGTTACACACAGAGGAGGGGGAGGGCAGGGAGGAGAAAGAAAAGAGAGAAGAGATTTAATGTGAGCAGCTGGCAACATGAAGCCCCATCTGGCTGTAATGTGAACTGTCTGTCACTGAGGCACAGAGCAGCAGGTCACTGCTGGACTGGGCTGTGTTGTGTTTAACCTTTGATGTGGCTGCGTTTATTGTGTGATAAGGTGTTATGGTGTAGCGTAGGAACAGAATTGAACTCAAAGTGTGTTACAGGATGTTGTAAAGAGTGTGTGCATTGCTTGGTGTGCATTGTGCTGAGGGCCGTTGCATGTCTGCACACATCTTTAGGGCCTGTATAATGGATAATGGATTGTGAAGCTACAAATTCAGCAGCTCAGTCCCAACAGCAGCCCACCAGTCAGATTTATGGATGGCAGACAGCCAGTCTGGTTTGCCAGCACTGTCTCTCTACAACTCTGGCAGCACAGCAAAAGTCATATTAAAATACTCTGAAATGTGCTTGTGATGATGCAAAACTATGATTAATCCCTACAGACCTTAATATATTTTCATGAAGTATGGACCATCAGCAAAAGACCCAAAAGACAAAAGAAAGAAAGGAGCGATCACTGATGAATTGAGATGATAGTAACCTTTTGTGAAGAAGACTTTGAGTCCCCTCAAGCTGATTTTAGCTCCTGCTTGCAGTCTGTAGAGGCAGGGATGTTCATAACACTCAATATTGTGATAATATTGGATGGACTGAACAACATACTGCACAGTTTTACCTGAGGGGGTGCTAGAGGATTGGCCATGAACTATATTGTTAAATATAGAAATCTCTAAATTAAAATCAGTACAATTTGGCCTGAGGGCTATACTACAGGAATATCCTAAATGAAAGGGATTATTCTCTACAGTTGATGAATGTGCTCAGTAAAATCTGACAGTCAGATTATATTTAGAGCAGAAGTTTGGGCTTAGGAGTTTCTCATTCACATTTAGATTCATCTTTTAAGGACTCTTGTCAAAGCTTCCAACTGAGAAGCTTAGGGTTCTGATTTTTATCAGAAGTGAGAAACCTAAAGATAACCTGTGGAGATCTGACCACTGGTAGTGCTATGGAACAACTTGTGTTTCTGTTCTGTTTGTTTGTTTGTGCCCAAGAACATACATCTTTTTGCAATAAACATTCTTGCCAAAGGTAAGCATTTGTAATATATAGAAAACGGGGGCTGGAAGTTTGGCAGTCAGTAGTCAAGATATCTCGGTTTGGTCAGAAATGAGGTTTTAGAGAACTTTGATGTTCTAGAAAAGAAAAAGTGAGATCCTGGAATGAGAAAGAAGTTACTAGCATATGATGCTAGGAATGGTCTTCAGAACTGTGTTTTTTTGACATACTGTATATTAGCCTTAATTGAGTTGTGCAAATTATCAGCATTGTGCATCAAAAACATGGAGGTAAAATAATTTCAGTAGGTCTTCTTCAGATCTGTTTGATGCTCCCAACTGCTTCAAGCTGTTGGGCCAGCTCACCAATTTGCATCGCTGCAGTCATTCCTGATAATTTGAACTTAAGCATGACATCCAGACACAGACGGTAGACAATTACAGAGAACAACTACGACATTAACTCTGGGCCAAAAGTATCTGTTTATCTTAATTGCTATTATTATATATATTCAATCAGATATTACGAGGCCGGCAACAGAAGAACCATTCAGAATTGGAGCTAGACAAAGACTATGGTTACTGGTTGGTTTCAATGTATCAGTGTTCTTTTGTTACAAAAAGCCAGTCTGACAATTCCTGAAAGAAGGGAGCTTATGAAAATGATCCCTCCATCTGGCCAAAAGAACAAGGGGTCAGCAGGTAACAGGAATACTATGAGGCATTTTTTAAAGCATTGATATTTATGGTATAAGATTAGACTGCTGTATATTTTGGTGCCACGATGGATTCTGACCTGTCCAATTCCCAGCCAGTCAGCGAGGTCTCGAGCATTGGCCAGAGCCGTGGACAGGCCGACTACTCGGACACTCTTAGATGTGTGAGAGGAAATGAAGTTCGTTCTGGACACAATGACCTCCAACACTGGCCCTCTGTCTTCACCTGGACAGACACAATAGTACAGTCCAATCAGAATTTTTATGTATTTTTTAGCACCATCACTGTGGAATACACCGTGTCCTATGACTTTAATATTTATTCAGTTCATACAGCCTAATGCAAGTTTTTTGGGGACTCTTACCCAGCAGGTGGATCTCATCAATGATGAGAATAGCTACTTTCTGAACGTAGCTTCGGTTCTGCCAGCTTCTGCTCACTCCATCCCACTTCTCCGGTGTGGTGACGATTAGGTCGGCCTGCGCTATAGATCTCATGTCTGGAGTCACGTCACCCGTCAGTTCCACCACTCTACACACATTAGGATGAGGAACACATCAGCCCTCTAATTTCTGTCATTATTCCTAAATATTTTTTTTTCAGTCATGTCCAAAATTGTAATGTTATTTTACAATATCATTGCCCAGCTCGGTCAGACAACCCAGCCAGACCTAGAAAACAAAACTTTTGCTAAGATGTTTTTTTCAGTTTTAATTTCAACAGTACCTTCACTAATAGGATACATTAAAAAATGTGCACACACAACTCTTTACAAGGACTTTTTAAACCCTGTGTATGACATAAGTTCTTGCCGACTAACAGCTGATGACCCCACTTGATGAGGACCAAGTGTCTGGGTTTTCACTTACTTCTTTCCAAGTTTTTCCTCAATTCTGATCTTCCAGTCCTCAATCCTTTCTCTAACCAGAGCTTTCAGAGGGGCAATATACACCACCTGAACAAACAGCGAAAAATACAAAGTCAGTTAATGAAAAGTTATGTTGTCAAATCAGGAGAGAGAGAAAGAAGAAAGAGAATATAGCACAATGCAGGGTCAGGATAAGTGATAACAACAACAGTAATATTATTAAGAATATTTTATTATTACTATTATTATGATTAGTATTTGTAATGTTAATAACAACAACAGCAATAATAATAATAATAATATCCTGTGTATTCTTAAAGGTTTGCTAAATAATGATGAATAGGTTAATATTTCAGTGGGGAATTTTGAAGCTAGGGCATATAAAGTTAGATTTTAACTTCTATTAATTGTGTATGTGTTCCAAAGATCATAAAATGTGTTGATACATCATAAGCTTAGTGCACTACGACACTGAAAAGCGAGACTACTTCTTGGTTGGCTACTTTTTTCCAAAGGGAGGTCCATGTTTGGCTCATATCTTGTGGATGTGTAAAGGCTCAAATGCTCAATTCGCCTGTGATGATGCCAGGTAATATACCTAGAAAAAGCTGGTGCAAAACCAAAAAACAACGGAGCTTACTCATCAATATATTTCATTACATTTTCAAACAGATAACAATGAGACACAAATAAATGTCTTTATCACTGGATGGTTCTTACCACAGCTCTTCCTTTTACTTTTTCTTTTATTTTTAGGGTTTTTTTTTTCAGGGTTTTTTTTTTTTTTTTTTTTTTCCAAATTTCCTTACCGGCATTTTTTCTAGACATCATTGTCTATCACACGTTCTGGTGTTTTTTGATACACAGAAAGCTCAAACTGTGTAACTGGTGTTTCCAAACTGTATTTACACGGTATATTTTATGTTACTTTGTGAAAATCAGACCATGGGAAATCAAATGGATACCTGCCAAGTAAGGTCTGTTCACAGCCATAAATCAGGTCATAAATGGCTACATTTTATCATTTTCCTGATCAATTTTCCTTTTTTCATAGGGCAGTTGGGGAAATAATCAGCTGATAACAATAATCTGACTAACATAATTTACTACAGTACACTGCAGATTATTATCTTCAAATGTGCTCCCCTAGACACAAGCTGTTGTTAAGCAGACCTTCATGACAACTTAATTTGTGACTCCTGGGAAATATTTGACTAAATGGAAAATTCTCTATTAAGTTACACTTTATTCATTTTATTTTTCTCATGAGTCGAACTAATTCCAGTCTTGTCCCTGATGGTTCTCATTTTCTTATGCAGCACTCAATACCAAAACTGACTGATCAAACAAATCAAACAAATCAAAACACTCCTTCAACAACGAATTCCCTTTGATCAACAGTTACACAGATGGACACAGCTAGTCTAACCTTGGAGGTTGGATACTTGTTGAAGACCCGGAACATAGCCATCTCTGCTGCGATGGTTTTTCCGGAGCCTGTCGGCGCCCCCAGGAGTACATTAGTGTCGGTGTGATACAGTGTATGGAAGATCTGAGTCTGGATGGGGTTGAAGTGGGTGAACTTGTACAGGCTCTCAAACTGCCGGTTCCCCAGAGCTGTCACCGGCAATGGCTGCAGGTCCAGCAGCTCTGACAAGAAAAGAGTAAGAGGAGAAGATGGCATTGGATTCATTTCATAGAAAGATGTTCATGGTAGCAAAAAGTAGGCTACATCCAAAACTCATGGAAAATGCTGAGGATTAACATTTTAAGCCTAATAGGTGGCTCATGTACTCTGTGGTGGGGGTTGAAACTACAGAAACTACAGTCACACAATTAGTTTCCATTTCAGCTGGATGAATATCAAATATCTGATTTACACCATGTTCTTTATCTAAAATGTTCTACAAAATAAAGGCAACTGCTATTTTAGGTGGGTAATAAGGCTAATGTTATTCAAATACCAACAACCATAAAATATTACTGACAAAGACAAGTGTTTCAGTAACAAACTCAGAGACATATCTTTGTACACGATGTATAGAAAACATACTGACAATAGCATAGCTGATATTAACTTTACTGGTGAGTGAGAGAATCTTGTATCAAGAAAAATTATTCATTTATCAGTTTAATGACCTGCAATTAAACTGTTAAAACGGTTTCTTATGTTGAATAAGCAGAAATGAGAATGATTCATAAATAAAAAAAAAAAAGGTTAAAAACATGAAAACTATCCAGCTGCCTCAGCTTCAACATGTTCAATAAATGGACACTATAGAGAAAACTGAAGAGATATCAAGTTTGAAGTGAAAAAAAAAAATCTCTCTTGTAAATACATTTACCAACATAGGAAATATGATATTGTTTGTTATAGCTGATTCAATATAACAGCCTGACACAGCAGTAACTCCTGGATACTGCTAAAAATGATCAATACACGGTAAAGTTACGGCTGCTGTCTGAAAGAATAGGCAGGATCACAGGAACAAACTCAAACCTAAAATAATCGGTCAGAAGTATACCAGACTGACACTGATGTCAAAAACCCCTGGTTTGGGAACCGCTGGATTTAACTAGTAGTAATAGTACTTAAACGTATAGTAGTTAAAGAATTAGTTCCACCTTGACCAGCTACAAGAATGAATTGCTGCCTAGACATGAATGCATCAGTTTTAGTCTAATAATTTCATAGAAAATAAGATCAACCACATCAGGTATTTAACTGCAATAATCAGCACTTTTACTTTTGATACTTTGTACAGCTGGCTGATAATAATTCTGTACTTTTAAGTGGGATTTCAAATGCAAGACCTTTACTTGTGATAGAGAATGTTTTAAAGTATTATATTGGTAATTTTATTCTGGTAAAGAGTCCGAGTACATATTCCTCCAAAAACTGGACAGGCAGAGGCAGTAGTAAGTCTGGCTCACAAAGGAAGACAGCAACTAAAATGGAAATGCAGGTGGAAATGTCCATTGACCAAATGTTGGTGGGACTATAACAGACAAACAGACTTGATATCAGTATTTTTAATTCAAGTTAGGTTTAAACTCCTACTGTCAAATCATGAAATTGTGTTTGAGTGTGGAGCTATGTGTACCAGTGTGTGGGGGGTGTCTTTCTGGTAAGATTAAGTTCTGAAAGTTGATGATACAGACGGCCTCAGCCCCGAGCCAGCGGTCTGACACTGCCTTGATGTAGTATTGAGAGGGCAATGGCTCAAAGATGGGGATGGTGAACACTATGTGCTGAGGCTCTACTGTCACCACCTGGATGGAAGAACACACACACACACACACACACACACACACACACACACACACACACACACACACACACACACACACACACACACACACACACACACACACACACACACACACACACACACAGAGTTATAGGACTCAAGAACACACCGCATTCTCTTTATTATCACTTTAATGCTGTCCTCATGTCAACCAAGGTGTAAGATATGAAACAAACCTGTTTCTTCTGCAGGAGGAAGTATTCGGAGTGGTAGATGTGATCATTGATGGGATCCTCCACCCATAACCACCATGGCTCACCTACTGACCCATGGACCTGATCCACAGAGAAGAGGAAATTTTTATCAATCAGATAAACAAACAAATCATGAGACCACTTTCCTTTTCAAGTCAATGGAAAAGTGGTCTCAGACTTTTGGACCCCACTGTATGTCTATACACGACAACACATTTTTGCCCTAGGGACCCCTGGAGATTCAGGGTGAGGGAGGTTTTTCAGTCACTTCAACCACTGAGTTCAATCTAATTTTCACTTCAGAGTATTAGAGAAGAAGTGACTGAGTAAATAAACTTTGAGAGACAGCTGGCAGAGGTGAAAGAAAAGTACATGTCACAGTGGGAGTCTACATGCCGCTTCCCACTTATTCCTACACAACTATGTGGAATTTGGGGAAATGAAAAAGGTAAAATTCTTAAATATCAAAAAAACCACACTAATACTACAAAGAGTGCTAGCATTGAACATTTTCAGTACAATACACAAAATAACAGATACCAATACAAAAAGTACTCAGGGTTGTGGCAACATGAATTATAATGAGTGAGTGTGGTCCGTTTCCTGGGTGCTATCTGGACGGCAGCTCATGTGTCGGTACATGTGTCCTGGCTCTGCAGCCGGATCAGAGCTAAGCCAGCCAGTGTCCCATTACCACTCTCCCATGACTGGAGCATGCATCGCTAATCAGACATAAACATTCATCTTCATATACAGCCCCTGTACATTGAGCTTCTTATTCTGCTCAGACTGCATGACAAACTCTGCCTCCTAAACTCCCTGTGGTCCCCTCTGGTATGCCTGCCCACTGAGGTAGAATATGCCGGTAATGTCTGGACGTTCTCAAGGACAGATGGAGATTCCATGGCTACAAGAATAACAAGGTAGGAGGAGCACTCTTCCTTTCCTCATTGTGAAAAATGTGACCATAGCTATACTAGCAGTGTCAATAAGTGGCTGTGATACTCCAGAGACAGGAGGAGGAAACAAATGTTTGACGCAAAAGTCCAGCCTTCCTTGGACTTGCTGACTTGCTGTTCTCCATGAGGGCTATTTGCTGTGTCTGACCAAAAAATAAAATTCATGATTCATTGCAAATAAAAACAGGTATACATTTCCCAAATCTTGAGCCTCCCTGTCTTAAAATGTGGGTTTGTAAGGTTTGCAGCTTTTACCTAGATTGGCAGCAGCTGTAGTCATTCAGCTTGAATCCACTTCTTCACTGCTGATCTGTATGCTCAGTATGTTCCAAACAATTAATTTTTTTCTTGCAAATTAATTCACACCTACTGCTGTTCCCATTTTGGAAGCAATGCTCACAGCAATGCTTTTTAATAGCATTAATGGTGCAAAACACTGCTCCGATTTTTATTATCACTGTTAGAACATTCTGCCTGGCACCACAGTGAGATGTCCAAAACTCAGCTGTGAAGGCTGACTTATTTAGATTTATAGCAGCTGCTTAGTGTCAGTTTTAGTTTTATGCTGATGCTTACTTTTATTATTTTGAACTTGAGTGTGCATTGTTACATCCCCATTCATCCCAGTCCCACAGGAATATTTTTTTACAGTCTGAGATCTGTCTTGCACATGCTTACTTGCAAAAAGACAATTAGAAAGGTGATTACCTTAATACATGACAAAGAAATCACCTTTCTCCAGGTAAAATATCTCTGGAAGGAAATCAGGTTTCTCTAATCCCCTTCTCCTTGTTATGAAAATCAGGTTTCTTGTGTACATGACATTTATCCGATTACTTATTTCTTTTGTCTCTTGATTTATACATGTATTATCTAAAATGTGCTTTGCAATTTAGACACTTCAGAACTGATTTAAAAAAAAAAAAAACACACCTACAGACACACACACAAGCACATAGAGCTGTATGTAACTACCTACACAGACCACACAAGTCACTGTCAAAACCTTACACTGTGACTAAATTCTACTACTTAGTATATTACATGAAAAGAAAAGAGAGGGAGTATGAATGAAAACTTTTAGACTTGTCCATACAGAGGGGTGTTTGGCTAGTAACTTGTGCCTTTGCATTTACAGAAACAATAGAGCATGTGCGGTGGGATTCACACTTTCACTTATTACTCTGTTCCTGTGAGTAGGAGAATCAGGGAAAACACAACATGGCTCACCCTGCTGAAACACTACAGCACATTAACACATGATGAACTCCTGCAGGAGCTTTCAAGACATCAAAAGATGTATTTAAACACAGCAGCTCTGCGTCTCTATCATCTTGTTTATGCCTGTGTTCTAGTATGTGCTCTCTATGCTGAAATAGATCTGCATTGTGTACAGACCTATAGTGATGTATTCAGTGATCTAATGATCTGTTTATTAATAAATTACTGTATGCAAATATGATGCTGCCCCCAAGTCTTCTTAGGGGTACAACTGTTGTCTTCGAATAAGACAGTACGGATATCACGTGTAATTCATTATGATATTTTTCAACATGTTATTTATTAGAGGTATGTATATATCTGCAATTACAGCATAAAAAATTATTTACAGTCTATAAATGAGCTGAAGTACACAAAAATTTTTTTTTTTGTTTTTTTATCCTCTTAAGTCACAAAAGTTTTTCATTTTCATACAACATTATTTTCATAGCTTTGTGAAATAAGTAGAACAGAGAAGTCATATAGCTGGGGATTCTTTACAGACAAGAAAACCATGCTGTCCTTCACCATTGGCTCTCATGAGTCCATATTCAGTGCAAATTTCAGATATTGAAGAGATGTATTTTGTAATGAATAATTTTTGTTGCGCCCAACCAAAAGTCTCAAATCTCTGCTTTTGTAAGAATTTTTTTGTGAGGTTTGTTAAGCATACATCAATAGTTTGGAGACTATGACTATAGCATACCCTATCAGTTTAAGTTTACTGTTTCAAACTATTTCAAATATAAAGACAGGCATACAGAAGCAGAATAGCTGCATGTAACTGTGTATGTCAGCAATGCTTACCTGGTCATTCCAGCGAAAATCAGGTGTGATGAGGAGACGGACACGTAGGACGGTACGTGTGATTGGCTGGATGCTGGCCTCCATCATTATCGAGGGGATCTGATGGACACACTGTTTGACTGTTAAGCCGACGTTGACATGATGCAGCATGTGACCTGGGAACAACACACCTGGCATTAACATCTGTTTTGATTCAAAATTCTGAGTGAAACCAATGTAGTGCATTTGGTACAAATACGGGGGACTCTCAAATAATAGCTGATATTCAAATAATAACTGGGTCAGCTAAATTCATCGTAATGTTCATTTCTACACCCCTAATTTTATCAGTACAATACCAGTACCATGTCATACTCACAACTCTGTTACTCTGAGTTTCTATTTTTAACAAAGATACTGTACACTTCATACACTAATAAATTCCAATCACTTCCACTTTGCTGTTCTTTTGATCGCTGTTAAGCTACTGTCAATGAAGATCAACACTCCCTGCAGCTGTTTCAAATTAAAAGCATACCAGGACGGTGAGGGATTACAAACACTGACACACTATTAAAGTGAACCATCTGCTCGAGAAGTTTTTGGTTAATTCACAGAATGAAAAATATGGCAAATTATTACTGATCATACTGAGTTATTGACTGAGAGCCTCACAGCATCAGCATGCCAAGACATTACTGTTTCAGGGTACTAATGTTGTGGCCTGAGACACCTTTCTATTCACTTTTTGTGTAAGTGGTCTCAGATTTTTGGAGCCTGCTGTACATTATCCTGAATTTATCAAGACAACAGGTAGACATGAAGGTACTGCTGAGTTTACATCAACAGCATTAACAACAAAAAACAGGGGAAATTCTTATAAGAATATGATAAAATATGCCTAAAAACAAGTCTCTAATATGACCTATTTCCAAATAAAAGCCTGGTTCTTCCTGTTGTTGATGCAAATAGAGACCGAATCAGATGTTTGAGGACTTATAACATATTTACACATGACATCTGGGTGTTTATACCTAGATTTTTTATGTGGGTTAGAATCATTTATACAGTCTGAACACATATGCACCAGTGACGCTATTATTCAGAAGTTTTTACCAATCTCATCCTTTCTCATTTCCTTTAGTTTGTCCACATTGAGCTTCTTCTCCTCCAGGCGGTTCAGCACAACATGACTCAGGTTGGGGAACTGACGAAGAGGGTGGGCAAAGCCCCATAGCCGCTTGTCAATCACCTTACAGAGGGTGAGAAGTCGGTAGGTCATGGCCGGCCACCGCTTCCTCAGAGCAATCTCAAACAAAGCCCTGATGATCCGAGCGGCATTCTGTGAGAAACAGGAGAAGAAAAAAGCTGAATCAGCCACAGTCCCAGAAATACACAAAATACTGCTGCATTTGTAGATGGATTATTTCCCCTTTCCCAAAAGTTTTAACATTAAACATCCTGAAACAGCTGAAACATGTTTGAACAGAGGCAGAAGTCTCTTGCAGCAGCTGGGTGGTGCAACATGCTGTACACTGTTGTTGATTCATATGTGATCCTGAGAGGGTCTGGCTGAGTTCAGACATCCAGGTTGGCCACAGCTGTGCACTGATGGATCACTCATGTCAGTTCTGGAGGAGAGGTCAGGTGGCACTGCTACTCGCTGATAGACTGCTCAAATCTGGTAAGCCTGTGATTAATTTGGTCAGGTGTTAATGTGATCTGATTGTCTAGCGTGGTCTGAATGCACTCTTATGGGAGATTATTCAAATCTTGCTGTGATGATAGCTGGGTAAAACTGAGAGATCTGACTAGACACAGGGAAGCTTGTGGTCCGGGGAGATGAGAGGCCGGAAAAAAAATCCTTTTAATCCTTGCTCACACTCTAGTTCTCCATATTAAAATACCGCCTTCAACTACATTAACTACTGCAGCCCATCTGTCAAATATTTCAGTTGAGTTCCAGCTGCTTCGTCACAACTACCACTATCTTCTTTAATTTCAGCAGCAAAACTATTAATCTTACTATCTGTATTTTCAACACTGTGAAATCCACTACAAACATTTCACATGTACAGTAGTGTTCAAAATAATAGCAGTCCAATGTGACTAACCAGATTAATCACTGTTATTAGTATATTTTTTATTCCTACATGGCAAACGAGTTACCAGTAGGTGCAGTAGATTCTCAGAAAACCAACAAGACCCAGCATTCATGATATGCACGCTCTTAAGGCTGTGCAATTGGGCAATTAGTTGAAAGGGGTGTGTTCAAAAAATAGCAGTGTCTGCCGTTGACTTTACAAACTCAAAACAATTTTGTACAAACTTTTTTGTTTCTAGGATTTAGCAAACCTGTGAATCACTAATCTAATATTTAGTTGTATGACCACAGTTTTCTATAACTGCTTCACATCTGTGTGGCATGGAGTCAACCAACTTGTGGCACCTTTCAGCTGCTATTCCACTCCAAGATTCTTTAACAACATTCCACAATTCATTTACATTTCTTGGTTTTGCTTCAGAAACAGCATTTTTGATGTCACCCCACAAGTTCTCGATTGGATTAAGGTCCGGGGATTGGGCTGGCAACTCCATAACATTAATTTGTTGGTGTGGAACCAAGATTTTGCTCATTTACTAGTGTGTTTGGGGTCATTGTCTTGTTGAAACACCCATTTCAAGGGAATGTCCTCTTCAGCATAAGGCAACATGACCTCTTCAAGTATTTTGACATATGCAAACTGATCCATGATCCCTGGTATGCGATAAATAGGCCCAACACCATAGTAGGAGAAACATGCCCATATCACGATGCCTGCACCACCATGCTTCACTGTCTTCACTGTGTACTGTGGCTTGAATTCAGAGTTTGGGGGTCGTCTCACAAACTATCTGCGGCCCTTGGACCCAAAAGAACAATTTTACTCTCATCAGTCCACAAAATGTTCCTCCATTTCTCTTTAGGCCAGTTGATGTGTTCTTTGGCAAATTGTAACCTCTTCTGCATGTCTTTTTTTTAACAGAGGGACTTTGCGGGGGATTCTTGTAAATAGATTAGCTTCACACAGACGTCTTCTAACTGTCACAGTACTTACAGGTAACTCC
Source organism: Istiophorus platypterus (assembly GCA_016859345.1). Lineage (NCBI taxonomy): Eukaryota > Metazoa > Chordata > Actinopteri > Istiophoriformes > Istiophoridae > Istiophorus > Istiophorus platypterus. The sequence goes on along the minus strand of CM029126.1, from coordinate 25,549,907 downwards.
AGACTGTCTTTGATCATCCTGGAGCTGATCATTGGCTGAGCCTTTGCCATTCTGGTTATTCTTTGATCCATTTTGATGGTTGTCTTCCGTTTTCTGCCACGTGTCTCTGGTTTTGCTCTCCATTTTAAGGCACTGGAGATCATTTTAGCTGAACAGCGTATAATTTTTTGCACCTCTTTATAAGTTTTCCCCTCTCCAATCAACTTTTTAATCAAAGTAAGCTGTTCTTCTGAACAATGTCTTGAATGACCCATTTTCCTCAGGCTTTCAAAGAGAAATGCATGTTAAACAAGTGCTGGCTTCATCTTTAAATATGGGCCACCTGATTCACACCTGTTTTTTCACAAAATTGATGACCTCACTGATTGAATGCCACACTACTATTTTTTTGACATTTCAAGACATCCTAATCAAAATGTGTATGTTATTTTACATTTATAATATATTAAATTAAAAAAAAATATCAGACTATAAATTGTTATCTCTTTTTTTAAAAATAGCAAATATTAATATTGGTTTTGTCAGTAAAAAAAAAAATCTAGAATCAGACAGGCACAGCAGCAAAAACAACAGAAAAAAGTTTTTTTCTGCCTTTATTTAACAATAAAGAAACTAGCTCAGGCGTTGCAATACTGAATATAGTTATGTATATATCATACAACATCAGAATCTCAAAAGGGAGATATTGTGATCTTGGCCAGGAATGATTCAGTATAGGTATTTTAACAATACCCACAGACAAGATAATAACTGCTCTAAATCTTATTATACAATGTTCGATTGCTTCCATGTAGTCTCAGTACCACCTCAGAAGTCTGTAGCCAGTGAAGTGCCAAGCAAGGGTACACACAGTTTGATACCAATGCTTTTCCAATTTAACAGTATTGAGTATTGACTCACATTTATTATGGAATGCTCTTCATTTAAAGTGCCAAAAAAATACACCCATCACTTTGTCTAGTAGCAGATATTGCAGACCTAAACAGGTGGTAGCCAACAGTACATAAATGTCAAAGCCCAATATTTGTCTTCTTTTTACAAAGCTGTGACTTAGAAGCTGCTCGCTTCTTATTTTTTAATCTGCAAATAGAAAACAAAGCAAATACATAGGGAAACAACCTTAAGCCGGATGTTCATCTACTGTTAATGGATAAATTTTACAGAAAAGCAAAACTTTTGCTCTCCGACCTGTAACTAGTTAAACTTAAAGGGATGGTCAGTTTATTCTGTGTATCAAGAGTATCGGCCACAGTTGGCCAGCTAGCTTTTAACTCTTGTGTCTTTCAATTTTTAATTTTTTAATTTAATATTTATATTCATACAAATCTATTTTGTATTCTTACTTTGGCTCTATTTGTGAATAAATTGTTTGTTCTTATTTTATATTTTTATGTTAACCAACCTTCCTTGTAATGCCCCAGATAATGTATTTTGAATTTGAATTTGGACATACAGTATGGTAATGCTGTCACTTGTTAAGACTCTGCTGATAGATGGTCAACTAATCTATGCTTTCACTGCTTGCTGATGGTTAGGTCTAGTGTTTTGTACATATTTTGTTGACCCTTGGCACTTCCGCACTAACACTTTACTCCTCCATGGTCAAGAGTTCGACATCAGGTCCACCTGACTTTAGATCCTCATTGCTCCATTCCATTAGACACATATCTGATATGAGTCTTAGTATTATTAGTATTAAGAGGGAATCTGCCTGAACTATTTGAAGTATTGTATCACATGGAGTTGGTTACTGTGGGAAGTTTTGGAAAAATGGATGGATGTGCACAACACACCAAAATGCAATACACTGTCTGTTAAACATTCTCTGTAGGATTCGATAGCTGTATGAGTGACTTTCTGGTTTCTCCTCAAATTATCAGTTGTGCTGTAGTGTAATCACTAAAAGATCATGATTGGAGATTCATACTTGTTTCAGACACTTCTTTGTTATCAAAAGGAAAAACATAATTCAAAACTAATCTGAGTCTTACAAATTGTATTTTGAAATCAGAAATTAATTTGCATTTAACAACAAATGCTGCATGAAGGAGGAGTATGTGCTGTAGTAGGATCGAGCTTTTTTGCAAAGCTCTAGTGAAGAATAACAAAATAAATAAATTCACCTTTTATATTTACAGATATATAACAGAAAATCAGAAACAGTTAATGCATTTTAATCATTAAATCATATTTTCAAACCAAACTGTGTTTTATGATAGTTAACATCTTCAGTTTTTTGACTGCAGGTCAGAGCAAACAAGCTGTTGGAATATGTTGACATGGGCCTTAGGAAATTGTGATGGTCATTTTCCACTATTTCTATAATTTTATACACTTAACAATTACTCAATTAGTCAAGTATCTCTATGTATCTCAAACCAAAATCCAAATAAAACTCAAAAAACTTAACATAAGTGGCCCATTTTGTTTGTCTCTTCCTTGGACCTACAACCTGTTACCAGGATATAGTTTGGGCAATATCCAGTGTAACATCAAAATGGATGACACATATCAGCTGGTACCTTAATTTCCAATTGCTACAGTAACCTAATTAATTTGACAGAATTAATTCAACTCTCAGAATCTGTCATACTGCTGTTTTAATTTACTGATGAATTAGTGTATCTTGTAGTGCATGCGTGTGCTGTTCCTGTTTCCTCACCTGTGCCACATACGACAGGTCTGAGATGAGTGAGAAGCTGTCAACCTCTCCTCGGCCGATGTACGTCTGCAGCAGGATGTTGACCTTGCCATAGCCATTCTCCACCCCACCCGCAGCCGGCAGCTCACAATAGTTGCACAGCAACTGCTCCAGCTCCTCTGTCTCCTCGTCACGAACCTTCCAACATACATCATCCACACATTATCACGGTGGAGTTTTTAGTGGATATGCAAGTTTAAACAGGCAGGCCTCTTGTGTTGACTTAATAAATTAATCAGTTTGTTAGGTGGGGAACTACAATTTTAATTTTGAAACATAAATTGGACTACAAATGGAAATATATTGATCAGATCTCAGCATTTCACTGACGTTGTAACTGTTATAGGTGTAGCTTATATGTGATGAGCCCTCACCTTGAGCTGTTCAAACTCCTCAGCCTTGGACACAATACTGAGGATATCAGCCTCTGTTCGCTGAGAGTTGAAAAGTTCATTGAATGTCTTCACAGATGGAGGGAAACGGATAGATGAAAAAAGAAAAAAACAGAATTAAACAACAGTGAACAGTGTGTTTAACAGTCTGTCAGTTGGACAGTATTTCATCATACAGAGAAAAACATCCAACCATGGAACGCTTCCCCATGGTGGGTATTGAGAAACTTGTACATTTCAAGGGGCTTATTCCAGGTGAAAGAGAAAAAGGATATTTTTTCAGCAGCACTAATTTCAGCAGAACTGGTAACAAAACAAAGCCAGCTGGTAAACAACTTAGTGCAAGAGGCAGCATTAATTGTACCAACTTTATGAAACTCAAACTCAAATTTACAGTTTATGAGTATGAGATTTCTCTGTTACCTTTACAATGTACAACATATTTGTATGTTGTCACAGCAACCAATGCCTTACCTATTGTCTCTTGATTTTAGTTGCATCTAATCATAATGTCCATGTGTTCTTTGTGTCTAAACTTCTATAAGAAAAGTTAGATTGAGCTATGATGATTTTTAGAACATCACATATACAATATTTCGACATACAGATACGGAATTAACCTTTAAATAACATATCAGACAGATTTACCTACTGTGGACAGTAACTTAACTTGTTATGATGCAATTTATGCTTGGGAGGAACTGTGGGACTGTTCTGTATATTAGTACACAATACAAATGTCTTAGACATAACAGCTGACAAATACACTCAGTTGTCGTATCTATCAATCCATATAACATTTTAAATCCTTCCTTTGTTTGGCACTGTACTGATAAACTGTAAACTGAGACATTTTAAAATCGATCGACACATTTTTTTTCTTTGAAAATTGTTTATTTGTCTCACACTAAGTAACACCAGCTGGCAAGGTATCCCATTGATGTGGTGAAGCCCTGCATTCTTCAGCTGTATTTCTCAGTCTACCTCTATGGTGTTGTATCTTATGTAGAAGTGGCTGGCGGTCCTGCCTAGGTCGGTGGAGGCGAAGTAGCCAGTGCGCTCCTCAAAGCGGATCATCCTGGCCTTATCCAGCTTCCTGCCGGACTCCACCACCAGCTCCTTCCTGTACAGCTCCAAGGAGGGATCCATCTGAAACAATTTAAATGCGGCTATAAATTAAAAGTATAGAGGATTCAAATATTTACTTGAGAACCATACATTCCTTGAGAATTAGTATTACTTCTGCTTTAATCCTTTAATCTATTAAACTAAAATTACTGACTACATGTCATATCAATCTTCAGAGGCTACATTCTCCTATGCAGGAAAAACTGAAAATATTTGGTGAATTTTTTGTTAGTAAATATTAATGCAAGTGGCTCCATTACCATTTTATTATTTCAACTGGTATCTTTTTAATTTTTATTGCAAGAGAACCGTGATGCACACTACATAAACAGCAGAAGAGAGGTAACACTTTACCTGATAAGCCTTGTGGTTGATGCCGTACGCCAGTGGGTTTGCCCTCATGCGTACATAGAAGTAAGTATAACTCAGCCACTTTACTGCCTCCTCCACATTGGTGACTGTCCCTAGGGCGATCTGAGGAAGGAGACAGAAGAGGAAGCGCTCTTCACTTACATGAATGTCACTGGTGTCTGCCACCATCTAGTGGAGAGTTGAGGAAGCTGCAAGCTCAGCACAAACAGTCCAGTCTTGTTTCTGTCTACACTTTACAACAACACCGCCACACTTCTCAACAGCACAATTTGGATCACAAAGCAGTGTTAAACCCCTTTTCAGCTGAAACATGCATTAAGACAAAGATAAAAGGAACAGGCGTATGTGTCAGGATCTGGTTGAGACAAATGTGTTCTCATTCCCAACCCAGCCTGTGAGGCTGATGGCTGTTTGCTATCATCCAAACTGATAAAAAAATATTTTGGAGGTTTTTCTCTAATGGACCCTCAAATCTACTGATATTTTTCGTCACGATGCTGCCACAAAATTCTATATGGCATACTTGAAATTTTTTAAGATCCCATCATGTAATCAACAACTAGCAGGAAAAATATAGCACCTGTTTTCTACTATATTTTTCTTCACTTTTATTAATTTTTATTTTTTCCTCTCATTTATTTTTTCTCACTTTTAATTTTGATGACTTTATTACATGTTGTTTATTATTGTTTGATTCTTCTTACTGTTTCCTTTCTTTTTTCTTGGGTACATGAGTAATTTATTTTCATGCATACTGTTGATTTTCACTATGTGTTCTTTAAATAGACAACTTAATATATATGTTTCTGTATGACATCAGCAGATCTTCAGATTTCAGAGTCAGTACTTAATGAAATCACCAAAAATGATCATAATGAGGTGATCTGAACTTTATTTATTGCCATAGGAGGGCCACTTTCATTACCTAAATGTGTTTTGAAAAAATTAAAAATGGTAAAGCTCTCATGAATTCATAATCAGTTAAAAAACACGTTAATGCATCATATGATGAAGTGTTGAGAAGGGGGAGAAAGGAAGATGTTGAATAAATATGTACATTATAAAGATTTAAAACTGTATTTCTTACTCAACAGTAACACAATAATAACAAAATGCTGACAGGGAATGCAGCATGGTGAACATTTTGTTGTCCACACAGGTGCAATATGACACAGGGATGTCATGTAATTAAGTTCCCTCAAACATCATACTGGATGATGAAATATGTGGAAAGTTGCTCCAGTTAAATCAGTCAAGATTTTACTGAATCTTTGTCACTTCCTCATGCAGCAAAAGAGGTTCCACCAAAAATACATTCATAACCCTTCCTCTTCACTAATACCTTTATTATTCAGAAAAAAAGTGGGCAAATTTGACTCTAGGATTGATAGAATAAAGAAAACATTAATATTAATCCTATCCAAGGTGCCAGCAAGGTGTATTTAGACTGACCTCAGCGTTGAGGTTATCAGCCAGGCTGTCCAGGAACTGACTCTCAATGGGGTTCTTCTGGGTAAGAAGGGTCAGGTAATGACTCAGCTTATCATGGGTGGTGATGATGGTACCCTCACCATACTTGTCAAATTGAGGACGACCTGCACGCCCAAAAATCTGCATAACGTCCAGGATGCCAAGATCCACCAGGGCACCACGCTTGGCATCGTAGATTTGGGTTCCCTGTTATAGACACAGGAGATGGAGGCAGATTCTAAGGATGGCAAACATGCAAGAAAATGTATTTCTGTGAATATCTCATTACATATGAGTAAAAAGCACAAGAAATGTGCTAGGAATTACCCAGTAACCTGTTAACAACATGAGGAGAGAATTCAATATTTCATATTGTAAATAATTTATAGATAAATGTATGCAATGAAATGAAATCAAAATTTGATATCTATTCAACTTACAATTTGGGAATTCTGTGCACTGGTACTAAAAATACCATTCTAAATGTACTATGTAAACTAACGCTATGGTAACTGTGTATTATGGAAGTTAAAGGCTACCCTATTGTCATGGATAGGACTGTGCATTTATTGCTATGGTTAGTTAACGTATCGTTTCTTCTATGAGATCAGATACAATGCAAACTAGCTTCAAGCAGATTCAATTCACAGTTTTTTTCCCCTTATAATTCCATTTTGGATTTAGCATTTCAGTACTGACATTACTTTTAGGTAAATAGAAATGTATTAAATATTAAAAACACATCAGTGAGCCACGCTGTTGCACTGGGTGACATGTACCTTCATTACCATGAACACACACACACACACACACACTGGAGTTTATTTTGACACAATCCCACATAGACCTTCCTGCTGCCTGAAATATTATTTTCTCCTGTTTGAGAAATGCTTGTTAATGCGTTGCCAAAGGCATGGCATTAACTACAGTCAGCAGCTGTTTTAGGAATTTACTGAACCTTTTTAAAAAATGAAACTATATATTGGTGTGCTGTTTTTGAAGATTTACATGCCCAGTAGGAAACAAATTAAGGAGCCACTTTGAGACCACTGCCTGTTAAATTTATATTTTGCTCCGGTTGTGTATATTACCAAAGAAACTTACAATTGATGAGATTACCACAGAGTAATTGAACCCTTGGGATCGCTGAAGGTCTGAAATTCTGGGGCAGTTGCTTACTTTTCCCAGTTTGTAATCCAGTTTTGCTTACAGAACATGCAGGCAAGAAACAAACAAACAAAGAGACAAACTCTGATAACTAAAATGCAAGATAGATAGCAAAACAAATAAAAAAAAAGGAATGACCTTGATAATAACTGCATGGGCTGGCAGGTTCACTCCCCAAGCCAGGGTGGCTGTACAGACCAGCACCTTGAGGTGACCTTTTGAGAACATGCTCTCCATCAGGCTGCGGTCAGACCGGAGCATGCCAGCATGGTGGATCCCAAAGCCTTCTGGGAACATCTCCTTCATCTGCTTGTTTCTGGAGCGCTGGATCTGAAAGAAGTGGTGAGAAAGGCTAGTTTAAAAAAAAAAAGTAGAGAGTTTAAAGGAATGTATGGGAAGGTAAACTAGGACTGTTTTTTTGGGTGTCAGAGGTGGGAAGTGAGCCATGATCCAACCCCCTTTAATTGACTGCAGGCAAAAAAAGGACTCAAAGAAAATGACTTGAGTCACGATTGGTGTTATTTTTCCCAGAATAACATTAAACACACACCCTAGAATAAAATGCATCCTAGCACAAGAACATGACGATGTGCAAATGGCTCAGAAAGTATAGTTGAATCAACAGCCCTCTGACGCAATCTTAAAAGATATTTTGATCAGCTTCACAAAAGGAATTACCAGCCTATTAAGAAACAAAGCACAGTTATGCCCTTGCTGTAGATTCAAACAGTATCTGCAGCTTAGAGACCACGCATACATTCAGACAGATTGAGATGTGTTGGTGACTGACAGCAGGACTGTGACCTGGCCGGGCTTGAGGGGAGTTGTCATCACAGGACTTTATCTCTCTCTCTGGGCATCTAAATAGAGGTCAGTACCCAGCAGGCCTCTCCAACACAAACAGAAAGCCCATTACCGCCGGCAGCTGTCTGCTTCACACACACTGTCTGAGTGTCTCGGTGGCACCGAATGTCTGGATTTGTATTCAGATGTTGTAGATAAAGGTGAAGGACTGGGAACTTAGGTACCAAACTGTACCGCAAGTCTATTCCTTCCTGAATGAGACCCAAGTACACTGTTGCATACAGCTGGTGCAATGCTAATTGCTAAATGGTTTTTCTCTATAATGGCAAAAGAATACAATGGTTTATTTAATATGAAGAAACATCCAGTTTAGTCTTTAACTAATTATTTCTACTGAACAAGTTGCTGTTGTTACTTCAGTGTCAGATAATTTGAGCCACATTTTTTACTTTCTAATGGAAGCAAAACAGAAACATATTGTAGCTAAATATATATGAAAATTAATAAACACGTTTCTGAAATGTCATTGAGGACACACTGTATTCTAAAGGCAATATAAGGCTTCAATTAAAATTGAAAGCCTACATCAACTCGCTGTTTTGGTATAATCTTCCATTTCAATTCATTCAACAAGTCCACTAAACTGAATGAAAAAATGGCTTAGGAAACACACTTTCTGTCCTGGCACCACTATCGACACAAAGACTTTGTTTGTCTGTGCTTTACAAAACTGTTCCAAATGACAATCATAATAGTGTTATGTGATCCGCTCCAGTGCTGTGGTTGAGGTTGAGGCACAAAAACCAATTGAGGTACTGTGTGGTTTTGTGGCCCATAGCATCCATTTCACCTTTGCAGTCTCACACAGCTGCCTGAGTCTATGCCAGTTTAATGTATAAACAGGTTTTATTTATGCTGTATCTTTTGTAATGATTTACAACTATAGAATGAATATATATATATATATATATATATATATATATATATATATATATATATATATATATATATAATCAATGTAAAATTCTTCAACCAAGTACAAAACCTGCTTTTGTAGTAAGGCCCAAATCCCCCCCATTCTGTGCCAGTTTTATCCTGCCCTGCAGTCCTTGTTACCACTGACTCCAACTATTATTATTCAGTAGGGTTGTGCAAACAGAATCTGACAATGCATTGCCATTTTTTTTGTCTAGCAAACTCACAAAGATCCTTTGGCATCTTCTGTACACATAAAGAATAATCTCTCTCCATTTAAAAAGTGACTTGGAAGTGTATTTGTTATGCTGTTACCCTTCCACTTCCAGTTCCATAATATGAGCTGTGATTTATTCAGATGACAATCCTATTAAAATGATGCAATAGAACAAAAGGCAATCCTGCTCTGCTGTCCAAAAGCATATACATGAATGTTTGAAAATCAGTGCACACTGTGGCTTGGTGAGAGTCCTCGGGGCCAGGTTGTGCACTGCGCTGCTGAGATCCTTGTGAGCAGGGAAAAGCAGGTAATTGAAATGCTATGGCTGAGGCTTTGCTTTGAGGTGTCAGAGTGTGTTACAGCAATGCTTCCAGCCTCTAATCTAAGGTGAGTTAGCGCTGATGTCTGCTGTGCCATGGCTATATCTGAGATGGCAGTGACCTAAGCTACTGATCAGGTCCCATTAGACCCTGCTGCTTGCTACTGCTCCTGCTGCAGAGCTCATTCTGTCCACAGACAGCCAGCTACCAGCTCCACTTACTGTCTATCAAGGTTGTGACTGCAGAAAGGACATCGGCTAAGACTAGAGCTGTAATAAACTATTCAGGGCCTCGTCAAACCTTCTCTAAGGAGCACTAGATAGTGCTAGCTGCCAATAACTGGTTTTACATTTTTAACAATTTAATTGGAACACTCATACAGGAGATCCCTAACCCTTGGGGAAATACTGTACAGGAGTGAAGCAAAAGCATTTTTAGAAATGTGGAAGCATCGATATTTCTGCGCAACACATCACAACAGCTTCAAAGCTGAGATTTCAAAGTGTAAATATTAACCAAAAATGTGTCAAATGATACTTTGGCTCCATGGTTAAGAGTGGCAGATAGATGGCCTCTGTCTCACAACATTACTACCACAATTGACTCTCATGAGCACAAAAACTCTTCATCAGCTTTGGTAAAATGAGACAGGTTGGCTAATAGTTGTTCATTTAGTGGCCCTTGATAGTCATAATGCTTGGTGCTCAGAGAGGCTGGCTGTTAATGCTAGATAGGCAGGAGAGAATGGGAGGATGAGTTTCCATTCACATCCACTCTACTCCAATTGCCCTCTTTCTCTCATTATCTTTCTTTTTTTAGCTCCATTTAAGGTGGATATTTACTAAACCTACTGCTTAAGTGATTAAATGTGGTATATCGTTGGTCCCACTTAAATCTTTAGACTTCTTTGATGACACTACTCTTATAAAGGGGTTAAAAATATAACAGACCTTCTAAATAACTATTTAATTGGCTGCTTTAGTCATACTGCAGTAGACTGGCCCTGCTGTGACACAAGTCTAGAAAAATTCAAGTCAAGCAAGAGGCAATGGTGAAGGCTTGTGTTGTGGTGCTAAAAAAGAGCTCATGTAATGCGATTGGATGTGCATGTGTAGTTTTCTGTTATATATTTTATTGCTGTCACTTCCCTCTGCTGAAGTGATAACTCAGGCTCAGTCATTGTCCATTCTCACCTCCCATATTTTCTGCCTCTAAACAGCAACGCCTCCAGATACATAGTGCATAAGCTCACACTCATTCCTGTCTGTGGTTTTCTTGTTTTTTACCTTTGCAAATCTTTAGTAGGGTGGATGCAGCCTTTAGTAAATACTGCAAAATGCAATTTGAATGGTTAGCTCCTAATGAGGGGCCATAAATATCCCCCTAAACCCCCAATTTCCACAAGATACTGCTGTGTCACGTCTGGCTTCGGAGATGATCTATTGCCACTGAAGTCAGTGCTCAAAAGAAACGGGAGCAAATTTTCTCAGTTGTGGCACTTCTATCTGTTCTTTACGTTGCGGGTCTATTTTGCTTGAGTCTCTGAAGCATGAAATTCACTTTTGTGTTGTCAATTTGTTTGAAAAGCAGAAAAAAAAAAAATCCAAACATCTCTAAACAATGTTGAAAGTGTGTCTGCTGAACACCAAACTGCTTTAAAGCAGTCTGCTTTTGGAATGCTTAAAGAAGATATTTAAACTGTCACAGAGACGTGACGGAGTTGTGGAAAAAACAGAATGTCACAAAACTGCATCCAGTGATGTTAAAGTCTAAATATTTTTGGAAGCTAATTTAAAGTTTAACACAGTTGTAATATATGAAGTAGCAGTTGAGGTCATATTTTTTGCATGAGTATGGTTTTTTGATGTGTTGTTTGTCCTTTTGTGTAGACAGAAAAAAGCAAGGAAAAACAAAGCATATGATAGCAGTCCTTTGTTCTTGAACATGGTGGGTGTCGCAGAAGAACAGTTCTCTCTCCAGTCAGCTGTTTTAATGCTGATGAAGAAGCAATTAAAGAGGAAAATGGACTTGCTACGCACTAGCACGGTAACATGCAAGGCCACTCCCTGAGGCTATGACACTGCAGATGAGCTGTAATAGCAGAATAGACAGAGCAGAGGGAGAAATACTCGGTTTTCCTCACACTGTCCCAATATTTTACAAAGCTGTGTTTCTATTTAAGGCCACCATCTGTTGTGATATGTGTGTCTGTCACTCTACTGTGTCATTCCAGTTTCCCCAGCCTTTGAGTTGTGGCTTGCTGTTGTAGATCGGTATAGTGAGAAGCTGGTGTGGCACGCTGACATGTTGTCAAACATCTAACACAGTGAAAGGAACTGGCAGTGGACAATATTTGTAAAAAATAGCACCAAATAAAAGCAAACAGACATTAATGAGCCCACTCTGGTGTTGCTGTGGAGTCCCTGGAGGCTTCAGACTCAAAGGTATTGGTGTGCATCTGTGTATCTTGACAAACAAAATGAAATGAAAGCCGCACATCTAAAGACCATAGAGATGGAGAGTTTTAAAAGAAAGATGTCCTCACAAACAAAGTGAAGGTGTATCAGTATATCTGTACTCTTTCTCTGCTTTCACTCCTTCATAAGGTAATACGCATCCATACTTTATAATAAGGATGCCACGTATGCCCACCACTGAAATTGTTAGTTGGTGCTAAAGGTGTTACTTTTCAGTCCTCAATAACCCATGATAGGTCTGTAATAACATCTGTGTAATGGACCCATGGGACCACAAGGTGTCTCTTAACGTCCACAGTAAAGCTGCCTTTCCTCTGGTAGCAGTCGCACAGTTTCATTTTGAGAACTGGATATTAAAAATATGGGAGACAGGAGATTGGAGAGGAGCAAAGGTGAGGAGAGGAGAAGGAAGAGGAAGGTAAAGGCTGGATTGTCAGAGTTTGAGCAAATGAAAGTCAAATGGGCTTTTGATTACACTAAAGCCACTGCAGAAACCTTTAGGCACACAGGTGGAGGCAATGTAACGTATGCTTCATATCCTAAGTTATTTTAATTTATTTTTTTACATTTACTAAGAGATCATTAGCATATGCAGCCTCAAATCCTTGTTTATTCTAATCATAGCTCTAGCTGCTTCAGTACATTTTTAATGCTAATAAGAGCCACAAATGAGAGTCAAAACTCTGTACACACCAGTCTACTAGATTGTTTCATCATTCACATATAGACAAGACAAGAAATGAATCCATGAATCCAAGGGATGTCAATGTTCTATACCGTCCGGGTTGAAATTCTCAACAGCCCTGAATTTTGAGTAGATAATTTAGAGTATCTTCAGAAAAAAAGGCCATTTACCATTTCTGTATAATCAAAATATTTTAAAATGTCTAAAGTTATCAAAAAACAAAGACTCTTCATATAGTGAAATAAAAAATAATAATATAAAATGTATGTAATTATTTAGTGAATTTAGAAACAACCCCTCACCTGTACTTAATTTGCATAGGTCACATGACCTGAATTAACCAATGAAAGATGGTTCTACTGTATAAAAAAGGGACAGATGGTTTGTGGTTTCTTTTTCGCAATGGCAAATACTATAGAGCTGTCTTAGAGCATCAGAAATGCTAGCATTAAAAAAACATAACAAAACCATAGGCTAAAAGGCAATCGCCAAAGATATTGAAACCCTTTTTCAACAGTTTGTAAAGTTATCAAGAAGTTTCACTGTCATAAAACTGCTAAGATGCTTCCGGGATGTGGGCGAAGGAGACACCACTATTGAAAAAAAAGGCATAAAAAGGCAAGACTGATGTTATCAAAACCTTTCATGATAAATCACAGTCTATCTGGGATAATGTTCTATGGCAAGATGAAACAAAAGCGGAGCTCTTTGGGAATGCAGTGCATTAGTTTGTTTATAGGTGAGGAAATGATGCCCACAAGAAAAGAAGACCCTACCTATAGCAAAACATGGGGGAGGATCTATCATGCTATATGCCTGCTTTGCTGTCTCTGGTACTGGAGGCATTAGATGTTTTAAATGAATGTTGAAATCAGAGGTTACCAAGGTATATTACAGTGAAATTTGTTACCCATATTCAGAAAACTAGATTGAGTTGAAGGTTTTGTTCAGTCATTTTGGGCATTTTATTAAAATATTTTGAATATAGAAAATTTGTTAACTTGCATTAATGAAGAGATTCCAAAAATCCAAAATTCCAAAATTCTGTACTTAATATTCTTATTATTCTTATAAATCCCATGTGCAGACCCAAGCCAACAAGGAATGTAAACTATAGCACCTCTATGCCATAGAGAACTATTGTTGTTTAAAAACTATTAAAACACAGCTAATCCACACTTTTGCACTAGCAGACTTGTTCCTTCATTACTGTGAATACAACTGGAGTTTATTTCAACTCAGTTACACATACACCATCCTGCTGCCCCAAATACTCAATGGAGCACCAGATGTGTACTAATCAATCCACAGCAGAAGATAGTCCCCAAAAAATGCAGCACTATCTCCTGTTCAAATAACCTCTTTTGAAAACTACAGTGAGAACCTGTTCTAGGAAATTTCTGAGCCTTAAAAAATGTATTTGTGAGTTATTTCTTAAAGAATAACATGTGTACTGAGAACCACAAATAGGGTAGCCATTAAGTTAGAAAATATGGAGAGATCGACAAACATTGTTGAATTGGGATTTTTTTCTAAATAATGATCATCATGACAAAAATACAGATTGATGTCAGCTTTATAATTCAAGTCACAAAAGTTTTTCAACCTACATTATACTTGAGCCATGCCACCCAGTGCATTTTTTGCTTATTGATGAGTTTTGAGCAACAATGGAATAATATGGCAGAGAGGAACGAGTTATATCATTTCCTAGCTCTGATGAAAATACCTGGGATCAATAGGATGAATAAATAAGTGGTTATGCATATTATTTTGTATATCTTGACATATCCTTAAGAAGACAGATTTTTCACTAATTCATGCAGCACTTCCCATGATTTGCCTATGCCAAGCATTTATTATTTCACTGTTCCAGAGAATTTATTATTTTTTTCTCATTGATAGTAAACTAAATATCTTTGAGTTTTAGACTGCAATGTTGATAAGGAGAACACATCACCTTTCAGGAAAACTGACATTTTTCACTATTCTCCAACATTCTATTGACCAAATGATTAATCAAGAAAACATTCAACAAATTCATAGATAAAGAAAATAACAGTTAGCTGTACTTGCTAGGGTTCCATATTTTTTTGATATAAGTGTTTGAGAAATAAACATTTTAAATGCCACCCTTCCCTTTATTTTATAAAAGAGGGGTTTGCAAAATAAACTAAAAAAAAGAAATCCTTTTTAATACAGGAGTGTTGTTTCTTATATTCTGAATTACCCTGTGAAATGCTTATATTAGTTGAGGATGTAGCCCTTTTACCAAACCTGCCCTGTTAATCTCTGCTGATGGGGTGCATTGAAGGTGCCCTTTATATTTTTTATCCCCTCACCCCCAGGCAGCCTTAGTCCGCCACTCTGTGTTTCACTTCCCTCCCACAGATTTATGAAGCTTAAATAAGGCCATAGTCTGGGCCTGGCTCTGGGTTTATGCTGACTAGAAAACTTTGTTGACCCTAAGCACATTCACCATCAAGATCCAGGAGCAGTATTCCCTTTATTTTCTGATGCTAATCGTATATGACAGAGGTATTACAACCTGAGAATTGGGGGAACTGCCAAAGCATTACTTTTCTTTTGTTCTCCTCCCACACCTAAACAATGTTTTTGTTATAATACACCATTTAAATGCTAAGTGCTCACACATGATCAAAAGGCAGGACTGTCGGACTGTTGTGCAAAATGCCCTCTTGGATTGTGTTTTCTAAATGTTTTTATCATTTACTCAACAGCACTTTATAATCATTGGCTCAACAAAAACAGTATTTAACAAAAAACGATTTGAGTGGATACATTTAGATTTCTAAGCTTGATTGACATCCTCTCTAACCCATAGGATAAATCCAATTAAATAACATTAGGAGAGACTAAATATAGTGGAATCACTTCTGACTTTTAAGGCTGGATAAATAAATGCTAAATTATATGACTGACCTTAGAGGTGCTTTATTTTACTGCATATGCATATCAGAGATTAAAAAAACACCTATAAATATTAATGTGGGGGCAATTTCCTGAGTGCAAATAAACTGTGCATTATCTCTGTGTGGGCTTAGAGTGGAATCAACCTGATGCCCCTTCCTTTGCCAGAGCAGGCCAGACTGACAAACATTCAAAGATGGACTAATGGAGCACATAATACTCATTATGTTGGGACACAGGCAGAAGAACTGGGAGTGAATTAATGTACCGTTAGTGCATACACAGCCAGATTAATTAATATACATATACTGTAAAAACAATTGCATAAATGCTTTTAAGGCACTGTTTCAAAGACTAAGCATAATACACATTTTTGTGTTCCCTGACATAATCTCTTGTCTCTATTTCCAGTTTTAGAAAGCATGAAAAGTGATCTGATTTGTATACATATCCCATTTAAATACAGGGCAGATTAGAGGCGCATCAATCTTGGCTCAGCCCCAGGGAACAAAGGAAAAGGTTACTAAATTTATCACTATGCCTTCTGTTGCAGCTGATTCAAATATGGGAGTTGGAATCTGACTGACTGTCCTCTAGGGGAGAATATAGCTCCCTCTCTGTGTACTCTCATAGCAGAGAGACCATCAATTACACTAACACACACACCCACGCACACATGCGTCCACACAGACACACAGACACACAGACACACAGACACACAGACACACAGACACACAGACACACAGACACACAGACACACAGACACACACACTATCAGTGTCCTGCTCTCATGCCTACACACACGTATGACATAGTAAACAAACTGTGTTGTAAGGAATTACAGAAATGGTGAGCTGTGAACCGGGAAATCTGGTGTTCTCTTTTATATTGTCAGATCTGTTCTCTTTGGTTTTATCAGTTCAGTTCCTAAAACCAAATACTAAGTGGCTCTCAGTGTAAATGTGCAGTAGTGTAGTGTAAAAATTGGAGCAGGTCAGTCCTAGAAACTCTGTCTAAGTAAATACAAGTGAAAAAAAAAAAATAAATAAATAAAATATAAAATTTCCAGCTCCCAAAGAGCAAGGAACTACACTTAAAAATGATTTGCTCTATACTTCAAGGCATTTCATAGCTAAAACTGTGGCATTACATTTCATTTTGTTGTTTTCCTAATCTGACTTTTCCTTTCCTTTTTGTTGGTTGCAAATCATCTTCTGTGTGTGTCTTGAAAATTATGTATTGTCTGTGGGACATTAGGTGTAACTCCAAAATGCCAGAAAGCGGCACAACAAAATCTAACCATATATTCATGCAAAATAGGTGGGGCTGGAAGCTTGTTGGCTTAGTGACTACTTTTGGGGCTAATTGGCAAACTAACATAACTGAAAAGCTAAACACTAAAACTATAGCCATGTGTTGTGTAGCACTAGACAGCCACTAAAGGTTGCCAAATGCTACAAATTTGTGCATTAAAGTTACTACAGTTATGGATCTGTTGGATCTGAGTTTATTGTAGAGCTTGACTTGATGGTTTGATTACACTGAAAAGAACTAATTACGCTCCAAAAATCTGCTGTTTTGCTATTGGTATCTATCCCAACCTACTGGCCATGTTGTTGTTGCTGTTTAGGCCCCTGATTTAATCTTTAATCTTTAATCTGCTTGTTTAAGATTGTGTTTGCATGTTTTGTCTTGAAAATAAAAAAGAATCAGTAAAAACACTTTATAAAAATCCTCATCCCACCTCATCATATACACACATACATGTGACTTAAGACCAATATGAAGACTATCTATTTAAATATTTGACAGAATAAGGCATCTATCAATATCACTATCTAATCTGTAAATGAGTATAGGAGAACAATCTTGCTAAACACTGCTAAGAAGCTGAAATAATATAATGGTTACTTCTCTGTTATTGAAGGGATTAAAGAAAGATTGATGAAAGCTTTTTTACCTGTTTCTCACAGTGGCCGTAGTCTGGACCCTGATCTGGTTGAAAGAAGCATATTTCTCCCAGGTTCTTTGCCATCTCAATCAGCCCCATAGCTGTCCTCACTGTAGCATTACGTGCATGAACAAACACCATCACCTGACA
This sequence comes from Istiophorus platypterus, assembly GCA_016859345.1. Classification (NCBI taxonomy): domain Eukaryota; kingdom Metazoa; phylum Chordata; class Actinopteri; order Istiophoriformes; family Istiophoridae; genus Istiophorus; species Istiophorus platypterus. The sequence goes on along the minus strand of CM029126.1, from coordinate 25,532,164 downwards.
CACAAAGATACAAGGTGAGGAGGGTCACGAGAGCAACACAACATATAAATCTACAAAGAAGTCAAAGTGATTTAGCGATTGTCTAATCCATAGAATTTCAATTTGAAATCAGCTGGTTCAAGAGTTACTGCCTATAATGTAAGACAGTTGCAGACTCTCCAAACCCTCTGCAATTGTAACAATGTAGATGGGTCTAGTTTTCTTCCAGTCAACCAGAGACAGAGAAAAGACACAAAAGCCAGCATAAAATGTTTTACTAAGATGTGGTTCTACCATAAGCCTTTAGAACAGTGTCAATGCTTTTTGTGATAGTGTATGGAACTCTACCGGAGGGATGAGCAAAATTCTTCCAAAAGATTTTATGTCATTTGGTGTTTGATGATGATGATGATGATAGTGGAGATCGCTGTCTAACACATCAGTCCAAAATCTCCCAAAGCTATTTGGTTGGGTTGAGATCTGGTGACTGTGAAGGCCACAGTATATGATTCATATCATGTTCATAACCATTAAATCACTTGGTAGTCTTCATGTCCTGTATGGAAGCATCTGCATTCATCATTTTTCTTTATTCATTGATTCTGGTTGTATCTATGTACTATTTGATGTTCACATCATCTCTATCTTTCTCTAGGTAAGCCATTTGAATTGAAGGACAGAGTCACGTTTTTTTTTAGGTAAATAACAGTCAGGTGCCGAAATTGACACTGAAGCAGATTTTGCTTGCTCTAATAATTCTTCCTGCTCATTTTGGCTGTTGATGAAAAATGACAGGACAAAATCCACAGTTCTTGTTCTCTGCAAAATAAATTAAAACAGTTTCCCGAAGCTGATGTGCGTTTTTTTGCAATTTGTGTTAGAGAATTCAAGTGAAGCTACCGTTCATACTGTGAGCGTTTTAAAATTTCTATTTACTTCAAAATGCTACGTAGAAAATACCTACTATAAATGGCTGCAACAACGGTATACAGTGCTCGTATGAATCCGCTGCGTACACTGGCAAAATGGCCATCTTGTTTCTTATATAATATTGTAACTTTTTAGTGTTGAAATATATTACTAGACCAAACAATATTGCATGACTGCACACCCATGCAACAACCAGCTGTGCGTATGCTCCAGACACATTTGGTCTGACAATACCACTGCAGCAAATGTTATTTATTGAAGGTGTTTTATCAGCACTACTGAGCTGTGTGAAATTATTGTCGGCAGTAACCACCGGCTCCTCAGCTTATTAAACTTTTTTTTTTCTGGCAGCATGCTTCCCAACAGGAGGGTGGAAAAGGAAATTTCATCCATCAAATCCTCCCAGATGAAATTAATATATGTCACAGCCACTTTTTGACAATTTAATACTGAGCGAAGAAGAGGCTTTCCCAGCTGAGCTGTGGCCTCAGTGGCCTCAACCTAGAAGCTGGACTGGACCATTGTATCATTTCAACCACAGAGATAAAAAAGTTGTCAGTGGTGCAGTAGAATCAGTTGGCTTACAATTTTCTCAAGGGCTACAAAAAGACTCATATTAAGGCTGTCTCTGAGGGAGAGAATGGGCAAAAGAGAAGGTTGTGTGTGTTTGGGTGTGTGTGTGTGTGTGCACACACTTGCAATAAAATGATGCAGACAGGATAACAACAATGATCAATAGGCAGCTCAACCCCTGTAGCAGATGGGAGCTAAACGGTAAAGTCTGAATCCACAACTCTCTTGTTCCCAACAGGCCTTCTCAGACTTTAGAGAGGAAGCCGAATGAGTGGAGGATGGTGGTGGGTGGATGGGGTAAGGAAGTGGAAGGTAACATTGGGGGAGATAAGGACTTCAGGGACTTGAGATAGCAGGTGTTCATTCCAAAAAGTTCAAAAAATATTTATTGCAGGAGTTTCCATTCATGAAGGTGTTTCAAGGGAAATAGGAGTTGAATTGACGATGTACTGCATTTTTATACTACACAAACATAACCCTGTGCTTCTTTAAATTATTCTCATCCAAACATTTGATTGTGACAGTCTGAGTAAAACCATAATCACACAGTGTCTGTGTAAATGAGGATTATTTTTTGTCATATTCAGTAAGTACTTATAAAGGAATTCCAACCTTCTAAAAAAGCCACTGTAACAGTTGCTGGGGAGCACAAATCATTTCCATACGGCCTCACAGTATTGTAATTTTATGGGGCTTTTATTTTGAAAGTGGCCTTTATTTTTGGGGAATGGAAGCCTCGTAGTCTTGCTTACTTAAACATAAAAACAAGTGCATATGATTTTGGATTTATCCTCTTCTGTCCCTCTGCATGCAGTAATTCCAGTAATAAATGCAAAAGAGCTGGAACTCACAAGTCTGAGTCTATATTATTTAAAATATTCTTTCTTGTATATATCAGACTAAAATGAAAAAAAATACATAATCATCATCATCATCATAAATCGTACTACTGTGTTCCTTTACCAAAAATGTTGTTCTCTGAAGTAAGTATCAAAACCATCCACGGATTATGCTAGAACACATATCCTGAATAAACTAGCTTTACCTAGCAATAACCCCCCAAAATGCTGTCTATTACTATGTCTTCCATAGATCATCACCTAGTGGGGATGCTGTTTTTTCAGTTAGGACATGCAGCGTTAGCCTCAATCTCTTAAGAGTAACCATATACAGTATGTAGAGACTATGTGCATATTCAAGACCATTTTAATGGCTTTTTGTTTTGACACATCAGCTTGAACCAGCTGATAAAGTCAGGTGGAGATAGAGTTTTCAACCAACTCAGAGCTGTGGTTAGCATTAGCATAAGCCCATTCTAAAACTCAGTGTAGCTAGCTACTGTCGTCGTTTCAGCAGACAAGATCCACGGTTACCAGCTAGAAATGAAATCTTGCTAAAGCTGGCCCCATTATAACTGTTAATGCTTTGCAAGGCATCTAGTCACAATTTTTGTTTTCATTTTTCTGGCTCTGACACAGGAAGATGACATTCTAATTCTTAATCTTTGAAGAATCCATTTGCTTGGCTGTTTTTCCAAACAGGAAACCAACCGTCACTGAGCATAACAATAGACCTGTTTGAATCTGAAAAAAAAAAAACAAAACAAAACTTGATATGTTAGTGGTGAATCAGTCTGACAACAGGCTATGTTTACGGGATCTGTTGTTCCTAAACATGGAAAACTTAGAGACAGATTAAAAGGTTATACTACCTAAATTACATTGTCTTTAAATACAGAGGATCTGCTCAGTATGATCCCCCTTTCATATGGACAACTGAATGCAGTTAGATGATATTAAGCACAATTCATTAATTGTAAACCTGGAGACACTAAAAATATAATCCTTTCTTAAAGTATTTTGATACAAAAACATGACATTTAAGGTTATTATAAAGTTAATATTCTTCAGAATATACTCTTCAGAAAATTAATGTATACATTCTTATTAAATTAACTCACACACAAAAATATGCACATAATACGTAAATATTTGTATTATTATGCAGAAGAGCCCATACCTGATGACCGGCTTTAACCTGCTCCAGAACTTTGTTGTAACAAACCTCCTCCATGTCATGAAGCTGCTGGATCTGAACAGGACACAAAATTACAATGAGCAACTAAACTTCCCTGACTATTACAATGTTTTAACTCTCTAATGTAACTAATGAATTTTAGGTACATAATGTATAGTTCTAACTGTCCATATTTCATTCTGTTTTTTCTTCAAACATAAACTTCTGATACTCTCCAATTAAACTTCTGCCACTGTGTGAATAAACAATAATCAAGATGCTGATGCTCCCTTCTTCACTGAGCAATGCTACTTTACTTGTAACAAAATTTCTCTTCATGATAGCAACAGTAAATATAGTGCAAAACTGAGACTTAGTTCAAAGTTGTGCATAGCTGCGACAATCCTTACTTTGTGACATGAGAACCTGGATATCCTTCGGTTATCAAGAACTTTTCCAAACAGGCCTATAAAAGTGGCCATTCCACCATGTTGTATCATCATGTTGTGTGTGTTACACACTTTGTGGTCTGCAAAGTTTCTGTTACTTTTGATATATTTGGTTATTGTGATCAGATTATGTATATACTGAGTGGGACATTTTACAGGTGAAAATGAAAGAATGCTTTTTCTTCAGACAAACAATAATGGTGACCCTGTTTACAAATACATTCAAACACATCTTAGCTTTATGGTACTGCTTTCTTTTTTTTTTTTAATCGCAATTACTGTTACTGATTTATCTGTGATAGATTATATTGGACAAGCCAATGTAGCAGTCAGTCTCCACTGATAGTTAAAACCAAAGTTTTGTCTTGTGAAGACAATAAATCTTACACAATGGAATTTCCCAAGCATATATCCTCTTTGTCTAAGTTGCAGTTGTCTCAGTTATACTGTATGCATGTATCAATGAGAACAACAAAACTACCTGTGTATGTAAAAGTAAACAGGGTCCTATAGGTTTGTAATTACACTGATGTCATCACTGATCATCTACCTTGTTAGTAGTTTTGATGCCAACAAAGGTCTGTCCAAGGGGCACTGGTCGGAAGCGACTGTCAAAGAAGAAGAGTCCAATATATGGATTGACATGGAGGAAACTGGCAACATCCAGGTAGTTGGGCAGGGTGGCTGATAGTCCCAGGATTCTGATCATACTCTGGGTGGACTCCACCTAACAATCAAACATCAACACACATCAAACTCTATCCAATGCATTCATCAATGCAGAAGGGAAAATTTGCAATACAAGGGTATTGGTTCCTGAAATGACTCTGGTGAAGTGACTTTGACTTGCAGGTGAAGACAGGAAAATGTAGTCCAGGCAATATGTGCAGTGGTGAAAAAAAAAGTATTGAGAGAGGATTTTAGTGCCACTTAGTCAAATACAGAGTATTCATTTTATACCACAATTAAGACACCAAAACAGGGGAATTCATTCATATCTTGAATTATGTAGGATTACTAACATTTCTTTTGTTTTTTTCACCAATCAAATCAATTACTCACAATTTAAACAGCAAATTTAGCATATGTATATAATTCTTAATTTGCATTATATACACATACCTTTTGACAGCACTGATTTCATTCACTAATTAGTCATAGAGTTTTGCAGGTTTTCATATGCTGTTAGGTTACTAACAACAAGGCAAATGTAGCACTTTGGCAAAAGTTTCATATTAAATTCCTTCCAGGAAAGGGATGGATTATGTCCTTTGCACCACTAAATGCTCAAAACATCTGTGTATGAATTGGAAAGAATAAAGTTTCCTAAATAGTAACAGTGATCAAAGAAACTGTCATATAGAAGTTCTCTCTGCATGTAAATACAGGATAAATACTTAAAAATTTACAGTAAATGCGCAGAGCTGCACATCTGCATATCTTTAACAGGGTAATCTCAATAATCTCACAAAATGACAATAGGATCATGTATAAATATCAAGGATTACCCAACCCTAATGTGTAAACATTGTTGAGTGTTGAAGCAAAACAAAGGGCTGACAGATCTGTAGAAAATGTGATAGGGTACAGAAGAGATTCAAATCCAGAAAACACAGAAGCACAAGCCAAAAATCTGAGGAGGTGGCTTTGGGGTCTGTGTCCTTGATTTGTGAAAACACATAGGCCATCTTTGTGTGTGTGCATGTGTGCAGGTGTGTGTGTGCAGAGAAGATTGGTAAGGCCTTTAATGTGATGAATTACCTGTCAAACCATCTGATCAAGATAAGACTTAACCAATCCTGGATCTGGCCTGAACCAGACCTCCACACCAGCACTGTTGAACTTCCTTAGTGTTATGTGCATCATATTCACCTACAGAGTGAAATGGTCTGCTTTTTTTTTTTGTTTGTTTGTTTGTTTTTTTATAAAACCTTTTATTTAATTCAAATATGTGTCTCAGCACTTCTCTTTTCAGGAGATGAAGATTTCGAGTTTTAGAAGTTTGTGAAATCATAAAATTTTAGGACAATATGAAATTATATGATATGAGGATATGAATATGATTAACAGCTCAATTTAAAATTAGAGAGGGTAATACAATGAACAAAATAAAATGAATAGTTAACATAATTAAAACTAGACAGTGTGCTTATCTGTGAAGTTTTCTGTGGATTTGCACTGAGATCCATGCAACCTACAGAGCTACAGAGAAATCATAACATTAAACTAATGAAACAGAGTATCAGTAATTGTAAATGGATTTGAATGCGCGCCGAAAATGCCTGAACCTTCCAGCCTCTCATATCAGGGTTGATGACAACACACTCACAGCTGATTCCTACCTCTACCAAAATCTAGTAAGCTAGGGAGTACAAAGAAATAACCCATGGTCCTGTTAAGCGTATTTGTTTGGAATAAAAATAAAATTATCATATTATTGTTTGAAATTCATCTTAAAATATGACAATATTCAGGATGGCTGCTGTCTCTACCACTAAAAGGGCATTCAGGAAGCATTTAGACCCCTTCACTTTTTTCAAATTTTGTTATAATGCAGACTCATGTGACCCCCCCAAAAAAAAAGGAAAAATAAATAAATAAATAAATAAGAAGTTCCCCTTATCAATCTCCACCAATGGGCCACCACGATTAGTCGCCATAATGGATAATGCTTTAAGTCAACATTACTACATAGTTGGTTTGTCATGTCAGTCGTTTTCTGGCTCTAGTCAATGCTACAGTAGAGTCCAGCCTGCTCGCAGAAGAGTCCAACTTGGTTCCGTGTAAAAGTTTCCACAGACCCAATGCTTATAAAGTATGGGAGTACTTTAAATTATCCCACATAATTATCCCAAAACAAAAAGGTGGTTTGTACACTGTGCAAAGTTTCAGTGGCATACCAGAGCAGCATTGGTGCTATGCATGAATACCTGAAGTGAAAACACAAAGGTGCTTCTGGATGGAAAAAGAAAAAAACATCATGTTGGGAAGAAAACTTATCCTTTAGATTAATCAACTAATCTTTAGAATAGTTGATAGATTAATGAATAGTAAAACTTGTTGTCAGTGGCAGCTCTAAAGTAATATTTGCAATATAGGAACATCTTAGCCTCATTTGCTTGACATATGTGCATTACTATACTTAAATTATGTGAAATAAATATTATTCTTTTAAACAATGTGCAATATACGCTGTGGATCCAGGTGATAATTCTCCATTGGTTTATGACAATGGGTGACCCCTTACACATATTGTGACTACAATATGGGATGTAGTTTATCGTGCACACAACATTAAAAATTACATTTAAAGAATCATTATCAATGTGTTTTTCCAGAGACAATGTGTCTATTACACTGGAAAATTCTTTTTTCTCCTACCAAAGAATTAGTCTGCATGAAAAATATTAATGGCCAGATATGGATTATATGAATTTGTAATATTTGAGTGAACTGACCATTTAGATACTGTTGTCTTTGGTCTAAATAATGATGAAGAGAACCATATATTAAAATGTCTTAATTTAATTCCTGGGTTATCTATTCATTGTGGAAGAGATCATTGTTTAGAGCACATGAAGTGCCTTTCTGACATTACCTCAAACACTGATTAATAGCCCTTCTTGACTTGAGGTATGCAGTACTGTATTTCCCTTTCCTCTTCTTCAAAACCCACTTTATTGCATATTTCTCTGAAATGACTGGGGTTAATGGAAATGGTGAAAGCCACATATTTAAACATTAGTGCTGAACAGCATGAGAAGCACTTTCCTCTGCATTTTGTATTTTTTTTGGGCTCCTTAATTCTCTCTCTTAGTACTTTTCAGACTGGATAAACCATTTATACTCCCAGTCCAGATACATGCTGTTTCTGATCCTGACAAGAAATAGGGGTTGATGACAATCTATCAACATCTATCAAAGATATATCCTGCATTTATAAGTAATAATGAAAATAAAGGGGAGTGGACAGAACTGTATAATTGAGTAATATGCTTGACAACAACTTATAAACTTTTTTATGGAAAAGTCTACATATTGTGTTTCTTATTAAGGGAATGGAAAGTTTATAATAGTGGAAAGTCACTAAGTTCATTTACTCAAGCACTGTACTTGAGTACAAGTGTGACATGTTCTTTAAATGATAATTTCTATTTGATGCTACTTTATACAGCATTTCTAAGCCACTACACAATGTATCAGTATATTCCGTTCTTTTTTCTCCACCAAATTTATCTGATAGCTATAATTTCTACTTATTTGAAAGATTCAGATTTTAAAAAGATTTAATGAGCATAATAGATTATGATGCATTGTTTTACATTACATTATAACAATTACAACTATAAAAATTAGTTATAACTCATCCAGTCAAAAAATTAAAAATGCTGCTTCATGTCAGTGCAGCCATGATTATAACCCATTTCATTACAATACTACACATAATGTGTATTTTTCCCATGGGTGCTAAAACTTTTGCATACAACTGTATAATAATTTATCACTGACTGGGTCTATAGGAATAGTACTTCTACTTTGTTTGCTTACTTTAAGGCTTTTAGACTTTTACACTGAGGGTTGAGTGTTTTTACATTGTGGTATTGCTACTTGGAGAATGTATTTCTTTCACCACGGTTGTGAACTGCATTTTGTTTTTAGTCGCTATCTCTGTCTTATTGCTGCTTGGAACTGGGCAGGTTGTGCACAGTGAGTTCATGAAAGCTTTATCACTGAAAACAGCTGCCTGAAGCTGCTGCTGAAACATAGTTAATGAGAGTTGACTTTCCTGGCTGAAAAAACAATAATATAAGCTAAAAGCTCAGAATTTCTCTTCATCCAAGGGGAACTGATGCCTGTGCATAGGTTCATCACTTTGACTTTAATACATGGTCATTTGATTCATTGTTTATACAAAAATTTGTGCAGTGCCTTAAAACTAGCCGGTGCAAACCTTTTAATTCAAACAGAGAATATGGACAAGAATGTGTTTTGACAGCTTGATTTATCTGCATCTGGCCAGATAACAATCATGTGAATTCAACAACCCCCAAAAAACTGCAGACCACGGTCATTTTATGAGCATTGAAAATCACAGTAAAGCACCTAATGCAACTAATTATACAATGTATGCCTTATGTAAGCTTAGGTAGAGCATATATTCTCTTTAAATACCAAACACTGACGAAGCCCAACAACACAGCAACATTAAAGGCCTATGTAATAAAGGTTAGAGGGATTTTAACTTGAATGCTGTGCATAATTGGTAGAAGTACACCCAGCCAAGAAATGTAGTCTGAAACAAAGCTCTTCCAAGCAAAACATCAAAGTGATAACTGTCTGTGCTCTAAAATATTTGCATAAAAAGGGGGACAAATATCATTTAGTTTACAGGGCTTTCCATATTAATGTGTCTGAAGACAGGAAGTTAAGCACCTAGCACATCAGAAGCAGCCACCGTAATTCTTTCAGCACAATCAATTATAGCCTTCCGTCAGGTGTGGCAATAATTGGACAGAGAGATGAAGGAGGTGGGGGAAGGTCTGCCAGGCGTGCTTCTGGCACCCAGCATCTTCTGTTGGAGGCTGGGCTGAGAGCTGTTTACAAATTCTTACACAAAAGCAAACAGAAACATGCTGCCTCTGCGCCAGTCACATATATAATTAGTGGCAGAAAGAGAAGTGAGACATGTTCTATTCAAGTAGAGTGTTATAATCCTCTGTATCCTCTGCCACAGACGCAGCATACCCTCTATCTGTTTTTAAAGTCCAGGTTAATGTGTTAAAAGCACTGGCAATTGTCATCAGAGTATAAGTCTAGTGGTATTATATGTTCATCTTCTTGTCCGGTCATCCTGTATGCAGGCCAAAGCTAACAATTGATTTTAACAATTATTGTATGTGGATCCAGAGGCTGATGTATCTGATGACTTTGTGCCATAGAATTCCATGGGTGTCTAAAATCAATTAAAACATGCTGGTGAAGACACACACTGTATTTTTTTTTTACTCACTAGAACAACAAATGTGTCTGAATCCACCCCGTAAAAAAAAATTCCACAACAATCCTCAACTCCTGTTTGAGTAACTTTTGATAAAAAACAACAATGGTACACTGTTTTATTCAAATTAAACCTTTTTTAAAAAAAATAAACTATATATTTGTGAGCTGAATTTTAATATTTCTATTTTTGGTAAGAACTAATGGGCTTGGAACCAAGAGCTGCAGAGTGGCCCAGTTTAGGGTAAATGGTAAATGGTAAATGGACCATACTTACATAGCATTTTTCTAGTCTTTTTGACCACTCAAAGCACTTTTATACTATTTTCAAATTCCAACATTCACACACACACACACATTCAAACAGCACTTTTTCACACATTAAAGCACATCTACACACACACACACACACACACACATTCATACTCCAATGACACAGATCAGGGGCAATTTGGGGTTCAGTATCTTGCCCAAGGATATGCAAACTGGAGGAGCTGGAGATCGTACCACCAACCTTCTGGTTGGTGGGCGGCCGCTCTACCACCTGGGCGCCCTTAGTCACATTATAGTGAAAGACTGACAAACACATTGTTGGTTTCGGTTTTATCATTTGATTTGTTGACAGTAATAAATCTATAGAATAACTCCAGGCTTATCATTTAAGTCAGCAGTCAATTGCTTTTTTAGTTTCAAAACTCTGCATAAAGAAAGATAACAGAAAAGTTTGAAAAAAATAATTGTTGTTATTGTAACAGAAGAATGTTTGGTTATATTTTTATTATAAAATTCCAACAGCTCCCTAATAATTTCCAAAAGGGTTCTTGAAAAAGACTGCGTAATTTGTTACTTATTGTAAGGAAAACTGAGACAGTGTTCAACGTGTACATTTTCAATTAACTCATTTCAATTAATAGTGTGATAACTTACAGAATCCTTGCACAGCATGTCAGATAAAAATGCAAAAATGTGTTGTTGTCTTCAGGCAAGTATACATTTCAACATATATGAAGAACAATATTTCAAATAATAAATGAATATTTACTCACATTTTACGCTGAACCTTTCCTTCGAAGAAATTCCTGTTTTTTATACTTAGTTCTTACCAGGAGACTTGAAATTATAATCATATTTGCCTCGGAAATTAATCTAGTGACCCTTTGGAGGGGTCTTAAACTGCAGGTTGCAAAACACTTCATTAATCCCACTAAGCACAGCTAAAGTGCTTTGTATAATCTATAATTCATGTTCACTTTTTTAAAAATGTACTTACCAATCTCTTTATTTTTATTGTCTTCCTTATTCTTACTTTTTACTGTACTTTTTGTCTCTCCTTTTTCTTTCCCCTATCTTTTTTTTGGTACCCTTTAAACTCTTACTCCCATCCATGCATACACAAACATACACAGATGCACATGCGCTCACACACACAGACACACACATATATGCATTCTTATTTTTATAAGGCAGAGCTCACAGCTACAGTGAAAGTAATATCCCAAATCTACCTGCATATAATGTTAATCCCTTGTTTCCCTGTTTGTTTGTTTGTATGTTTTTTAGGAGCTACCCAATCCAAACAGACAACTTGGACATATCCTGAAATGACTTGAAGTGAAACAATTGCTCTCGACCATTGTAGCTGATGGTCTGAATACTTTGACTGTTGGTGCATGTCTGATGTAATGGGACAGAATGGTTCAGGTTCACAGGAGGTAAATCAGATGTGCAATGTGTGGAATAGACACTAACTGAGTGTTCACCCTTTTCCTCTTATCAACCACATGTGGAGATTAAACATGTTTTTGTTTCCTCTCATAGAGTCAACGACCCATTTCTGAGGAGCTGTGACTTTCCATTTCTGCCATCATAGTTTTTCATGCTAGAAGTGGACACAACAGGAAATGGACATGATTAACATAAATTCCTTTGCAATCCAATGCAATTCAATGCAAAAGCCAAGCCGTATGAACTAACTGGGCATGAGATTTGATGACAGCAAGAAAATGTAGAATACCGTGCGCTTAACCCTTTAGAGGAATGAAAGGAGAAAATGTGGTTATTTTCCAGTTTGCACTGGGGTTTTAATTGCTCCTCTTTTTGCTAAAAACAGTTAAACTTAGGGGTCTAAAAATATGAATTCTTCTCAGACTCATTTGCTACTGGATATCGAGTTTGGCAGGAGATGTTCTTTCATTCACCCTGTCAAAGACATAATTACTGTGGAATCCACTTCACATTTAGCTCTATTTCTTGTGAAACATCATTTCTAAAGAGTGAAAGATCCAGCTGGACAGGATAATTGTTGTCTGTTACCTAGACCATTCTAATTGGGTGAGCCCTTGAATGTACAGTATATTACATACGCTACATGCTCTCAAGAAATCAGAGCTGGGATGTCATTTAGATCTATCGACAGTGTCAAGTGTTACGGTGTCCCAGTGAGTCAGAGAAACGCTGAAGAAAGTGTAAAACAGAAACTATGTGGCGACTTGTCAAACTGAATTTACGCTACATTATGTCCCTAGAAAAAGTCAAACATGCTACATTATTTCCATGGTATTGGTCTATTAAGGGGCTTGAGCTACGCCTTTATGTGTTCCACAGTCTCATTTTAGACAGTCCATTGTGGTTGCTCTGTAAAGAAGCACAAGCTGGTGTCATTCATGAATTATCCACTGTCGAACCATGGATTTGTTTACTGTTACACCCATGTTTGCACTAGCGTCTGTGCTGAGGTCTTAGTTTTTACTGAAATCCAGTCCTACACCAGTGTTCCATGCACCTGTGCAGTCTGCAGGCAAACAGAAAGACAGTCAAAGAGGCTTCAAAATTGTGCAGTGCACCGCAACCACTAGAGGTGTTAAGGTGTAGAAAATACCCGGCCAGCCCTTGTTCAGTAATATCAGCTAAACCAGCAGATAAATGGGCTGTGAACCGAGTAAACAGCGGTCACATGTACAGACCAGTTTTCAATTACCTTGTGGTTAACCCTACCAAGAGGTCTCTGTCGATGCACAGCACAGCAGCTCATCCCTGCATCACGGCCTCTCTGTTTCACTCCGCCTTTCACTCTCTGGTTTGATTCCTTTAGCCTACAACTGTTTTTCATGTCTTTTTAACATTTCTCATAATTATGAGGACTTGATTGGGTCAATCATATAAAATTTGTATTTTAACTCATGTGTAATTTTGCAATTAAATACCTATCTGTTACTTTCTGCCCTACCTTTTTTTTCCCTTTAATTATGTGTCCTTCAAAAGTGTCTAGCCAATGTGACCTTGTTTATGTGTTCTCCAGAACTCAGCTTTCACTCCTACACTTTCAGTTTCACATATGAAACTCTGACACTGGCATGGACACGTGGAGGGAGAACAGGTGGAGTAGTATTTGAAAAAAAATATTGCTTAATAAATTTTACAATGGCTTATGTGTTGAAGCTGTGTTATTTACATGTAATCTATCATGTCTAATGAATGTTCAAATGTATGCTGCTCTTCATTGTGTTATGAGAGGTGTCGTATATAAATGTATCTGACTCAAACAATTTGTAGATACACGGATGTGTCTTGCGTGTTTGAATCTTTCACAATAGAATGTATTTTACAAGCTTCAATTTTACATGTGAAAACCTTAATCTGAAAAGTAACCAGTAACTATAGCTGTAAGATCAGTGTAGTGGAGTAAAAAATTTCTCTCAGAAACTGAGTGAGGTAGAAGTAGAAAACGAGAGAAAATAGAAATACCTGTATGAATGAAAGTACCTGAAAATTCTACATAGGCACAGTACTTGAGTATAAAGATATCAACATCAACATATTTCCACCACCAGGTAGTAATATAAGGATATGTTATGATGATGTTCTATTGAGGATGATGGACGCTACATATTATTTTCCAAAACGTGGAACAAATACAACCAAACATTTTAAAAACACAATGCATATATCTAAATATATAACTCCCTAGTTTAAGTAATTGCTCTGGCCTACCTCCTTGAATTCACTCTTTCACAAATCCATGATGTGTCTGTGCCTCTAATCTGACTGTGCCTTTGCAACTCATTTTACAGCCTTCAGTAGAGTGTTTAACAGAGAGCCAGAGGGAGATTTTGTGGGAAAATGTGAGCACATGAGGGAAATGGCAACTACTACAACTTTCAACTGAAACTGCAGCAGGTGGTTACTGAGGATTTTCAAGGTGCCCTAACTGCCTTCATAAGATGATGTTTAATCCATACTAAAATAGGAATGTATGAACGCAATGAAGAAATGATTGTGTTCTAATCCATGTGGACACAGATATTCAAGTAGGACTGACAAAGGCACTATAGTTATAAAAGATTTAAGTGTGAAAATGGACTCTCCTCCTCCTCCTGGACCCCTTGTCTGGTTACCTGATTTGTACACAAGGTTGGGGTATATTTATATCTATATGGGGTAAAAACAGTGCACTGATATTCATTAGAAAAATCTAAATTAATATTTTATTTTAAAAAAATCCCTGGATGCAAATGTATTCTCAGATCAATTAAAATTCCCTTGACAGAGTGACACTGAGTCTTACAATTTTATATTTACACACTGCAACCTTGAAAGAAAAATCTACTGGCCAGCTTAGAAGAGAACTTTATTGCAAAAAATGCTTTTTCATAGCTAGAGTAAAAAAGGTGTTTTTAAGATATCTGCAGTCTAAATGGACAATCCAACACTAATTCAAGCAAATCCAGAGAGGACAGAGGGAGCTGAAGGGTGTAATGGATAATACATAGACCTAGAGTATAGAAACATAGTGTAGCTGGAAAGTAGACAGGGAATAGCACTAACCTGTCTGATGGTCCTGGCCACCAGGCTCTCCAAAACTGGTCCTCGGTCTTCATGGAGAAGATGCACTTCATCTAAGATCAGGAGCCGCACAATCTGGGAGAGAGCCACATCTCCGACGCTCTTCCTGGTCACAACATCCCACTTCTCTGGAGTTGTAACCAACATCTCGAAACAAACATGAAGACAGTAAGCACAGGATCCTGTTTTTCTAAAATCAGTTCAGTTCAGTATGCATAGGCAGTGACTACAACTACGAATACCTTTTTTTTCTGAAAAATTGAAAAGATACTATACTATATATGTAGGCATCAAGATAAAGAGACACCAGGAAAAAAAGAGGAATATGGGGTCTAATGAAGTTATAGTGTATTTTGTTAAATTAATTTAGCTATGTTGGCCAGTTACACCTAAATTTTCAGTACCTGTGCATGTTATTACCTCATTTCATCACTATTTTCCAGCAGCACTTTTGAATCCCCTTCCATTTATTATAGTAAGTCAGTGGTAATTAAAACCTTGATAAAATCTACCTAACATACAGTGCTTCCCACAAATACTGGAAGAATGGTCTGTTGGCTCTCTACTTTACATCTACATTGACTGAACCATGCCATATGTATCTTTTTTGTGAAGACCTCCAGCAGTCACCCAGTATATATGATCAACCTGAAATGCAAAACTGAAAGTCAGCATTTAACCTCATGGTTATTGCTTGATTTAATTTGTTATACTTTTAAATAAAAAAAAAGGATTGCATTTTAGATAAAGGAATTTTATCTTAAGGAATCACATCAGCTAAGAAAACAATGATGTGACTGATCTAAACAAACCTCAATCTCAAGTTTATAATGAATATGAGTGAGGCTGTTCCCTTCATTTCCCTTTCCAGTGAACATGTTAGTGAGTGTCTACAGCATCGACTTTGATCAGAGCTCCTCACAGAATCTCAATGCTGCATGTAAAGTCTGTATCTGTACACAATACCAGCAATCCTACATATGCTGCTATGCCTGCTACATCTCTCAGACAAGTTAAACAATTATTTTTTTATTATAATAAATACTTTATGAATATGTTTCAATTCATCTGGTTTATTTTCAAAATCTGTCTCAACTAACAGTACCCAATATATTTCACTTTCTATCTGGATCAAAATTAAGTTTATGAAACACAATCAATGAATGACGACAAATTGAACACAGAAAAAAAAAATGGAATAATGGGGCACTCCCCTGATTTTACACGATTCTTTTGATTGGTTTTGTTTGCTAGTTTATGAGGAGTACTGCTGATCCTGTGGAATAGTTGTTTAAAACCTTCTGTTGCCCTGGAGCTTTGCCGAATGTGAGAAAATAATGTCATCATCAAGGTTGTCTCAGCTTGGTCTCAGTTCATTTTGCAGGACACAAATAAATAATTTTATGCTAATAAGAGTAAACTTTAACTTGACTTGTCTAGTTCAGATTCTAATTAAGCAATGTATTAACTTCATATGAACTTAAGAATTTCATTTTTGTAAAATGAAGAGTGTGGATTTTTCTCTTGATCACTAACACTGACATTGCTCTCAGTAGGGTTTTCAAAAAAAAATAGGTTGACCCTTTCTTTTAAGCAAAACTAGGTACTAAAAGTTTTAGGATGATTTCTTGGCCTCAAGTGCTCAGTTATTACCCATTTTCTTTATTATCTATTATTTTCTCTTGTAAGACCCCTAACTCTATTAAGTCCATTATCAAAGTCCCTGCATATCCTTTTAGAGGTTTTTCACAAAAAATGAATAGGAACAATCACATTACTCTTTATAGCTACTGCCAGAACTTAATGTAAACAGTCCTTAAATTCTCTATGATTACACCAAGAATATTGAGATTATTTTAGAGATTATTGCTGAGAAAAAACATTTCAACGATTTCTTGCTCAGTGGATTGAATGAAACACACTGTACAACAAAATCCCTCCAGGATACTATGTCAGATTCACAGTCCATCAATTCCCAATTGCTCATACTGTGCTCATTACAATACAGATAGATCTTTTGTGCTGAGTTAATTTAGCTTTATGGTCTACAGTGTTTACCAGATGTCAATGTCAGCTTGGGATCCATTATGTCTAGGAAAACTATCATACAATTTTGCTGTGTTTTGTGTGATAGAATTAACAGTCAACATATTATATATCTGCTATTTTGGCATCCCTATCAGAATAAATATATTCAACACTATCAACAGATCTACAAACTCATCAATGCATTTATTCTCCCTTTTTAAGAAAAATACTACAATGCACAATTAATGTTATGTGAACTGTTTGGCAACCTGTCTGGGGGTGTGTAAATTCCTATTAAACTCTTTCTGTAAAAGCAGTTCATTACATCCTCTCTAGTTTGCATTTAAATCAATCTATCCAGCCATTAGGGACTGGCGCGCTCACAGGAGAGGAAGCGCCTGTTCCTAATTGGAGGTACTGGTTAATCTAAATGGAAGCTCTGGCAAATGGAGCCAGGGCCAAAGTGCTTTCTTAATTGCTTCACAAATACACACAAGGAGGTGCTGAGAAAATGCGCCATTGTTTTGCAGGATGGTGTTATTGAGCAAATTCATCAAATGAATGCAGCACGACTGAAATCAATCCTCTGTATTTCCACTGATTTTTATTTGTTCATAAGATATGTCAATGTTTCTCAGCGGTGAGATATTAATCAAAGAAAAGGTTCATTAACCTGTATGGGGAAAAAAAAAACAAAAGGATCCTGGATATGTTAAAATTTAGAGGACATATAGGACTACAGGAACTTTTATAAACTCGATGGATATTTCTTAAAGCATGCGAAAAGTTTTTTAACAGATATCCTACTTCTAAGCCTGCAACTGTTCACTTCACTAAGCAATAAAACTCAAAATTAGTTTGGGAAAATTACTAGATACAGGCAATCCATCACATCCATGCATCTTTTGGTTATCTTCAGATTAATGTCATATGTTACTCCAAGTGCAAGCAGGGAAATTTCAGAGATGTTTAGATGATTATTTCAGCATTCATGGACTAGACATCTGAGAAACAATACCAAAAATCATTGACAAACTATGTTGTCATTACATCATGTGAGTCGTTACTATTCATTTGATCAATTCCAAGATCATGACCATGTATTTTTCTGTCAATGTGCAGCTCACCATAAACCTTTATACTGACAGTATATATAAAAAAATCTATGTCTTATTTGTGCCTCTTTGTATTTTAATAATGTCTGGTAAGATCTGACATGAAAATTGTTGTGAAAGTGCATGTAAGTTTGGACATTTTGGATTCAGCCTGATCAGTGAAACAAAAAGAAATTGATGGAATTCTAGAACAAAATTCTGTGGACTAATGAAACCAAATTTAACTTCTGTCAAAATGATGGAAAGAGGGATGTGTGGCGAAAAAGACAAACAGCTCATGACCCAAAGTCACCGCCTCATCTGTCAACATGGCAGTGGTTCTGTTGTATGTATGTTTGTATGTATGGCGGCCAATGGAACCGGCATACTGGCATTTACTAATGAATGAATCATCTGATCTGAATTCAATCCGAATGAGTAGTATTCAACTTGGTGAAGACCAGACTAAAGGCAGAGAGAGAAAAACAAGGGATGCTCACTTAGAGATCATTTTCATCAACTGTAAAATGTTTTACTCTCTGTGGAAGTTTTCCTCCTTTATTCTGGTCGATGTTTACATTCCACCTCAGGCCTGTGGTAGTTATTGTAAGTACGGACCAAACATACCTAGACCCCTTTGTATTTATTTGTTGGGACTTTATGACAGTAAAACCCAGTCATGAACCACCTATGTAGACAGCCCATTAAGTGTCTTGCCACTTAACTTTGTGACTCTGATCACTCTCTGGTTCATCTTCTCTCAAAGTACAGGCAGAGATAACAATCATCTAATCTTGTGGCTAGGACCACTTGTTAGTGGCTCACTGACTTCCTGTCAAACAGGAAGCAGCAGGTGAGGATGGGGGGAACTGGTTCCCCTCAGGGATGCATGCTCTCCCTACACCAACTACACCAACGACTGCACCTACACCAATGACTGCACCTCAGCAGATCCGTCTGCTAAACATTTGCCAGTGACAAGTCTGCGTACAGACAGGAGGTTGAACAGCTGGCCTTCTGGTGTGGTCACAACACCCTGGAGCTGATCACACTCAGGGGACTTCTAGAGGAACCTCCCAACACTGCCTTGCCATGTTTATGTTATTAGCTTGAAAGCACAAATTAAGTAATTAAAGAGCATAAATTAGTCATTGAGAGGACTGTTTATTTTTCGTTCCTCATCACACCTGCTTCCAAAACTGAAAACATTTCTAAAATATAAAACAAACAATATTTTCATAGATGGTAAAATTTCCCTTCATGTTGAATGCATTTTATGTTAATTTGATGAGTGTAGTGGCAGCTTTTCCCTCAGTGGGAGGTGTGTGCAGCAATGCACAACATAGGCCATGACAGCTCTCACTAACTTTTAGCACTGAACTACTAATTACCGACAGTTGCAATGTGTCTGTCGAACAATTAATCAAATATAAAATGATTATGGTCCTTTACATTAACTCAGTACCTCCTGATTTTTCAGTAATAACTTTGAAAAACAGTGTCTGAGTTTCCTTTTATGCGTTTTGCCTTTTTGGTGTTGAATGCTTGTTTTTGAACCCAATATTATGAAGGCAAAAGTGGCTGAAACACATCAGCAACAATTTTAATTTATCCACATGTGACATGACTTTACCAATAGTTTGACATATTTCTCTTGTCCTTCATTTACAAAAAAATGTCTGGCTATAAGAAAGCTCTTTCCTGGATGTCATAAACTTGTATTTCCTCTTTGCTAAGGGAAGGAAGAGGGCCTGGCAGTCCCAGGATGCCACCCACCCGCACACGGCATTCCCCATGGCTGCATCCCTCAAAACCCTTTCTGTTTCCATGGTAACTATTGCAGCCATGGAGAGAGGAGGATGAGGAAAGATGGGGTCGGTTAGAAGAAGATGGAGTGGGAGGTAAGAAAAAGACAGTTAATTGATTGAGATATGTTAACAACTAACAGCTTGTCAAAGCAAATGGTAATGAAAACCTTGTCAGTGTTGTATTGTCTTCTGTTGCTGTGTGTTTAAGCCATTTATAATGATCCTAAGCTCCATTACTGAACAGACTAGACTCTGTTTATTCTGAGGTACAACTCGGAGAAAATATTTTATTAAGAGGCATTTTTTCCAGGAATTAGTGATTTTGTCATTGCAAAGACAAACAGGTTTTTTTTTTTTAAATTTGTGAGAGCTTGAAATTTTTTTCACCACAATTTAAAACCTAAAATAAAACTATAAATGCCTACAAATTTCATCATTGCAGTTTTCTGCTACCATGGTTTCAGATCTCTACATCACTGCACACATTTATGATTTTTTTTAACTGATTGAAATACATCTGGCATTATGCTTATTGTTTCCTTAATTAGAAAAGCATTTCTTAAAGCATTTTACCTCAGTGCATATGAAAAATATTATTGGTTCTATGGGTAACCATAGATTAACACCTCTGAAATATCAACACATTGTGAAGACCTGTGGGGTAAGTATACTGGTGAGTTGTATTTCCTATCATTTCACTAATCACTCCCTCTCAATAAAGCCCCTGAATACTTTTAATGTTACCAAAACTGAAATCCGCTATCCAAACATGCCACTTGGTGAACGGAGCTTGTTGGCAGTACTACATCACATTATGGGAAGCACAAAGATTACCACACATTCACTGCCAAAAAGTACACTGAATTTCATCCAACTTCCTGGCCTGCAGCTACTGACAAGACTGCACACAAACTAGTTATATTCACCTACTAAAATACCACACAAAATTACTGCCACATTTATTTCATCACAAAACATGTAAACTGGTCGTACCTGAACTGATCACATTTGTCACAGGAGAAGTACACTTACTGTATAGGAAATTAATGAATATTCCTTACAACTTTGTTATAGTATTGTTTTTTTTAATGCTATAAAAATACTATGAATACTTACTGAGAATGTCTGAGATACCTCCCCACTGATACTCTCTCCTGTTTGTGGACTTAATATGGTGTCATTCACATCCATCATTAGACTCAACCCTTGCCTCTCTCACAGTTTATGAATCTGTCTAAAACAACATGCTAATGGGCTGAACTCAATCATGACCGCATTTGTGCGAACATCGCATTGTTTTTCGACCTCAATAAAGACCATAGGACAAAACGAGTAAGTCTAACCACAGATAAGGTGTTCATGTTGCAGGTGTTGCTGGATTTCTGCTCCTCCAAGGTTTGGGTGTGTGGCATTACTTAGGCCTATTAAGTGTGGATGGCCTTTTAACTCAACCACTCTGTGTGAATGTACTGACACTAACACAGCCAAATGGAGGGATGAGAGAGAAAAAGGGAACGAGGCTAAGTGAAAGAGAGATTGTGGATTGCTGCAGAGCAGCAGTGAATCTGACTAATCATTCTCTTTGTGAAATCGCTTCACATGACCTGATAGAAATGCAACTTTAATACACCTTCAGATTAGCTGGAATTGGCCTCATTTCATAGGAATACACCCCCATCCCACCCCCACCTAACACACACACACACACACACACACACACACACACACACACACACACACAAACCAAACCTAAACCTTTCCTTTTCTGTATTCAGAAACCCCATAAGGCTTATAAACTTTAACTCTAAGCCGTGCAATCTCTCAAATCCAGCTCTTTTGGATTTAACAGATATGCATGTTTCCCAACCTTCTCACTTTCATTGTTCAGTCTTTCATGCTGGATCCAACAACCTCCACTTCCCTCTGAGCTGGAGGAGCCCTGTTCTTCTTCTAAATATGTGCTCAACCTGCAGCTTTGACCCCCTTTTTCTTTTGGCATAATTGTAATAAATCCACTTCTTTCTAATAACATGGAAAAAAAAACCTGCATGGGGTGGTTTCTCTATGATATATGAGGTTGAATTCACATACTCTATCAGTAAAACCTCACAAACACAAAAACTGTGCTTCATCAGAGGCTAAGTACTTATTTACTTAAACAACCCACTAATTACTTAATAGAAATAAATCATCTCATTGACTGGCAAACTGAAGTCAACAACTGAACATAATTGGTAGATTATGTCACTGAAAAATTTATCTTCATCGTTTGACTGCTTTACAAAAGGCAACTTTGTTAAGGAAGAGTTGTAAAAATCATATTTGGAAAATATTAGAAAACATACTTTACTGATCAACATAATGTACTTTTTAAGGAATTTATTTGAGAATTCTGTAGGCTCATTTAACATAATATATAATAAAAACTTAATGGTTAATTTAGGTTTGGTATAGGTTGATCCCTCATTTAAAGGCAGTATTACATCCAGGTTTTTCTCTAAAAATTAACTAAGGGTGCTTTAACATCTAATTTGTTTGGGCCAGACTTTCGGAGTTTTCAGTTTGGTCTTAACCAAACAAATCAACCAAACAAAATAGCAGGTGTGAAATTTGGTCTGACCATTTGGTCTGTGCTTAGTCTGGATCAAACTGCACCATGGTTTGCTCCATTTTCAGTGTGAAAACACTTTTTTTTGGTTTGGACTATTGGACCCATTAAAGGTTGAGGCAGGCAATTAATCATTAAACAATACAAGAAGAAGAACAAGTGGAAAAGAAATGAAAATGAGCTGGGGTAGCACATGGAGGGAGGAGACAAAATATTTAACATCAATTTGGTCAGGGGAAGACATAAAAATTCAGCTCAGAAGAACACATTAAATTGCTGGATGTTCAACATATTTTCAGAGGAAGAGAGAGAGAGGATATGAATAGATTGGAGAACACCTATAAGTAAGGAAATTGTGACAGCACTGAAGTTTGCACTGCCGGTAGTAATGCCATAATGACAGTACAGTGTCAAAAGATGAATCTGTTCATTTGTTTTCTATCATCTTCATTCAACCAGAAAAGGCTACCCACCATACGGACAACATGCCAACATCATATATAAGCCCGTCTCCAAAAAAATCAATGCCAAGTATAGGGAAATTTAGCTCACGTGCGTATCGACAACAGGGCGTGGATTGTCATGTAAAGTGCACTTGTGAAATTGTAATGTTAAAACAAAGCTAATCAGATCAAATGCATTCAATGTAATAAAAACATGAACCTTGGTTCAGACCTTGGTCTGGACTTTCAGGTGTGGAAACACCCTAAGATGGCTGCACCATATTACCTTAAGAGCCTGTAACTTAAACGATAGGGCTGCCATCACTCCATATTTTTTGTCAAGAAATCCAATAAAGCCTAAACTAACAATCCCTCAGTATTTGTTTCTTTTTTTTTTTTTTTTTACCCTTTCTGTGACACCCAGCCCTGAGCCCAATGATTCCTACTGTGATTTTGACCGTTTGAATTTGATTATTTCTGAAACTGCTGTGATTTTCACACACAACAGTCTCTAGAGTTTAATCAGAATGCTGAGAAACAAAAAACATCCAGTGAGCAGCAGTTCTATAGAGAGGTCATAGGAGAATGGCCTGGCCGGTTGGACCTGAAAGAAAGGCTACAGTAACCCAGATAGACAGATAGTCATTACAACTTTTGGTCAGAAAAACATCTTAGAATGCACTACATATTGAACTACAGTACTCAAACATGAGGAATAGTGCATTTATTGGATTGTTAGCAGTCGATTAATCCATATTTGATAAGTATTTCTGGAAGTAGGACTGTGTATGTGGAACTGAGTCAAAATATCATGTTATCATGTTCATGATAATGAAGGAAGATATCACCCAGTGCGACAGTGTGGCTACTGGTGTGTTTTTAACAGTTTTTTGACGACAATGAATCTGTGGCACAGACACACAAACAATGCTTGTTAGTGGGATAATTTCCTTGTTGGTTTGGGTCTCTGCTTGGGATTTGTTGACAATAGAAAATATGCTGCTCACTTTAGAGTGGCCAGCACTAGCTCAAAATGAGAATCTGCAACATGATGTTTTATATACTGCTCTATGCTGTCAAGAAAATATGAACGATGATAACATTTGTTACCATGCAACTTCAGTGAAATTGTGTATGTTGTCACTTAGGGTGTGTGTACTCTGATGTTACTTGCACTACCCTCGAAATACATTTTCACATTTGCAAAACTAATTTTCACTCACATATGCAGAGAATTTGTTGCACTGTGGAGCTCTGGCTATAGTAAATTTGAGCAGAAAATTTAAAGAGAATGATTGTGAGTTTAGATATAAAGTAAGTGCCATCTAGTTATTGTCAAAAACTAAGAAGATGATTTAAACTGTTTTCGTCTCAGTGCAAAGATATAATGGTATTAAAATATTATTATTATTTAGTGGGATTTAGGTCAAGACTCATTTCTGGCCAGTTCTGGGTCATTGTCTTGCTGAAAGACCCAAGACCTTCACCTCAGACCTAGTTTTCTGAATCTGGGTAACACATTTCACTGTAAGATACTTTGGTAACCTCTGATTTCATCATTCATTTAAAACATCTAATGCCTCCAGTACCAGAGACAGCAAAGCAGGCATATAGCATGATAGATCCTCCACCATGTTTTGCTATAGGTAGGGTTTTCTTTTCCTTGTGAGCATCATTTCCTCACCTATAAACAAACTAATGCACTGCATTCCCAAAGAGCTCCGCTTTGCTATCATCTGTCCATAGAACATTATCCCAGATAGACTGTGATGTATCCATGAAGGTTTTTGCCTTTTTGTGCATCTCTTTCAATAGTTGTGTCTCTCTTGGCCTTTGCCCATGGAGCCCTACTGGGTTTAGTGTGTGATCTATGATACGGGCTGAAACCACCACTTCAGATTGCTCCAATTCAGCCTGAAGATCTTTAGATGTCTTCCATGGTGTTTTTTCACAATTCACATCAACTTTCACAGACTTCTGTCACTAAGTTTCTTCTTAGCATCATATCCTGTAGGTGTCATAACTATTTGCCTTGGAGCCTTTGGAATTGTTATGTTTTTTGCTAATAACCTATGTGATGCTCTGAGCCAGCTTATTAAGCACAAGTGAGTCTTATTTGCTGTTTATTTTATTTAAATTTTAATTATTCAAATAATTGTGTCAAGTGTACATCTCATATCCATATTTTTTATTTCACTATATTGTTTTTTATGTTCAATAACTTTGTACATTTTATTAAATATTATGGTTATATAAAATTGTAGAAATACAAAAAATATATACATAATAATTTAAAAAAAAACATAGAAAAAATATTTCACTGTCAATGCAAATAATATCAGTGAGGGCCATACAAAGCAAAAAAAAGGGCCTGTAGAGAACAAGAAGTTATAGTTAAACAAAACATGTAAAGTTCTACTTCAGGTCAGTTAGATACAGTGCCTCTTTTACATAGTTTGTCCACCCTTCAGCACCAAAAAATTTGTCTTGTCTATGTAAAAAATGTCTTGTGCTGGACTGTAATGGCAGAACTGATATAAAAAAAAAAAAAAACCAAAAACAATTGGGCTAACCTGAAGAATATAAACCGTCGAAAAACCAAAATAAGAGACATCAATCAAATCTCAATGTATTCTGTGTTTATGTGACACAGGACATAAATGAATGATCAATCATAAAGAACTTATTCAATTTGGTATGAGCCTAAAAAGTCCATAACTGAACAGGGTACTATTAGAGTCACCTGCAGTATTTTTGCCGTAGATAAAATACCATCAGCGCCTATGTTGCCTGTATAGCTCATGAATTAGAGGGTGTATTGAACAAAGAGCATCACTCTCAGGCTTTTGTAGTTTTCAACCACATTCATAACTGTCTCAAAAAGTATATTATATCACTTCATTAGTGGTAATACAGCAGCTAAAAATGCCTCTGAAAAGTTAGCTGCCAATCTTGTAAACTCCTCTTCTCCAATATCTGTCTCTGTCTCTCAACTCTATGAATCAACTCAATGTGTTGTTTTTTTATGATTTATGATTCTGCAGTAAGTATGATATAACTGTGGCTGAAAAGAGGAAAGGAAAAGGACAGCATAGCCCATTACATCTGAGAAGGTAGAGAGGGTGGGGAAAATGAGAGAATAAATGAGACATACCTGTGAGACAGGGGAAGGGAAAAACTGACAAAAGCTTCACTGAGGAAAACAGTGAGAGTGGCAAAAGGAGCAAATAACTAAAAGCCTTAATCCAGTTTCTAGACATCCAACTGGCCTGACCTGCCTCAAGAAAAGTAGAGATGTACGAAACAGTAAAAAGAGTGGCAGTTGTATGAAAAAACTGGATGGGATTTTCCTGAACCTCCCTGGACAAATCTATCTATCTATCCTCTAACTGGTCCACTGTTGATGCAGCTGATGTAACTTTTCCTTGCCTGGGCTGGGTTAAGTTTCTCTTACCATAACTCTCCTGGCTCCTTATACTCTCTTCTTTTCAGCCATGACCCTGTCAACCAAATTCAACCTATTACACTGCCCTTGGGACAGCCATCCACTGCAATTTTAGAAATCAATTTGAATATTATTTGGTTTCTGTAATTGAATTAAATTGATGTGCAAGAATTGATTTTGGTTTAATTTGATTAATCATATTGTGACATATGTTAATGGCAATGGTAACAAGCTATCCAGATTACAGATATATATTACTAATGTATGTATTTTTAAAATGTTGACAGGATTGGGATTTGAAGTATTCTCCTGTCTGGAGCCCAACTCTTTAATTTGATTAAATATTTCATACACCTTTGTTGCACGATGGTGCTCTAGAGATGACTCTAATTAGGGGAAACACTACAGTGAAACCTGGATAAAACAATAGGAAATGCACTAATGAGAGGAATAAATTTATTTATTATTGACTCACTGTATCGAACAATCTTGCTCAGTAATATAAGGGTGCAACACTAGTGAGATCTTGTGATAAATTATCAACCAGAGATACAAAACACCAATAATGAAGTTCTCAAAGACACTGACAAAATGTATGACAGCCAACCTTTGACACTGTGTGACAGATGTGTGACACTGAGAAATTACCATAAAAAAAACAGCCCATGGTTAATCATTAGCATCTGGACTATGTCTCAGTACTAGCAGAGCCATTCAGTAGGCCTTGTCACAGTAAAACTAGGGCACACCACAGCCGGATACAGAACAGCTGTGGTCAGCGAGAAAAAAACCACCCTGCGAAAAACCTTAATACAGGCAGTGAGGTGAAGCAAAAAACACTTCACAATATAAGAGAGCATATATACTTCTGTGTACTAGAGAGAACCTCCACAAACAATCACTGTACAGTGAATTCTCTATTAAAAAAACACTTCTTTAACAAGGTAGTGAAGCCTGCAGTCACAGTAACTTTACCTGAGCATGGTGGACCTTTGGTATGACTTTCTTTTTCAGGTCTTTAAGTTATTAGAATACTAATGGTTGAATGTAAGCATCAGTGCACCCTGTGGATTGCCCCTAATTTACCCGAAATCTGCTCCATATATAAGATGATTTCATGAACTTGACTGGTAGAAAAGATGTTTACTCCATCTTTCAATACTTTCAGACTTCCCTACCAACTGTGTAACTCAGCCAATTGTTTCTACTGACAACATTTTTTTTTCCTTTTTTCAAAGCCAGTAATTTCCATAAAGAACTGGAAACTATTTTTTAACATTGCTCAAAAATGGCTATTTTCAGCTGCAGATTAGGCAGAGTTATGCCCATTAGGTGCACTAGTGAGTATTTCCAACAGTAGAACAGTATTCTTGGAATTTAGTCAGAAAAAAGTACAGTCTTTATGTTCATGGTAAAGAAGGAACATGTTACCAAGTGCACAACAGTACTTGTTTGTAGATCAATTCATTGCTCAAAAAAACTTAACCAATCCAATTACGCACAGCATATGCACCCATAACTATAAGCCAAGGTGTAATTGAATGAAGTTTTTCAATTCTGTGAACATCACCTGTTGTAGCAGGTATTTGGTAGCACATTTCTACTCTATTTAATCTTAATAGTATTTTTTGTCTGTTTATTTTATTCTATTTTTTGTTGACAACGTCTGTGTCAACAACCAGAGGGGGACCTCAGGTTATATTAAAGTCGCATACAAACAGCAGACAAAGGACTGGAAAAGCATATACAGTGGCATGAAACAGTAAGGCTATCTGCAAATAAGGAAACTGGGATTCTGGGATAGTTGTCTTTTAAGAACAAGCTTTCACTGATGAAGCCAGAACAAGAACAGCAAACACTAGAGTTTGCAGTGGCCCCCTTCATTTGTTCTCTGATTGACAGCAACTGTAAATCTATTGCTACAGTAGCTGACAATTGAATTCTATATCTATGACAGTTGCACTTGTGGCTAATAATAAGCAAAACGGTCACCGATGCACTTTGCAGAACATACGATGTAATGGCCTCCAATAAAAGTCACAATCCAATCCACATGGGGGTGCTAGAGAACATATATGTCTTGAGGAGGTAACCTGGAAGAGAGACAGCTTTTGTCCTCTTAGTCTGAACTATTTTTTGGAATCATGATAGATCCTAAAGTGCACTGTGTGTGTGTGCATGTGTGTGTGTGTGTGTGTGTGTGTGTATGTGAGAGTATGATTGCATGTGTGTGTTTACCTGTGTTCGTAGAATCTCTCCTTTGGTTAGCTGCATGTCTCCAGTGAGTTCTTTAACAGCAATGCCCAGTGGCTCCAATCGCTTACAGAAGTAATTAGTCATCTCCGCTGCCAAGGCCTTCATTGGAGCCACATATACTATCTACAGAGAGAGAGAGGGACATAGAGATGGATGGGACAAACAGATAGGGGTAGAGTAAGCTAGGGGAGTGGGGGTTGGGGGATGGAGGGGGGTAAAGGGACTGGAAGGACACTGTCGTGATAAATGAGCAAACAGAGGGAGGATCATTTGTTCCCTGGCAACCAGCACAAATCACAGTTTATTGAGAAACATGATGCCAGACACTTGCATGGGTAAAGTTTAATGGTGATGTATGAAAAGTAGCTATTTTCACTGGCTGGCACTGTGTAACACTGTGCCGGGTGTGTGTGTGTGTGTGTGTGTGTGTGTTTGTCTTCATGAAAGAGACAATGACTTTTGGCTGTCTTAGTTATTTTTGTGTGTGTGTGTGTGTGTGTGTGTGTGTGCGCGTGTGCGCGTGTGTGTAAGGATTTTGACACTATGGGTTTATTAACACATCTACCATTTTTATTAGACTAATACCTTATTTTTTGCACATTTATTTGAGCTTCTATTTTCCTATTGCTGTTGTATTTAAATTAATTTTCATCTCCTATTTTTTTTAATTAAGTATTCTTAAACATAGTAAAAAAACACATCTGAGAAAACACTCAGAAAAAGAAACCTAACTCTCTGTCTGATAATTAGATGCAGAGTAAGACAAACATAAAGTAAAATCCCTATCAGAATTTCTATGGAGGTACTGTGAGTAAGGTGAAATATGTGTACTCTAGGTAAGACTTTCTCAGTCATGTTTTTTTGGCCACCAATATCAGTCCTTTAATACAAAGAAAAGCATCTGAAATATTTTTGACAGCTGAAAAGCTCTGCATCAAAGCCCCTGAAAATCTAATTTCTCAACCAACCTCATACTAAGAGTGATTGGTTCTTACATAAACACAATAAGCAAGTTAGACTAGTTTATATCATTTTAATTTAGAGATTCCTGCCCAACATTATTTTATCCTAGGTCTTCTCACTGGAATTAAAGTGGATATAAAAAGGTAAAGCCATGGACTTCAATGCAGCGGTACAATTTAGCAATATTTGAATCAATATTGTTGCCACTTGTCACTGTGAATCAAATCTGAACAAATAATTAATAAAACCCAAGAATTTTACCTTCTTTATCTCTGAGGTTTTGCTAATTAACAGGGAATACTAAATATTATAGAGATGTACAGTACTTATTTTTTGTAACCACTTTTTTGATGGACTTTAGGAAAAGCTTCCAACAACTTTCCTTTTATATTTTGCTATAATACTTTTTTTTATACTGTACTGTGGTGTTCGGTAACCCATGAATAAATAGAGGAGAAGAAGTGTTGATATATATTGGAAGGATGGTCTGGTCAGGGTTAGACAGCATTTTTCCTCTCCAGCATGAATGGCTTACATTAATTAATTGTGGTATTGCCTTTCCCCTCTAGAACATGTCCTTGTTATTTTCATTTTCTGTGTGTATACAATTTGACTTATAATCAGGAATGTGACGATAACATTATAACTGAAGTTCAAATAAAGCTCTGAAGCACAGCAACAGCACCTCAGATGCATGGTATATCTGGAAAATGCTGTTGAAACAGACACCAAATCATAGATAAATAAATAAATAGTATTCACTCAATGCTGACTCACATGCTAGCATGCCATTTAGTGAAACTGGGGATAGGTACAGAGGACCAGCTTAAAGTGGTGCAGGTCCCTGACTGGTCAGAGCTGTAATACCTATAAGCTCCTGCAGCAGTCAGGCCTGCCTTCAGTATTTGAACCTCATTCATTTATTAAGTGTTTGCGGTTTTCAGTTTTCCTGCTGTTAAATTAACTTTTTTCCATACAGGATGCAGCCAGTGGTTATGATGCATCTGGAGACGTTGCACGTCCCCACAGTGGTAATGTTTCATTCTGTAGACTAAAGCAGGGAGGTTCAGATGTGCTCAAGAGTGAACCAAAAATTTATCAAATATCATCATCAGGTCATGTCGACCAAAGATCAGCTAAGAAAATACCTAACTTTAGGCAAGAACTTGCTGTATCTTGTTTAGGTAGGGAAGGTTCAATGGAAAGTAGGGACGTTTTTTTCTTTTTTTGTATAGTAATTAAAGACACATTGATTGTTGTTCTTTTTTTTTTCTTTCTTTTTTTTTTCATTTTTCAGTGTTTGGTGAATTTTAGCTAGTGTTTTATATCTGCGGATGAGTTCAGATAATTTTACACTCATAAGAAAATGAGAAAAAAAAAAACGAAAAAACGTACTGATGTAGATCACCATTCAGGTGAAATGACTACCTGTTTTGCTGATTTGTTTAGCTTTTTTGACATTTCTCTTTGAGGAAACATAATTAAGTACTTTCAGCTGTCCTTGACTTAAATCTGATAGCTTCCATGTAAACACTGCCTGTTCTCTCAGCATCCAAAGTTCCAAGGATCAGATCTGGATCCCTGCATGGGGTGTGTGAATCTGTATGAATCTCAGCAAGGAGAATGTTAATCTCCATGAGCCATGTTGAGAGACTCTGTTTGAGTAACCGTTGAAATATTAAGTGGTTATCACAGACATTCTTAGACGTTACAAAGAAATTCTCTTAAATTCGGACTAAGCTTCTGTCTGTCTGGCTGTCAAAGGCTTCCTAGAAACAACCAATGTAATATGTAATCAAACTTCAACACATCCACCATAGCAGCGCTTAGTAAGCCCATATCTTGGACCTGTAGTTTGTATGTCCGTGTGCATCAGTGTTAGACCTTAAATTCATCCTTCTTGATGACGCCACCTGGCTGCAGGTGCTGACGGATCTCGTGAAGAACAGTCAGCATAGCGATATTGGTCTTGCCAGCACCAGTTGGAGCGCAGATCAGAAGGTTTTCATTGGTGTTATAGGCCGTCTCAAACACCATGGACTGGATCCTGTTCAGACGCTTCATCCCCTTGAACACCAGCTGCCCGATCTGAGCAAATTAAATAAGAGAAGGAAAGCATGAATAAGGGTTAACACATGATCACAATATACACATCACAGAAAAATAAAGAAATATCATTTGAACTATCTAGTAATAATACAGGCTATCAATAGGTTATATAACTTTCCTATTGTTTATGGACAACTTACAGTGCATTTTTTTCAAGAGACACATCTAAACACAAATATATAATTATAGACAGTTAAAATAAAGAAAATTAGGGAATATGAGGGACTACAACCAGATAATTTAATTATTTTCCTTTCAAAATTGTATTTAACATTTAATTGATAATCAAAATTGTTACAGGTGTATTTACTGTCAATTGAATTATTGTTTCAGATCTAAATATATTACGGAGCACTTTAACATGTACATAATATGTACTGTATTTCACTTTGTTCTTTCATTAATTGTTATCTAAATAAGCATTATAAATCCTCTATATCTTTTAGCATGCATAAATAAGAATTCTGACAAATCCTTAACACTGTGCCACACCTGTAACTATGATTAAGCATGAAACCATCAAACACACAGTCTCTATCACAACCAGGTCTGTGTCGCTGTGTCAGAAACAAGTCATATAGATGTTTATTAAAAGGGTTTTATTTATCATGCATTTGAACTGAGTAATTTTACTGGTGCAAATGATTTAGTTTTAAGGAAAGGTATTCTTATTCACATGTTTAGTTGACTGAGTAAAACTACAGGCTATTTTAATTTGTAATGAATATATGTACAATTAAACAATTTGTCATATAATTGTATTTGTCAATATATCTTCTTGTCTTAGGTCAAATCAAATCAAGATCTAATTATTATAATAACATAATTGTGATGGTGTCATAATGGCATCACAACAACTCAAGTAGATACAAAAAATATGATTGTAACCTTATGTTTCATTTACTTGAAAGATAGACAGCTGATGTTGTGCGTAACTCAATTGTGAAATATGGGATTTTAATCCAGATTTCCGGGAGCAACAACAAAAATCCTGCAGAATTCAGTGTCATTGTTAATTGGCAATCAGTGACACAGACAAAACAGTAATGGTTGCCCTGTTGCCCTTGGCAACTAGATTTTGGCCTGTGTCAGCTTTTCAGAGCAGTTGCTTCCACTGGCGACTGCATTTTCTCTTACAAAAACACACTGTACAATCTTCTACCCAGTGTGCTTATATGAAATATAGACAGGTGATCAAATACAGTATGAGTTATTGACTGAGCTTCCATGTATGGGGTGACTACACATAAAGTGGAGCGCCGAAAAGCACAAAGGAAGAAAATAGTCATGTGTGGCGGGATCAGCTGTCACTCAAGCTGCCCTCCATCTGCCTTCACTATGGCAACAGAGTGTGGGTGATGGCTCTCAATCTCACACTGACTCTGATAAGTAGAGAAATGGCCACCCCCCTCTAAAAAACACACGCACACACGTTGACAGGCACAAACACAGTGAAACACTCTACAAATGCAGCAGAGTGAAAACTTCCAGCTGCTGCACAGGTGAATCATTTCACCCAGAACAGAATGTGTACAGTCCAAAAACACATTTATGGACAACAGATAAATCTGATTAGATTCTGTTGTTGTCGTGGATGGATATTCCAGGAATCTCAGATTTTCTAAGAACAACATCCATATTTTGAATAATAACACTGATTCAAACAGATATTTAAAAAAAAAATAATAATAATAGAGATATTGTCCTGGTTATTGTTCAAATGACACCATTAACTACAGCTCAAAGTATACAGGGTCCTATACAGGCAATGAGGAGGACTCTAATAACTAAATAGAAACATCGTTATAATATGCAAACAAGGCACTGATTAATACTTACTGTATTACAGAAATGTGAGCACTGATGTCTGTGGTGTTTGTAATGAAAGCGGCAAATTTATCCTTATTACATGGATTTTTGTATTTCGTCCATCCTTAATTCTCAAGTATAGTACACATATATGAGTGTATTGTGAATACAAAAGAATACGTTTTTTTTGTTTTTTTTTGTATATGCTCAGACGAGGTGCAAGTAAATTGCCCCAATTTTAACACTATAGAGGGAGTGTGGGCACTGTACAAACATTTTTAAAAATAATTCAAGATCAACAATAACATGAAGAGTTGATTTGCAGAATGAAAAAAGTTTTAATTATATCTCTGAAAATTAAATTTGAATTTGAAAGCTGTGTTTGCATCAACTGCTTTTAAGAGAAGATTTCTGGAGGTTTTTTTTTTTTTTTTCAAATAAATTTTATGTCAGAATTTTGATGTACATCCAAATACCTCTCCTCTCTTTGTTCTTCACTTTTTGGGGTTACTGGTGTAGTGGAAGCCTATAACCTTAAAGAAACTGAAGCAGTCAGTGCAACCTAGAGTTGTGTTAGAAAAATTATTTACATTACATTGTATTGCAACTTCCGTTAACTAAAAAATGCTTATTGAAAAAAAAAACTATCAAACTGGTGAATGGAAACATATCTATTGTTATGCAGTTTTACAGTTTAATACTACCTGACAAACCACCATATATAGTAAAGCCAAATAACACAAAAATTCCACGGCTAACGATG
Source organism: Istiophorus platypterus (assembly GCA_016859345.1). Lineage (NCBI taxonomy): Eukaryota > Metazoa > Chordata > Actinopteri > Istiophoriformes > Istiophoridae > Istiophorus > Istiophorus platypterus. The sequence continues at coordinate 25,498,052 of CM029126.1, read as the reverse complement.
CATACAAGTTGTGCTGGAATCTAGTACAACATAGGTCACTGTAGTTCACAGTTTGTTGTCTACATCTGCATCATTCGAGATCCACCTTTTTTCCACTGAGGTCGCTTCAGGATGCCTTAAGCTTAGACAGCAGTATTATTTATTCAAGGATTCATTAGAAGTATGTCATCACTTTCCTTTTCCCCTCGTTTCGCTCCAACACTCATAGAAAGAAATAATTAAACAGTCCATGTCAGGCAAGGATATGCGGGGTGCTGTTTGGAGGCTGGCCCTGCAGCCCAGTAGGGAGGAAGAGGTTATTAATGCATCAAAGAGCAACTTTATTAGAGTCCACTTAAGCTGGAAGGAGTGAAGGGTGGCTGTGGTTTTAGCAAGGTAGAGTATGGAGCCAGGAAGTTTCCGACAAAGCTTGCCACAGCCACTGATGTATACAGTTGTCATAGAGTTGAGTATTTAGACCCCTCCACTTTTTGTGTTTTAGATTTAATTTTAAATGAATAAGATTACCATTTTTCAAATACACTCAATGACCCATAATAAATGAAGTAAAAACACTTTCTTTTAGAAATTATTGCAAATTTATTAAAATAAACTGAAATCTCTTATTATCAAAAGTAATCAGACCCTGCTTTGGCCTGCTGTGGTCAGGACAATCTTGTTTGCTTTAATCTTGCACAAGATATGTCTAGAACTTGACTGGAGTCCAACTGTGGTAAACTCAAATTACTGAACATAGTTAAGAACCCCTGCCCCCGAACCCCCTTTGTATATAAGGTCACACAAGCCTGGTGAAATGATTTATGTCTAGATTATATGATAATGGTAACTACAATGAATATAAAGCCTGGTAACAAGTAAAAGATTGACTCTATCTGTCCTTCATGATTTAAGTGCTACTCCCATACTTAGACAGATCCTCCGAAATTTTATGTGAGGTCCAAGTGGAAAAACTTAATCTATTGTCATGATTTTCTTTTTTGCCTTTTGATTTTTGATTAATGCTACCTAATTAGTTAGTGGTGGCTCTTAACTGATGAATATGGAGCTTTACTCATGAGATACAGCTGGCAAAAAAATCAGCCCAGACACTTGCAGTATGAGCAATCAAGTGTACAGTTCTGAAAAATACCAAATATCTCAAACTTCACATACACTGCTGTCACTAACTCCACTCCTTTCATGACTAAACAAGTAAAGGTACAGAATGGATGTTACTGAAGCGCATTGCCTTCATAATGACTGCAGGGCTTCTTCTTCTCTCTCTAACAGAGTTGGTGATACCAGTCTCCTCCAGTCTACCAAATTATTTCCCCCTAGGCCAAGTCCACCGAGCTCCTACTTATACATATTCATTCCTGAATTAGGGACCACTGAGCTACACCCTATTTTTTTGAGGCTTCTGTACACTCATTCCTGTGTCTCTGTGGTGACCAGAGAGCCACAACTATCACTTGAGCGGCTGGCCCTCATTTTGATTTATCGACTTTGTCTGTTTGTAACGAAAAGCAAGTGTCCCAACACTATTTAAACATGCTAATTCATGCAAATGTATGCCTGCCACAGTATTCACCTTGAGGTAACGCACACATGTTATAAACAGAAAGTTGCCATCATTTAATGTTCTCTGGAAATCTTCAATATTTTTTCATTCTCTCTATAAAACCTCTCCACTTTTATTGTTATGGTAATGTATTCACACACATCTTGCAATTGGAGATTCGGCAGTGCCTGCCAAAACCTGTCTCAAGGGTGTGATGTCAGTGTTGTGGGAAGGTAGTTACTATACTAGAGTGGTCATTATGCAGCTGTAACATATAGGAAAAACCCTGCTTTGCTGAATCCTTGCTCATCAAGATTTTCAGCAGCCAGAGAACCTCAGGGTAAAACTGTGCTAATTCTGTCCAACTTTTCCAAGGCCCCAAGGTGCTCTTCTTATGTGATGGAAGTAAGTGGGGCTCATTAATTTCAGTTTTTAATAAAGATAAAAAATATGGAATTCATCAGCATGTTTGAATATTAGAATGTAAATCAAACAATTAAAGCAAAATCCAGGTGAATATTACTGTAGGAAACCATCATTTGGAGCATTTAGTCTTTTAAAGACTTGATGGGATTTGGCTAATCTGCAGTACAATGAGCATGTTCTTCACTCTTTGTCAGCATTTTTATCTTCTTATAAATGGAAGAAGATCCTTAGTTGTTATCACCAACCTGTTTAGAGTAAGCTCTATTGTACAGTTTCCTCTTGCCAAAGGAAACTCTTTCGCACCTAAGAACAATACTGTACTCAACAAATGAATCATTGCAATCCTGCAATCAGGGGATACCACCACAAAGTCTGACCAGTCAAGAAAAACAAGCAGTCAGAAAATTACAGAGGCTGAAAACATTCTGGAAGAGAAAATGCAGGCAAATTATAAAATGATCACCCAACAAGTCTCTCGTAAACATCAATCACAGTTTTCAGACCCACTTCCTACTTTTAAGTTTAACCTACCATACTTTCTGTAGTTGTGCATACTCACATTTCCCCTGTAAAATGAGGGATTGTTGCCAACTTTACAGGTACACACTTAACCTCAAAATAAAGTGGTTCAAATAAACTGGATAAACTGTTTGTTTACAATTAGTATGATCATCTGACTGATATGTTTCTTGACCTGTTGGACTTTTTTGTTTTTTGGGCAATGCTACCATGTTCCCAGACCTCAGCAGATACTTTTGTGAATACAATATTTATAACAACCATTATTGATTTTTCTTTCTCCTCAAACAGTGGAAGAGGAAACAGGTAAGCAGGAATGTCGCACTCATTTTAATTCGATGTCATTATGTCTCCCTCTTATTTCAGACAGACTTCCTGCCCTCTTGTGTTTGCTGCCTTTGGGATTGTTTGCCCCTTACCTGAATGTGTTGCACCTGTGTCCAGCTGTCTTCCCTCCACCTTTGTATGTTGTCTCTGTGTTCCCTTCCCTCTCTGCCAGTTTGTCTGCCCAGTCCTTTTAGAATCATTTGCATATTCTATCTGCCTTTCTGTGTAGTGACCTGTTCTCTAGTAAAGACATTAATTTTTGTGAAACATTTAACTTTTTCCTGAGTCATACTTTTGAGTCTTATTGTTTGTAGTACCTGTGTTTCAAGGGGAGAAAGAAATGGGGACAGACATGCAACAAAGGTCCCTGTTCGCATTGAAACTGGGGTTGTTGTGTTTCATAGTTAGTGTCTTAACCTGCAGGAAACAATGTTCCCCTTAAAACGCATTTTTAAAAATAATAGTTTCACTTAAATTTCAAAGAATATTCTATAATTATCATTATCATTTAATGATGACGATGACAATGACAACAACAATAACAAAACACATTGCTCTTCTCTGTATAAAAATGGCTGTTATTCCTAAACGCTTTTGTGAAACCCCTCAAATTAAAGCTGACAGTCTACACCTTGATCACATCCTGATTTGTTAGTTTTAAATCCAGTGTGGTTGTATACAGAGACAATATTACAAAAACTGTGTCACTGTCAAAATACTAATGCACCTAACTGAATAAAAAAATAAGAGTAGCCTGATAAACGTATTGAGAAAAAAACCTTGAATTTCTAGTCAATATAAGGTTTAAGTTAATGTGATTTAGAAAGAGCAAATATTTGACGGTTGATTTGGACTGATGACACCAGTAAATATTTCAAGTCTGTAATAGGAATGTTACCCAGCGGATCAATCAGTCAGTGACCAGACCTTGTCACTATCACATTTAGTCATATAAAGTGAAGGAAGACCTTGAACCAGAACCAGGCAAGATGGCAAATTAATTAAGTTGACATGAGTCGAGATAACTTTATCAAGAAATCCTGAGTCATCAGGTACATTGGTCCTGTTTTCTCCAGATATAGCACTGAAGTACAGGACTCAAGCAGTTGTGTGATTACAATCAGATCTCTAAAGCCAGTCATGAAATCCCCCCAAAACATGGAACATAACATAACAACCATTTTGCTGCTTTATTGCGAATCAATCCCCATCACTGCAGCTGAATGTTCCCTCTATATTCAGAGGAATGCACCCCCTGTTTAAAGCAAGTCCGAAGCATTTAAAAAATTGAGTATAAGCTCTGCTAAGCCCAGCTGCCTAACAGAAGACCATTTACATCTGTGGTCAACCTTTCAAGAGCAGGGTTAAATAAAGTCCCTAATGAGAGCAGCTGTTTGAGTCTGGGGTGGAATCAATCTCTAAAACCTACAGCAGTGTCCTGCCATGCTACACAGCATTTTCTGGACTATGATGATAAGTCTCTGGATGTATATGACTATACAAAGACTGAGTGAATTTCTATTTAAAGAATACATAGAATGAATAAGTTAGCTGTTACGTCGTCCATAAAGTGTAAGCAGTCATTCTCAGCAGTTCATACTCTTTGCATAAGAAGGTGCCCATCAGCCATCTTGGGCCAACCCTGAGTGGGATGGAAACTGACAAGCTCATTAACACAGCAGATACACAGCCTACGGCCATATGGGCGTACTGGGAGGACTGGGAATATCCCGCCAATCCACCAGCCACTTAAACACACTAATTGGACCCACATAGATTGCACTAATGATTCAAGAGCAATAACTAAACACCAGTGTTGTCCATATCCATCCACCTGTTTGTAGGTTTATTAGTGAAACTGAGATAGCCAGTCAGTGAGGATACACAAGAAGCAAATTGTTTTTTTGTTTTTTTTTTGGTGGCTGCTATTTTGTGTTGTTGTGTGTTTACAGTATGAGTCACTATACTAGCTCCTAAACTAATTAAATTCCTCTGTGCATCGGTAATGGGAAGCTAAGAGATATAATTGTTGTCATTTTCATGCCATCCTTTTAATTACTTTCCGGTTCCATTTCATTCCATTTGAATTGACAGCCTGATCAACTTTTAATTGCCAGTTTTTGCAAACAGCTTATCAGTCAGCTCCAAGCCTGCATGCAGAGTACTAGATGACCTGGCCAAACACACCCCCACAAACAGACTAACACACACATGTACACATACACACATGTACACTTGTACACATACACACACACAAACACACACAGTAAATCCTGGAGCCAATCCTATGGATCCATGTGTACACAGAGCACACACATGCACACCAATCCTCCTCACTAGATGCACAGTGGAGTTTGACAAAGTGAGATGCGGATGCAACAAACAGTAGGCCCATTCATTTCCCAATAGAACAGCAGCAGCAGGAAGGGGGGGGCATAAAGAAGGGAAGGGCAGAGCTGGGAGCAAGATGGAGATAGCAAAAAGTGAGGTAATCCATCACTTCGTCCTTAAGCACCTACTGAAGAAGCAATGAGAGCCTTGTAGGCCCCAAAACCTTGAACAAACAAAGGACCAACACAATGTACAATTAGGAAAACAGTAATTATTATTGTGTTTTGTGATTTTCCTCTTACCATAATGTCATTTTAATTGTTTATTCACAATAAACTCCAGGCCTGTTTATTTGGTGTAAATAGTGCAACAAAAGGTAGATAACACCAATACTTTTCTATAAAAAAAACACTAAATCAAACATATACTGAGTAAGATGTTATATTTTTAGTGCACTTTACATTACTCAGTTTCAACTAAAATAAAGATTGAAGTTCCATCTTTTTTTTTAAAGTGACATTTCTTTTATACAAAATGCCTTCATAGTTGTCCAATTATGTAATTATGAAAAAACCTTTATTACAAGGCATCAGACGGCATGGTTAACTACTAGTTTTGGTATCTGACTAATAGGTCATCTAATTAGAGAAAATGCCTCTAAGTTTTGCATCACCTTGGTCCTAATTCAGAATTTTTAAGACAATAAGCTGAAACTGATGACAGCATGTGCTTTGAAGGTTAACTGGGAAATTCTGAACTCTGTCAAATACACTATTTACAGAGAGAAAGACTGCAAGAAACTCAAATATCAAAATACCAGAGTAGTGCCTCTTTCTCAATGAAAAATAATCTTTGGCTGAGCGTAAAGCACAGAAACCAGCATGCAGCAGCACATACACTATGCAACAACCAAGCGCATCATTTTGTACTTGAGCCAACTCATGTAATTACCACCTTAATTAGCACCAGCTCATAAGACATTGTTACAAATGTAACATTTAGTTATAATAAAGGTTTATACATCTGGAATTGCATTCAAATCAGTTTTAATATAAAAGTAATTAGTTGTTCTGGCCTAATTAGTGCTTGACTCTTGAATTATGCTAAATTCAATTCAATTCACTTCAATTCAATTCAATTATCATTCACGCTCAAGACTGCTAAAAATGTAACTGTTACTGGTAAAAAAGTACTTAAGTGGATCAACCCAGGAGCAAATGTTGTGGACATAATGGATGAAAAGTATGTGCCATGTTGACATTAAAAATAAATTAAGGAGTTTTTGCTTTTGAAAATTACTCTGATGATACTTTAGAAAGATCCAGTCTTGCATGGATAGAGTTGGTGACTGATGTACCTCACCTGAGTAAAGAACCAAATTAGGAGCTCAAAGAGTCGCAGTTCATTCTGATTATTATGAGGTTTAGAACTCAGGGAAATCCATTACGATTTCTGAAATATATAAATTATAGGGAAATTTTACAATATAACAGTATTAGACATTCAACATTTTTCAATCTATTAAATCATTTTTCAGCAACGGATGAACCCCCAGGTTAAGAATCATTTCAACTGTTTGGAAAGATTAATCTTACTCAAAAGTGATCTTAATGCAGGACCAGATATGAAGAATGAAGGCAGAGACAAAAACAATCTTAATTAATCTTAAGTAATTTAAATATAATTTACCAACTAAAACTAGACTAAGAACCTTCAGTGTCTTTCTATTACTTAGACTGCATCTAATAATAATCAATTGAGATAAATAAGTTCCATCAAAATGATAAAACTAAAATTAAGATCGGCACCAAATTTGACAAATTAGGTCCAACATAATGTCTCCTTTTATTATAGAATGAAAGAAGCACAATGTAAGCACATTTCAATGGCTGACAGATATTAGATGACCTGTTGTTGTGCCATTTGACATGAATGCCACTCCATCAGACAAGATTGAAAAGTCTTGAAACCCTGAATCTTTCAAAGAAGCCTTGAAGACTCATGACTTCTGCTTAGCAAGTCTAGGCAAACACACAGAGTCACGTGTGTGCTGTGGGGAAACCACATCAAAACTGGATTAGGAAATTCAATCAAGGTGGATTAATTATGGATGGAGGGCTGTTCAGTTCTGCCTCATCTTTGCAGGCCATTGCTTATACACTGGCTGCTTCCTGCAAAGAAAAGGAAAGGGTAAGCTGTCAACAGCCAGGAGAATCAAAGGATGATGAGAGAGGATGTTGATGGCAGAACATACTAGTATGACAAAAGCAGCAGGCCTTCTCACCTGTTACCATCAGTTGAGATTGAAAGTACTAGGCTGTAGACCTTTATCTGACACCTCTGACTGCATCTTTATCAAATGTTTGAATGCGTCAACCTTCCAATTTGAGTTCTGGATAAGTCAGACAAAAGGGAGGCCAGAAAAGCAAAGCATAGTGCTTTGATTATTTTACCCACAGAAAAAAAGATGTGATTGACTGCAATCCATCCAAGGTCATACTATAAATTCTCAAACAGTAGTCTTTGTTTATCTTAACTGCACATATATACCTTACCCGAAACAAACTCATTGTAAAGATCAATTAATCTCAACAGCTCAATCTCACACATCAAGTGCTTTCCAGCAGCTCAAAGGGTACAATCCTTTTTAATTCCTGGTGGACTTTCAATGTAAAACATCTAAAGGAAGTGTGGACTTTCACTGACAGCAGCTAAAAACTGACTGAAAGTACAGCAAAGTAGAAAATGAAAACTGTATTTTGAAAAAGAGAAACTTGAGGAAGCAGAGTGGTAAGTGTTATATGACTTTGTTCAATTGATGAATTATTGCCATAGCAACGTAAATTAAACTGAATCCATGTTTAAGATGGTACCATGGAGAAGTATTACTGATCGCCTGGGATTTTTATGCACAACAGTCTCCAGAGATGACACGGAATTGTACAAGAAACAAAACATCCAGACACCTCGTTATTAAGGGAGGTCAGAGGAGAGAGGCAAGACTGCATGGAGCTGATAGATGGGCCACAGTAACCCAGCATCATAAACAACAACAACAACTGTGCAGAAGGGTGTCAGTCACTGAAGTGGATGGGCCCAAAACAGCAGAGGACCACAGCAATTTCCACTCCTGTTAGCAAATAACAGGAAACTGAGACCGCAGAGGACACAAGATTGGAAAAGTATAACCTTGTCCAACAAATCTCAATTTTTGCTTGATTTCTGAGGATTTGGTGTAAACTACATGAATCCGCCTTTAATGTAAAGGATTTAATATCAAGTGTGTTTCAAATAAAGGAATGGTAAATAAAGGTAAGATAACAACACTGTCCTGCTTTATGACAAAGCTACTGTCTCACTCAAATTATTTGCAGTCTATTCTACTTTGTAATTTTTTCAATTACTATTATCACTGAAATTTAACATTACCTGCAAAGATGTTGCAGGAAACATCTGTGCAAAAGTGGAGGGCAAATCCGATTACAACCTGGCCTAGTAGAAGCAACTGATTTTAGTTACAGACTAAAAACACCGTTGAAAAAAAATTTAGAGTGGAACAAAAGTGAGGGCGATACGATGCTGTCATTGTACTGATGAAATTAGTGGTGTGAAAATGTACAATTTGCTTAATCTACTACGTAAACCATCATAGTACATGTACACTTCCCTCAATGTTTTACCTGTCCTGTATAAGGATTTATTTATTTATGCTGGCTATTATTTGAGACTGCCATTATTTGCATACTTTTACCGAATTTATTTACAAAATTTGCACCATGCACAAATTACATAATTTGACACCATAACTGTTTCAGTGTGGGATAAACAGCAGAGAGTAGAAAATCATGCAATAAGAAAGTTTTAAGTTTCAAGCAGCAGAAAGATATAAAGTACAAATTGGGAGGGAAGAATCATTCATTACTTATGCCTGTCATCCCACCCATGCCCACTACGGCTCTCCTGTAGCAGCTAAAGAGCAAAGCTTTCTATGTTCCTTAATTCTTTCCCTCTACAGACTGTTTCTCATGTGGGTTCTGTCATCTCTCAGAATGTGTTAGCAGCTTGACTGGATTCCTATCAATTACTAGGAAGTACATAGGAAGTGCAGTTGTGTGTGCTGTCAAGGCTTCAGTCAATATTTGAGTTAGTGTCCATTCTGCTGTTAGTATTATGAAGTATATCAGCAATCTAGTAGTACTAGTGTACATTTCGGTACACGTTTGGTCTTTCACTACTACTAAATACTGGCATTTGCTCTCACTCACAACACACTCAGTAACATATTTATTCAGATAAATTAGGAAGGCTTTTACCACAGTGGCAAGTGTGGGACGCCTAGACTCTGATTCATTAGTTAAAAAGCATTCTAATAAATTCCCCATTTTTAATGTTTCACTGAGCTATTAAAGAGGCACAGAGGCTTGCACAGCCCTGTTTCCCATTACGGCTTTCAATAAATGACAATCAGCACTCGGGAAGGAGGGGGGAGCCTCAGACTTTTCAGCCTGCCTTTCAAAGCCTTTCTAATAGCACATAAAGACTTATTAGGCATTGTGTGGCGGCACTTTAGAGTAGTGAGGCACTTCCAGAGTTGCCCAGGCTTAAGCTAATGAATAGAGCCACTGCTTGACTGAGGCTAATTCACATTGCTCAGCAGAAGAGGATGCATATCAATCTATATCAGTTACACAGGGACATTCAAAGATTAAGGAAAAACTGCTAGTGAGCTAGGAAGAGAAAAAAAAGAGATAAGCCTTTTATAAAGTAAGAGAAGACAGAGATAGAGCATCAGAGAATTTGTGTTGGTTTCTCTTTGCAGGAGAAGCTAGGACAGAAATTCAGTAATGTCTGAATGTTTGATAGACAGCACAAAAAAAGTTAACTCGTAGGTCCGTGAATCAGAATCATCATCTTGATTATTTTTTTCCTCTCCAGGAAATGAGCTCCCTAGAGACATATGCATCTCCTTAACCCATCCTAAAAAATTCCTCTTAAAGGAAAATAAAGTAATACTTGAACAGTTGAACTAGCCGTGAAACTGATTTATCAGTATGTTTTTTCATAAAAATTGCTTGTATTTTTTTATTTTTCCTGTGATCCTTGATCACCAGCATACCTCATTCTGATTCTTACAGTCCCAATATCATGGATATGAACTAGACATGTAATTGTTGAATTATAATGGATCACAGTTTTGTAGTTCCATTCAGGTATGGTCTCTGCTAGAACTAAACACATCCTGTTTTACATACAAACATGTGTTCTGCAAACAGAAACATTCATTTGAAATGTTCACTATAGAAACTCTTTACGTGGTGGAGATGGACAAGAAAGTCCAAGGTTACACCAACAAGCCACTGGTTCAGGCATTTGCACCCAAGTCTAGTAGTGGTAATGATGCAAGAAAATACACTAGCCTTCATGAACTGTAGAGGATATACAGTCCAGGAAATCTGATACTAAAGGAAACTCAAACTTACTCACATGCCCATATGTACAATGAAAGGGTAATTGGATGCAGTAATATTTTTTATAAAAAGACTGCAAGATATTTGTTTGATTTGTTTTATTTAGTGTACTGAAGTCTCACATGAGCTTCTAATAAACTTTGGAATGCATTTTAACTTCCGAGGACTGTGGATTTTGTCTGTTAAATTGAAAACACTTTACACTGTGGACAGTATGGTCAGCAGGAACAGTTAAACCAATCTAAAACTCTTTCAAAGTACACATGGAAATGTGAATATTGGTTTAAGATAGACTATCCACTTTAAAGAATAACAATGGCAATTATGCAGATGGAAGTGTGTGAAAGTCAGAAGAAATTTAAATAAGAAATTGTATAAAGGGGTATAGTTGACCATATTTGGCATTCTGTAGGAATTTTTATATGTAAATGAGATGGTACGTAATTGAGCAGATGGATGCAGAACACATGAGATTTATCGTTATTTTTTTGTGGGTAGGTTCCAGCACACACATTTAAGAACATATTGTATGTATGCTTTGATGAATGAAAAATGAAGGAATCCATGGACATAAACACTGCTGTTCGTTCATAAAACATGCTATTTGTCTCTTGTGTCTCTGTGAACATATCCCTGTGCCTAATGGAAGGATTAATGGTCAAATCCTAAAAGACCACCTTGATGAGGATTGAAACTGACAGGCACTGAAGAGGCCTCAGCACTCACAATGCAAACACAAATACAAATACAAACACACACGAATACACATAAACATACACACACACACCTGAGCCAGTATCATAAACTGTGAAAACAAGGGCAACAGTGTAGATGTGATTAAACCATCCTTTTATCAATTTGACACAGCACAAGTCATATGCCAGACTTTCATCCACACTCCGTTACACACACACACAATCACCAAAGCTGAATCTTGTTTATCATTATGTCCATTAGCAAGAGTGACAGGAAGGTTAAGAGAGATGAACAGTTAACACTGGTCCCTTGAAGTGTGACAAAATGCTTCTGGGGTTTATGGATATTATACTTTAGGACCTTCATAAACAAAAGGCTAAATTGGGAGAAGAAGTGGTGACCTTTGTATGGCTGAATCCTCACTCGTAATGCAGTAATGATGGATTAGAAAGCCTACTTTGGCAGACAAGACTGGAGCAGAGCATTTCAAAGACAGTGATGTGTGCTGACTCTACTGGAGTATTCTTCATCCTGCAGCCATACCTTTTCCCCACGGGCTGGACCAGAAAGAACTCCTGCTTTTCCAGCCTGCTGCCCTTTAATACGATCTAGTGGTGGCTGAGTAAAGCCTGCTGGAGCCCAGGGGGAATGTACGCACCAGTATGAGTTTGGGTTTGTCAGTCAAGATGTCAGCCAGACTGACGGGTCATTGTGTCAGCTGACAACCGACTGAGAGCTACAGCACTTCTATTAAGAAGGAACATCACTCACTGGCCATTACAGTCACAGTTCTCTCCTATTTACTGAGATGGAGGATAACAGGTGCTATACAGTATGTACACCAGAGGTATTATCAAACTCTCCTGGTGGCAAAAGAGACATGCAGACAAGTCCTTCTGTTCATACAGATGTACTTCAAAATGCAGAGACAAGATATGTACCTTGAAATTTTTTTTAATTTTGATACTTGAGTAAAGGTACTTACTTAATTTCCACCACTGATCATGAGAGTTAATTTTAAGTGAAAAAAAGTTAAGTGTATATCTATCTATCTATCTATCTATAGATAGATAGATGGATAGATGGATAGATGGATAGATGGATAGATGGATAGATAGATAGATATTCATTCATTTAACGAAACTATCCTGTCTTCACAAGTACACAGTGGCTCCTACCTCATCTAGTTCAGAGATGTAGACAGGCTTCTCTTCAAAGCCGACAGGCATGGGTTCATTGGGTGGGATCTCGACCTCTTCATACATCTTATTGTTTTCTCTGCGGATTCCTTCAGGAAGCAGCATCTGAATGCCACACACACAAAAAAAAAAAACCCAAATGACCTGTAAGATTCAACATACCTGGATTTTAAAACACACTCTAAAACTTGGAAGGATAATCAGTCAAAAAATATGGTATACTATCTGAATTCAGCTGTAACCCTGTTTTTTAGCTTTCCATAAGCATCATGCTCCCGAGAGAATACAGAGCAGATCAATCACACTTTGAAGATTTCGTCAGTGCTTGTTTTGAACACAGACATAAATCTGAAGTACTGCATGTTAACAGCCCATTTAATTAGAACATTATGCAGTAACGGATGATATTTTATAAAATTTGTGTAATGAATCACGCAAATAAAATCCAATAATGCACACTTTTGGTGTATAGTATGATGTAATGTGATTCAGGGTGTGGTTGGGTATGCTTTTTGTAATACATTTTTTTATGTTACTGGAGTTTGTGATGAATTAATGAATTATTATAATTGCAGTATGCTTTCTGGTACTCTGGGAGATTCAATGTAGAGTAGTAAAGAGGGAGGGATTACATGGGAAAAAAAGACAGTGTCTACAACAAGTGTAGAAGAGAAGTAAATTTGGTGTCTCACAGAACATCAAGCCACAACTACCTTAGTTTGGGTCCAGCAGGGAGACTGTGTTGTATGTTCTTCCTCACCTCTCCCCTGTCATTTCATGTCAAGTCACTGTCCATATTTGAAAAATGCCGAAAGTGCTCCACTAAATATAAATGAAAAATAATTCTGCTAAGCTGTTAAGGGCCGGGTGTTGAACCTGTTAAGGTTGAACCAAATCACATTTGGATTATCAATCAATTTTGGATCAATTCTCCAACTCTGGTCTTTTGTTTTGTTCATGGCTCTGCTATTTGATCCTGTTTAGCAATAACAAAGAAAAAATGTACTCCCTAAAGAAAAAAAAATGAAATATTTATAAACAATGGTCATAACATAACCATACATTGTACAGCAAAACAAAACAACAGCTCCATTTATTTGACTACTTTACTAGTAGATATTAAACATTTTTTTAATTACTTTTTTACACACTGGGTACTTGAAAACAAAAAAATTAAGCTGAAACAATGAAATCCATTTTATAACATTTGATAAAATGTCATTCATATACAACCAAACCCTAAAAGGACTGAGGTTATGGACCAAAAAATCACTGAAAGGGACAATTTGCTTGTACCTCACTAAGTCTATGTTTTTTTCAGAAATGGAATCAATTTAATATTCCATGAACTACATAAAAGCAAAAACAGTCTAAAGATCCCTACACAGTGTGCTATTTTGAACTATACCAGACCAAAACAGATAATTGTGAAAGAAACGAGGTGAAACCTTTGGTAATCAGTCCACTATGAGACATGACCATCGACAGCCAATTAAAAGCTTGAAAACCAGAGACAGTCTGCATCAAATGTTGTCAGAGTCAGAACTTAAGGACCACATTCTCAAAATTTCACTGCTGCCATGACTCATATCTAGAAACCAACAAATCAGAATATAGCTGGTAACCACAGAGCTGATATCGTACAATCTGACACCGAAATTTTGTTAGACCCATTTCCCACACTGACATGCATTGAACCTGCAAGATTGATGTTATCACACCGTGTCTAGGGCCCTTAAGGTTGTCAATTTTGGATCATCCCTGCAGCAGAGTTTCATCAACCAACCTCTCTCTCAAGTAGTCAAAAAAATTCAGAAAGAGGGAGAATCCTAATCACTGAATTCAATTCAATTGTACTGAATATTGTGCTAGGCTAGAGATGCATTAGACAATGAGGAGAGTCATAAAGTGGACACTTCACACACAACAGTTATTCCTGCCTCACCCTGGCTCCTCCAACAAACGCAGGCATCTTTGTGGCCTCTGCATAGATGTCGTAGACATTGGGATATTGAATACGTTCATACGCTCTCTCTCTGCTCAGTACAGGTTCACGTCGTGCAGTCAGAAGGGCCTGCTCCCTGTACAAGAAAACATGAGACACATTTTATTGAAATAATCAGATAGGGTAGTTATTGTAGATACATAGTGCTTGATGCAGTGCAGTCATACTGGACATCAAGACATGACGAAAGAAAATAGGGAGAATTTTCAGTCAAGAAAAAAGAACATGTTAAGAATGCACCAAAAATTTGAACATGTCACATCTGTAGCCATTTGGATCCATATGTTAACTCATTCCCATCCAAAATTTTTCTTTAAAAATAAATACATGGTTGATGAATGATTCAGATGAAGAGGCAAAGATATGAGGCATTATGTTCCTTCCTAAAGTGGCTTACCTCTCTACTAATCTTTTCCTGCACGCTGTGCTGGATTTGACCATGTTAAGTTTTTAATTAAACAGATCACTGCTCTTTTTTTTCATCCTCTGAAATTAAACTTTTAGCAAAATCTTCTACAAGAAAAGATGTGGCAAACTGGAGCATCGTTGTGCTTTTTTTCACTTTTTTAAAGCTCTAGCCAAGCTGTCATGAAAAATGCAGAAACTTGTTGGTTTTGGTGTGGATACCTGAGAACACAGGTGGAGACAGACAGACACAAAATAGACAGAGGGGAAAAAGAACCAAGAGAAAGTGTGGGGAGATGATATACCGATGGGCTCTCATCTCTCTGGGGTCGAAGGTCATAACAGCATCTGAGGAGTCACTGTCATCTGTTCCTTTGCCTCTCTTCCTCTCTCTCTTCTCTTCCCTCCGGTACATCTTCATCATCTGTTTTTCCTGTTCTGACTGGATGGTCACTTGGCATCCATACATGGGCTTGGTCATTTCGACTTTCTGGCTCACATCTGGAGGAGATAAAAGCACAAACACACCGTAACCAAAAGGAAATATGCTAAAACATCAAAGATTTTCCTGAACTTGATCAAATCATTTTATTTTGAGTGTCAAGTTCATAGCAATGAACTGATTTCCCTAATGAAGAGAAAAAGAGATGAAGAAAAGAGTGAAAGTTTGTAGGAATTTAAAACTTAATGCTATATTTAACATTATGTATAACTTTAAATGGTTTACTAGTATGTGCATACATGAAATACTATTAAAAGAGCCATTGAGTACAGGATAAAGTGGGCTCATGCTCCATCTGAACTGCTTGTCAGATAGCTTTAGAAACACCCTTCCCTCAGACCTTTCTGACATTGGCTGTGAGGAGTGTGTCCAACCATTTCTATAACTTTCCAAAACCAACGATCTGACATCCACACCCACTGCTGTGATTAGCCAGCTGTGTAGAGGACTGAACCACCCTCTCTAAATCTCGTTTATCATTTGTTACAGAACTGTTTGTGGCACATATTTCAGATGTTGTCATCCAAGACACTTTTTCAGTTCTGAGTGACTGGTGGGGAGTCCCAGGTATTTGGCCTCTGTGGGGTCATTATCAGGATAGCTAGTGCTCATGGCTGCTATGACAACAGTCAATGCAGTTTATGGAGTCACTCGATGCAGAGTGTGAATGGTTGTTAAACCTCCTAGGAAGGGATGAAAGGACAGCAATGCAGGTGGAGGATAAGTGGTGTCATGGACCTCCTCCTATGTGATCGATTCCCTTCTTCTAACAAAGATGGCCTTCTTCACTCCTCTTTCAAACCACCAGTCCTCCCTATCCAGATTACAGTTACAATGTTTACAATGGAGCTTAATATTTTAATTATAACTGGTTTAAATACCCAAGCAGAATAAGAATGTGTCAATGCATGTAAACATCAGGCCATGTTAAATCAAATCAAGTGTATACAGTTTCCAAATGATTTCTAGCAGAAATAAAAAAATGTGTGCATGTAACTGTAGCTAAAGTACGCTGTTGTCCTTGAAGGCGTGTCCCTTATCCTTAAGATGTAGGTAAACTACTGACGCTTGGTCAGAAGAGTTGTCTGTATTTCAAAAACCCTCCAGGAAACATTTAATAGTCAAGTTTAATAGCAGATTTAAATGAATAACTAAATTCATGACCTCAAATTAGTCTGCGGCAGGCCAGCAGCTATTTTTTATTACTGGGATGCCCCCAAATACTGAATTCATTCCTTCATGTAAATATTGTTAGGTAATGCTATTATTGTAAGGGTATCACATTCATATCCTTGCCCCCTTGATTTTTCTGTACAGTTGTGATGATACTAGGTTGATCCATCAGATTTTGGAGGCCAATACTGATATTGATATTTATGAAATTTAAATAACTTGAAAATGATTTGTCGGATAGAATTATTTTCTCTTAACATAAAACATGTTCTATAACATAAATAACAATCATGTTATGAGTTTCCTAGATTTTTTTTTTCTTTTTGTATGCAGTACAAAGTAAATAGTTTTCAGACCATGATAAAGCTAATCTAAATGCTACACTTGGGTTTGAAGCAGTTTTATTCTGATTTTGGATCAAGAGACTTGGAGATAAAATATTGTGTTATGCTTGACATCCTCTGAACATGTTAAAATGTGATTATTGTAATTTTATTTTTTCAATTAATTTGCACACATCAAAATTTCAAGAAAACAAACATATTTATTTGTCAATAAATATAAATGTAATCCATGCTCTTAAAATTATTTTGGGACCATCAATTATTAATTTGTGCACATATTTTTTTTTCTTTTTTCCTATGACACCTACTATGATCCGCACATACTTTAAAATACATAGATATTATAATTCTCAATATTTTAAGGATCCTCAGGCCCTGAAGTAGGCAGCCTGAAAGAGTATTTATCTCTGAATGAACAACAGAACTGTTTGGTCACACTGAGATGACAACATCGGGTCAGCCAGTGTCAGTAAAAACTGATTCAAACTTCTGCAGTAATCTTGATAGCCCATTGATGTCAGGCACAGGTGCATGTGGCAATGCAGGTGTTAATGTTCCCTATTGCAGCCTCCCTGTTTGAGGCACAACAGCTCAATAAAAGGCAGAATTGCTCTTGAAAACAGATGAGATCTGATGATTGTACCACGGCTTGGGCTGATTGACTGAATGATTTCTTCTTTATCTCATCTAACAGCTCTACCTGCTGCACAGTCTCCCACTCATTCTAGCGACTCCTCTCTCTCCCTGTCACTCTTACCCTCCCTCCCGTCACCGCTCCAACTCCAACCCCTTTAACTCTGTCACCTTCTATACAGCAATTCCTCTATCTAAACCATTCCCTAGCCTTTCCCTCTCTCTGGGAGATTTTCTGCCTTGTTATGTATCTCAAATTGCAATTGCCTCCAAATATCCAGGTTTCTTATTTCCACAAGTGATCATGGTACCATAATCACTGTGAAGAGCATAGCATTTTTTTTTTTTTTTTTTGCAAGATGACTTCAATGTATTTTCATATGCTTGAAACTGTAGTCTTTAAAATCATTTTCAGATTTTCAAGAACATTATTTTTTAGAGTGAACATGTAGTAGACAATGATAAGATTAAGAGTCGTCATCATTACAATAACCACAACATCTTCAATTTCATCAATTATCCTAAAAAGGATATTCGATAAAAAGTTCAGAATTTTTATTTTCATGCTGGCAAACCTATATGTAATAATGTGTATAATTTGTTTTTTTAATACATAAATCCCAAAATTTAACTCAAAGTTGTGCTGATTTTAGTTGTTAAAACTTTCGCCTTTTGACATAAGTAAAAATATAAAAAACATCATCTGTGCATATGAGAAATGAATAAATCTATTGAATAATACAACAGCAGGTTGTTTAACCTTAGGCAAGTTATAGCTATAGGGCCAGGTAACATTGCCAAAATCCGCATCAGAACATTAATATGAATATTTTTCCAATACTTTTATGTTAATGGAAAATTTCTACAAAGTTATACTGAGCACACTATCAAATCTATTCTTCTAAATTTCATATAGAAATCAGTTTACATATCTCTCTGTGTTTATTCCATCTGGTGGCATGGTAATATAACTATCATAGGTGTTAAATGTCAACATACTGATTGGACATCATGGAACTGTTGCCTGAATGTCTATTTATTTCACATAAGCCACCTCCAGAATCATTTCAAATCTTTTGAGATGTGCCATATGACACAAACACTGAACCATGTCCAGCCCTGTGTAGCTATTTATCATTAGCATTGTGAACATACAGTTACAAACCATGAACCTGTCTGATCATAGTGGGGTTTATTAGTTTCAATTTATAGCTTTCACCCACATTTAACACCTACAACTGTGAAGAAAAAAAAAAGTTTAGAGAAATCCAAATTCAAATCAGTATCAACACTATAGATTACCAAAATAGTTCAGGTAGCAAAACTGACTGCCTTGTCAAACTTGCTAAGCGGTGACAATATTGCAACACTTCTTGTAATCCACTGTGTTCTTGGTCTCTGCATTAGTTTTCACACTAAAAACTGTGAGCCAAGCTCTTATTTGAGCAGTAGAAAATCCCTCTGTTCAGATTATGGCCTAAAGAAATTGTCTGAAAGGCTTGTCAGAGAAACACTGGCATCATCTTCTTGTTAAATTCATGACAGAATCATTTGCTAAGGTACAGCAGTTCTGGGGATCTGATTTCTGTGCAGTTTTCTACACGTATTCCTTGACACCTACTGCACTACACTTGAAAAGGAAAAAAAGAAAAAATATGCTTAATGACCCGTTCAAAGGCATTTGCACACATAAACACAGGTAGTCAACATGTGGCTATTTCTACCAGGGTGGAGCTGTCAGTGTCCCACCAGGCTCTACATCTTGGTTTGTCTCCTTTTTACAGAAAAAAAAAGACTTTTCCTTACACTAGACAGACAGAAGTTATGCTGAAGATGTAATACTAATGAAATATGACCTATTTATACATCCAGCAGACACACAGTAAAACTAACACATTATTAGCATCTTCTATAGAGCCAATGGTTTTTTTAAGTGCTTTATTTGTCAACTTCTATTATTTTGTGCATAAAATTTAATAACAAGGTAAAAATCTTATTTTTTATATGCATGTGTTTCCTGCATTGTCATGCCTGTGGCTAAAAAAATTATATATATTTATATTTATTATCATTATTTTTTTTAATCTCTAAATAGTACTCAACTAAAAGGGCTGCAACTATATAATCCTTTTCATTAACAGTTAATCTGCCTAATACATTCTAAATAAGTAATTTAGTCTGCAAACCTTAAACT
Source organism: Istiophorus platypterus (assembly GCA_016859345.1). NCBI lineage: Eukaryota > Metazoa > Chordata > Actinopteri > Istiophoriformes > Istiophoridae > Istiophorus > Istiophorus platypterus. The sequence goes on along the minus strand of CM029126.1, from coordinate 25,478,290 downwards.
CTGAAAAAATCCCATTACAGTGTCCTGAAGCTTGAAGAATCATTTCACACACATCGAAAATCTTTTCTTTTCAGCTGGCTGCCGGTGTACCCCACAATTCCATGGCATCACTGTTATGCTTTGTGTGAAGGTTTCAACCAGAGCAGACAGCAAAGCACCACTTTAGAGCTTGATATTAATTTACACTTTAAGGTGATGTCCTGAGGTGTCCATCCACCACTCCAAAATCACAGAATATTCAGTTTACTGTCACAGAAGACTAAGAAAAACAACAAATATTCACATTTAGGAAGCTGGAACCTGAGAAAGTGAGCCACTATTGTTAGAAAAACGGCTTTACCGTCTAAATTTCTAAAGATGGATACTTCAACTGATGTCGTGAAGTTAGAAACAGGGGACTGGTATTCAGGAACAGCCATTCACATAGTATGTGAATGTGATTATACTTTCATTTAAAATATCCCAAGATTTTTCCAGCAACTGATAAAACCTTTTTCATGTGCGGACATGTTGTCTTTTTAATTGTCCATTCCATTAACCACTGACTCTATCAGCCATTGAAATGTAGAGAGCAGCCACTTTGATAAACATGCAATTGCCAAGCTGCAAAGTGCAATTTAAAAGCTAATCAGCAAGAGACAGGCATTCCCACTAAATCCCACTCTTCCTGATGGCATGCAAATAGTGGAAAATTTAATCAGCCTTTTTTAACCCCCTCTGACTTCACCCTCAGTTGTCAAGGCAACACTAATCTCAAAAGCTGTCTGGCAAGTGAATTTTTTAACGCTGATCAAAAGTTCTTCACAATAAGAAATAACATCAGCTTAAGTTTGAGCAGCATATCAGTGTGACCACAATTAAATTTTGAGTTAAAGTAAAAATGTCTACATTGATGCATATTTAAATGCAGTTAATATAGTTTCACATTGCCTGATGAAGGCAATGAAGGAGAGTCAGATCCTATTCCAGTGCCTGTGTATTCAGCAACAGTGATTATCACACCGGAAATGTTTAAACTCATTTTGTTCATTTTACAGTAGGCTTTCCATGCCAACAGATCCATCAACCAGAGTCTGTAAAAATTTATTTTTCTCACTGCTAAGAAAGTATTGCAATTTTCACAGAGCCTTTTTTTTAAGGAATTAAGGCCGCCCATGTATGAATTATTCTCACATAACCATACAATCTTCAATGTGGTAAAACAAAAACATCACAATCTTATCTGTAAATGGGAATGTAAATCAAATAAATCAGCATAATATGTAACTTCTGTACTCTAACCTTAAAAAGGAGTAGTATCCAATTGTAAAAAAAAGAAAAAAAAAAAAAACAACAACTTTGCCAAGTCTCATAGTTGCACCTCATTTCAACACCACTGCCTCCATTCAGAGTATCAGATTGCTGGTTTTGCCACTGAGATCCATGAGAAGAGAGAATCACAGGAGCCCTAACTTTAGGAGACCCTTTACTTGAGTCATACATATATATTTGTCAACAGTAGGCAGCCATACAAAGGTCACCACACCAGATGATGAGTTTGCTTATCCTATAAAGAATGTAAGGAATCGGAAAGTGTCAAGTCAGTAAGCTGACACCTACATTGAATGGGACAATTACAGCGTAAAAATCAACTTGTGCTCTGGTTTTGTGTTTTCCAGTGTTCTCTGGTAAACAAATTCTGTAATAGAGACACTGTTTTATGTAGACATGTATAGAACACATTTGCCATTTATGTACAGTTTAGTTTTTTAGTTTTTTAGTTTTTTTTTATTACGTACTGACATACATGCCACCCATACATGACATTTAACATACACCAGTACTGATATATTTGTTGTCAACTGATATATCAGTTTGTCCGATTTAATTGTCGGGCTCTAGTTTCTGCCACCATTATGTAACACATTTGCTTGTGTTAATGTATGTGCATCCTTGTGTACATGCAGGACAAAGTTACAAAACAGGGACCTACTAAAAAGGTCTAGTAACTAGTTTACATTTATCAGCTCATATGCCGTTTCAGTATTATAATCTATATTTAGGACCTGTGAGTTTAGAATTACCTCAAAAACTCTGAGGGATGAGTCTGCATGACTTTAAATAGTTGCAGGGATTATTCTGACAAAGCGGAGCTCTCTCCTCTAATCTTCAGCTACTCCTTGATGCCTACCTTGCATATGGACCAGAAGACAGTTCCGGCAATGATAAATTATCCATCCTTATCTTTCCAGCAATATCTTTAATTCCTTACAGCTTCCCTTTGCACATTAAGGAGGAAAAAACAAGAAGAGTCTGCCTCCTCAGGACAAAGGAAACAGGGGGTTGACACACAATGCTGGCTCAGGATGGAATACAATGTTTGAAATCAAAAAACAAGTAGGGATGGTAGGCTGGTACTAGAGGGCTGCCTTAGTACAGCTCACCATCAAGCCTCCTGAAACACAATCTCATACAAAATCAATGAACTCAGCTTTAAGCCACCCGGAGTGCTAGATAACTACAGAAAAAACCAGTGTAAGCCTTTTCCACACGAGAGCCTGAGCTTATTTAGACCTTAACAACACCATGCACATGTCAGCCTTTTTCTCTATTAGTATGGCATGGTATTCGATTATTTCTCCTATTCATGAGAGGTATTAAAGCAGGGACAGAAATAGAGAGCCTTTTCACAAGGGAGGCTTTAGTCTGGTCTTCATCACCCCTGGTAGATGGCATAAAGGACGTGAAAGAAATAATGAAGAACTGAGTTGAAGTGAAAGGCAAATCTTTAGGTAATAGTCTTTCGGTGGATTGAGCCATTTTACTGGCATGCAGAAAATCGGAGCACCGCACAGCTCAGACAACATACGAACGTTGATGGGTAATGGCGGTGAAACATAAAGCTAGCATCTCTATCTGGTAAAATTCACAGATATATGTATTCACATTTACACCGGAAATGGGTAATAATAATAATATCTATATTAAAAGATTATCCACTATGTAAGACGTACATAACATAGTGTCAATTACTTAAGGTTCTTTGGTGAAGATGTTAGCAAAGGCTTGCCTATTTACACATACAGAAAACATAGACATTAAGCTTTCCTTTGGTTTGAACACTTTTATGACAAAACATAAGAGAGGTATATTTAAAAAATGTGAATCTCTCTTGGTGATGTTGACTGTACTTTTAAAATTCTTATTATAATTTTAAGAGCTATATTTGTTTAAATTTAAACTAATCTCTCTGTAACCATGGATCTGCAAATAATAAGCAATTAACTACTATTACTGGATCAAGTCTGTATCTGATGATGATTCAAGAAGAGCTAAAGGATCATTTTTATATGATTTCTAAGTAAATTTATCTTTGATAGATATTGGAGATACAGTACCACCATCACTAGAAACAAGAAGTGGTGTTGATTCCTGAAATGAATGAGTGTGTTATGTCAGTGTTCGGCTTTGACTGAGTTATAATTCCGAAATAAAGAGATGTGATTTTTGAGGCAAATTGTCAATATCAGGAGAAAGGCAATCTTCCTATAAAAATATACATTATCTGTAATCAAAGCAATGTGTAATACATCATCACACAAGTTCAGATGCTTTTTGAATTTGTTCAAAGCACATTATATGCACTTACCCAAATAATATATTCATGTTTTATTGGATCTTTAATATGTTTTAAGAAACAATTAAACTAAGAAAAGGAGAGAGAGAGAAAAAATGATGGAGTTTGAAGTGCACATGAAGAAAAAGCATGAAGTCAAGATTGGGCACTTCTGGCTTATCAGTAATAATGTTATCCTAATTTTCACAACAAGGAAGAGAGGAACCACTTTAATGTTTAAGAAATAATGAGTTATAAACATACTAAAGCTGAAATTACCTGAACTTAATATTTTGTGTCTTCACCATACAATAGGAGGAAATTGCTAGCAAAATTTTTATCTCACTAATTATAGACGTGGTGGATTTGCACAAAATTAGAATAACCAACTATCAGTACCATTATTACAAATCACTGTATACTGTCAGATAATATCAGTCTTAACACATTTGTCCATATTAAATCAGACTCATCATAGACACCCATCATAGACAAAGTAATGGCAGTTTTTATCTATAAAAGCCAGAGCAGAGGGGAAGGAGCATAATCTTCCAGGCTCTTCAGATGTGAAAAATGAGTACTGATTATAATATCAAACAATTGATGAGATGTAAAGAGATAAAGATGCTTGAGAGCTTTGTTTTGGTTGTGGTCATATTTCAATATGGACTGACAGAGAGAATCAAAAAACAAAAGATGACTTATTATAAGCTTTTATTTAGAAACACATACAGTGCTCCTAAGGTAACTTCTTTAGGAGGAATATCAGCAGATGACGGGATCAGTTAATTTATACTAGTGGTTGATGTCCTTACATTAGCAAAAAAAAACCTCTGTAAATTTCTATATATCCCAAGTCACACAACTTATTTGACTCGACCATCAAAACTCTTAAGCTTTTCAGCCATCTTTCAGTGGTACATGTGTGAGAATTGTTCTCCTGACTAATGTGATTCACTATCAACAAAAGAAATATATAGACATAAAGACCAACTTAATGGCAAACTGATCATTTTCAAAAATGCTAAAACCATCCCATTGGGCACCAACAATCCTGCCAAGGTCAAAGTCACTGAGCAATTCTGATCTTTGATGCGCACAATTATCTGGATATCTACATAAATAAGGGGGTGTACAGGTGTTCTTAATAAAGTGCTATGTGAGTGTACATTTATCATTAATTTAATATACTTATGGGGATTGCTACTAGAGCCTTATTTGGTCTGGCATGACCAGTAAATGGTAAATGAACTGTATTTATACTTTATATAACAATTTTGGCTAAAAACACTTTACAATTTGCCTCTAGGTTGCGCATTCACACACACAAACTCACACACCAATTGTAGTAAGTTATCAAATAAGGCACAGGTCTGACCATTGAGAGAAACTTGAAAATTTGAGGAATTTGTGGTTCCATTCCTGTGAATAGGAGGATGACTAGCACAAGCAGTGCTCCAAAAGTTTGGTAATTTTCTGACCATGGAATTCACTTTGCATCAGTGTGATATTTTTGTGCCAAGCACAGAAGACATGCTGCACAAGTGAGATGAGAAATTAAAGCAAAGCAAAAAGCAAGTTGTTGGTATTTTGGTGGAAAATGTGTCTTTGCACTATGAGAGCATGGAAGAGCTACTTTTTTATGAAGTCACACCCTTACACCCTGCACGCTGTTATTGGCCAGGGGCCAACCGCCAACTCACCAACCGCCCAAAGGTTCCAGCCCAACGTCCCGAACACAGGAAAATAAGAAGAAAATTGGACAATCGGGGGAGCGGGCAGGGTCTCTGCTAATAAATACACCACTACACACACTTCTAGTTGGTCATGACTGAAAGGGATTACTTTTGTATGAGTCTATACATTGTTTTTGGTGCTGATAAAAATCTGCACCTTGTACTAATGAGCCCTCCCCCCCAGTTTAGCTGAGGAAAAAAGGTTTTAAATCTGTAATCTGGGCCCAATGACTTCCAATCAAATCTGTGGGCATGGATTAGTAAACCAGCAGTAAAGATTAAAATGTGGCTCCTCCTTTTTTGTCCCAGATGGCCTTTTTTTTTTGGGGGGGGGGGGGCATGGGTATGTCAAGTGCCAAGCCAAAACACAGTATCATCACACTCAATTGTGGAAGTGGGAAATGTTGGATTACAGCTGCTATCAATCTCATGCATCACTGCCTCCTTCCTGAATTTCTTATTAGTAAATGTAGTATTCATGTTGGCCTGTCACGATCAATAAATTGGCCTCCACAACATTTTTCTATATGTTTTTCTATCATCATTGTACAGGTTAGATAAAAACATACACCAGCTGTCCCTGGCTGCAGATTTGAGGTGCTGAGGGTTAAAATCATGCTGCTCCCTACCATCCTGAGAACAGTATAATTTCCTGTAGAAGCCTCTTTCCATTTGTTGTGCTGTTGTTGTTATGTGTCCCTATGATTGCCACAGCTGGTTCAGAGCAATGACACCAGTGATGTGACTGGCTAAGAGTGAATTTATTAATCACCATGCCCTTCAATTCATATTCCACCACCAGGATATTGCACCTACATGCACCAAAACAGATGCACAGGGAGACACCTACACAGTTTGTGTGCTCAAGACCTAGTTTTCTGCCCTTGTTGTTGTGTTTATGCAGTTAAAATAGGGCTCTATGACTCATCTTTACTTTTGTTAATTTTACACTAGATTTACACTAAATTTTACCATTTACCATTAGCCCATATATGTAACTAGTAACTAGTAGTAATAACTAGTAACTAGGAAATCAAAATATGTTGTTAAAATGAAAAAGTAAACCTGTCAGTTCTGCTGATGAATAAACTATATAATTAAGACAACATTTTTAAATTACCTCCAATAAGTATTTATAAGGTAATATAGCATTTTTTATTGCAGTTTTTTGTTAATTATTTGCAGATTTATTGTATACACTGATATGGATAGAGAATATAAGCAATGAGTTAACATTGGCTGATTTACTTGCTCAACCAGCTTGTCCCAAAGACACAGTGAAAAGTCAAGGACCACATTAGTTTTTCTTCAGGTGGGCCGTGGCATGAAACATTTACTTAAAACATTATTACATGGAGAAATCACTTCACAGCAGCTCACCAGGAAGCAAGATCCGTCAGTGTAAGAAAGCTCATGTCAGTGTGTGTTGCCTTTCTTGTTTGCTTCTGCCAGCTCAGAAACTTTTGGATAAATGTAGCTGTGTCAGTTTTTTTTGTTTTGTTTTTTTTTTAACGGAAGTTATTCCCCTCGCCTCTTTAAAAGACAGTGAGAGGCATGTTCTTCTTTTAAAATTCAAAGATTCAATTTTTTTAAAATACTGCATTTTTAAGGACCGCAGTGCCTGGGCATTTCTTCGTAATCTCTTAGAAGCACTATTGCTAATGCTGAGTCGCACTTGGAGTGTTCCTCAGCATTTTTTGCTGGCGGCTATTTTATGTGTGAAATGCATTTTGAAAACTAGAATAGCACTCAGAAGGGTGCAAACCTCCACCGAAGCAAAATATTGATCTCACAATGTTAATGAAAGCGAAAAAAATACTAGATCTGGCCCTTTGACGGGATCTGCACCAAAATTTAAACGGTTTGTTCTCTGGGCCATTGCCCATCCTACCACCAAGGTCAGTGAAAATAGGTTCAGTACTGATGCGTAATCCTGCTGACAAATAAACAAACCAACAAACAAACACTGTTGAAACCATAACCTCCTTGACAGAGGTAAAATCACAGTCAGAATAAAGCAGTACTACATAGACGAAGAAAAATATATTCCTTAATATATACATGAATATTTGAAAAAATGAATGCCATCTGTATATCTGGTAATGCTGGCTCAAACCATGTCAGTAATGCTGAATACTGTTACTTCTGATCACTGTGCCTCTGATTCACTGCCCACATCTTCAAATTACTCAGCAATTCAAACAGGTCGGTTGTTGTGCAAATAGACAGCTGTTTTCTTGCCTGGAAAAATGTAACTCTAAAATGTTCCTCAGCAACCACTAACATGAGGTGAAAGGAGAATGGTACTTCTGTCACTGATAATCAATTCTGATTATCAGTCTACACACTCCCTGTACTGTACTTTAAGAATTACTCTGCACTCATTATTGTAGAGGAGAAATACATAAATAACCTCTGCACTAGTGTAAGCCTTCATTCAGTGTGACTGCACCGTTAATCTCTGCTTTTTTTTTTTCGTTTGTTTTTAATCTACATCGATCCAGATAGTAAGTATTTGGACAGTTACATATTTTTTGTTCTTCGGGCTCTGAGCTTCACCACACGTCACATAAAATAGAAAAAAAAAACAAAAAAAAAGAGAGATACTGCATTAAAGTGCCAATTCTCAGCTTTAAATTTAGTATTATTTCAATGTAAAAAGAACTATGTGTGAGATATAGCCCTTTAAAAACATATGGCCCAAAGTTTAGGGGTTCAAAAAATAATTGGATCGATACACATGAAGTCAACAAGTCATCATTATTAATATTTAGTTGAAAATCCTTTGCAGTCAATGGCTGCCTGAAGTTTTTGAACCACAGGCACCAGCAGAGGTTTTGTATCTTTCCCGCTGATTCTCTCCCAAAGCTTGACTGAAGCCTCCTCCAGCTCTTGTTTGTTGGGAAGTCTCTCTGCCTTTGGTCTAGTCTTCAATTAGTGGAATGCTGCTCAGTCGGACAGTGACCGTGAGTCAAAAGTATTCCGGCTCTTTTTCTTGAAAAGCTCTGTGGTTACTTTGGCCATATGTTTAGGATCATTGTCCTGCTGAATGATGAAATGTTGTCCAATAGGTTTTGATGGATTTGACTGAACCTTAACACATGGGATGCCCCTGTATCCGTCTGCATTCATCCTATTGTTTCCCTCAGTAGTGAAATACTTAATAAATGCCAGTGCACCAAAACAGAACCACTGCCATGTTTGACAGATGAGGTAGTGACTTTGGGTCATGAGCTGTTTGTTTTTTCCTCCATACTTTTCCATCCACTTTGTCCATAGAAAAAGTTCTATAGACCGTTTCATCAGTTCACAGAACTGTTTATAAGGCTTACCAGAACTTTGCATGTTGTAGTGAATCCTCTTGCATTTATGGTCATAAAGTCTTCTCTCAATGGCAATTAACATGGAGGAGACTGCTTACATCCTGGAAAGCATTCTTTACTAGCTGTGCACTTGCTGTGTTTTCCTGTGCAGCATCCAACTGTTGACTTTGGCAAACCAACTACCTTTGCTATGTCTCCGATAGAGTTTTGCTATTTCTTGGACTAATTATTATCTTCCTCACTGGCATGGTCACCACTGTCCTCATACAGACATACCACTTCACCTGAATCTAAATGACAACTATCACCTCTCAGTCTACTCTGAGCCATGCGGGAGCTCTTCAGTGCATGAATAACGTGGCAAGGACAAATGGCTGCTCAAGGAACATTTAGAGACCAAGTGTCCAATTACTCTCTAGCAATTGAAATTTGGTTACCATGTGTTACAAGGGCTCTCTCTCACACATTATTCCTTCGAAATAATTCTGAGACTTGGCAACTAAATGTTTTATCTATTTTTTTATTTGAATGTGCTTGAAGACAGAGCTGATGATCAAAAAAAAAAAATTCTAGAAATCTCCAAATACTTACGGTCTGGACTGTAAATTCGTATCAGGTATTCATCACTATTTCAAATAGTTGATGCAGGTTTGTGTTACCATGGAGATGACATGGTTGCCATGGGGCTGTCTCACCTGGTTGGAAGCCAATCCTATCAGGTGGGACAGTGACAAGGGAGTCGACGATGGCCACCCTTTGCTGGAGGAGGGTGGAGATCATCTCCAGCCCTTCTGGGCCCAGAAGCTCGAACAGCTGGGGCAAGACAGAGGAAGGGTTGAAGTGAAAATCTGTAGTGCAAGGCAAAAATACAGTCATCCACAGCATCTATATGCCACGGCACACACATCCAAACACATATCCAAACATGTATACACATCCTATGGCTCACAAACACTTGCAAACACATTGCTACTGCCAAGGCTGAGCACCTGGTAATTACCATCCGCCTGGTACAGAATATGCTCTGCCGCTTAGCCTCCCTAATATAGCCACCTGGCACTTAGCAAGTGACAGAAAAACAACAACAAGAAATCAAGTGCACAGCAGAAGCACACAATTAACAACATAGCAGAGATGGGAATGCACAGATAGTCATCAGTAGCACTGTCAGACAGTATAGAAGTGATGATAAAGTTTGTACTTTCAAACTGGAAAATATTAGAACTAAAGCCCTGTAAGACAATGCTGTAAATTTTCCCTCCCCCTTCAGGTTTGGTTTCAGGATGGAGGTATGGCTTGCTCTTTCAGTCTGCCCTCCCTTGGGAAGGCAATAGCCAGCACAGCAGGGAACTAAAACAACAGACACACTTTGATGTCAGGTCAGCCATCATCTTTGTTGGGGTTATCTTTGTTTCCCTCTGTGGTCTCTTTTATGTGTTCTAAACTACTATTGGATCCTGTGAATGTCTCTGTTTTATTAGAGTTGAGTGTACTGTATGAGGGTGGGTGTGAGGTTGAGGGGAGTTTCACCTGCTCCTCATTCAAAGAGATTTTTTTTATGAACTATCATGAATTCTGTCCTTGGAGTTGACTGCCAGGTGTAGGTTTGCTGGGTCTGAGAGAAAGACTTTCTCCTTGAGATGGATTCTGTACAGTCCACCATCCTGCAGCAAAGCCAAGTTCTACAGCAGTTGTTTGATAACTCCACATCTGATAAGTCACAGATCAGGATTATAAATGTGTCTGTTCTCTGCTCATTTATCTGTGATTAAATATTCAGCACGGCCTTCTCAAATTTAGAGCTGGAAAATTTTAACAACTAAGCATTATTGGAAATCAATCACCAATGTGCAGTGCCATGTCTCTCCTAAAAAAAATTCAACATGTAATCCAGTTCAGGAAAAAATGGACTTTAGATTTCTTTTGAGCAGTCACATATTCTGTGCAGTTACATTTATAATATGCCATATAATGACTATATACAATAATATAAAATTGCAAAAATTTCAGGTTTATGTCCAATTTACTTCGGTTTTTGTTTGTTAAAAGAAGCATTTAGGCATTATATATTTAGTTGAAGGTGTAAGAACTCTATATTAAAATATTAAAATTTTATATTAAAATAAATACATAATTTGTGGAACCTCATTATGACATTCTAGAAATATATATGAATAACCATTTCAAACAGAGCATTAATTATTAGTAATGAGCTGCTTTTTTGCACATTCATAGGTCCCCAAGTGCAAGCTGCTGATTAATAGATGATTACTGTTAAATCTGAATGTCACAAAAATTCTGTAGGTAGGAGGTAGCTCTAAATAGGCTTCTGACCAGACAAGGCCACAAACTTGATGTTATTAGGAAAATTTAATCAGAACACTGTGAAGCTTTTCTGATGAGATATTATCCTAATTTATGCTTGCTTCTAATATTGCTCTTGACCAGATCCCTTAATCTGCTTCTACCAATCACAAGTTATATAACTGAGTATTGTCTGAATTGTTTGTCATGACACATGAGCACCAATACCAAAATAAACATTTTTTACCTTTACAAAAGAAAACAATGTACTTGAATGTTAAATTCCATCACAAATCACTGTTTAAAGAATAACCAGGGTCATGTTTGGAAGGTGCGTTCAAGTAGAAACAAGTTGTTAAGATGCTATTCAAATCAGTTTGATATTCCAATAAAACTTTATTACCTAAAAAAACTTATGAAAGCACTGATAATAGTGTTCAGTACTTGACAGGTTTTCAGTTAAGTTAGTACCTGAGAATTATTGGTGCTTTTATACTCAGTCCTAATAAAATACAGTTCATTGCACTCTACGCACAATGTCCATTTCAGTTAATAATCCAAAGGGGTCAATAGTAGAAACGATACAGTTTGGAATCATTAAAAAAAATCTAATACCCACAGCAGTCTGGGAACAATGACAGTTCAGTATTCATACTGATACAACACTATTTCAAATCTCTTACAGGATGTCAACCTAGGACTGCAGCTTGTGATGTGATTACGGTAATACTATTTGCCAAAGGAGTCCTGTTTCAATAGTCTCCCAATCTCCAGTTCTTCAAGTTACTGTGTTACTAATGTGAGGCTACTGGAACCTAAAGTGCAAAGTGCCTTCCCAATCAGCATACATTAAATAACCAAATAGCTATCCATTCCACCACCCTCCTTCTAGTGCTCAGCAACTGCCACCAAATGTCAGCTATCCAGGGTCACCAATGAGAAATAATAAGAAGCAGGTTCTCCCCCCTGTCATCTTTAATGGTACTGAGTGCAAAGCCTTTAAACTTAACTGTTGACTTTGGAGTCACACAGAGGTAGATGAATGTAGAGTCTGCAGGTGCACTCTCTCTCTCTCCCTCTCTCTCTTTCTCTCTCTCTCTCACAGTGACACACTGAAACGCACACACACACAGGCCATTCTACATCTAAAGATGTCAGTGGGAGAGTTCACTTCCAAATGTCAGCTACGTGAGGAACATTGGATCCAACTTTAAACAGCTGAAGTTGTACAATTCCGCCTCTGTGGTGAAGCAACTGATAGCAAGGAGGAGAGAGGGACAGAGAAAGAGAGAGAGAGAGAGCGAGAGAGAGAGAGAGCGAGAGAGAAAGAGAGTGAGAGAGAGAGAGAAAGAGAAAGAGAGAGCGAGAGAGAGAGAGAAAGAGAGCCAAAGAGCTATATGGACAATGTAAAAGCCTTGGAGTATAAAGGGGAATGAAAGCAAATGAAAATGCACAGGAACATAATAATTAGACTTTCTTGATTCATGACTAGATGTAAATGATGACAAATCATTGCTGGATGTTTCAAAATGTTGACACACATCAGAGACCTGCAGTGAGCACCTGATTCTGACCTTTATTCAATATTTCCTTTCATCTGTTTTCTTTGCTTCACACAGGAAGATGTGGAGGTGAGGCAAAAAAGAAGGGGTAGCCTTCTGTTGAACAGCATTGCATCATGCAATGACATAAGTTACATATTAATATGAGTCATCCCTTCAGTTTTTCAAATTGCATACAATTAAATTTTCTCTCACGTAAATTGGGTATTCACATTTCTCAGTGTCGCTGAGTGAGGAGTGTATTGACATTAACTGACGTTTTTGATTTTTACCACTGTGGGGTACAGGACTTTAAATTTTTTAAGTTCTATACAGAGGGATTTTAAGAAATGATCCATTCAGGCTACAAATTTGCAGAGACTTAATTACCTTTGGACACTGATCGGTTTCACTGGTGCCAGTGCAACACATGTTTGACAGATGACAAGCTTAACTGCCAGTTAATTTCTGTATTGCAATTTAGTGGACAAAAAGAATATGACTGAATGGTTTGCACGAAGTGAACTGGACTATTAACCTGAAACTGGTTCCCCTGTTTTATTTACTAAATCAGTTTTGAAAGAGTCAGAATAAAATTGTGAGATTCCTTAAGATTCCAACCCCTACAAAAATGGATACCTATCAGGGCTGGGTATGGCCAAAATTGACATTACATTAATAATAACAGGGTTTTTTGTTTTTCTGTTTGTAATGCAGACAAAACTCTTGCATAGTTCCAGACTACTGAATCACCACTCACTTGCTAGACTTGTTCAGTGATTCAAATAGGTCTGGTGGTACTCACTGGCAACTGTTTCCTTAGTTCTAAAAACCGAGGAACAAGTGACAAATATGTATGAAACGGCAAAGGTTTTGGTAAGTTGACTTACAGAAATGACAATTCTTAAATCAAGCAACACAAGAAACTCAAAGTTCACTGTCCCACACAGCCACTACTTACTGCTTCTGTCTCAAATGTAAATGAAATCTATGGCACAGATACACCAGTCTCTACTAATCAATATGGGGGAAAATAAAAACCACATCCCAACAACACAGCTGACGAGAACAAGCTGTCTGGCTGAAAAGTGAGGTGAAAATGAGATGTCAATTCGGGTCCATTTCTTTCCTTTTCTTTTTCTCTTTTCAGTTTGCTGGGAATCATTATTTCAATTACAGAAAATAACACAAAGTAAATAATATGATCAAATAGTCAAAATTAAATTTCAATTAAAGGATTTATTAAAAGTAATGGATTACCACCTGGCCCTATTATGTATCAAACCCTAATCTATTTCCCTTTCCCCACACAAATAGTATTTAACACAATGTCATTTCATTCTTCTACTCTGTACAATGATGAAAAATTAGTATTCTAAAGTGTTCTACCTTAAAGGTTGACCTCTGATTTTTATGTGTACATGTTGAATTGTTAATATTTTGAAAGGATCTTCATTACCAATGAAGGTCAAAGGCATGGAGAAAGTTGGAAATGTCTAGAGGTAAAGGCCAAAGATGACTTGGTCAGCCAGGACATGATACATCCAGCATCTGAATCAAATCCAAAAGCCCTGCTGTTGAAGGTTAAGGTTATAGAATCAATAGGATCCCCAAAGTATTAAACTAACCATTGCAAAACAGAAAATCATAACATCAGGTAAGAAGCCTCTAAGGTCTGTTCGAATTTTGTCACTGGAATTATTGCATTTGTTAGATGCCACTATACACAGAGCAGCACAGGATAACAGCCCAGCAGGGTATACATTTTTACAAACGTAATCTAAGTCAAAATTACCTAATTGAAAAATTAACTGTAAGTGAAATAGAGAAGGGTGATGAAAAAAGAAGGGCATGTGACTCATTCTGTTGGCTGTTTCGATGTTCTCAGCCCTAGTGTTAGCCATGGTGATGATAAGTCAGCTAAACCAGTTTTTACACAGACCCTGATACAACTTCCTCTACTGCCAGCATCACATACATTTCAGCTGACAGAGCTGTCAGCATAGAATCAGGAGAGACAGATCATGGTGGACTAGGATGCTATAACCTAGAATTGACATTTAAGCTTTTAAAACCAGAAAACCAGAAAAATATCAGGTACATGACAATTCAGAATACAAAAAACTGGCCAAAATTGGCAACTCAGAGTAGACTTGTAAACTTTCTAAAATTCTATAAAATTTCATTTTTCAGATCAATGTATAACTAAGATTGTGGAATTTTTGGATAAAAAAATGGAAAACAGAATATATTTCTGTAATTTATGAAATTTTTACACTCATGTATAGAAATAAGAATGTTTTTTTCAGAATTAATTTTATTAAGCTTTATTTTATGTGTGCACTGTAGTTTCTTAAACAGAGGCCACTCTAACTTCGCATAGACTATATACCTACTAAACCAAAATTAATCAGCACAGTAATCACTTGCTTGTGGCTATTGCATAAAGGTTGCTCCCTTCCACTGATTTAAATTAAAGAATTTTAAAGCATCCATTAGCTTATGGAAGTCATGGCACCTCTTTCCTCTTCTCCAGCCATTGCCAATGCCCACATTTTCCATGTCTGTGTGAACTTGTTGATAATACTTATACCTTTGATTTCATAGGTTTTTTGCTTTAACTTAGGTTTAAAATCTGAAAACTTCTTTCACCACTCCTAGTAACACTCATCAAGAGGCAACATACTTTAGTGTAACTCGTGCTTAAAGAATTTTTAACTTTACTTGTTACCAAAGGTATAATTGCCATCCGCTTTTGGGACAAGTGTAGAACTGCTAATCATTTGTCCTGATGAAT
Source organism: Istiophorus platypterus (assembly GCA_016859345.1). Classification (NCBI taxonomy): domain Eukaryota; kingdom Metazoa; phylum Chordata; class Actinopteri; order Istiophoriformes; family Istiophoridae; genus Istiophorus; species Istiophorus platypterus. The sequence goes on along the minus strand of CM029126.1, from coordinate 25,462,994 downwards.
GAAAAGGTAAAGGAGAGATTGGAGGTATAATATCACTCTTTGCTGAAACAAAGGCTGCAACCTTGCCAAATACTGTAACTTCATCTCACGCAGCCGACCCAAATCAAGCATTTGAACTGATCTAAGTAGTACGAAAGATGTTGTTTTTTAATTAACTGTCCCATTAAAGAAAATTAATAATGAGACTAATTTTGCAATTATGTGTAAGTACAATAGACTGATGTCACTTTCCTGTCAGCCTCTACCAACATGATTCACATTGCTAGTCACTGTATTTTGTGTAACTGACAGATCATTTTCAAGCACAGTGAGATAAGCTTCAGGATGGACCAACCTTCAATGAAAAGTTTAAAAAGACAGCTGTAATGCTTAATATTTGTTGCAGGGGAGTGTTGAGTTCCTGAGATTTGATAAGAGGTTCTGCAAGGGACAGTCAGGAAGCAGAATCACCAAAATATCTGGATCCCCCAGTAGAAGCAAGGGTGAAGCATAGGGGAAAAGAGAAATTTCAATTCAAATAGCTAGGATCATACAGCTGCTGACGCATTTATGCAAAAACATTTTATTAGACATTTATACCACAAATTCTTTGTGCATTAGGTGGCATTGATGGAGACTAATCAATGTTCTAGTTATAGGCAATCTTCAGCAAGTGGGTTAGAGTTTGTTTTTTTTACTATTCTTGTGCCTGAATTTCTTGAAAATGATTATTAAGTATATCTGAAAAATTTTATTAGGTATGAAAACACTGCTGGTACATCTTGATCATGTACATTCTATTTTCAATTTTTAAATAAAACATTCCACAGATTGAACATTTAAAAAACAAGTCTAAAATTTCAATTATACATTGATTGGATGAACAAAAATTACAATTTTAGAAAACTGAATTCCTTAATTTTTCATTTTTTCATTTTTTCCATGGAAAAATCAAAATCTTAAACATACAAGGGACCATCAAGATTCAAGTATTCTTCTGTGATTTTAATTTTATCCATATATTCTAACTTGTATAAATATTAATGTTATTAATGTTTTAGTTTCACCTTGCTGATTATGCTACGTGGACTGAACAAGCCTTGTATTTAGTTGTCATCAGGTAGATTTTTCCATAATTCGAGATCAGTTCCTAACTATTCTTCTGTGTAGGAACAGACTAGGAGTAAATGAAGAGAAAAGATAGGACTGTAATGGCTGAATGTACAGTTGAAAGAAATCTATTAAAAATCAAAAACTGAAACCTCTTATTTTCAAAACACCGAGCTGAAGCATACAGCGCAGAAAAAGACTGAAGTGAATTCAGGACAATTCTCAGACTGTCCTTGAGTGGCTCGGGTAAAGCCAAGAATTAAACAGCATACAATATGCGTGGAGAGACCCGAAGATGGTAGTTAAAAAATGCTTACCAATTAATCTGATGGAGCTTGACAGAGCCTCCCAGGAAGAATGGGACAAACTACCCAAATCCAGGTGTTCAAAGCTTGTAGAGACTTACCAGAGAAGACTCAGAGATGTAATTGCTGTCAAAGGTGCTTCTACAAAGTACTAGATTGAGTGTCTGAATACTTCTGCAAACGACTGTTTTACTGTTACCAAACCAACATTCTTGTTCAAGCCCTGTAAATTCTGTGTCAGGATCTGATCTATGATAATATATTAGTCATTTTACAACCAGCATAAAAAAAAAGAAAATTCCAGGAAAAGTTTAGACGCATTATCTATATATTAGATTATATGACACAAACCTCATTTTGCAGCTCATCATCACTCTTGTGGGAGGCAAGCATCTCAAACAGGGATGTGCACAGCTCCTCTGGGCTGGATGAGATCATGTTGCCTCCATTCAGATACCTCTCCACCTCTGTTCTAAGGATAGCTCCATCCCCATAGTTAGGAGATCTTCCTGAGCTGGACACCTCTTCATCTATGGTGGCCTTCCTCACGCTCTGCTGGTTGTTGAGAAAGTTGATAAAGTCTAGGCTCACGTTCTCCTCATGGATACCAGAGCATGGCAGGTCCTCCAGCGGGTCCAATGTGTAGCATTCATATGAGAAGGCAATGTTGCGACCAAAAATGGAGCCTCGTTGGGGGTTGTGATGGGAGGTCTGGGTCTGAATAAAGTCTTCAACTCGGGAGTTTCCAAGTGAAGCCACAAGCCGAGCCACAGAATCACAGGAAGCTTCAGCTGCAGTTGAAGGGAAGGGGCCAAACATCTGTTTAATGGCCCGCGTCTCCTCTGTGCCCACATGGTCTTTGTTGTGGAAGGTCTCAAACAGAAAGACAGCGGCACTTTCAATGGCCTCCTGACCATGTTCAGCCCCCACTATGAAACAAAACACAACACTTTTATTTCATGATTGCAATGTTCACTAAAGCCAGAGCCAATTTTAGTGATTTGGTGACATTTGGCATGTGAGGAATTGGAATCCCATGTGTCTTTTTTCTAATCTTGGATGATGGAACCAGAACTTATATCTTTTACTTAGTGATGGAAAAGCACTGAGTATCTTCAGTCAAGTACAGTACTTAAGTGCAAAGAAAAACTACAACTATAAATAAATCTAACCTTTGATAACACGAAATGTGACAAGATTAAGTTCCCAGATTTCAATGGCAACCTGTCCTGGTTGCTTGGCGACACATGGGAGTTGATGATGGCTCTATACTACAGTTTGCAGAATTGTTGATACTACAGGTCACAGTAAAACTATTGCTGTTTTAAGAAAGAAGTCAGGCAATAGTTTGCCTTTTTCCATCATTCTGTCAGCAACCATGATCTGATTTTATGCTGGTCCCTCTTTTTCAATTACACTCTGCAACATTTTAAACTGATTCACTGTCCAAAAACACAGAAAATGACTGTCATCTTGTTTTTAAATCTATTTTTAATGAATGATTTCTTGTAACTACTTCATAATAAAAGACAAGTTGTGTTTCACCAGTTAAAGGCTTTTAATGAGACCCTGCAGCAGTAGGAAATATTCGGTTTGCAATAGCAGTAACTTAATACAGCATTTTCCAGGGAATGTTGACACAGGCACCCAATTTGTAATACTGCAAATCTATAAATATAGCAATACGTTTATCTGTGGTCTCTAGGCTCAATCAACATTGTATTTTCCTCATTCTGCATTTACTCAAATGAATCTGCGAGACTGACAATCTGAAGTCCGGTGACAATCATCTAAATTTTCCTCTAGATTTTCACATCAGGAGATCACCACTTTAATGTTAATTTTTTACCTTCTCCACTCTTGTATTTTAATATCACTAAAGCTTTTAGGTATCCTCTTCATGTTGTATACCCTTGTCATTTACCTATGTTGTCTAATTGGCAAGCCACAGTAATGTCTGACTATGGCAGAAATGAAAAATTCCAAGTGGAGGGACAATTTACGATGATGTATTCATTACCGGTTTAATGATGGTGATTAGTAGGATTATTACTGATTGTAACAATCACCTTCACCCTTTCAATTATCATTAGTAGTATCTAGATAGCAGTTTTGTATGGCCATTAAATCTGAGCTGTGTACTATTCATAGCTCCAGAAAAGAATCAGCAGCTGTTCCTCTGAGCACCAGAGGCTACAGCATGAGATCACTTTTTTAGGTGTCTGCATCTCATTTAAATAATATCCAGCTGATTCATCCTTAGCCTCAACTGTACTTAAGCAAAAGGAATATAGAGTAATTGTCCAATTAGGAGAAAAAATGTCAGAAGGACAGAGGGAGAATAGAGTGAGGAAGGTTGGAGAGGCGGAGGAAAGCAAAAACAGATGAGAAGGATTTAAACCAATTAAAATGGTCTACCACCATCAGACCCGTTGCTGCACATAGAAGAACAGAATGGCCGCTTTCATCCTCTCCTGAGTGTGCTTGAGAGCAATTTTTTATTTAGATCAAGTCACACAGACAGAGGGCAGCAAACATAAAACAGTGGAGAGCATCACATCAAATACTGCTTCTCTCGACTGTTGAATGAGAAGAAAATAAATACTACCATCAACAAAAAAACGAAAACTAAATGAAAATCTGAAATTCTTTCATTTGAACTCTATAATTGACTTGTTAAATTCAGCTTACACTGAAAGTCATATAACAAGGACTACAGCATCTACAGCCTGCGATCAAACACCTGTTTGTATGTCTTGAGTAAATCTAGTATGTTTTGATTTGTTGGAGAGCATTTAAAAATGAGATGATACTTTACACTGCAACTCCAGTCTTGTCTTGGCCATTTGCTTCAGGTCATTGTTTTGCTGAAATATGAATTGCCATGCCAGTCTCATTTTGGGTGCACTCTTGAGGTTGTTCTCTCCAGTGTTTGTATTTGGTCATATTCATCCCTCCCTCAATTCTAACCAGTCTCCCTGTCACTGCCACGGAGAAGCCCCCCCCCCCCATGCTATGATGCTGCCACCACCATGCCTCACTATAGATATGGTATTAGCCAGGTCATGAGCAGTGCCTGGGTCAGCCAGAGATAGTGGTTAGAGTTCTTGCCAGATGGTTCAATTTTTGCTTCATCAGACCAGAGAATCTTTTTCCTCATACTCTCAAGAGCCTTTTAAATGCTGTTTTGACAAACTTCAAGCAGGCTATTATACGCCCTTTACTTCTGTCTGGCCACTCTACCACAAAAATTTTATTGATGAAGTTCTGCTGAGATGGTTGTCCTACGAGCAGGTTCTCCCATCTCAGCAGAGAACTCCCAGAGCTGTGTTAGATTGATCACTGCGTTGTTTATGATCTCCCTGATGAAGGACTTTCTTGCTCGGTTTCTAAATTTGACTCGACAGCCTAATCTAGAAAGAGTAATGGCGGTCCCAAACTTCTTTCATTTCACAATTAAGGCTGTTTTGCTCTTGGGAACACAAGGTGTTATAAATGGTTTTAATAATCCATTGATGGACAATTTTATCAATTTAAAATTAAAATCAACAACACAATAATTAATACAAAAAGTGAAGAGGTCTTAATACTTTGTGAAACTAGAGTCCTTTTTAAATTCCAAGTAACTTCTAAATAGTTTCAAGCTTGCTATTTACTAAATCATACCGCACCAATAAAGCTTAAAAATGTCTTAGCTGGTGAAGACCTCAGTTATGTGTAAATCAGTTGCTAGGAAATAAGTGGCACCATCAAAGCCCACCTGGTGTGTCCAGAACTCTCAGAATATGAGAGAAAATGATTAGCTCATTTGATGAGACAATAATTAAACTATTTGGGCAGAACTCAAAGCACTATGTCTTGCAAACACCATTTCCTATGGTGAATCATAGTGGTGGCAGCATCATGTTGTATGGTTGATTCTCAGTTACAGGGACAGAGAGACCGGTAAGAATTGAGGGAAGGATGAATGCAGACAAATACAGAGAGGTCCTTGAAGAAACCTACTACAGAGTGTAGCTGACCTGAGACTTGGGCAACAGTTCACTTTTTAGCACAACAATGACCTGAAGCAAACAGTCAAGACAATGCTGGAGAGGCTTCAGGACAGGTCCTTGAGTGGCCCTTGAGGTGTAGACATCACATCCATAGAACATCTTTGGAGACACCTAAAGATGGCAGTTCACAAATGCTCCCCAACCAATCCGATATTGATAGGACCTGGCAAGAAGATTGGAATAAACTGCCCAAATCAAGGTGTGCAAAGCTTGTAGAGACTTAGTTAAGAAGTCTTTACTTCTTAACTAAGAAGACTTGAAGCTGCACTAACTCCCACAGGGGCTCAGACAAAGTACTGAATTGAGTGTCTGAATACTTTGGTAAAATAGATTTTTTTAGTTTTTTAATTTTCATCAATTTGCAAAAAGAAAACAAAAAAAAAGAAAAACTAAAAACATTTTTTCACTTATCAAGTATTGATTGATGGGCAAGGATGAGGCCCAAATACTTTCTGAAGCCAATGTATGTAAACTAAAAGTCATTATAGCATCACAAGCTGCATCTTAATTTCCAGAAGAAAGAGTATTAAGAAATCAAGCAAAATTTTAACTTACCAGTTAACCCATTGTAAATGGCTTTGTTTTATTTATATATGCACGCGTGATGAAACGTGATGTTTGACATTATTAATGCAGTTTCATATAGCAGGAAAACATGTTTCCATAACATCCAACATCAATTGGTGATTTAATCTATGACTCATCCTGACTTTACTCTCACCATCTCCATTTAGATTTAGGGACACATATATCACAGAGAGCTATGTGAAGCTTCTACTTTACAGCTTTCCAAATAACATGGTTTTCCCATAAATCATTTCAAACTCTAGAAAGTACTACCCTGGAATGGCCATCATGACTAACTGTATAAGGTTCTACATCTGATATAAAAAGGTCTCAGAGTATGGTATAATTAATGTTGTTAATTTCACCTCTGCTTTTCTGCTAATTTATGACAAAACAAAATGTGTTTTATGAAAGAGACCTTTAGTGTATTTCTTTAAGGAATCAGAGCAGAAATTGAATTTGTACTCTATTTGGACTTAATTTTTTCAAGGAGCTATTCAGCTATTCCAACTTAAATCAAAATTCCTTAAGCTCTTAATAGCATATACGGGATACTGTGCTACAGGTGGAATATCTTTAATGTCAGAATTATCTGTGAGCCTTCTTTAAGACCTCTACCTTGTCTACAGCTTCTCTACAGTTTGGGAGCTTTGCAGCACAGATCTTGAGAAACATTTTTAAATTAATGTACTGATTTTTGCAGTTGTGGGACAGACATTTCTGTTGGAAGTTCTGTTGGAAGGCTCTTTGAGCACTGACACTCCATATTTTCAGACATGTAAACAGGTTGTTTCTTTGGCACATTCACACTGCTAATTACAGTTTACAGTTTTCATTATTAGTTGACAAAGTTTTACTTTTTGGCACATGTTGGTTGTACTTTAGGGACCCTATTTTATGATGCTTCAGCAAATGTTGGAGGATGAAATACCTCACTTGATGACAACAGTGAAAACAAGAAACTGAAGTTCCTTGCATGCAAATTTTACTGTTCATGAACTGTTGCCACTTCTCTTTAAGGCAGGATACTCAAAGGTACATATAGGTATATATACTGACTAATAGGGTAAATTGATGAGATTTTTTTTTTTTTTTTAACATATTCACACATGGAGCATATTTCCTATTTTTTAAGATGACCAAGTCAGTGTTTTTGGTTGTTAAAGACACTTTAGGTTTAAAGAAGTTGATTGGAATAAGATCATTGACTCAACTCAAGTTGATGAGTTGAAGACATGTGATTAACTCGAAACTCAGCATTCAATTGAACTCAGTGCCTAAACCTAACCAAAGACGGGACCATGGATGCAATCCCTGGTCTCTGGTGTGACAGATGTGCATTCAGCCCAACCACCTCCTGACCACTGTGAATAAATGGTGCAATTGATTCATTCAGTCATTTAAAAAAAAAAAAAAAAAACTAAAAAAAACACTTCACCTCTGAACATAATCCCCCCCAGCAATCACGTTGCCACCACAACATAATTGGGAAAGCAGCTTAGTTTTATATGAAAGAAATTTCTAGGAGACTGGGTTCATTAAACCAGTAGGTCAATAAAGAGGAAATATCCAGGCTCAGAAAAACATATTATAGGATTGCTTGAACAGCTATCCGACTGATTACGATGAACCAGAAAATAGCTTTGCACACCAAAAGATAGTTTGGGTAATAGCTTTAACATACAACTTTGTTTTCACTTAAGTGGTTTAATTATTGGTGTTAAAGGGTAAGTTCACTCAAATTATTAAAAACAAATATTCTCTCACTTACCTCTAGTGGTAGTGGTAGTTATCATGAAGATCTTTTGGTTTGATTTATCCAGATTCTAAGATATCTGTGTCTAAGATTTCTGCCCCCACCTCAATGCAATAAAGGTAAATGTAGTTGGTGACGGTCAAAGTACTAAAAAACATCTTAAAAATTCAACAGACACTGCTCTTTGCAAAAATAATGTCCATGTTAATCCTGATAATCCTCAAACCTCCCTAGACATTTTACATACCGAAAAAAGTACTTCCAAGGTTTTATCATTTTCCAAATCTGTGAGCACAACAAAACTTTTCTGCATCAGTTTCAGTGGCTGAGGCAAAGATCTCATACATATCAAAATCTGGGAAAATAAAATCAAAAATACCAGCATGACAACATACTACTAGAGTTAAGTAAAGAAAACAGTTTCCTGTAATTTGGATAACTGTCACCCGAGTAGCTTGGGTAGCTTTTAATTTGACTGTTTATTTAAAGCCAACAACATGCTTTTCTTTAAACTAATTGTTTTCTAATTCCAGTCTACCAAAGGCAAGAAAACAATAGCATCATTTCAGCAGCTAATAAAGGGTGTCATAGTGACTTTTTTTTTTCACAAGCAGTCTAAAAATAGACAACATTCTGCTATTTCAAATAATGTTTTCATCAGTGTAACACAAACACATGAAAATAAATTGAAAGAAATGACAATGGATTTGAGGCTGAGGAGTAATTACCAATCTGTTTGGCTGCTAGAAGGAAGCTCTTCAGTTCCTGACTGGCAGCTTGGTGCTTAGCTTTGTCCTGATGCTCAGTGCAGAAATGGACAATCTTCTGCCAAGTCAGGCCCTCTCTGGCAAACAGCTCCTGTCTCCTCAGACGTTTGGTCTAACATGAGCCACAGAAAATACAATTACATTTAAAGAAAGAGAACAGTAGCACTCACTGCCCTAATAATCCCAGCTATTTCTAACTGCGCAAATGCCCTTGGATAAGACCAGTGTATTCCAACAGTTTGCTAATATTGTGCTTTTATATCGTAAAAACAAGATGTTGTGCAGTCAGTGCGGTCAGTAACTGACAGTTATGTATTATAGTTCATCATACAAATTTACTTCAGAATCAATCCAGAGGTTTTTTACTGTTAAATGCATTTACTATAGATGTATTTTTTTAGCCTTTTTTATAGGAACAGTGCACATTCATTGTACTTAACTTATACTAAACTGAAGTTTCAAGTTCTAAAAACATTGGATCCTATATTTTCAATGATGCAACTCAACAGCATCTTTCATTAGACCCGCAATGCTCCCTGGTAAATATTCAAGTCCTTCAGTCTCCTCCCTTTCAGCTTTCTATTAAAAAAAAAAAAAACAAAAAAAAAAACTAAAAAAAACACTTCACCTCTGAACATAATCCCCCCCAGCAATCACGTTGCCACCACAACATAATTGGGAAAGCAGCTTAGTTTTATATGAAAGAAATTTCTAGGAGACTGGGTTCATTAAACCAGTAGGTCAATAAAGAGGAAATATCCAGGCTCAGAAAAACATATTATAGGATTGCTTGAACAGCTATCCGACTGATTACGATGAACCAGAAAATAGCTTTGCACACCAAAAGATAGTTTGGGTAATAGCTTTAACATACAACTTTGTTTTCACTTAAGTGGTTTAATTATTGGTGTTAAAGGGTAAGTTCACTCAAATTATTAAAAACAAATATTCTCTCACTTACCTCTAGTGGTAGTGGTAGTTATCATGAAGATCTTTTGGTTTGATTTATCCAGATTCTAAGATATCTGTGTCTAAGATTTCTGCCCCCACCTCAATGCAATAAAGGTAAATGTAGTTGGTGACGGTCAAAGTACTAAAAAACATCTTAAAAATTCAACAGACACTGCTCTTTGCAAAAATAATGTCCATGTTAATCCTGATAATCCTTAAACCTCCCTAGACATTTTACATACCGAAAAAAGTACTTCCAAGGTTTTATCATTTTCCAAATCTGTGAGCACAACAAAACTTTTCTGCATCAGTTTCAGTGGCTGAGGCAAAGATCTCATACATATCAAAATCTGGGAAAATAAAATCAAAAATACCAGCATGACAACATACTACTAGAGTTAAGTAAAGAAAACAGTTTCCTGTAATTTGGATAACTGTCACCCGAGTAGCTTGGGTAGCTTTTACTTTGACTGTTTATTTAAAGCCAACAACATGCTTTTCTTTAAACTAATTGTTTTCTAATTCCAGTCTACCAAAGGCAAGAAAACAATAGCATCATTTCAGCAGCTAATAAAGGGTGTCATAGTGACTTTTTTTTTTCACAAGCAGTCTAAAAATAGACAACATTCTGCTATTTCAAATAATGTTTTCATCAGTGTAACACAAACACATGAAAATAAATTGAAAGAAATGACAATGGATTTGAGGCTGAGGAGTAATTACCAATCTGTTTGGCTGCTAGAAGGAAGCTCTTCAGTTCCTGACTGGCAGCTTGGTGCTTAGCTTTGTCCTGATGCTCAGTGCAGAAATGGACAATCTTCTGCCAAGTCAGGCCCTCTCTGGCAAACAGCTCCTGTCTCCTCAGACGTTTGGTCTAACATGAGCCACAGAAAATACAATTACATTTAAAGAAAGAGAACAGTAGCACTCACTGCCCTAATAATCCCAGCTATTTCTAACTGTGCAAATGCCCTTGGATAAGACCAGTGTATTCCAACAGTTTGCTAATATTGTGCTTTTATATCGTAAAAACAAGATGTTGTGCAGTCAGTGCGGTCAGTAACTGACAGTTATGTATTATAGTTCATCATACAAATTTACTTCAGAATCAATCCAGAGGTTTTTTACTGTTAAATGCATTTACTATAGATGTATTTTTTTAGCCTTTTTTATAGGAACAGTGCACATTCATTGTACTTAACTTATACTAAACTGAAGTTTCAAGTTCTAAAAACATTGGATCCTATATTTTCAATGATGCAACTCAACAGCATCTTTCATTAGACCCGCAATGCTCCCTGGTAAATATTCAAGTCCTTCAGTCTCCTCCCTTTCAGCTTTCTATTAAAAAAATCTATTCCATAATATCAAGGTTATTTTTCTCAAGATTTGACGAAGCTCCTTCAGAGCTTGAGTAAGGGCACTGTATGTCTTGAGGTGCGGCTCAAGGCATTATATAACTGTTTTCATTGGCTGACTACTACTCCTCTTGACTAGTAAACTTACTTTAATGTGTAAAACTGTCAGAGTGCCTCATAAAGAATTCTGAGATTTTTTTTTTTTTGTCTCTCAGAGGAGACACTGGCAAGTTCAGTCATTTTGGGCGGGATTGAATAATTAGGCCTTGAAGGAATAGATGCTGGATTTCACATGATTTGTTTCAATGTGTTGCTTTGCTTCTGGCAACTTGAAAGGAGAGATGTTTTGTTGATTTTATTACAGTTATGATTCAGTGTTTACATCTCAATAATGCATTATGTTCTCCAGAAATTATTAATTTCTCATTGAATATTATCTAGCTAGTATTATATTATCTATTAACAGATTAAGGCAGATAATGTAGCACAAGTTCCACAAGCTTTTGATACTAGTGCCATTACAATGTCTTTTATTAATGATACCACAATAATGCTGTTGTTGATACAGGAATTGTGATTTTAAAAAGATGGGATAATGAGTTCTGGTTGTAAACTGGTAAAAGTGAACAAGAGACAAAAACATAGTTGGAAACATGGGAAAGCAAACCAGTGAAAATGGAGGATCCAACCCTGCAGAATCCTACCATATGTCAATCTTGTCAAAAGTACAAGATAGAAATTCACTTTCCCATCTACTTGAATTGGATACTCCACTTAAAATAAAATTACCTCCCAAAAAAAGAAACCATGGTAAAGTAAAGACTTTACCACATGGAAGAACAAAGAATAGAATTTCCACAAAGTGACAATAGTTCCCAATACATTTAATAATTCATCATTTTGATCTAGGAGGGATTTCCGTCTGGCAACATTCATGGAAGTAGAGCACTGGATTTAGGCTGGAAAGTGTGCCCAGGCCTATTGTATGAACTTGTCAAGTTCTTGCAAACCAGTCTGTAGACATTTATTATTCATAATTGGTCTAAAATAAATCTGAAAGAATAAGAATTTTCTGTGTATCATGGAATCACATGGAATAATCATCAGCTCTCTTCCTCTAGCAGCAGCAGGCAGGTGTTTTCAGAGAGGAGGCTCTAAAACAGCAGTGCATTTCACAGCTTAAGATCCAGATACTTTTCTCAGGAGTTAGCAGAGACCAAATCAGAGCAAAAAAAGGGAGTGAATGTTGGACTTGCATTCATCGAGTGGACAGAAAAATGATTCAAAATGAATGCTAATGTTTCTTCCTAATTGTGGAATATCCAAAAAGACAAGTGTTTGCTAGTACATTAGCCATATCAACTTCCATCCATCTTTTACCACTTATGCCATGTTGGGCACATCTGAGATCATAAGGAAGTTGGTTGCATCTGTTTGCAGTCTAATTGCTAAAAAGCAGCTTTACCCAGTCAGGTTCTGACTTGAGGTTGTACAGCATTCTCAAGGACATCAGAAAGGTATATTGGTCCAAGATTACTGATTGATTTATAAACTAGCAGCAGCACTTTATAATGTATTATTTAAGTAACCAGGAGCAAGTGCAAGGACTTAAGCCTAGGAGATGTGCTCAGTTCCCCTTTTTCTTGTCAGAACTCTCGTATCAGCATTCTGAATTGAAGATGAAGCTGTCTGACTGCCTTTTGAGAAGATCAGACATGTGAGAGTTACCATAGTCCGTCATGCTGGAAATAAAAGTCATGAATTGGTTTCTCTAATTCCTTAGTTCCTCTCAGTTCCAGAGTATCTCTAACTTTTGCTGTTTGTTTTAGATGATAAGATGCTGATTAGTTTTTGCCTTAATGCGGCTGATGAATATCAGATCAAAGTTACTTAAGACACAAATATTTCTAACTTTGATTTTCACCTCTGGAATTAAGCTGAACAGTAACTCATTCTCTCCTTCATGCTGCAAGATTTCCATCTTGTCTTTATTTAATTGAAGGAACATGCCTTGCATCCAGACTCTATCAATAGAGCCAATCTTAGGTACCACAGTCACTTGGTGAAAAAGCTATGTAAATCTAAGTATCGTCCATGTAGCTGTGATAAGCAACATTAGTGTTGTGTGATTTGACCAAGGAGGAACATTTGTATGTTGAAAAACAAGATTCAGACCCTTGGAGGATCCACATTTCATGGTGATCCGCTCAGAATTATGATCAACACTGGCAACAACATTGCCTATATCTTCAAGATATGATCTGAACCAACTGAGGACTGTACCAGATAATCCCATTCACTTTTCAGTCAATTGAGAATTGTATGGTTCACAGTATAAAAGGCTGCATGACAAAGCAACTCCAAAACTGATGTTTTACTTGAATAAGTATTCAGATTATGTCATTTACCACCTTTATCGGTAGAATCTTTACCATTTCATTTAGTCCTATTAGTAATATTATTAGCCCTGTTAGTATAACTATAGTATATATAGCTATTAGTCCCATTATTAGGCTATGCTCTCTCTCCTCCCTCCTGCCCCCCCCCCCGTCTCTTGCTCTCACTCTCAACCCAGCCGGCCGAGGCAGATGGCTGCCCACCATGTGCCAGGATCTGTTTAACGTTTTTACCTGTTAAAAGGGAGTTTTTCATTGCCGCTGCCACCAAGTGCTGCTCATGGGGGAAATGTTGGGTCTCTGTAAATAATAACTATAAAGAGTCTGGTCTAGACCTGCTCTATATGAAAAGTGCCCTAAGATAACATCTGTTATGATATGGTGCTATATAAATAAAATTGATTTGAATTGAATTGAACTGAATCCCTGAAGCAATGAGGTTGGGAACCAACACATTTCAAAAAGTTGGTGAGTTGAATCAAAAGAGCTTTCTGTATATTTTTTCAAATAAATGGAAGATTGGAGATGGGTTCATAATTATTTAATACTGAATGATCCAAGTTGCCTTTCTTTAAAAGGGGCTTTCCAGCTGCAGTTTTCAGTCGCTTTGGAAAAAGCTGGTTGGCAGGGTATCGAAACAGCAGGTGGATGACTTAAGATATGCACTACATGTTCCAGAGCTATAGTTTTGATAGTATTGAATGTTAATTGCCTGGTACCATTGTTTGATATGGAGGATTTAATGGCCAGTCTATATTTTCAATATTTTTTCACAAAAACAAAAGATTTACACTTAATGAGAGACAGGAAGTCTGGAATAACCATGTTGGGGGATAGTTCATTTCTTCACAGTGGTAAAGAAGGTACATTTATTGTTGATATTACTGTTGATGATGTTAGAGAAAAAGGGCTGGATATCGGCACTGATCTCCAGATTCAATTCAATGTTGATTAACAAAGTGCAGAATCTATTCATTTCAATTTGATTCAATTGGATTCTTGATGATTCTTGATGACATGAATGATGCATAAAGCACTTTTAAGACTTAATCTTGGGAACTTAAATTTCTCTTACTTAATACAAATGAGCAACACTGTTGTTTCCATGAAATAAAACTGTGTAAAGTCACTTTGTAAGATAAAAATTAAAATACATTTCCTGGTTAGAAATTAACATTTATTTTCCTTGGCAAATGGAAAATGACTAAAAAATGATACATCTATATCTGTATTTGTAGGCCTAAATGTGCAAAACAGTTGAGCAAACATAGTTTTAAAAAACTGCACCACTTACAAGGGGGCATCATTATTATGCATATAGTAAAAAATAAAAAGTTATTCCATACAGCTACACATGGATTGTCAGTAGCAGATGCTTAAACGAGGTACAGTGCATCCACTGTAATTATCACTTTGCGCAAAAACAGGGCAGAAACTGAAAGTCTGCTCACTGATTCATTTGCACTGTTTGTGCCCATAACATCAGCCTGATATCTGCAGAAAGATACTAGCTAGCAGTAGCTGTGAAGGAGGGACAGAATGAATAAAGTAGAATCAACAAATTGATCAGCTGACTTTCAAGATATCACATCCCTTAGCCAGAGATAATATCTCTTTGATAAACACAAACTGAGAGCTCAAATCAGTGTGCAGTCTTCTTTAAGCATGTCACTCTCCTAGATGTGATTTCAGTATTTGGTACAAGATAGCCAGAGTCAGCTAACCAACTTAATTCCCAACAGTCCTGTTAACGGCAGCAGGTCCACATAGACTGTAATTCTTCATGTCACACTGTACGAGAATTTCGTAGCACAAGGCAGCTTATACGTAGCTATCATCTGTTACTTTTTAACTAAAAAATAACCTTTTTGTGAACATAATTACATAATAACATAATAACATAATAAGGCAATTTCCACAAAACAGACATTTTATGCATCGAGCAGCCGGAACTGAAAAAGTAACCACTGCACACACATATTTAGCACAAATGTACATGCATACTGAGGGAAGGCACAAATCTAAAGATCAATATTGGATTATTCAAATAAAAACGTGATTTAACAGATAATTGATTTTTTCCTCTAGCCCTACCACCTAGTCTTGTTAATCAGAGTCATAAGTACAAAGGCTCTCATTAAAGATGAAGTGAATTTAAAACCACTTGTACCTTGGTAAAGTAAGACGTTTTCTCCACCTGCACTTAGCTTTACTGCATTCTCTTTTCTGACTTATGACAGCTGGGGTGTTTTTCAATGATGGTTTCTCTTTGCCAGAAGTGGTTTATATCTTTTCAGATGCAATACAATCAATAAAAGGCAATAGGGTTATGTATAGACCAATATGGAAAAATACTGTCCCAATATTTTTGGCCATATGGCCTCATGGCTAATAAAGAGTAGTAAAAAACTG
Source organism: Istiophorus platypterus (assembly GCA_016859345.1). Classification (NCBI taxonomy): domain Eukaryota; kingdom Metazoa; phylum Chordata; class Actinopteri; order Istiophoriformes; family Istiophoridae; genus Istiophorus; species Istiophorus platypterus. Next base: position 25,447,338 of record CM029126.1, on the reverse strand, counting down.
TTTCCACCAGTTCAGTTAGTGACAGCTGATAGAGGTGGCAGATGGTTGGCTTTGGATATAAAATGCATCAAGATATTATGCCAACACTAATTTAGAGAAAAATAAAATCCCAAACAGGTGGGTAGAGTAATCTTGTCATGATCCCCAGCAGCTGATAATAAATCTGGAATTGACACCATTTTGTATGATTCAAGCTTTATATACACTGCAGACATCTAATTAGTTTTTTTTTAGTTTTTTCACTAGACATCTGGCATATAATTAGTGTCTCGTATATTTTGATGGCCAACACAAGGAAATTCAGACATACCAACATTAATAGTATGTAATTTATATATAGCATGAGGGCTGCTTCTGTGCTCCTAACTTGTGCTGCCTATTGATGGCCTGGGACACACAGCAATCAATTCAGACTTCCTGCAATACCTAATAGTTATTTATTGAATGGGTTAGTGTTAATAGCTCTCCTAGGTGACATTAGACACTTAAATTTCATGTTTCATGTAGTTAACCATAGAGCCAACAATTTATCTTTATATCATCATCTAACAAGTGTTGACGTGGCTTAAAAAGTAACGTACAACTTTTCAGTTTTCCAGCAAATTATCATGAGATTGTGGCAATGTGTCTTCTGCCCTGGTGATGCACGTATGAAACATCCCTCTGAAATCACTCTCACAGTGGACTCTAAATACACAGACTGAGAGTAAACCCTCTGTTTATCACACCAGCAACTGTCTACATCTGTGTTTTTGGATATTTCATCTGCTCAAAATGGAAACATTTGGATTTTTATTTATTTATTTATTTGTTCTTTTTTTGGGGGAGGGGGGTGGGTATTATGCCAGCTGTGTCTGCAAAGATAAAACATTCGGGTTTCACAACTAACATGCAAAACACAATCCCATTACTTGCTTGCGCAGAGTTAGTAGACTAACAACCTGCTGTAGCTGATGCCAAAGAGGGATCCCTCCACTGAGTGACAAAACAGCACGGATTTCTTGCTCACGTAGAATATTTAGCGTGAGAAATGCCGACTCAGTTCATTTGACTTTGTCATAAATTATATTAGATTTAACTTTGATAATTCATTAAAGGAGTATTCCACCAACTTACAAAGAGGTCAATTTACTGGTAATGCTACTCACCCTTTGATTAGTTGTATATTGTCTTCTATGTCCCTAGAAGAGGTTTGTCTAGTCTGAGAAAATAACCCTGTTGATGTCACAATGATGCCATCACAACTGCTACTACTATCTGACTGTGTTTAACTAGTTTATCAACAACTGATTAGATATCACCAGATACACATTAGTTACAACATAAACACCACTGCTTGTGTATATTCATATAGTTTCTGCATCATTGAAATGTTGTGCCAGAGCAATCCCCTGTTTAAAGTGTTAATTTATTTATCAGTATGTGCCAAGGTATTGTAACAGAATCCCATTTACTTTCTGTTGTGTTCTGTTAATTTGCTGCAGAAAGCTAACGATAATGTGTGAATGTCCCCTGTCCCTATGTGTTTCAAAAAAAAATAGTTTTTATGTGAAGCCAATGTTCAGCCCTTTATAAAATCTAAAACACTGAATTGCATCACATATTTAACATAATGGGGAATGTAATATTAGTTTTAGGCACCTTTGTTCCCTTCATTCAGTTACTACTGAAAAATTCAATTTCAGTCCAGTGTCTGTTCAGTAGGAGAATATAAATGCAGAATTCAGAAACCAAGCACTGCTGTGAAACAGCTTAATGTGTCGTTTCCATTTCCTTTTTTTACACTTATGAAATTCAATGTTCTACTGTGACAATACTAGTTGTGAGGTTAAACATTGGATGGCCTCACCCTCAGATCATGGGGGTATTCAGTGCAGTCCTCCTTTTTGCTGACATGGGAGAAGGAGCGCAGGGCACCTGTAAGCCGTGGAGGAGACATTTTTCCCTTACGCCCTCCTCCACACACTGGTTATCCACTTTGTTCCTTAGACTAAAACAGAGCACAGAGAGATATGAACAGTTAACTTTTGTGGCAATGTGTTATCTTGAAGGGCATAGCCTTAACCTTAAAGACCGTGTCTAACGTCTATCTAGGTACACGCCAAACTCCAAGCAAAAAGGCGTCGGTTTAAAGTTGCTTTTCTAATTTAGAGTTACACGCATAAAGTAGGATATTATTAGCAAACGCGACACGTCGTTGGGGTCTTTTGGTTCATTCGGCATAGTAATGAACCCAAAGGAAACACCTAAAAGCTGTCAAATCTTTGACTGAAATCTGTATCTGAAATGATGTAACCTTAGCTACGTCGGTTGGAGAGTAACTGGGGTAACTGTAAAAATATCAAATTATTAGGTAAAGTAATACAGCTTGGTGAATATGGGGTGCACTGAACTGAAGATTGGACGCTTTAATTCGTCCAAGACCCGTTGTTGTCCTCTAAACCATAGTCAATGATGATATAACTGCGCTGATATCGAATCATATGTTCTTAAACCACCTAAAGTTATTCTCCGTAGACAGAGGAGCAGGACACGCGCCAGAGCCAACATGTTGGATCTAATCTGCTAAAGTACAAACGAAATCTCTCTCAAACCACTTTTACACAACAAAACTGATGCTCACTATCCTTGTGTAAGAGTCTGACTCGCTAGCTAATGTTAGCTTATCAACCCAACTGCCACTCCCAAGGCCGTATTAGCTTTAGCACTGTGATGAACTGTGAATGTAAAAGAACTTTTGCGACAAGTTAGAGTCTATTAGAAACGTCAAAGTTGACATTTAGGACGCTTTACCTCCGAAGCCCCTCGTAGAATGAGCTGTCAGCGGCGTGAGTCGGCCTGCTGGCGGATGTCAACAGACCTTACGTGTGCGCTAGAAAACACGGGTAATGTAGTTTCTAAGAGCAAATACTTAACGCAGGGTAAGGCTAAAAGGACTACGTGTCCCGCTTGCACCGAGGAGCGCTACGTCACACATTTACAGTTGTACTCGACACCGGCGTACGCCTGAACCCGGTTGCGTGAAGTCCGAGCTCGGATTCAGACGGACTCCGGCGCCGCTTGCTGGGACCGAGAACCGTGAGACCAGGACGGATCAGGTGTCGAGGTCGGTTCCGACTCGTTGGGCCGTCGCCGCGTCCCGGGGTCCCGTTACCACGTCGATGCGACGCGTGACCCCGCCCGCGATTCCGGACGCCCAGGTGAGAGCAACTAGCGCAACCACAGAAAGTTTGATTTCATTATAAAGCGAAACTTTTCGACTGAATCTAAACGATAGGACTTTTTCGCTCTTGCAGAGCAGCGATATCTGTCCAGATCTACACTTCATTAAGTCCGCAAGGGGCTTCAAATGGACTCTTATATATATATATATATGAAACAATACCCATATATATATATATATATATATGACGAATAAAAAAAATAATCAATAATAATAGTATGTAAAATTTTATTTTTGAAGACTTTTTTTGTCTGTTTTTGCTGCTTTTTGCTTTTTTGTTTATTTGTTTTTGTTTTTAATTTTGTTATATAAGCTTACTGATGTAAGGTTTCATTCGCCCGTTACAAACTACAAACCAGTTGGATACTTTGGATGTCATAGTCTGTTTTTTGCTTTTTGTTTTTTTTGTTTTTTGTTCTTTTTTTTACTGTGTCCATCTACTGGCTGTGTGAGGATCATCAGATGTTGGTTTAATAACAGTTGGTTTGTTTGCCAGCTCATACAACAGGAACTTTTTTATGGCCACTATGTAATGTTCAAGAACTGCACATACTGTATCATACATAAATTGCCAACATCAATACCAATAAGAACTCTTCAGAAAAATACTTGGAATTGAGTTACAGTGTCTCCATTGTGACACAAGATGCCTTTAAATCCCGTGTCATATATTTTATACCCTCATGATCCTTTTTCTCCTTTATGTCTTTATTTAAGAGAACTCATGTACATTATCAGTTTTGTTACAAAAAAAACTTTCTATACCAGTGGTACACATATAAAGTTATGAGAGAGAAAGAGAAAAATGAAAAGGTAGCATAGATTCACAATAATGTATCATCTGTCTATAACAAGTTTATCAAACACACAATTAGTTTCAAGTGCCTCTAAGAAGCTGCAGAACACCCCATCAAAACAACGGCATATTCTTTCCACAGCATTAACAATTTTTTAAGTAATACAATACCAAAACTAGTGAAAGATGATGAAAAATTATATCTTTAAATCAGTTTTGAGGCTAGCAGAGTTTGTTTATGAAAACTTGATAACATTAAATGTAACATAAATTTTGTTCTCACACTCGGAGAAACCCCCCTATTATACTAAATACAGTACATATTTAGAGAATGTTTACTCTTTATTTAATCAAACTATTGATCCATTTTACTTTGAAAGGATTATTTAACTGTTCAAAACTTGGTATCTCCTCACCACCATTCTTTTTATGTTGCTATATATTTTCTCGAATAATGACTATTGTTACTCTAAATTAAATTATGTGAAATCTTATCTAATTTTTGTATATTTCATTAGGAGTTTCAAATGATAAGGACATGTTCTGTAGAAAGATCTGGACATCTGGACCCTTAGTTTTAGATAGCAGAACTCTTCCATTCAGTGAAAGATCTCTCAACAACCACATACTGAACTTCTTTGTTATTTGTTCACCTATAGGGCTGAAGTTTAGTTTACTTTAAAGTTTTTCATTTTAATCAGGTATGCAGCTGTGTTCTTCACAGGGAAATCATTCATTTTTTAATAGGTCATAATCCTTAAGTGGCAATAGAACCTTTGTTCAATTTCATTCTCATACTTGAAAATTCTTCAACACATGTACAGGAGTCACTTTGGGCACATCATGTCTGTTTTCAATTTATACCTTTGAGATGACCTTTTTTAATATGTACCACCATAATTTCTAAAACAAGAAGGAATAGGAAGGGCTAAGTAGACAACCTTGTCTTATCCCACAAAAATTATTAAATCTCGGAGTTATACCGTGCATTAGCTTGACTGAGCTGTTGCGTTTGTTAAATGTTTAGACAGCTGTCAAAAAATTGTTTCCTAAATCCAAAAAAGTTTAATAACATTAAATATAGACTGGTGGCTTATTGTGTCAAATGCTTCATAAAAAATTGGTTTAGGTATCAATTTGATAAGACCTTGTTGAAGAGTTGGCAGCAGATTTTCCTTTCCTTGGCATCTTTAAAGACAGCCATTAAAAATGGAGCTAATATCTGAATAAAGACTTAATAAAATTCACTTAAAAGCAGGCTGAGGGCAGTTAAAAATGGCGATGGGGCAAATAATTTTATATGGTAAGACAGTAGGTTCTTACTATGCTATGTTTATTTCTGCAATTTTCCTTATCCTGGGGGATTTGCAGTGTAGTGTATTTTTGACAAGATACAAACAAATCGCCTCTGGTCTGGTGGTATGTTTAATGAAATTCATTGATGTAACCATGCAACAGCCTCTCAAAGGTTACATAACAGCAACTCAAGGCTACTGTTCCAAATTCAAACAATACATTTGTTCCAGAGCAATGGTGAAGCCAGTATTAATCGTGACTGTCCTATCACAATCTATGGAACTGCAGCACTTAGGTCTGCAAAACGCCTAATAATAGAATTCATTAACTATTATAAACAATGGTGTACAGAAACAAAGAATGGCCATACTCACACTTTTAAGGTTATTTTCTCATGACAATGGGTTAATTTATCTTGTTATCTTGAGAAAACAAGCTGTGTTATCTCAAGATAATGAAACAATTAACCCAGTGTTCAACTTGTGCCAGATCTTGCTGGAAAAGGATCCAGGACTTCCCAGGATTGGGTGCGCCATCTATGTGAATGGATCCAACAGTGCCTTTCTCACTATCAAAATCTGTAAATAAATGTTATATAATATTTTTGTTATCTGTCCTGTCATTCATAAATTGCTTGTTTGCCTATTTTGGATGCCCCTCTAATTTGATTTCAACAGAGAGAGAAGAGAGAGAGATCAATCACTTAGATCACACAGTGACACCTGCTTGCGTTGTGATATTAAACAGAGTAGATGACATAGATAGAAAGACCACATCACTAAGTTCTGTTTCTTAGCCCGCTTTGCTTTTTTTAGATGCAAATAGAACTATTGGTCCTAATTCCATTTCCCCCCATTGTAGCAATCCACAGCTGCAGCAATCAGCCTCTCTCTGCTGATGAGTGAGTTGAGTGATGATTGTAGATTCTCTGATTATTAAATGTGAATAAATCATGCTTTGTTTGTGATGATGGTTTTGTTTTTTAACAGCTTACAGATAGGCATAGGCACTGCCCAATACACTTTGGATTTTCTGATGCATTCCCTAACCCTAACCCAAAGGTAAAGGTTTTACAAGCCCTGTCAATCAATTTACCAGCCCTCTGTGTGTGTCTGTCGTTCAGGGTGTGCATGAGAACATGCACATGTGCATTCTGGGACTGGGCTCACTGGCCAATCACCATCGAGTTTCAGTCCCTCTAACAATTTTAAAACAGTTACCAGTTTTAACGTTTTGTTAAATAATGTAAATACTGTGTATTCACACACACACACACACACACACACACACACTTATATATATATATATATATATATATATATATATATATATATGAAAGAAGAAAAGGAGTTAAACTACTGCTCAGAAGTGATCAGATTTCACATCATTCTCACCCATCTCTGTAAAAATCAAAAAATTAAAAGAACCTCACCTACTATAATAAAAATAGTAATCGAACTGGCACTTGCAAGCTAACAAGCGCAAAATGGTATTTCTTGGGTGCACAGACTGTGTACTAGTCATTTCCAAGGTCATATGTTATTTTAGTTCATGTAGGTGCAGTAGTGCAAAGTGCAAAAGGCTGTATAAAGTGAAATATAATTCAGAGCCTTTGGTGATTGACAAATACACTCTTACTCGGTCGTGCCTGTGATGTCATTGCTCTGAAAAAGCTATACCAATCGAAGTCATCATAAAAGTTGCTCATCACATTATTATTTAAATGATAGAGTGACACGGCCTGAACATGCATCAAGAAATAAGTAATTTTAAGAAGTTTTTGGTGAAACTGTACAGATGATCACACCAATCTGATCGTACTTCAGTCATAATTCTACTGCAAATGGTTACATCATATCTAAGAATGTGAAACAGTAGTTTGCTTTGTATTGCAGATATTTATTTTATTTTAAAGTTGGCAAAGAGGGTTTGACACACATTCTACAACCCATCAGTCTAATGGTACAACCATGACTTAGTAGGTAGCATGGGTCATCCATCACAGGGTTGGGGATTGGTGTGTTTGTGTCTGTGAATGGTTGTGCGTAATGGCGCTGTGCTCTGATGCAGCACTTATCAAATCAGAAGCTGCAGTTTAACCAACATATCTGTCCTGCTGCCCTGAAATGGCTGCAGGGACTTAATGAACTGAAGAGCAAACTTTCCATACAGTTTAAAGCAACATTGGACAACAGATACAGTATGAATTACACATTTATTTATGGATAAATGTTTTTGTTCAGTAGATGCTTTATTGATGATCCTACTTTGACAACATTAAACGTTATTCATTATGCCAATTTAATTTAAATTAATTTAATCTATTCTTTTGTTGCTGCGCATTTTCTCCAAGTATATAGTTTGCTCTTGTAGATAAAATCTTCAGATTGGCAGCAGACGAACGTAGCACCAGAAAAAGACAGGGTTCTGATGTCTATTCTCAGTGCAAAGTCCCAGACCAAATCTCTATCACGATACCAACGACTCACATTGCACTGCTTTATCTGAATGGGCAAGAAAGTACTACGTACAATGATCAGCCATAATATTAAAACTAGTTACCAGTTCTAATGTTGCCAACTGGCATAGACAAGAAAAGCCAATTTCAAGGTCAGGAAAATACAGTCCGAGTGCTGCTAGCACTGGCTTTTGTGCTGCCATGAAAGTAGGGCCCTATCTCTCATTGTCTAACAGGCAGATTGTCATTAATTTTTATGAGCTCATTTATGCTACTAAAATGATGAACTCTTTTGATTAAATGGTGCCCTGACCCTCCCTGTAGCACCATCCTCAGGACAAACCTCACATTTATAGCCCCACTGCTGATAGGGCTTTAGGAATAGTAAAACTGTCAGTATGTTGTTTTTTCTTTCCAATTTTTACATACTGAGGGATGTAATAAACATTGCAAGTTCTAGGGGCTATTTTCTGGGCCTTAGACCTTATGTCTTGATTTCTATAGGTGTCATGTCTTTCTTTTCAGTCAGCTGAAAAGTTTATATTGTTCTAAGCACAAACGTGTTCAAATCTCAAATGTGTTTGGGACTCTACTACATATTTTGCCACACAGTAAAGTTAATAGAAGCCTGCCATGTGCATTTAATCACTCTACCTCATTGTAATTCATAACTCACCTTCTGTAATTTCAGTCTATGAAGAAGGTGTCTCATGAGCTCTCTCACTTCATTTGCTTTATTCCTCTGTGAGGTTTGTCCTCTTGGCCAGGTCTACATCAACACTCCCCCCACCCAAAACAAAACAAAACATAAAAATAACACACACACACACACACCACTTCATGAACTGTATGCATGAATTGTGTCCACTGAACTCTGGCTATGCCTCTAGAGATCTCTGCTTCAGAGAATGGTGAGAGTGAGGGGATGATTCACTCTCATTTCCTCTTTCTCTCTTAAACACACATACATTAGACACACACATACACAACGACAACAACATCAACACACGCGCACACATCCCTAAGACAACACTAAAGGGCACAGCTTGTAAAATACAATGCATCAGTTTGAGCTTTATTTATGTGAATTTCTCATGTTTGACTTGTCATCCCTGATATTGTTGTATCCAATTTGTACCACATTCTGAGAGATTATTCTGTGGATGACATTACCAAAGGCAAAGACAAAGTAATATGAACCAAACTGAAAAGAAAAATAGATGTATGACGCAAAAAGAAAATAATGTATACAGCATTACTAAACAAATGAATGATTTATAGGGTCAGCAATTAGTAGTTAAATTGGATGCAAGCTGGCATAATTCTGTTTCCAATAACCTAAGGAATGCAGACAGTTTTTGGTACTCTACATTTAAAGAGCGCTTTATTAGGAACACCATACTAGTACTGGATAAGACCTCCATTTACTCTCAAAACAGTCTCAGTTCTTCCATGGCATTGATTCCACAAACTCACACCATTACATCTACACCAGCCTGGACTGTTGACACAAGGCATGATAGGTCCACAGATTCATGTTGTTGACACTAAATTCTTACCCGACCCCCTGATGTCTCAGCAGAAATCATCATCAGACCAGGTTACATCTTCCCAGTCTTCAACTGTCCAGTGGTGGTGAACCTGTGTCCACTGCAGCCTCAGGTTTCTTTTCTTGTCTGACAGGAGTGGAACTCAACATCCTCTGCTGTTGTAGCTCATCCACCTCAAGGTTTGATGTGTTTTTCTTTCTCAGATGTTTTCTACTCACCACAGTTGTAGAGTGGTTATCTGAGTTACTGTAGCCTTTCTGTCAGCTCCAACTAGTCTGGCTTTCTTCATTGACCTTTCTCATCAACAAGGCTTTTCCATCTGCAAAACTACCTCTCACTGGAGTTTTTTTGTTTCTTACACCATTCTGATCAAACTCTAGAGACTGATGTGTGTAAAATCCAGGAGATCAGCAGTTTCAGAAAAAACCCTCAAACCAGCCTGTCTGGCTCCAACAATCAGGGGGTTGAGACCATAATTTTTCCTCATTCTGATGTGTACATTATCTGAAGCTCCTGACCTGTATCTGCATGATTTTATGCATTGCGCTGCTAAAACATGATTGGCTGTTGGGATAATGGCACGAATAAGCAGGTGTGTAGGTGTTGAGTGAGTGTATGCTTACAGTACATGTTATGACAATTTTTCTTCCTCTAAGTTTGGAGTTTATTCTTTAATGGTGCACAGTTGTACATGATCAAGAGCTTAACTTAAATATCTCATTAGTTCTCGTAAAATGTTATATATATATATATATATATATATATATATATATATATATATATATTTATTATTTTTTTTTTTTACTAAAACAGCATTTTGCAATGCAAAAGCGCCATCCATATGATCAGCACCAGATTGTTTCGCATATACAGAATCCATTATTTTGCTATGGAGACCAAAGATGCCTAACCTTATGGTAGTCCTACTTCAGATGTTGCACAACATTCTTTACCACACCACCAGTCAGTTTCAACTGTGACCTTGTTTGTCAGAGACGTTTCAAAATGTTACCAATGAGTTGAGAGCTGTCTGCAATGTAACCTGAAACAGACCTGGGATACCTGTGAAATCATACTAGTCTTGGCAAGAGTACTCACACAAGTATACTGCCAGAGTCACCTTCTGTGATGAAACACATCATATGGTAAATAAAGTGCAAATGTAAAGGGATCTTCTGCTTGAGCAGGAAAAAGCTTAATAAAGTCTCTCAGCAACTATTCACACAAACAAGCACACACACACACACACAAACAACACTCAAAACCCAAGAAAGGTACTTCCCGTGCCACTGGGAGCAATTCGGGGTATACTATCTTGTTCAAGTACACTTTGAAATGTAGAGAGGAGGCACCAGGAATTGAAACACAACCCCTGCAATAAATAACTGGTTTTCAAGGAGCCAGGGCTATTTCACAAAAGTAGGATTAAGAAATCCGAGATAATAGAAAAACTGAGGCTTCACATCGTCTGCTCAGTACATCCTGGCTTTTTATGTCTCATGAAGGCCAAGCCAGGATGAGCAGGTGCAGCTATGTCAAACCACATGTAAGTAATTCCAAAACATGCCCGTCCACACTTTTCTTCAAAGACATCATGGGTCGATCGCAGGTTCCACTGATGCTGAAATGAAGGAGACACGTGCAACGTACATCAGACCATGAATTTTACTGTAAATTAATTTCAAGTCCTCAATTGTTCTGTCATGTTTGTTGTGCATGAATAGAAATTCATACAGATATTTCCTGAGAAGCCAAATATTGACTCACTATTTTACAGCTAAGTGTAGATACAACTGTTAATATAAGAAAAAATGACAAGTAATTATGACAGATTCAGACAATAGCTGTGGTTAGTGAATTTATATTTTTAGACTATTTATGCATTTAGTTGGTCCACTGTTGTCTGGCACACACTGTGTCTCTCTTATATAACTAAATACGTGAATTTAAATGTAAACTCAACCATTTCTATTGACCTACTGCTCTGTGTTCTCTGTGTGTAGCCCATTAAAATGCACTCTTGACGTCTTTTGACGTGTGTCAGACACCACCAAGCAGGGTTGGCCTTAACAAAAACAGATTAACCAAGCCTGGCTGTTAGCCTGGTCTGGACCAGGCTTTACAGGATAAATCTCCATGCTAACTTCTGCGCCACTGCTGTCCTGAAACCGAGTCACTGCTAAATTCAGCCAATATATCTGAAAAATCCTGGCGTAATCCGCTATCCATGACGGTGAAAACACAAAATAGAATAAGAAATATGAGTATGACTTTGTTGCTTTGTTACTAGTAGTGCTTTTAATCTGTTTGTTTAAATCATTAAATAAACTAATTCATTCATTCATAATGGTTCTAAAAATGTAAATTATATCCTGGGGTTCATACCAACATTTCATTGGTTCAGCAAATTTCAAAGCAGTTTAAGGGGGGTCTGAATATAAAACTGTGTCTAGTTCAGGTGCAATATATCCAGTGGTATTTAATATTTTCAGTGCCATTATTTTTCTCTGCTCTGCACAGTGTGTGCAGGGGATGTGGGCTCATTTAAGGAGACTTGGTTGCAGCAGAGTCTAACTGAAAAGGATTTCAGGTTCTCAAAAGAACCAATAAAAGAACACCTTGGTATCTCCTTTGGCATACAGAGGCCATTTGTTTATGTCAGAAGGCTGCTCAACACTTAACTAATGTGCCTCCAGGATGGTGCTACTGGGTTTTCCCCTAAGATGGAAATCCATCCTAATTATATGCATTTTGAAGTGAGCTCCATGGTGAGGACCTTTTCCTATGGTGCAGTCACTGTCACATGTATCTTAATAACTCACCTCCTTGAAAGCTGAAGCCATCTGCCACAGACTCCCAATTCCTTCAGTAGGCACATTTTTCATCTGATGGCCAAAATAGTATACACACTTGTTCTCTACCTCTTTTCTCATTTGAGTCCACACATATACGCACAAAGAGCATGATTCTACAGAAAGTTTACCTGAATATGTGTTTGCCTATATAAACTTTTTTTAACTGGATTTTTTTTTTTTTTTTTTTTTTTTTTTTTTTTTTTTTTTTTTTTTTTTTTTTTAAAATAGGAAAAATTAAAATTGCAGGTGCTGCTCTGCTGTGAACCACCTATCTGCTTTGTGTGTGCCTCGTTTCTGTGTTTCTCGTTTTCTTTTCTCTCTTTCTTCTTTTTTTTTTTTTGGATTTGGGCGACTCAACTCAGAGAGGAGTGATGCTCAAATCTCATCCATATATATATAAAAATAAAAAAAACTTCATTCAGCTCTAGAACTAGATCTCTTTTCACTCTTACACAGAGACATCACAGAGAGTTTGCAGCTCAACTGTCTGTGTGTCTGTATTGTTGCTGTTGACAAGATTTTCCAAATAAAAAAATAAAGATGCCAACAATGCCTAACAAACACAAACAGTTGGCTAATTTACTGCTAATTATAAAATTCACAATATAAGGACTGTTGTTATGCAAGAAGAACTCTGCTCTTGCTCTTGAACCAATGGAAATTCTTCTTTAAAAAAAAAAAATTAAAATAAATTTTAAAGGATATATATGTTTGGATTAATTAATGAACATTTCTATTAGCTTGAACAGATCTTATCTTACTTACATTTCAGTTCTTCTCGCCTTGGGAGGCATTCTCATCTCAAAAATTAGCTCACACTTAAAGAGACAGTCCCAAACATTTTCAGTTATATAATTATTTGGCACGTCACTACGTATCGCTGAATGAAGTAGCACAATGGTGACTGAGTCTATATATATATATATATATATATATATATATATATATATATAATTGTATTATAATCTGCAGTATATTGTTGAAAAGATGCAGTATGAACTGGGTGTGTGTAGATATTGTTGTAAATATTGTTGTACCAAAAGTAACTGATGTAAATTTTTAACATTCTTCTCTACTACCTTAGATTTTAAAAAAAGAAAAATGGGTCTAACAAGACAACACACAACAGTTTTTTTTTTTTTTTTTTGTGAAGAATGAGTCTGAATTATTGCAGAGAGTAATTGAAGACAAGGGAGCAGCCAAAGTGAGCTATTAGATGAAGAGCTGCAGGCAACGGGCTGCACACCTCAGATCATGAAAATGATGGAAAAAAGCAAAAATTATTGTCTGACTTCTTTATTAAGCAAAAATTTTATTTATTTATTTTTTTTACTGCCCCCACAATTCTGTTACATGTATTATTAAACTGAATTTGCAGTTACCATCACTAACTACAAGTGTTGCCAAGTAGATTGTCACTTTAACTCATGAAATTAAATATAATAATAACTGGTTTTACTTTTTTTCCGTTGAAGATGTTTTCAATTCTGTGTAATTTTAACCTTTAATCGATAAATTCGAACTGTTTCATATTGACCACCGTTCATCACCAACCACACCACTGCTACTGCAGCTGGTAACAATGCTTAATGCAGTTTGAAGACGAGAGTTACCAGTCTTTTATTCCAGTCTTTCACTCTCTGTCATAATAACAAACATTTTGCAGAAAACACAGAAATCTGGAAGCTCTGCGCAGGGCTTACTGCTAACACAGACGGGAGTTGAAATAGAAAGATTGTTTGAGTTGGGTAAATAAATCTGTAGGGACAATCCAGCAAAAACTTAAAATCGGTAGGGACATGTTCCTACTGTCCATACCCAAATCTACGGCCTGGATGTGAACTGTTTATTTATGGATTGAAAAAATATCTAAATCAAAGTCTCAAATTATCAGAACAAGAAATTATAAACATTTTAATGCTCAGGAGTTTTTAAATGATTTGTGCTTCTCTGACATTGATAGTATTTTCTCTATTACTGATCCAGCTTTGGCAATGGAGAACTTTTTACAATCTTTTAATGTTATTGCCAACAAACATGTGTAGCAAAGCCAAGCCACATGGTTAATATAAAGATTCGAATTGCACCGGTTGAACAGAGCACTACTTTTTATCGTCATATAATCACAAATAGTTAATCTCTCAGGTCAGTGATTTCTCGTTTCTGCCTTGAAAGAACACCCAAGAAAACTGCTCAATGATAAATAAAGTTATTCATAATCTATGAATGTCTAAATAATTGAATAAATGAATTACTGCTAAGATACATGTAATTAATAGATCAAAATTGAACAGATGAATAAAATGAATCCTTGAATGATAAAATAAGACAGTTACTTAGCTTGGCAATGTCATATCCAGCTCAGCATCCTAGGTAATGTTTTTCTTTGTTGCATGTTTTCATTACATTTTATTTCATTGCATTTCCCATTTTATTTTGTATTCTCACCGTCTTTTCCTCTCATTCCAGATCCTCACTTCCTGCCCTTTTCTTTTTCCCACCACTGCGATTGTCTGCCCCGCCCTAATGTGTTGAACCTGTGTCTCATTTTCTCCCCTCACCTAGTATGTTTGGTTTCTTTGCTCCCTTCCCTCTATGCCAGCTTTTCTTCTTTTCCATTAACACGTTTTCCAGCATTCTTCCTAGTGTTTGTATTCTCTGTGTGACTCTCTTTCTGTTGTTGGACCCTTGACACCATTACCTAGGCCTCTGGTTTCTGATTCTCTGTTTCTGACGGCCTTCATGTGTGTAAACCTTTGCCTCAGGAAAACATTTTTTATACAGCCTTTTGTCTGAACTTGATTTCACTCAAGAAGATATTAAGCTGAACATTGAGGCTAGTTTTCACTTATGATAACAAAAGAAGGAAAAGAAATAAAAAGCAAATTTTAGAATGCTAAAGTACAAAGGAAATTAGGAAAAGAAGGAACAAAATTGAAAGTGCAAAAGAGGAAGAGTTTTCAAGAGGAGAACCCTGAACAAAGACTGTTCTGTCTTTTTATCCATGATGAGGTCCAGGCATGGATTACAGAGTGAGAAACTACTATTTGTGATGAATTGTAGTTTCTTTTTGTTTCAAGGACCTAGAGGAAGGATTTATCTGAAACTTACTTTACTTTGAAAAAGATTAATCTTGAGTTTGTGTAGGGGATGTGCACACACCTTTATTACTATTACCACTCAATAATGATTGTGATCAAGAATTATATAGAAACTGATATTATATAAGACATTGAGAAAGGCCTATACTTATATAAGAATAATTGCATGGCAGTACATCAAGAGAGTATTTACAATTGTCCAAACTAGTAAGGTATCAAAATGATGTCTGATACCGTTGTAGATGTATAAGTGTAAAACAGTAACACATTTGAGTAACAACATGGTAAAATATACGCCTACAGTCTAGTATAATAACCTTTTGTTCCAACTCCACGATCACAGACATCAACACATTGAAGGGTTTGGTAAGAGGTCACACAGCTGTTGTGAAGGTATACCTACCCATTTGGTTACATAGTGAATGTGTGCCTACAACTTGGAATTTTCTGATGTCTTCTTACATCGTATAAACATCAAAATTATAACAAAGTCAGGTTTAACAGGCTTATTAAATAGCTAAACAACATATTCATGCTAATTTCAAACAAGTATTTTTAACAAGGAGAAAACAATTAGGATGTCACTCTAGTATGGCTATGCCAATTAATGGCCAGTCTATTAAGGCTTTATTACAGCCTTACATAAGGAGAAAGAGAGGAATGAATGTTGGTGTGTGTGTCAGTGAGAAGTAAAATAGAGAAATTGGGAAAAGAAAACTTCTAATCACTTTTTCTTACTTCTGATGGCTCAGAAATATCTTAAAGAAAACTTATGTCCTGTTGGTAATTTCCGTGGCTGATGAAAACATCGGCCTTGGATGTCCCTGGCCTATGTTACTTTGGCACTTTTATTTTGGTAGGTGATAAGGTGACTTGAAAGGTCTAAACTTTTGAGAATATTTATCCAGCTCACCTTGTCCTTTAGTAAGTCCACACAGTAATGTGAGTGGCCATTTAGGAACACCTCTTATCTTTCAGTTGAATGCAAAAAGGGTAAAACCAGGCCTCCACTACATGTGAAATGAAAAGGACAGTTGGCAGATCCTGAGGGTGTCTGAACTTTAATCACCCACTGTTGATTTCCTTGTGGAATTAACAAAGAGGCGATGTGTCCTCACTACACACGCTCCATACAAAAACAAGGAATAAATATCTGATATAATGCTCAGCCCTCCACACAGCTGTCCAACAGGAGACAAAGCTCGGTCAAGAGCTGGATCCAGGAGCACTACTGAAAACTGGTTGATATTTAGGCAACAGAGGAACATCTACACCGGTATTACTAGGAAGACAAAATCAAATTATTACCTGACTATTACTTCTCATCTTGTCACCACAAATACTCTAAATTTTGGAAAACTATAGTATCTCTTCAGAGCATGAATATATCTCGTCTCCCACAACAAATTAAAGTAGAACCTGATAATATTTCTGCTAGAACGTCCATAATTGCAGCTTTTGTTAATCATTTTCTCTTCCCTTGTCTTTTATTTAATAATATCCCTGCAGACTGTCGTTGCAGATGCTGCTCAGTCACACCCAGTTACCATCAGAAGTGGACGACACGGGTACTTAATCATGGTCCACTTCCATATACATGTTACATAAATAAAACCAGTTTTCCTACTCCGTACTTCCATGTCTTTTTTTTTTCTAGAACAATTTTATATTGGCTCCATCCTATCCAAGACTCTGACTTCTCTTTAGTCTGCCTTTGATGACTTCCAAATATCACTTCTTAATCACAGACTTATTCTAAATGCTAAAAAAAGACCCAGTCCATATTATTCTTCACCTCCACTCTGATTATCCCTCGATTAAAACCTTAAATTGTTCCCACATCACTCCTGCTGAGTCATATAAATACTCATGAATTTGACTCGACAGCAGACTTTCATTTAAGATTCATTTTCAACATTTGACTGAAATTAAAATTCAAACTCTGTTTGCTGAAAAGAATTAAAGGCATTGTGTCCTTTTCAAACATTAAAACCATTCTGCAACTTTAATGTCTTCACTAGATTATGGAGATATTCTGTACTGTCATGCTGCCATTATTACTTCAGCAGCTAAATCACCTTGAACATAATGCTTTAAGCTCCATCACTAATGACAAACCTTATACTCATCATTGTTCTCTGTACCGTAAGGTTTGGTGGACTTCCCTAATGGCAAGAAGAAATAATCTTCCCGTGATGTTTATTTAGAAAGCTCTACTTTTGAAAATTCCAAATTACTTCCCTACTTCTTTTAATGATGTGGAGGTTTCTCTGTTCCTGCTTGCCAAATGGGTGATGAGTTTCACAGGGCCAGTAGGCCAGGATTGTTATGTCAATTTGCAAATGTTTGTGCTAGTTAACCCCAATTGGTAAATTACTAAGCAGGTACCTGTGCAGGTACCATTTGTTTTTCTGGTAATCTTAAATTAATTGAAAGAGGGATAATAGTCTTACTTTTTAGTTTGCCAAAATGTGTTGCTGGTGTGAAACTAGCTATAGTAGCAGTAAAGTTGTGAGTAACACTGTCTGGAGCTGCTGTGCTGCCTCAGGGAAAATGTGTCCTCCTCTCTGCATGTTAGCTTCGCATCAGCATATATAGGGATAGTTTGCTAACCTACAACTTAGCTAATGTTAATTACAATTCTTGCTGTCTCGTTGTTTGTTTTATATCATGGTATTTGTCTGTACAACATGTGAATCATTTCATGATCACAAAGACCTAAAAACACAAGTTTTCCAGCACAATGGATTTGTTTGGATTGATACATAATTTCAAATGTTATGTCAGGTAATGTTACCTTCCTTGTTATATTAGCTACAAATCTACGGACCTTCTACTGTCAATAATGACACAAACTAGTCATTCAGATTTATTAAGTGGTGCCTGAATGAGTCTTGTGTTATTTTTTTTGAAAAGAATACATTATCTCCATATTCCAAACTATTTTTGGTTACTGTGACAGTGCTCAGTATACCCTGTCGACTTGTTAAGTTGTACATCAGCAGAATGACACCTATGTGTTTTGAATTTGCACTTGAAAAGTAGAGACACTCAAACTGTGTCATGTGTTTCATCTCATTATTTAGTGCTGGTAATAATTTTTATTAGATGTCTCTTAGTTGTGAAATTTGTGTTTGCTGATTTGGATCAATCAGATCTAAATCTGAATAATCTAGATAAAGACTTAATAAAATGACAAACGGAACAAGTATGTATTTGAGTGTGTGTTCACACTAAACATCAGGCAGTGATGGCCATGTATGTACCGTATGATGCGTCATGCAATAATTCGTTTTGGGCCTTTCACATACATACATTCACTTCACATATATGTAGACTTTCCTTTAACATTGTAAGTTTTCATTTTTCATTTACATTTGCCATTTTGCTTGCTGAGGTTCTACTTTGGACAAGAAACTTTTGTCCGATGTTTTTCATATCTTTTCAGGGCGCATTACTTCTGCATACCCAAAATAATCTATTTGTATTCATGTGTACCCCTGCAGTTTTGTGGAGCTTGTAGTACGCTGTCTCTTCATTGTTGTACCTGAGAAAAAGAGAGACATGAGTGAAAAAGTGAGTGAGTGAGAGAAACAGACGGTAAGGGAAAGGGGGAGAAAATTTAGGAAAAAGAAAAGTGAGAGAAAGCAAGAAAAAGAGAGAAAGGGGGAGGATCTGTCTCGTTGGAAAGGAAGTTAAAGTGGCTATTTGTGTTTCCTTATGCTGTAGAGTGTGGGCTCATTAGTTTGTAGTGGAATTTAGTTTCACCTTCCTTCTTCACCTGTTTCAATGATTTCCCTCCCCACTACCCCATCTTGAACATTCTTGTAGTCACCAGCCTTCCAGATACTGTTAGGTCAAGGTAATTCACCTGATAAAATAAAAACAAAACACATTCACTGTACTGGATCAGTTATCACAGCTGAACTATGAGGTAAAGATTACGATTTGAGTCTACTTTATTTACATATCTGCTTCCTCAACACATGTCTCTATCATACACCCTAACTCAGCTGCTCTCCCTTTGTGCTCATCTCCTTCTTCTTCATCCTCTTCATCACTAACTACCTTTACCTTTAGTTCCTTTGTCTTCTCATATGCAATATTCACCAAAGCAAATAACTCCTCAAAAGAGCAAGTCATTATTACACTGGAAGAAAATCCAAACAACTCAAGCCAATGTAATGTTGGCAGCGCTACAGTCTGGATTCAACTAGACAAGCAACTAACCAAATGTGCCCCCATATACATTTGACAGGATTTTCACTTGAGCTTTTGATAGCTTTAACCACATTTGTCAGCACTCAGCCAGTTAGCTAAGAGGACTTCACTCATTTACTCATCCAATGGAAAACAACTTAGACCAAAGGGCAATGTCCGTAAAATATTCATTAAAGCATACTGCATGTCTTCCTTACATAAATGTAACCAAGTGTCCATAACATAACATCTGTATAATACTGAAAAGAAGGTGATGCTGTTAATTCACCAACGTAACCCACATCTCAACTAAGATTACTCCTAGATATCTGAACAAAAAGGATAAAACTTATCACACAATTGCAACTTTACCCTATAAAACGGTATAGAAAAATATATGTCTCAACCTTCACAGATCAGTTGAAACTTATCAATTGCAACAGTATTGCAACTCTGGAACTGTTTCTCCTTTTTTTCCACCCCTGACAATGGCAGCGATCTACCTACACCCTCACTCAGGTTAACTTCTTCTTTCAACTCCCTCTGGGTTCTCTGAAAAGGTGTGGAGTTGGAAGGAGAACAACAGGCCGATTCCCTCGCAGGATTCGGGGTCCCAGCCTCATACATTTGAGGCTGAGCAATACTGTGAGGGAGCTCGCCACTGCTTGGCGAAGCTAGTAATAAAGAGGTGAGACTCTTGGTAGCCTGCACAGCAGGATCCTTGCTCTCTCATGGAGTGCCCCACAGGTTCAGGGAAACAGGGTCTGGGGCAGAGGGTGGTGCCTCTACTGGTGCCCAGATTTCCGTGTCTATGAAGACCCAGCCATTGTCCAGTAGGGTCCTATCTGATGTCCTGAGCGAGTACTGTCTGAAATGGGAGATGAATTTCACTGCTGCCAGGAGCTCTTTTCTGGTGGTACAGTATTTTTGCTTTGTAGCCAACAAGTGCCTGTTGCCATAGACCTGGACCCTCTCCTCACCCTCTTTCACTTGAGAAAGAACTGCTCCAGTTCCCCAGTCACCAGTGTCGGTGACGCAGAATAACTCGCCACTAGGTGTGTGTGTGTGTGTGTGTGTGTGTGTGTGTGTGTGTGTGTGTGTGTGTGTGTGTGTGTGTGTGTGTGTGTGTGTGTGTGTGTGTTTGGGTCTGACTTAGCTTACTTTTGGGGACAATTTTCAGAATAAAGACCAGTTAATTTTGGACAGCTTGTCCAATTGGGGACAAAAGCCATCCCCAATAGGGAAAAAAGCTGATTTTTGGATTAATGTTTGAGGTTAGGGTAGGGATTACGTTCAGGTTTAGTTTCCAGGTAATGAACACAAGCCTATGAAATTTCCCTAAAACTGACAAAAGTAAATGTGCATGTGCGCTTGTGTGTATGTTTGTGAGTGCGTGCGTCAGTGAATGCAGGATGGCTCTGTTAAGTCTTTCTGACTCTGGACTCCTGGTAATTTATTGGCAGCTTGTTCAAAGGAATGAGCTCTGAATTATTCACTTTTCCTCTCTGAAGAGGGATTTTTTTTTCCACTCCTGGCTTTTAGTTTCCAAATTGAATTCGCTGTGGGCGTATTTGATTTGACTGGAGGATATTTTAAAATACTGAAAAATCAATTCTACATAGAACTTAATAATGACAGTGAAGTGTCAGTACAGTAGAATAAAAAGGAAGGCAACAATATGACTCATAGTGCCAGAGCTTTGTGAGAAAGAGAAATGCAGTCAGTCTCTCAGTGCTCAGTCCTCATCAAAGACATTCAGGATGGATGATAAAGGCATTCTTAATTTAGCTCAGTCTCAATGATGGACATTTCATGAGATAAATTATATCTTCAGTCTTCCAAAATGGAAGATAAATTAGAGACACCATCATATACAGAGTACTGAGAGCAAAACTAACAAGATTTTATGTAAAATTGTACCCTGGATTGAGAATTTCTCATTAAATCCAGAGATATTGACTGGGGTTCACATGTGAACTGAAGTACAGTGTGCATACGTTGACTTTTGAGACATAGAATTTTTTGGGACCGCTTTTGTGTAGAATATGATTGCTTGATGACAGTGTTAACCTCTGTTGACTTTATAGTCATCCACACGGAATGCCATAGCCTGATTCAGTTTAAAAAACACAAAAAACAGGCCTACAATGAAATGATTACATTAATAAGCCCTAAACACAAACCAGTAGCACACATCAATGTTTCACTTCAGTTTTAGACTTTGTACAAAAAAAGTTCCAATTTCCTTTCTTTATTCCTCAGCATTCTTTTCATCTTCATCTGACAGTCTTAAATAGCAAATGGAACTTGCTCAGTTCTTATCATCTTACTGAAGTGTTGAATATCACTTTGGTCAAAACACAGTGGTAGTTTGTTTGTTCAAAGATGGTTTCAGGTGTCAGATGAGATTGACCTCTTCAGGATTCAGGATTCAAGATTCAATTTTATTCTCATTTTACAACACACATTTGTATCTAGAATTAGTATAGATGTAGTCCCTCTACACTACACATGAAATATAACAAAAAAAACAAGCAAAAAAATAAAATCCACTCGTGACTGCTGATTAACTTATACAATTCATGTAGTGCATTTTTAAAAGTTGCATTTGGAGTAATGTAAACAGGAGTAACAAACCTATGGGTGGATTCTCTGGGCAGATAATATGGTTTACATCTTAATATTATAAACACAACTACTAATAAACACTGTCCATCCGCCTTAGCTGTGTCCAATTCCCCTCGTCCCACAGGAATCCTATTTTCCATCTGCGCTTAACACGATCTGCTGAACCTAGGTCAACCGCTCAAACTGGGATGTTGTGATGGAGCAAGGTCCCTGTAAATGTGGGCACAACAGTGTAGTAGCAGATATCTTTAGGTGTTGAATGTTTTTTTTTATGTGCTGACTAATTGTACATGAAGCCTCCATGTGAATTCCACTGGGAAGTCTGTGTTGGTCTCTGTTCATCATCATCTACTCCTTGTAACCACTGGCTGCGTGTGCCCCTCGGACCAGTTGCATCTGCATACATTCAAGTACTTTTGATTTAAGGCCCATTTCTTAAGTTTGAGGATATATATCATTGGCCTCTCATTAGCAATTAAGAGATACTTTACTGCTACAGATATTTTGGATAATAGTGTCCTTCCAACTTCATATCAGTCTGTTGGAGGCCTTTGCCTGTTTCAACATGACAATTCTCCATGATGTGGAAAAACTTGACTGACCAAGTCTGACACCTTTTGGATGAATGGTAGGCCAGGCCTTATCACCCAATATTAGTGTTGGACCTCACTAATGTGCCTGTGGCTTGGTGGGAGCTAATCCACATGATTAGAATTCTATGTAAACAAACACATATTCTCCATTTTCTAATTTGACCTCCACAGAGTTTTCTTTGTCCAGTGATGGCCCAGTTTATTTACTTCATTACAACACTACTAGGGATTATGAGTATTTATAAGGTCAATGTCAAAAGACAGGGATTGGTGAATTTAGAAGCTAGAAACATTTAACTTTTTAGAGCTTTTTCTGGCAGAAAGTCAGACAAAATCTTTTAGATAGCTATTAAGTAAGGATAAAGAAAAAAAAATGAAAATGATAAATTAACTCGGTCAGAAAATAAAACAAGATTCAAATCTAGTCTCATGGTTGTAAATCCTATACCTGACCCATTCATTCACCGCAAATTGTTTAATGTATGAACTTTGAAACTCTTTGAATTACTTCACCTGATTCCCAAAGCAGTTTTGTCAGAAAGCCTTTGGAATACATTTCTCGCCAAAAGAAAGACATAGCAATAATGTTACACCAAGAAAATAAAAATCATATAAATGAAAACATGGATTCTTTTAGCCCCATTCAGACTGGGGTTGTGTTGCACTTCCGCTTCTTGTGAACAAAATGAGCATTACAACAACAAACACTACTGACAATTTTTCCCCCCACTTGCCTCTCAGGAATTTTTTTCGTAGGGCTTCCATACCTTTCTGGGATTATAAGATTACATCTAAGAAACTAGCTTCTGTTAAATGATCACATTCAATCTTTACAATAGTTTTTTAAACCTTTAAAATATTTTCTTAAACCGGAGCTATATTAGTCATTAGCCCTTTAAGTGCATCTGTGTTTGTGTGTGTACATGTTCAGATAACAATTTCTGTGTAAGTACCACATTTAGCTAACCACTTATCAAAATATTTTCGGTGAAGTACTATTACAAAAGATATATATTTTAAGGAGAGTTTTGAAGTAAGATTGAGAAGAGATAATGATATGCAATAAAATTTTCTGCTTGAATACAAACCACAGCCACTGAGGCTATTTTAGATTACATCTTCACCAGTGCACCAGGGCGAGCCAAAACTACAAGCATCTGTGGGAACACAGCACCATTTTGCGCAAGCACTCTCAGTTTTGCATATTGGAACACAGTTTGTGTTTGCATTTGTTTGATTCATCAAAAATATTTTCAAAATCGGATGTTTGTCTCTAACAATGAATCTTAATAAGGGGAGAAAGCTGTAGTGAATTAATACAATTTCTCTTCTCTGAAAAAAAAACCCAAACTGAAATGAAATATTAACATTTGTAAAAACTGGTGATATTTACTTGTAATCTTTAGACTCTCACTTTAGGTTAACAACAGCAAAGAATTATTTGAAAATTTATGCTGTTTTTAGCAGTAAGAACATACATTTGACTGAGTTGATGTTGAAAACATTCATTTAAAAATAAAAACTTAAAATCTATTTTTTGTCTAAAACTTCAAAGCTTTTTCTATGTGACTGTTAGTGTGTGTTTGAGGGAGAGAAAGAGAGAGAGAGAGAGAGAGAGAGAATAGGTGACAGAACGGGGGAAACAAGTCTCTGAAGAGAGAGACTATGAAAGAGTTTCTTAAAGTGTCTCGTTTCACAATCTGGTGGTTGTGTGACTGCAATGGTTTTGATTTTGATTTGCTTGTAGTCCAGTCTCATGGTTGCAAGAGCACTTTTCATTCTAATAATAACACCAATCACAGCATTACCAAAACAACCCACATCAAAATGCAGTCTGAACAAAAACTATATCCTGCTTTAAGTCATCTGATATGGATTTCACTGTTCCTTGACAAGTGCACACACAACAAACTTCAGCTGAAAAGCAAACATCTCTTTCATGCAAACACATGCAGGCACAGGCACAGACAAATACACTTGAATTAAGTTAGCCTAAGATTTGCTGTCTGTCAGTAACAACTTAGTTGCTTTTGAACAAAACTGGCTAATAGTCATATGTGAATTCCCAGAGAATATGTGTATCAGTTCCTTCATCTACAATGAATGTCTCTATGACCTGAATCCTGACATCTGCTCTCTGTCTTCGTTTCTTAATTTTTCTTTTGGCATTGGCTTGGCATAATCTCTTCATTGAAAAGGGGGCCCCTGTACTGGGCCAGAGCCACTGATTGGCCTTTAAAGGATTTGTGGGGTCTTACACAAATATTCAGTGTATAGGGTGGGCCGGCAGTCTTTACAAATTAGTAATTTGCACAGTGCCACTAAACCAGCTACTTGGAGTGTTTAACCCTTCCTTTGTAAAGCTTGATGTTTGGATCAACCTTGCACACACAGTCAGTCAGATACAATCAGTGCAGTTTGAGGCAGGAATCTTTATTTATTCCTCTTTTCATCCTCCTTAGAAGCTGCTTCCTCTCTCATTTTGGGCCGACATTCATCGAGAATGGTCACTGAAACGTTGCTGCTTCTTACTCACAGCTGCAGTAGAGCTCCATGTCAACCAGCTTCATTAACTTTGCCACCGGCAAAGTCCAGCTACTAGGTCCTGCTGCAATCAGTTGCCTGCTCCTTACTGAGGACTGAAGAAACCAGGAAAATGATGGGACCCTTGTGCTGACCTACAATCACCATGACAACAGATGGTGCAGACTCCTACCTGACATTCTTTTAAACCCTCTGGTTTCTCCATGACAGGATCTATCCTCACAGACACTGCGAAGAGGACAACTTTTTAGATTAAATTGGTTTGATGTATGTAGTCCTTACATTGTGAATTAATGTAAATCTGTTTATATGAGACTGATTGAAATAAAAGAGAAGACTTACAGTTAATTTTCAGTTAATGAAAATTAATTTTCAATATTATAAATCAAGCAGACACAGAGCAATGTATGAGGGACCAGGGATTGTTGCAACATTTTTGACATTTTTGTCTATATCCTGGACTGGGAAGACAGGCTCTGAGAAGAGAGACATCATGGCACTGTGTCAAGCTCCTGGTTTGGACACTCTGTCTTACCATTGGTCTGGAGATGGAACCTGGTGGAGAGGCTGACAGAGGCTCCCAGAAGGCTCCAAAATTCTCTCCAGAAAGAAGTGAATTGTAGCAGGGCAGGAAGGCGTGGCAGGGTCCTAAATGACAGGAGAGCCAGTAATATTGAGAAGGCAGGCAGAGAATGGATGAATGCATAAATGAACTGAGACACTTTATCTGCTGAAAACTCCACTCTGTTTACCAACTAGTCTCTAACACTCTGTTTGCAGTTTGGCCCTGGGCAGGTTCAGAGTATGGTGGTTTTATCAGAGCTTTTTCACTGAAAACAGCTGCCTGCTGCTGCTGGAAACAAGGTTAATGAGAGCAGTTGGAATGAACAAAATGTAGCTAAAACGCTCCATTGAGCTAAGGCCAACTGGAGAGTTGATGATAATCCTGTTAGTTTCCAACTGCATGTGACACTTCTCACATTACATGTAGTTGTTTGATTAAATATTAACATTTGCCTTCTCTCTGAAAGCAATGGTGATAGTCTCATGGACTGCCCTTTGAGAGACTTCTTATGGACCCTATGCGTCCTGCTTTATTTGTTACTTCTCACCCGTTGTGTATTCGGATGATTTACTTCCTGTCTTTGTGTGTGTGTTTTTTTCCACCTGTGTGATTGCCTGCCTTTCCAAAAATTAGTTTTACCTGTTCCCTATTACCCTTAACCCCCTTGTATACTTAAGTCCCCTTATTCCCCCTACTCTTTGTCAGTTTGCCCATTTTGTTTCCTTTGTGTTCCTAGTGTTCATGGTCTTTTTGTGCTCCTGTTTCGCTGTTATTGGATTAAATGGTTTTGGGTTCCTGTTTCTGCTTGCCAGTGTAACTACACATCTGTTTGTAAGCCAGTTTATTAAAGCACCGTCATTGCCCCTACCTGCCTTCATGTGAGTGTGTGCACTTTGGTCCTGAATGCTTTGAATTGCATCAGATGGCAATCATATCTGCCTGAATCCATTCAATGATCCAAAGTATGCCCAACAACAATATGTAGTTTATTTTTAAAAAAATGTAAAAATTGCAGTCTATACTTTTAGGGGGAGTTATGTGGTGGAACTATTTTGTGTTATCCAGGGGCCCAGATTTTGGAATATTGGATATTTTGGGCTTTCCAATTGGAGAGCTGAGCCATAACACTTCTCTGCCCAAATAACAGATTCAGTAAGATTCTGCTGATCTGAAGTATGTTTTCCCCTAATTCCACATTCAAGATTCTCTTTTATGATCTCCCAAATACTCCTTAAGAGTAAAATGGCTTTGGCTAAAGAAGGTTGTGGATACTACAAAACATGAAACTCACTGAATTTGGATGAACTTTCCTAAAATTATTAGATTGGCTACATAACTTAGTGGCAGTAGTGGCCTTTTAAGAGATATGCATAGAAATAGAGGATCAGAAAATGCCCATGAATCAGTGACACACACAAAAAGTGTGGTCGTATTTTTGTTAATGTCCTACCTACTTCAAGAGAATATAATTTCCTGTAAGTTTGGTGACTTTGTAGGCTTTGTGGGCTTGCTATTTTGGTGTTATAACCAACAACGAACAGCAGGACTAAAAGGCCAATTTTGGCTTTTGGTCAAACCCAGCCCTGTACCCTACTGAAAAAATTTTACTACATGCTGACACAAACAACAAAGACTGATTGGTTAGCTTGGGAGCATTGCATTTCTGACTTCTCTGTCTTCGTGAGGTGGAGGAACATCAGGGACAAATACATCCATGTCCGCAAGAAACTCACAACAAGGAGCTGGCACCTAGCTGGGAAAAAGATGCCAGTCTTTTATTTGTTTTTGTTCTGGCTGGCACCCCATACAAAGCTAGGAATGCTATCATGTTGTAATGTAAAACATGGCATTAAAGAAATTGAATTTGAATATTGAATTGTAAACATGGCATAGAGATTTGTGCTTCCGTGAAATGCTTCTGTGAAACAAAAATGTTATATGCAATAGCCTGTAATTGTGTCTGGCTCGATCACAACAAAAACCTAATAACCAGTATTCTGCCAATGTAACCATATGCTGTTTTCATAGGTCTGCCAAATCAAGAATAGACACTGAAGGCATATATTACCTGATTATATAATTACAAGGACCAGTGTAAACTATTTGCAGTGTCTTTCATAATCAGCGGATGGACGTGATTCAAGTTCCTGATCCTCCACCGCTGCAACTGTTTCAGAGGAAAACCCACCACCAGGCAATCACGGGTCCACCCAGCCATCTCCTCCATAGCCCCAGTCATCTTCTCTGTCCTCCTGGCCATCTCCTCAAGGATGCCACAGAAAAGGAAAAGGATTGAACAGGATGTATGGCTGCAGAAGCAGGTTGCCCAGTAGGAGGACAGGAGTGTGGAACCACAGCAGTCTTTGCTGCAGGGCAATGACGAGGTCTCTAGATTTTCACAGTCTGTTGCAGACATGCTGTGGAGGCTGCTGGAGGAGCAAAGGGCACAGGCTATGTTCAATGTGCATAAGCGACTATTTTAGCAATGAGCAATCCCTTAACAACCAGCAATGACAACTTTTCTATTTGTAATATTGTTGCTTCTTATAATTGTCATGGTTCTATAACTTATTTAATATTTTGTTATAATGCGATAGATAATAGTTTGTATAGTTTGCTGTATTTCCATATTTCATAATACTTTTTATAGTTTGGTAATTAAATGCTGTACTTGAAAAATTTGCACCTTTTGCATTTTGCACATTTTAGCAAATAAACTATACCTAACTTAATTGTTATGTTATGTCATTTATAGGTTCATTTATTCACACAATTTACAAGTCTACGACTTACTGGACAAGTTGGCCAAGACACTCACATTCTGCCATGGCACAATACCCTGGTGTGATTGAAAGAAGGCCCATCAGATCATTCCGTCCAGCAATGGCAGCGCTGATGGAATTGCACCTTTAAAAGGTAAGAGGGTCTAGAGATTCCAAAAGATTTGTGTCCCCTACCAACGGTCTTTGCCATTCACCTGGCAGAGGTGTCCCTGTAGGGTCCATGGCTTTAAAATTAGCAGGGATGTATCTGCTCACAGGTTTGCTGACTTCATCAGTGTATGCCAGGTAGTTGTGTAAAGCTTTGAGAACGTTCACTAATTTGTCAGGCAGAAATTCTAGGGTTGCCCAAGGAGTCTTCACTATGTCTCCAAATGCCAAATGACTTGTCAGTCACCCAGAATGACAAGAAAGCACAAAGTGGGGTTCTGGTCAGCTGCCTAAGTGGGATTTATGCTACTACAGGGAGTCAAAGCAGCAACAGTCTAAAGTTATCCTGTCTGCACGTTTAACCTTTCTATCAGAACTGTTTGCATGGTTGCATGTCTGGAACTTGCAACAAATCAATCTTGTAGTGATTCATTTTGCTTTAGAGTAGTGACAAATTACTAATTCCACAAAAGAGATTATGTATTCATCATTTTCAGTTTGTTGGTTTATTTATTTGTCAGCAGGATTGCACAAAAAGTACTGAACTGATTTGCTCCAAACATACTGTAGGAAGGGGGCATGAGCCATTGGAGAACTTGTTATATTTTGGGGAAGAGACGGTTAAAGGGGCGGATCCAGGAATTTTTTAAAAAAAATATTTTTCTTTAACATTGCCCAATGGGGCATTTTTTGATTCAGCAGAAGTATGCACTCTACTGAGTGCCAGTCTAGTGTTGTTCTGAAGCTGGAGGTGCTGTGTCAAAAATGCTCATATGAGTCATTTGGAAGGTAATGTCAAATGGTATGTTTTGTCATTTAGTTTGTAGTCTGCATTTAGTTTGAGAAATCATTCAACAGTCCTAATTTTACCTTTTGGAAAAAGCACAGCCTCATATGCAGTATCACTTTTCTTCTTTAAACCCTCCCCAAGCCTGCAGGTAATAAAATGAATGCCCTCCCCCCAGGTATATCGGAATAATATGAAAGAATTGAAGTGGTCCAATTTGTTCCACCATTAGTGACTAAATTAGTCCAAAGTAAAAAGAACTCTAGAAAATGCATTTAATAGTGTGCAGACCTTTGCTAAGGCCAAAGTCAAACAATATACACCAGACTTCAGAGGTAAAATGGAAATGTAACAAAATGTAATGAGTTCTTCAGTGGCCCAAGCCCCATCCCTCCAACAAGTTTGGTGCAAATTAGTTCAGGGCTTTGATTGTAATCCTGATGACAAATTAACAAACAAACCAACAAACAGACAGACATGGTGAAAACATGAAGTGGTGTATTTTGTTCAAATGTAATATGTTGATTGAATCATAATTGGATTTGTAAACATAGTAAAATGATTACTATTCCAGCCATTAATTTAAATTAAGAACTACCAAGTTAGGTTATTACTGTTACTGAATAAGTGAGTTGGGCACCAGCAGCAGCTCTGTAGGTGAGTACTGCAATTTTTTGGCCCCATCAATGGCCCATGGTTTTTTGTCTGAAATGTACAGTATGAAACTGGATGTCTGACTTTGTACCATGACTTAAACCAATTACATAATAGTAAGGAGCTGTTGCCTCCAGAATACTTTTCGAAAGAACATACTGTTAAATATCAAACAACATATATTACTTTTATTTCATTGAGGTTCAGTGCTTGCTAACATGCTAGACAGAGACAGCTGTGTGCTGCAGACGTTTGCACTTTATGGTACAGTACACAGTAGTGTGTATGTTTAGATCACCATGGACTGAAAAAACATGCGCTAATGAACTTCACTCTAAATAGCTACAGTCAACATGTTTCTTTTCATCTAGGTCCCCGTAGCAGTACAGGTTGGCGGCATGATATGCCAAACTCTTATATCCTGTATTTACAGACTCTTTTATATGACAGTTTTTTTTTCCCTTTTGATACAGTATGATGCATAATATAGTGCAGGTTGGTGACTGTTGGTGGAGATAACATTTAACCACTAATACCCTTACAGATCCATTAGAGTCCCTTACATGGGCTCAGTCAAATTGTACTGTATGTCATCCTAATCTGACAATATCTTGTTAACATATGAAAATGCCTGTAATGCCACGTGCACTTTAAAATGCAAATTGTAACATGATGGGAAAAAAAGAAAAACAAATAAAATAACAAAACAGAAAAAGGGGATCACAATACCCTTGTTGTAATGCAGCTGTGGTCTGTTTGTGCTGCTACCCAATTTAAACTAAAATCTTGATGGATGGCCATAAGGGAAAAAAAATTCAAAATCACCTTAAATGCAATTGTTATACAGCTATGAAAAAAGCGTAACATGTTTTTTTTTTTTTTTTTTTTTTTTAAATTTTGCTCTTGCTTATCTTTTTGAGAGTTTATCTAACATTTACCCAGAATAGCTCTGCATTTGATAACAATATACTGCTCCGGAGAAAGCTGTTTGCATTTTCAGATGATCAATTTGACAGAGACTAAATGAATAGATTGATTTAAGCCAGTGAACAGCCAGACACCACTGCACATAAACTTCATCCATCAATAGCCACAACTACAACTACTCACTTTGGCATGTCGCAGCTAAGACACACTCCATCACCTTCCAAAGAGAAAGCAGTCAAACTATCCATTACTAGCTGAAGCATCAAAACTTAATGCTTGCTGGGATTCTGACAGCACACAATCAAAGCAAATTTTGAGTCATTAAGTAACTCAGAATTTACAAGGATTGAAAAAGGCCTTCCAATTGTCTTTTTTGTATGGTGACTGTATGAACACCGTGAATTCCCTTAATTGGGCCAGTATGAAAGAGCCTAATAGAAACTTATTTCATTAAAAGCTGAATTGGTCAAGCTAAAAAAATTAGCCCACTTATTTATCCATATAGGGACAGGCATCTGAAAATGTGTTCAAAATTAAATGACACCCTCTAGTCCATCAAAATTACTTCCAAAATAGGGAAAGGTGCATTATAAAGACAACACACACACTGTAAAATTCTTGTATGACTGCTCAGAGTTTGGTCGACAAGGTTAACTGGGTAAATCAAAAGTGTTGAAGTTTGTGGGAACAAGATATCAGGAAAAACCATAACAGAGCAGTATGACTTTATACTGGTCTGGCAAGCTTAGTCTAGAGCCTTTACAATTTGAAATGTGGTGATGGCTCTCTCTGTTTAACAGGCTTCCAATAAAGCACTAGTGGTATTGATCGCCTCCTCTCATGAAATTTCATGAGCTAAGGACAATGTCAAAATGCAATTAACATGCTCCTAAAAACACTCACATGAGGTGAAACATTTGGTAATACTAGTGTTTTGTTTGAATTCTTTACCATTGGCATTTCTTTGTTTATACTTATAATAAAATAATAAGAATAAATGTGCTTTTAAACAAAGTACCAAAACCAGCTGACATGTAGTGAATCTGGGGTTTCTGGGGTCCTTAGGGCAAAAAAACAACTGTCTCGTCACCCATACCTTTTTCCACAATGTTTTATTGAAACTTTTTTTCTAGTTGTCTAGTTTTCTAGTTTTGCAGATCCTTAACTAGGCAACAAACACTTGTGAATGTGGCTTAAAACTATTTATCTAAAACAGTTTTCACACAGACAGGAAATCCACTACCCCTCGTGGTCTAAGTCCATTGTCTTTTTTACTGATGGTCTCGTCCCTCTTGTTGCCAAGTTGGTGCCTTTGGTTCTAAATTTTGACAGGTGCTTGTTGCCTGGTATAATGTACCTGCTTGTGGGTCAAGCTGATTTTGTGTTCATTTAGCATTTCGGTAATTTTTTTTCCTACAGAGGCTGACATTAGTATAACCTGTTATTATACTTGACAGTTGATGCAACTGCAAAATCACTCAAAGCTGAAGATGATCTATTTCATCAGTGTGCTGAATACCTTAGTATTAGTGAATGGATGATAAACTTCTTAAAAAAATTCTATTTTCCATAAAAAGGTCCAATAGGCAAACTATGTCAATGAAAAAATCATTTTATTTTGACAAAATTTACAATACAGCTTTCAGTTGCGACCTCTACCAGTGTATAACCTCTACTACTAAACTGTATTTTGAGTACATGTGTTTAATTTTGTCTGAATGATATGAGTTTGTTTTCTTTATATCAAATTTAAGTGCTAAACCTGTGCAAGTAGGTAGAATTTACAGTAGCCGTCAATGATAAAAATATGAATTTCAACAATTTAGCTTTCCCTCAGATTTGTACAATCCTCCTGTAACAAATTTGTAGTGATAAGTCACTGAACAAAAGACTGAATTTATTTTAGATTAATGTTTCATGTAACAACTGTCATGCATCAGTTGTCACAATGAGTCTCCATCTGCATAAACAAAAGACTACTGCCAATTAGATAGACAACTGGCATTTCCCCTGCAGCTATTACTGTGAAACCACAGTCCTTCCAAAAAAAAAAGAAAATATTTTAAATTTTCCACATACGAATACTGTGTCTTATGTATCACAGGCATATAGGAGAAGAATATGAAACTGAATTATTTAGGAGGAAATCCTCACAACACTGTTCTTGTAACTAGAATTTGATTTTACATGAAAAAAGCAATGTTATAGTGGTTCTGAACTGTGTTATTTCATAAATACAGTGGTGCATACTGTATTTCACTATCTTCTATATGTGTAAGTGTCAGTAGTTATGCTATAAAGATGTAGTAAATTATTTTCTTCACTTCAAGTGATAAAATATTGAAATGCATACCCATGGGTCTGTTAGCTTTTACCTGCTGCAAGTATAACTCACTTTGATAACAATACTGTTCTCCCAATGACCACTTCCAGTATCAGAAGTTCTTAAAGGAGTGGAAAATGAACTAATTTACAGTTCTGTTGCAAATACCAAGATTATATGTGTAGGCAGGTGATTGGCCAAACTGGCAGAGAGGGAATAGATGTGGTTGGAATTTTAAGTTACACAAGGTGAAGTAATGTACAGGGCATACAGTGTATGGGGTCACACTAGCCTTTTAAATCATAGCATTAATTGAAGATTGACACCTGCTGTCTGAACATAATATCTCCACATTTATAGTTTGGGAATGATGAGGCTATTACAGCCGAATCAAAAGTGGCAATAGCCTTGCTGTAGACCATTCAAGAAATATCTGAATCTGACATAAAAAGTCCTGTCTGTTTCTTTTATTCCTCTGTTTCCCCATTTTCTAACAGTGTCTACAATTGCCATAGCAACCTTATCTGTGCTAAAATCACCTGAGCAAGGTCATGTTTCTCATGTCATGCCAGATGTATTCACTATGATATACTGTTTTGTTGCCTTAGTGAGTAGCAGAGTGATAAATATGCTTGAGACAATGGAAGCAGGCAATTCAAGAAAGTGTATGAGAAGATGACAATGGATAGCAGGAGCAATGAGGAGAGATCACCTGTGACAAGCTACAGGAACTCCTATGGTGCTACTCA
Source organism: Istiophorus platypterus (assembly GCA_016859345.1). Lineage (NCBI taxonomy): Eukaryota > Metazoa > Chordata > Actinopteri > Istiophoriformes > Istiophoridae > Istiophorus > Istiophorus platypterus. The sequence continues at coordinate 25,413,159 of CM029126.1, read as the reverse complement.
TACCTGGCAGCGCTGTTATAGATGTTAGCCAAGAAAAAATTCCCTGAGTAGCAAAGGAGCTTAATGCAGATGGCGTGAGCAGCACTTCGGTTAGAGTTTCCTGTCGGTAAAGACCAATCAATTTTCTTTCTGTTAAGCATTTCCCAATAAGGTTGTTAGTTATTTCATTAACATGAATAAAAACAAATATGTAAAATACCTTTACATGATCAAATAAAAACTTTAGGTCCAAACAATATTCAATTACAATATAATCCAATAGCATGTCACTTTTCCAAGTAATTATGCAAGAGACTTTATATAAGACCCCTTAACTGTGCATAAAACACAGATTAAGATCATTTAAGGTAAAATTTACTGGGATCGCATTAATCTGAGGACATAAAAGTAACTGTCTTTCATTCTGTATGCTAGTGCCACATGAACACAGATGGTGTATGATTTTCTTCCTAATTCAATATGCAACCCCTTTGACCACATGTGGATCCTTGTAAAAGTAATCAAATGGTCTTCAATAGATGGGCTACTACCAAAGGGGCCAATGTAAGTTGTAGGTAAAATTTTAGGAAACCATCTTCTCTACATACTCCTTTAAGCATTCTTATGAGTATGTCTATAAGGTAGAGCACAATTGTCATGTGCCTATTGTGGACATTACTATGACGGATCCTGCTGGAACCTAAAATATTGATAACAAGACCAGGTCAAAACCTAGTATATGGCTTGATCGCATATAGTCAATGTGTTAGATTGAGGATGCAATTGAAAACTGTTTTGGAGCCACTGTAAAACACGTGCTTTCAGTGGACAATAACCAAGGCTTGCTTGGAACTAAATATTGCTAGATGATGTAATACACTAATTAGTATATTTATGACTTCATCAAATCATAGCATTTTGACTAGTATCAGGCAGTTCCAGCCCTTTATCTTTTCACGTATCCTAATAAAGCTGTTCTCATTTAGATGTTTTTACCATTTCTGTTGTCAGACAACAGAACAAGTATGAAATAGTAACTGAAAAGCTTTTACATCATTGCAGGCCATTATATGTAACCACTGAGGTGGGAATGGTAATGAGCCTGAAGGTAAATTGATGCTTGAGGCATGAGTCGGGACTAATTGGCTTTGGACTATGCAATCATACAACATATCATAAAAATGTTTTGCTTTAACCTCAGGATTTTCACTGGGGTTGAGGACCAGCACTTTAGGGATAGCAAATTTGGAGGCAAATAAATGTACACTGTTATGTTGAAACAGTACAGGTTTCTTGCAAAAACATTTACCAGGCTCCATCATCAAATGAAAACACAAATCATATGCTCATAAAGACAACAGTTTTACATCAGTTATTGCCCCGGGAAACAAAAGGTCAACTGGTATGGGAGCATGATTAGATGGGTGGATGGTATCTTGAATCGCATTAAAATTTTTGACACAGGTAATATAATGCCTAGATATCAAATAGTAATCAATTACTGAAGCAGTGGGGAATGAAAACAGATCTTTTTTTACAACTAGAAGATGATCATCTCTTTTTACTTTGTTGTTTTATTGATTGAATGTAAAACATTCCACAGTCATATGTAACTAGATTGTTAACCTTGTTGCCACAACTAGATTCATCCCTGACCACCAAATAGCCTCAAAAACAATCTTTGGTCTTGGTCTAAATTTCTGCAAACAAACAGCAGGGAAAATGGTGGAGTCAGAAGATGGTACATTAACTCCACCAAACTTGATGCCTAGCACAGCGAAAAGCTTGAACCAGACCTGTACTTTGGCAAATGTGTCTATTAATATTTCTGGTAGATTCCATTTTTGAATAGATCTGCCAGTCCTCTTCATAGTCTGTTATGATTTTCAGCCTGCTTGGAGTCTGTCAAACTGCATTTAAAGGACTCCGAGAGTGTGAGGAAAAAAGATTCTCTGATCTGATGAGACAAAAATTGAACTCTTTGGGAAGAACTCGAAACACCGTGTCTTGTGAAAACCAGTTACTGTTCATCACCTGGCTTGTACCATCCCCACATTGAAACATGGTGACAACATCATTGTACTATGAGGGTACTTCTCAGCAGCAGTTAGAGGGAGACTGGTTAGAGTTGAGGGAAGAATGAATGTAGCCAAATACAGAGGCCCTTGAAGAAACCCTGCCCCAGAGTGTACAAACTTGAAACAGTTCACTTTTTAGTACAACAATGACTCAAAGCAAATAGCTGAGATAGTGTCTATGACTGTCCTTGACAGATGTACCCAAAGCCAAGACTTAAACGCTACAGAACAACTGTGGAGAGACCTAAAGATGGTAGTTAACAGATACTTCTCTTACTAACTTGAGAGGATCTCTCAGAAAAAAATGATCATATAGCTGAATCAACATCACTTTAATACATTACAATAAAAACTGAACATTATAATCTGCCTGAAGGGAGGGTTTCTTTACAGGACTGTTGGATTAGACTGTACTAGTTTTAGCTAGGTGGCCCTATCCAGTATATTTATCTAACTCTACTGGTAATCCAACTGAGATTGGATCAAATGTTAAGATGTAACTTTTACAAATATACTTGTCCATATGTCTCTAAATGAAACCAAAAAATTTACTTTGGCAATGTGCTGTTTGTGCAGTGCATTTGGGAAGCTCAAGTCAATTTTCAAAAATACTGTAATGCGTCTAACCTTCATTTGACTGGAGGATTTGCAGCCTGCCAACAGCCTCATGAAATGGTATTGTCACTGACTGATATTTTGCACGGTGAGGAACCGAGTGCATTGTTAAGTCAACACAAGGGTGTCTGTGAAGGACTAATCTGCTTGCTCTCTCTCTCTCTCTCTCTGTCTCCTTCATCAAAACAACACTTTCTGTGCCTTGAGGTGAATGTAATTGCATAAAGAAACGTCTATAAAGAAATACAGAATATATACCAGTGGACCCTTCATGGATAGGGTTAGAGTTATTATTGCAGCTGTACTGAGCTTAAAATATTTGTGGAAATTTTGAATAGTAGCTATTTCCAGAGAATCATAAGCCCTAGCTGCCATAATTGTGAAAGGATAATCACAGAGTGACATGCTGGGTTCTTGTCAAAGAGAGTTCTGGAGCAATGTGTTCCCTCAGAAGGGTCCCATACAGTGTAACATGAGTAAAAGGAAGAACAAAATAAGAAGAAAAGAGGTGAAAAGGGAAGCGTAAGAAATGAGTGGAGGAAAGTTAAGGATAAGAGGAGATGAGAGGAGATTTGCACTAGTATATGTCAAACTGAAAAAAACTCAAATTTGGAAATACAGTAACATACAAATCACCCCCCCCCCTTCAAACTAGAGTAAAATCTTTTTATCATCCGAAAAGGTTATTAATGTTAAGGGAGTCCCAGAAATCTCCTGAGTTGGTTACATTCTTAGATGGCTGCATTTAAGAGTGAAGCACACATACACCTCCTGACACATGGTTTTGAATGAGCTAACAACACAACTCATTCTGTGAAATGCTATTTGAAGCAAACTGTATAATTTAGAATTGTTTAGTTTTACCAAAAATCACAGTTGCTTTATGGTAAGCTGGTATCTCTAAACACACTTAGATCTGATATTACACTCCTATTTCTCCACAATCCTTAGGAATGAAAATGAAAAAAAATGAAGTTTGCATTGATTTTTTTTTTTTTGCATTCACTTTCAATGCATAAGTTTCCCTTTCATTTACCAAAATGGCTCTAGACTACTTTTTATCATAAAGACAGTTCTTCCTTCTGAATAAATTGGCAAACATTTCTAAACTTCTGTTTTTGCTTTCCCAATATGGGTTATTAAGTGTAGATCAATGAGGAAAAATATTATTTAAATGACATACGCATAAGTATGCAAAAATTCAAAATGTGAAAAGGTGAACGGGTCTGAATACTTTCTGAATGCACTATTTTTTTGTTAACTTCTTCTTTCTGCCAGTTACTCATTATTTTAGATAGATTACTTTAATGCCAAAGAGAAATTGCATTATTGAAGCAGCCACAACACATATATTACAAAAAACATTGTCTTTATTAAACGATCCACTTAAAGGCTAAATTATATACAATAATTGGATAGACTTAATAAAGTATACAAATAAAAAATTATTTTAACAAATACAGGAAAAACATGAAATATAGATCCATAGCTATACAATATCCTAAATATATACTGTAATATTTCTAGCCAATTTCCTTTCACTGTATTTAAAGTCATATCATATAAAAAGTAATAAATATATAAAGACATAACTTATTTCAACAATTACATTTGCACGGTGAAGAAAACCCCCTTTATGAATGCACAGCAAGTCAAGAACGCTCTCCAGGAGGCAAATATGTTTCCTTGTCAACAACCTAGTGAGGACCTCAAGACCAAAACCTTAGAGGATTCATCACAAGGTGCAAAGCTTGAGGTAAACTTCAAAAACAGAAAGATCTACAGTGTCTAGTTCACAGTAAAACAGAAAAAGAAACCAGCAGACTTCTGGAAAGAACTCCCACAGAGTGATAAAACAAAAATCAACCTCTGTCAAAATGAATGAGAGGAAAGTTGGGAGAAGATGGCGAACGGCTCATGACCCAAAGTCACAACCTCATCTGTCAAACAACTGTCCAAATACTTACAGCCTTTACTGTATTTGGCTGGAGGTGGGCAATGTTCTACAAGTACAACTTAGTTATGATGGGTTCTGTAATTAATTTAAATTGCATTTAAGTAAATAGCAAAATAATGTATGATACACCTACAAGGATTTCTTAAAGGATCACCTTTACACCTGCTTATTTGTGCAAGTACCTAATCAGCCAAGCATATGGCAGCAGTGCAATGCATAAAAAATCATGCAGATATAGATCAGGAGCTTCGGTTAATGTTCACATTAAACATCAAAATGAGAGAAAAAATGTGATCTCAGTGACTGTAGAACTTTCTGTCAATACTTTGAGTATTTCTGAAACTGCTGATCTCCAGGGATTTTCACACACAACAGTCTCTAGCATTCTAACTCAGAATGGTGAGACACAAAACACATCCAGGGAGCAGCAGTTTGTTGATGAGAGAGGTTTGAGGAGAAAGGCCAGACTGGTTGGAGCTGACAGAAAGTCTACAATAACTCAAATATAAACTCATTAGAACTGTGTTGAGCAGAAAAACATCTCAGAAAGAACAACACATCAAACCTTGAGGTGGATGAGCTACAACAGCAGAGGATGTCGAGTTCCACTCCTGTCAGACAAGAACAGAAACCTGAGGCTGCAGTGGACACAGGTTCACCACTGGACAGTTGAAGACTGGGAAGATGTAACCTGGTCTGATGAATCTGGATTTCTGCTGAGGTATCAGGTGGTCGGATCAGAATGTGGTGTCGACAGCACCAGTTCTCTTGCACATGAAATGCCCCTTAATACCAATCAATCATGGTATGAATGTAGGAGCCAATATGAATATTGTTGCCCACCATGTGAATCACTTTATGTCCAAATTTACCATCTTAAAGAGTAATAGAGAGAAATAATGTGAGTTTGAAAGCAAACTCCACCCTCTATTACTATGAGGTTCCTAATATATATATATATATATATATATATATATATATATATATATATATATATATATATATATATATATATATACATAGATACATTGTATATATATACATACACACACACACTCATATACATATACACATATATACATATACATATACATATATACATGTATACATACATGTATACATATACATATAAACATATACATTTATACATATATATACATACATACATATATACATATATATACACATATATACATATATACATACATACATATATATATATATATATATATACATATATACATACATACATATATATACATATATGTATACTTACATACATACATACATATATATACATATATATATACTTACATACATACATACATACATATACACACATATACACACATATATTTATATATATATATATATATATACATAAACACATGAAACACCAGATCTGTAAACTGATGGACAAGGAGGATACTGTGGCCTCTCTTCTTTCTCACCTTTCCTCCTCTTCCTCAGCTGCCTCCTTTCTTTCTCTTCTTCCTCCTTACCCCCTCTGGCTGAATCTCATCTCTGCCTTTCCACAGTAAAGGCCTGAATTAAACATGGCTTCATATAATGTAAGAGGCAATTGCACAGACCGGTCGATAGACTTTTAATCCCTTTCCTGCTCTCCTCTCATCCCTATTTTGCAGTTTTAGTCTCCCAGCTAAATAAACTGAGGCTCTCATCTCAGTGGCCTTTCAGCCATTTTCGACCAGCTAAACACTTTCTCTCATTCTTCTCAGCTTTCTGCCCATTTCTCTGCCACTGTGGGGTGTTGTCCTGCTCTTCTGATGCAGCTACTTTGTAGTGGCTGTTATTCTGCTTTTGCGTCTGTGTAATTTGAGCGCCACATAGCATGTAGTTAAAAGGACACCTTGGACTGTAATACAGTGTTGGTGTACTTGCTCTTGACCTGCAGTCTGCTTCTTTCCTTAAGTCCGTGTTTACTTGTGTGTAGTCGTAGCCAGCCTCTGGAGTCCCTACCTGACTCATTGCTTCAGCTAGCCAAATAGCCCCTGGCCTCTCATTTTATATCAAAGTTAGACTAAATAAACATCATTTGCCTGGTGCATGTTGGGGAATGGTTGAAGCAAATGCTCCACGTTTCCAGTGTAGCAGAGGCTAATAACTTCCTCCTTACCAGGTAGGTCACTGAAAAGGTCTTCATAAAGATACTATTTTCACACTTTGATAAATGTTGTAGTGGGGTGCTCAACTAACATTGGTTTATCACAGATATACCAGAAACTGTAGAAAGCACAGTATGTATCACATCTACAGAAACCACTTCAAACTTTAACACACACACACACACACACACACACACACACACACACACACACACACAAACACACACACACACCCCTTCTTTTCTAGTCATGTTCTGGTCACCAGTAGAGCTTTTAGAGGACATTGTCACTTGAATATAAAATTATGTTAACGTTCTCAGTCATCTTGGGAGGACAGTCAAGTCTTCATCTATTTGGTGGACAGCAGGGAATGAACAGCTAGAGTCAGATATTTTTCTCAGAAGAATCTAGAACGAAAAAGGTAAGTGAATATTTTACAGTCATTAGTGGGGCATTTTAAGATGCTTTAAGATGTATAAATATGAAAATGTTTGCTGACATTAAGTGGTTGGATATACACCGATTAGCCACCAAATTAAAACAAGTAAACAGTTACAATGTTTTAGCTGATTTGTGTATCTTTTAACCCTTTTTGAGAAATAAAATTAATTTCAAAATAAATTCAGATATAAACTTAATCAGTGGAAGACAATTTGGAAATAGAGAAGCAAACTTTTTGGGCTAAACATGATTTGCTTTTACTGGGAATAAAACAACTTAATATGAACAAAAAACACATTTGTACAGGTTTTTTCATTGTGGAGGCCTGCACATTAACAGCTATTGGATGACACAACATTCTCCACCACCAGCTCAGATTAACAGTCCTCTTCAGATCAGTTCACTTGATGGCAATTTAATGAGCATGCATAGCCGCTCTTTAACAAAATCTTGCCCCACTTATTGGCATGGTGACCACATTAAGCGAAAATTTCACTTTACTTTAATCTGACACGTGGAGCATTTCTAATTAGTGTCAGGGTCAGCTAATTATAAATCAGCATAAACCTTTGATTCATCACAAATGACAGACGAGCAGAGGGCAAATGAAGACAGGTAATGCTGGTTAAAGAATCTTTTATTCCTTTTTTCTACTGCCATTAAAACTTTTCCAAGCTCTCCTCTATTGAAAGCTGTCGTCAAATACACAGCAGTGGCATATTAAGATGGAACTGGCTGCTCGGCTTGCAGCTCCACTGGAGAGCACAGCAGTAATTGATAATCAGTGAGAGGCAGGCCAAGGCATTCCTCGCTGGCTTCTTGACCTCTCCTGGCTCCTAGATGACAATGTATGTACACTGCAACATTTAGCAATGAAAAATGAACATTGTACTCGACAAGTGCCTGGCTGTGTAACTAAAGCGGCTAAAGTCTGTACAGCTGATTCAACCATATAGGCTTGAGGTGGTCTATACAAATCACTTGAAATTGCGTTCCCCTTACCATTTGTAATTAATAAATTTGTTTTAAATACCTTTCTGCAAATATATATCCTAAGATGTTCAGTGTTGAAGAGTAGAAAAGTACAGAAAAGTCTGAAATTTGCAACCCTATAGCTGAACACAATAATGACATGTATTTACAAAAAAAACAGCAAAAAACCCCCCCAAAACACTTAAAAAAAAAATAGTAAAAACTTGCTTGTTCAGATGTTTAAATCAGTTTTCCTGGCAAGCACCCCCCCCCCCCCATAAAAAACAGTACATTACTCTTGTACAATGCAGTCTGCCTTTAATATTTCATTCTCAGCTCACTTAATACCCTCTTGTGTTGAATGCAGACAAAACTAAGGTAATATTATTTTAGTGTTGAGAGGAGGCCTACAGACATTATGGATATTGTCACAATTCAGGCAGAGACAATGGAAGTTCTAACCTGTTTTAAATGTCTATGTATTTGGCCTGATGATGTCTTTTTTTCCCGCCAAGGTTGAAAACATTGAGAAGAATTAGATATTTAAGTTTTTATTTTTTCTTCCAGACACAAGTGGGACAATCTCAACACATTCGCAAGAAACCATTTACACCAATCAGCCACACCATTAAAACTATTTTGTTACTTAACTAAAAAAACTGAATTATCACATTGAAGTATTAAGACCTTGTACTCAGTACTTTGTTGAAGCACCTTTGACAGCAATTACAGTTAAGTCTGGAACTTTCTTGAGCTTCTCTATGACATTAACAGAGTTGTCCCTAAGCCACTCCTACATTGGGTCGGCTGTGTTATTAGAGTGACTGTCCTGGTGGAAAGTGAACCTTCAGCCTAGTCCGGGGCCCCGAGTGCTCTGGACCAGGTTTTTATCAGTGTCCCTGTCCCTGCTGCTGAAAAACACCGGCACAGCTTGCAATTCAGAATGCTTTACAAATGACTGACAAGGTGATAACAAGACAGGCTGATATTTAAAAGAATGTAAAATATTTAATATAGTCTCTGCCTCTGCTGATTGAATTTTGACCATTTTAAAATGTGCCTCACTTAAGTCTTAAGTGCAAAATGTTGGTAGTTTCTTTGAAGTGATTACCCAAACTAGTTATATACAGTACATCCATAATATCTTTGATGTCAACTTCCTGGTTCACCCACAGTGTGGTCTATCTGGGAGAGAGGGAGTGGTGTTTTGGATTTGTTTTATCTGTTTAGTTAAATGAAATTCAAAGAAGAAAGAAATGGCACCAAACCAGTTGTTTTTGACACTTGACAGCACACAGACGCATCAGAGTTTTATGGTGACTTACATCCACACTCATTAACAGAAACATCAAAGCCAAAAGGTGCCCCATTTCTGGACTGAGTCACAGATCTCTGGGAGATGCAGAGCAAAATCACAGCAGTAAATACAACTCAGAACCAAAATAATGAATACCACATTAGGCAGGATGACTTTAAAATGGACTGCCCACACTGAACCCGACAAGTGACATCCTCAGCCACCACAACATTATTTTTGTCATGATTCTTACTAAATTGCTATTATCAAACAAATGTATCTAACATATCTTGCTCTGATTGTCATGCTCCATAGTTTCAATATTTCAGTATCTGATATGTACAAAATAATATCCCTTTAATATTTACTGATACAACCAAAGTCATGCAGTTAACAAGAACAAACTTTTCAAGTGTAGGTCTTTGTTGTATTTGAAACAGAGCAAAAGATTTGACACAGGAAGAGACTGTATTTACAGTGGCAATGACTCATCAGGTGAAATTCAGCTCCCACAGCACTGTGTTTGTCTGTAACTCAGACCTGATTTACCTTTAATGAGAAGTTGTGTGCTTGATATGACATGAACCAATCTCCCTGAAAAAAACTGTTGTCTGCAATCAATGACAAAAGTATTTCCACAACCTGCAATTTCACATAATTATTTTGGCTAAAGGGGCCAAAGTTTGTATTGTGTATTGTCGTGGCAACCGAGGGCAGAGCAAGCCTTTCAGCCAGATTTTATCTAAGACAATCTCTTCTCTGGAAGTGGGTGTTCAGGTCCTTCTCCTGTAAACACAACCTCTGTGCTCCAGCCCTCATTATCAACTACAAATTAGAGAGAAGAGACCACCAGATTGACAGGAGAGAGTGTATTTTCATGTGATGGTCCAATTAGCTTGACCTACATATGATAAAGATGTTAGGGTTATAAATCCTATGGTTAAGACAAGTAAAGTATAACAATAGCAATGGATGCAGAAGTAAGAGAAAGCAATGTTAACACAAGGCAGTAGCTCTAAAACCAGGGCAATATTCTCCTGAAATAGTTAGCAGGTGCAAACACAAGCCTAATCTCCAGGCACAAAAATAAATAGGGGTTAGCAGCAAATGTTTGCTTATTTATGAAAAAGAATAAAACTGAAATATAACATCGACATAAGCAGGATCCGAAATTAACGTCTGCCAAGTGCCAAAGGCAGCTAGATTTTCTGTTTGGTGTCTCAAAAGACACTCCGCGATACTGGTGAGCAAATGTTTGCTCCAAAATGGTCATAAAACACTGTCCTGAGAGTCTTTACCACATTTTGTTTTACCGACTCTCTGCTTCTGAGAGGTTTGGAGATAGCAGCAAACGAGGCTGAGGAAAGTATAATGTGGAGGTGATAGTTATGAGTTGTTCTGTGTGTCGCCAGTTATGCCAGAGACAAAAACAGAAACAAGTCATTTGCTGTCAGAAATAAAACAATGAAATTGGAGAATATGACCCAGAAAAGCATGTGACGCTGCATATTTGTGTCCTGGGCTCAATCGGAGCCTTTCCTTTCAACACCCTCTGCAACGGCGCTAACAGCAATGTTAGAGCATTCAATTGTTAACTGAAATGTTTAAAATAGCAAATATGTTCAGACATTTAGAGTAAGAATACAAACCTCTCAAATTTTCAAATTAGAACATAATGGATTTATGAATTAATTTTTTACCGCTCAGCAATATTTTAAAATAATTATTTTTGTGCTGGCCTCTTTAAGTTCTTATTCAACATAATACCTTATTATCACAATGAAATACTGACAGTTTCTCACAGAGTCCTTTAGGTGCTTTTTGGCAAACTCCAAGCGGCTGTCCCTGAGGAGAAGCCAAGGTTGTGGGAGTGCTGCAATGATTGTTGTTCTTCTGGAAGTTTCTCCCATCTCCACACAGGGTCTCTGGCACTCAGAATAAAGTCAGATTCTTGACCAACACTCTTACCAAGGCCCTTCTCCCCCGATTACTCTGTTTGGCTGGATGGCTCTAGGAAGAGTCTTGGGCTCTTGGGAACCTTTATTTGCCATATTTCCCAGATCACTTCCACGACACAATTCTGTCTGAGCTCTGCAGGCATTTCCTTCGTCCTCATGGTTCAATGTCTGCTGATAAACATTGTCAACTCTGAGACCTTATATAGCCGTATGCATCTTTCCAAGTCATGTCCAATCAATTGCATTTAACACAGGTCAACTCTAATCAAGGTGTAGAGCCATCTTCAAAGATGATCTAGAGAAATGGAGGCACCTGACCTAAATTTCAAGTATCATTGCAAAGGCTCTAAATACTTATGTTAGTGTGATATATCAGTTATTCCTATTAAATAATTAGGGAGAAAAAAATTCATCTTTGGCTTTTTCATTATAGGACATTGAGTGTAGATCTATGTGGGAAAAAATGAATTTAAATGATTTTAGCATAAGTCTGAAACATACTAAATACTTTCTGAATGCACTGTGTATTGTCTGGACGATGCAGTGCCATGCGATCTGAACAAATAGCACCTGAAACCTGAGGCCAGAGGTTTATGTGGTGGGTTTTTATTTAACCTGTGCTGTGGTGGTAGAAATAAATAAAAATGTTGATGAGCCTTTAAAATGTCAGTCTGATGCTATTTCAGTTTAATTCCTACTTTCTTACTTCATAAATTTTCACAGGAAAGTAAAATATAACAACAGCAATTACACCATAATGCATTATCTTAATAGCATAGCCAGTAGCTAAGTTACTAAGTAATTCAGGAATGACCTGATAGTTGACGATTTGTTAAATAGTTCCATAATGACTCCGATGCCAAGACAATGGAATAGATAATGATTACTTACCAGGGAACAGACTAGGAGATACAATATAAATGAATCATGAGGTAATAAGTAGCTCAAATATATGTATCAACATACTGACCACTTTATTCATGAGTCATACCTGATTAATGCTGAACTCACCAGTTAGCAGCACAAAATAGTAACTACTCATGCGTTAAACATTTCTCTTTGCAGGCTAAAGTAAAGTGATACATCCTACTGAGTAGATACCGAGTGGTCTCACATTACTTCATTTTGTGTCAACTACAGCAAATATTACACGTCACACGGACTGGTAATGTATTGATACACAACTGTGGGTAGATGCCACCTTTTTAAATACATGGCTCTAAGTGACAAAACGGAAAACTCACTAATGATCCTCTTGACATTACCAAAAAAAAAAGAAAAAAAAGAAAAAGAAGAGACTTGATATTTCAGGTCCGATAGTGCTCAGGACTAAGCCTGAGGACAGACATGTTACTTCAAATTATTGGACTGTAAAATGTGGAATCCATGAGAAATACCTTTCTATTGCAATGTTTAAAGCACACATGCAACTGCTATTTACCTACTGCCTGACTGTTCCTGTCACCATATTGGGAGATTTAAATAATTAGCCCAAAGCGGCTGCTGCTGTACCCTCCTTGCAAATTAGGCAGAGCCCTTCTCCCAAGTCAGAGACTGTGGTTGAAACATATGAATCATTCATGTCGCAGGCTACAAGTTATTGTAGGCTGCCCACACAAACAGTAGGCCTAATGATGGTTCTCTGTAACAACAATGTGGATGATAATATAAGAAGTAGAAACCTTCAGTCAGTCACAGTAGCTGCCACTTTGATACACACGTCAACCTGCATAAGATGAAGGGAAAAAAATGTATCAATAAATCAATATAATTTAAAGGTGATTTTAGATTGAGAGCTCTGTGTGCATAAACCTGCCACTTAAGCTACTAAATTTGCTCCACGTCTGATTTTGCAAAGGCAGGTTTTAAGGCAAACAGTTTTGTACCAAAAATAATCACCAAAGTTGCTCTGCACTACCTAATGAGCATAACCAGAGCCACTGCTGAGCCTCTCCTGCAGCCTCCAGGAACACAAGTGTTTGGTTCCAGGAAGTGACCAGTCAGGTGAAGAAGCAAAATAATACACTTGCATAATCAAAACTGCATTTGTGCTAACACTAGGTGTGCATGTGCAGGAATCTGCAGCCATGCTAGTGGCTCTGTGAGACATAGCTTTAGCACAGCAGTGCATTCAGTCAAACGCGATTTCCTTGAAAATGAGTATGTTAGCATGCCAGAATTTAAAAATTGGCAGTAAACACAATAAAGATGAGGATGGTAGGAATGTCATGAGTTTTGAAAGTATTTGGTCATGAACCAAAGTGTTGAACAAATTGGAAGTCTTTAAGTACATCATTTTGGCACCATCGATGTATAAACTTGGCATTCTAGGAAAACTGAAGGGATCACTAAAGTCACAAGGTACCATGGCAATCTATTAAAGTCATGTTAGTAAAAGCCAGACATTGTTGGTGTTACTAGCAGGAAAAGTCATGGTATTCATCCTCTTGAGACCATGGATGTCTGTATAAAATGTAACAATTATGGAGGATACAATATTTGCTGCTGATGAGCTGTACTGCATTATACAAAGAGGTGTCTGTTTTCTGGCCTACCCTCATTGATAATGATGGAGGGGGCAAAATTACAACACCTGTTAACATAACCAGTGGAGCATATGCAGTGCACCACAAACCAAATCTTCCAAAAGTGATCACATGGTTGAATCACCACCTCTTTCAATTTCAACAAAATCTGAAAATTATAACCATCATGAAGGGAGGATTTATTGCAAGACTGTTGTATTAGACTTAATTAGTTTCAGCTACGTGTACCTAACAAACTGCCAATGAGAGTACATTGTAAGTCCACTGTAATGTTCAATTATTTCTGGACCAAAATGTAGACACAAACGGAGGCTGGCTGGATGAGTGAACTAATAAGGGAAACAAACTTACTGTAAATCAGGTGAACAACATGGTAGACAGGAATACTTAGGAACACAACAAGGAACAAAACAGCGAATCCAATGTAGGTAGAAATTCCACAGAGAAAAATGAGGAAGCAAAAACACAAACAAACTGACAAGAAGAGAGGGGGACACAGAGGCTTCAATTCACTAGTGACAGGAAGACAATAGGGACCAGGTGAAACTAATTACGCTGGGCCAAGCATTCACAAAAGACGGGAAAACAAATAGACAGGAAGTAATTCAAAGTCACATAAGGAATATAATTTCAAAATAGAACAGGAAACACAAAACAGAGTCCAGGTATAGAGTCAGTCATCAGGGCAGATTATGACATCCATGCCCTTTGAGTAATACATAGAAGTGTTTTCTGATCTGATACCCCTGTCAGCAGGATGAGATCTTTTGTCAGCACTACTTAAAAACTACATTTTTTCCATGATGTGGTAACACTACGGAATTTTGTGCCTCAAAGACGAACTTTGGAAGATTACAACTTTATTTGACTAACTCTAACTGTTTAATCTACATATCAAGCATATGAAATTTGAAAGGTATTGCTGCAGACAGTGAGAACTATAGATTCATCCATCACTAACAAACAAAGGATGAGGATGAACAATTTTAGAAACCAGTAGCTTGCTCTATGTACATATGGGCATGTGAGTAATGTATATAGAGGGAATAATGTTAATTTATCAATATTTATCTTTTAAGATTTTCTACTTTCAATTTCGGGGATTTAATTTGCCTTTCCCTTTCAAATTGCGATTTCTTTATATCACTTTGTTAATGCCAATGTCATGTCAACTTTTTCAGTTTCCTTTTTCTTTTTAACAATAAATTACAACCTATTTATCCTGATTACCACTCTTAAAGGCAGTCAGTATTGAATTTTCATCTTCATTTTCTATTTTTCCTTTACAATTTAATTCTTATCCTCCATACACCCCTGGTAAAGTTCTAAGAACAGTAAATCCATCATCATAGTGCTGGTGCTTGCTCAGTCAAACACTTTGGTTCAGAGGGACAAAACAAATTGTGTACTCTCTGTAGAACACTACTGGGGTTTCATTGTAGTTCCACGGACAGCTGACACCCCTCAGTATGAATTACTGTTAAGCCATAAACTATCAAAGTATCAAAACTGTCTGGGAGGTGCTGAACAGATGACTTGGCAGTGAATTTGCAGTGACATTGAGAAAGACAGTTATTTACCTCAGTATTGGGGCTGATTTGTATGGTCACTGAGTATTTGTTTCCTCACTGATGGGCTATAAAAGCTCAGTGTTGAGGACAGTACACTGTCTCTGCAAGCACAGACATGAGTGTCATCAGGAGTTTATTGTTAGATGTCAGAACAGTCACCGGAAACAGACTTCAAGGACATGGTTGAATGTTAGATTTGTTGTGTGGGACACACCAGACTTACATTCCTCACATGAAATAATTAGGGAAACAAGACAACAAATAATTTTAACTTTTGCTGCAACATTCCTAAATGTCATCACTGCAGCAAACTGGACTCTAATGTTGAACTATAATTGTCATCAGAGTCTAAGGGCTCCATTTTTCTGAAAAGGACACAAATGCAAATGCAATCAAAATCTTCAGGCACACACAAATGAGTGGGACCATCAAATATTTTGCAATTTTGCATCAGGTGCTGGCACAAACCTAGAACAACCACATGCCACTAGTTAAACTGTGGAAGAGAGCCTGACTCCATTATTAGTGGGAGGAATACAGAATCAGGAGGTGGGGCCAGGGCAAGCCTCAGTAATGACCAGTCACAAAAGCTCTTCTCCCTAAAAGTCAAAATCGAGGGAGAGAGGCTGAAGTCTCAGTGAGAGAGAGAGAGAGTTCATCTCCATGAGTGACTTGAAATTCATCTACTGCATGATGGTGCAGCAGCTTTTGGAATGGTGATGGGGTTGATCACAGTTGTGAAAAAAAGTTGATTTAGTGTGAAAATTTTCTAAAACTGTGGTTCTTCTCCTCTTTATATTTGAAAACACTCATTGATGTCTTTACAGTACAATAAACATATACAGGTGTATTTGCCTAAGTCCTGTATCAGTCCTTATTTATCAAATGGAAAAAAAGTTAAAATGAAACAGCCATTTAGCAACATAGATTTGCCAGTTACTAAAACTGGCATGTCTCCCAATCTTTTGGCTTGGAACTCCATTTTGTGGTCCAGTGCATCCTTTTTTCTTTAATTATTCTTCAGATGAGTCTAGAACTTGATTGGAGTCCACTTGTGGCATATTAGTAAAGAAAGGTACACACCTGAATATATAAGGTCCCACAATTGACACTGAATGTCAAGACCAAAACCAAGACCAACAAAATCTTTGTAGATCTTCATGATAATGTCAACTAAAACTTGTGATCCACGTGACTGCGATGCATAGTTATTTTTTGCAAAGGTGCATGTCAGGCTACAGTGTAGGATATGTTGTAGGTTTAACGCAGAGGCATATATTGGCCCTAAGGATATAAAACTATTTTTAAAGCTTTGAGTGTTCCCTGGAGCACAGTGGCCAAAATAATTGTGAAAAAATAAGTTTGGAACAATCAGGACTCTTTCTAGAATTGTCCTTTCAGCCAACCTGAGTAACTGGGCTAGAGGCTCTTTGGTCAGTGAGGTAGCCAAGAACCCAACAATCACTCTAACAGAGCTTCAGAACCCCTCTGCTGATAGGAGAGAACCTGTTGGAAGTACAACCATCTTAGCAGCACTTAATCAATCATACCTTTATGGTAGAGTGGCTTGAGAGAGGAGAAAAAGTTAAGTTACAGCCTGCTTGAGTTTTCCCAAAAGGCATTAAAATAACAAACTTTATTTTTGCAACTCAATATGCTTCATATATGAAACAGGAATTTTGCATTTGTCAAAGCCTGTAGAAAATGGTTTGACCACTGAGAGAAACCATACATGCAAACATAATCCAAAAGGGCAGCTGATGGCTGTTTCACTTCATCTCCCAGAACAAAGCACTTTATGACAAACAATGCAAAGAATACAGAGATGTGGTATTTAAAGTTAAATTGTGGCAGGTGACTGCAGAAGAGCTTTGAATTTGGGATAGTGGGTACTGATATGCAAAAAACAAAGGATGTACAAAAGATTAGACAGTAGTGACTGTTTTCTAGGCAGCTAAACAATAGCTATTTATTTGACTTATTTTGTATAAGCTGAGGCAGTAAAGAAAATTTGGTGTTGCATGCGAGACACCTACGTCTGCAACAAGAAAGGACAGGGCAGAAGTGGACAGGGGACCAATGAGAAAAAAAAGTGGAAATATGTGGAAGTGATGCCCTTCTTGAAACCTTCAATGACAAAGAGGAGGTAACGTAAGCCTATCCAGAAAAGAGCCTCATGGCTATTCTGCAATTTAAAAGCCACACAGTTTAATTTCACAAGTCACATAGCTTACTTTAAACACATCAAATAATAATAAAGTGGAGACCACTTATTGTGATCTTGTAACAGTGATCACTTGTTTATAACAAGAAGCTTGGGTCTGAATCATTGAATCCCAGCATATCCTGTTTAAATAATTTTCTCATAGTAATCAAGTAGTCTGCTCACAATGTTCATTTTGAGTCTTTTCATAAACAACAAAATATGGAAAAAAGTTAAAACTATGGTAATTAAATTTGTTAACTTTACTTGATATTTTGCTTAACACTAACCCATCTGCTTCTGGCCAGCTACCTGTGACTATTGCTGTGTGCACATTGAAATCTTGATTGAAAAAAATAGTCATTTTCTGTCATTGGAAAACGTAGGCCCCTCAAAGCTGTTAAAAAAGTGCCAAAAACAAGCCAGCAAGATGCAGAAGTGAGGTTTGGTGATCCTCAGGCTATCTTATCTTATTCCACTCAAACAATGAGAAAGTCATGGCTGCTAGTGATGGAGACAAAGAACAGAAGTGCATGGGGAATGCACCTGTGGTGAAACCACCCTTGTCAAGTGGATTGACAATGCCTGGTCATTTAATGCCTCCTTGGCCAGGCCCTTGGTGAAGCAAAAGGCAGAAGAATTGACAGTTTTCATAGGCTGTTTTGAGTCATATAAAAACCGATGGATCATTATGATTATTAAACTGAACAGGGCAGACATGGTATGACTTGATGAATGGCATGAGGACCAGTGCAGACAGATGAGACAAGAATACATGGAGGAAAACATATGGAATACTGATGAGACTAGAATTTATTTTTGAACACTACCTGACAGCATCCTGACCTTTAAATCTGACATAAAAAGTGTGTGTGTGTGTGTGTGTGTGTGTGTGTGTGTGTGTGTGTGTGTGTGTGTGTGTGTGTGAGATCACAAATTGGGCCACGAGAAGAAGAATAATCTGTCCCAGCACATGGGAAACATCCAAGTTAAGTTCCTGCCAAAGAACAGAACACTATTCTACAGAACTTTGACCAGGGGATCATCAGAAGAGCTAAAACTTATTTTCTCAAGGAGATGTATGTGACTGCTGTGCCATCCTGGGCTGAGATGAGGAATGCAACGCCTCCAGACCGCCCCCCTGTGTTCGTGCCCCCAGTCATCTTCGTCTTTAGTTGTTTTGTCCTCTTTGCAGAACTGGGTCCATCCACCAATTCCCAGCTGGCCCGGTCCATAGCAAAGTATAAAAGCCGCTTCGGGAAAATGCCAGGGCAGCTGTCATTTGATGTGAGCAGTCCCTGTCCAAATTGTTGCACACACTTATTTTCAGGCCTGCTGAAAATTTAGAAATGTAAGGAAACCAGCACCAAACTGTAACTTAGTAGTCTGTTTGCACCCCTGACATTACTCTATTTATAAAAAGCCCACTACTGTTTTAAACTGAATTACAGCAATCTATTTTCATATAAAGTATTCTACTGTATTACAGTGTATTGTAATTGAAAACAGTTGTACCATATTTTAAAACAGTCAATAAAATTCTGTAAATAATGAGGCTTTTCTTTTCAATACTTTATATTCATCTCATCAATATACATTTGTAAATAAGAAATAAAGAAAAAGAAAAAAAATGTCATAACAATTATCCACATATAGTGCTCAATTTGACCTGTGCTTTTTAAATGATGCCTGAAAATGGGAAGCCAAGCAGTAACAAAAATTCTTTGTTTCAGGAAAGCTAACCATTTTGTTACTATTGATTCTAATTTTAATATATAACTTTTTCTCTCGGGTTTTCATTGGTTCAGGTTCTGCTTGTGATGAGCAGCCGGTATTTATGAATGCAAAATAAGCGGGGAAGTTCATTGTTTGTTTGTTTTTTTTAACTTTATTTGTATGTATAGGTTTAACAATCTTCTCCAAGGTACTGATGCCCAGCCTGAAACTGCTGGAGATGGTGGTAAATGAGTCCTCAGTTATTGTAAAAATACTAATGAGTACACATTATCATTATCAGCAGATTAAACTCACCTTGCTTCATGATGCCTTCACAGGATTAGATGGACCTAATATCTTCTTTTTATTTTAAACACTCAAGAAGTGAGAGGACCACATCATCGCCACTGCTTGATGACTCCATTTTGTCTCACATTGCAAATTTCCCAATGAACAGAATAATAAAATGGCTCAGGCTCAATGTGCAAGGTTTCTATGCATAAAATTTTTTCATTTTGCCAAGGCCTTTAGTCAGTTTATTATTCTGAGGCAATGTCATCTAAGCATCAGGGACAGTCAGACTGGTGGAGAGATGAATGCAGCCAAATACAAAGATGTCCTTGAAGAGGGGGTTAACAGTTCACCTTTCAGCACGACAGTGACCTAAAGCAAACAGACAGGACATCGCTGGAGTGGCTGTGGGACAAGTCTCTGAATGTTGAGTTGCCCAACAAAGCCCAGACATATATCCTACAGAACATCTGTAGAGAGACCTGCAGATGGTAGTTCACAGAAGCTTCCCATTCAATCTGACAGTTTGAGAGGATCTGCCTGGAAGAATGGAATGAACTGCCCAAATTACCAATGAACCAAACTGTAAATATTTATAAACCTTTGAGGTTCCAAAACAGAAATCTCATTGTAATAATTGATTTTTTTTCTTTACTCCAATTTTTTTTACTGTGAAACATGGAATCTGTAGGTAAAAGCTCTCAAGTCCAATGTTTAGAAGAATACAGAATAATACTTACTGTTAGATCCTTACCACTGTTTTTGCCATATCTGGAGATTTATCTAATTTTATATTGATCTCATTTTTGGTGTTTTTAATGAACATGTGTCACACAAACAGACATATGACAGGTTATTGTTGGACTTTGCCCAGTTGATAATCCAGCCTTGTGAGAGCTCACTTAGTCAAATTTTTTTTGAAAACTTTGAGGATCTCAATAAGGTATAGAAAATAAATAGATTGTTTTTTTACAGTGAGAATGAACATGCAAGCAAGTTTAACCTCGGGCAAATTGTGGAGGACTTTGCGGTGCACAAACTCACAGAATGTTGTTCAGACAGGTGAGTACGACAACAAACACTGACGGCTGCACCCTGAGCACAAGTAACACTGTGGGTGTGCAGATTTTGAATATGTATTGTACAGTGTCTGCAGGCTCTTTATGTTTTAATGTGTTTACTTGAAGTCTGCAGCTGCTGTGAGGTTGATATTGTATTTCCATCTCTTGGAGATGCTTTATTTTACTGTTATTTCCACGATAAATGTAGTTTATCCTATTTGTCCTTGCATCTGCCATGGTGTCCTCCAACTTATTTCACTTTTATTGAAATACCTTTTTACACAAATATTGTAATCTAGAAAAAGTAATCTAGAACTTTCCATCTCTTGATGCCAGTGCTAATATTTAGTGTAAACACTTTTGCAACTTGCCAAATACGTAAACTAACAACATATTCTCTTTACTTGAACAAATTTCCTCCAAAAATTATTTGCTTTTGCCAATGTCAACTATAATTGCTAGAACTGAAAGAGACATGTTACTGAGTTTAGAGTTATTGAGATGTGTAATTGAAAGTCTGAGGATGCTAGCTGTTTCCCCTGCTTCCTGCCTGTATGCTAAGCTAATTGATCCTTTATCTATTGTCAATGCACAGACATGAGTGAAGTTCTCAGCAACAACAATAAATTCATGCAATTTTTTGATCAGCCAATCAACTGGCAGCAATGCAATGCAAATGTAATGGAGGTAGTCAGATGGGAGAGAACTAAAACCTGCTCTAAAACATTTAACAAATATTAGTTTTATATATTGTACCACTTGTATTCAAAAGAATCCAAATTTAAACCTCAGTGGGCTGCAACCATTGAAAGGGACAACAGGCTGTGCTCAGGAGTGACTAGGGGTGTTACCACATACTCACCACTAGTGCAGTCACAGCAACCTAATCACTCAGAAAACAAACAATCAAGTGAAACAAGTATCTAAATGATGTTAAAATATGGCAAGCACTTAAAACAAAAACAAAACTAGGCAAAGCAGCAGGTGGGGACCTACAAAGCAATGCAATATAATTAGAATTGCCCTCAATCTGCATTCAACAAGATAATCCAATGAGACAATTTAACAGTAACAAAGGAGCTAAAACAGTGCCTGCAGTTAGCAATCCCATCATGATGCAGCTTCTTCTTAAAGCAAACAGAGTGTCAGGCCTCATAACTCTGCCACATAAATGAAGAGGCCTCAGCCAGAGCACATGGCATTGAGGAAAAGGAAACTGCAAACCTAACAGTTGTCTTAAATATCATTGTTCCTGATTGATAGGTAAGGAGGAGCTAGTGAACTGCCAAGAGCTACATTCAAGAGCAGTGAGGGGGAATTGATTCCTGGTTTTTCCTATCACACATCAAATCACGCAGATACAGGTCAGGAGCTTCAGGTAATGTTCACATCAAACACCAGAATGTAGTAAAAAAGTGGTCTCAGTGACCTTGACAATGACATGATTGTTGGTGCCAGATGGGCTGGTATTTCACTTTGAACTGTCACCAAGTCTTCAATTGTCCAGTCATATTTGTTCTGTATGAACAGAAATTCATACAGATATTTCCTAAGAAGCCGAAGATTTACTCAGTTTTACAGCTAAGTATAGGTACAACTGTTAATATGGAAAAATGACAAGTAACTTGCTATAGGCTAATAATGGCAGATTCAGACAATATCTAGGGTTAGTAAATTTATATTTTTAGGCTATGTACTCATTCAGTCTGTTGTTTACCTCTCCTTCTTTTGGTCTTTTATAATAGCAGCCATTTTTCCTTTCTTGCAAATAATGTGCTTCATTTCCTCATAAGCCTCCATCTTTTAAAAGCTGTTTCTGCCATCAAAATGGTGACGACAAGACATTATTTGCCAAATGTTTAAAGAAACTCAATGACAGAAACACAGCTCAGTGGAATTTTAACCCTTAACAGCCAAGTCTTATTTTTCCTTAAAAGAAAAATACAGGGAATATTGAAAAAATTCAAATGGCCTACTAATTCACCACCAATTGGGTTTGTGAAACTTGTATCATGATTGGTTATAATAGATAACTGACAATGCTAGTTTTATGTCAATATGCTATTAAGTCATAATTCTTATGCGTAAACTACCAAGCCTGGCTGTTGGCCTGGTCTGGACCAGCATGTCGAAATGTAAAAGAGAACAACAAAAAAAACAACCTATCCTGATCTGAGTAATCTCAAGAGATCAGTGAGTGCATTTGGCGTCATTGGTGACATTTCTTGTCCAGTGTGATAAAATATATACCTCACAGCAGCGTATTGTTCTGAATCAGGTTGTATTAGGTTTTGGAAGCCCATCATTTGGCCTGTAGCTGCTCTAATAAAGGCGTGTGAAGATCCTAGCTCTATTTAGTAGTCTATTCACTTCATTAGCTTCTTGATTTGTTTTTGGAAACAGTAGATCACTCTAAATTATGCAGGCTTGAAACCGAATGATTGTGTTCCTATATACCTTTCAGAATTGAGATTTTTTAAGCAACTATAAGAATACTTTTACTGAGCTGTGGACCAATTCAATGTGCTGCAGAATATATTAAAAATGACCCCTTTTAAGTTTGACACTTGATAGCTTTTACATGTCAGAATGTCAGATGGAGAGAACTGTACTGGTGACTGCAGCAGTGACACGGCTGAATCAGAGATGGGCTGAAAATGCAGGCAGTGAGAATACTTGACTGGCTAATTCCTCTCTGTAAATACAACACACACTGGCAGCATTTCACATCTACTGCAGCTGAACTCCAACACACTGTGCTGAACTGATTAGAGAAAGAGGGATTTAAAGAGTTTTAAATGAGCACTATGAGATCCTCTGATGTGTGTCAGATATGTGTGGTGTGGTGCCGGTTAATTGTATTTTCAGTAGTTTGCATGTTGTTGTTGGTGGTGTTAGTGTATGGTGTATAACCCCTGACATAGTTAAAGACATGCAGGTTTAGGTGAATTGAAAATTTTAAAATAAAATGAAACTGTTTGTCTGGTAACCTTTAGAGCCCATGAATCTACACTGAGAACTGTAAATAATGTTCAATGCTAGTGGCCTATTTTTCTCAATGAATGTTCCTCAACCAGAGCAGTGAATCTTTTTTTGGGTATTTTTGCCTCATTTAAAAGTGTAGACGGAGAGAGGAAACATGAGAAAGAAGGGAGTTTTACATGCAACAAAGGTCTCAAGGGGTTTAATCAAATTGTGGATGTTGTAATTAAATGGTATAGTCCTTAGCTAGTAGGCTACTTGGGCGCCCCACACATCCAAATAAAAGCAGGTTTTGAATATGTATTGTGTTCATGCAGGAAAAGTGATAACCTTTGTTTACTCTAAAAAGTCAGTGTACAGACTAAAAATACATCAGTACCACCATCATGTGAGGAAATGGAAGTGTTGCTCACAGCTGCAAAAATGTAACATCAACTTGTGAATCATGGTGAATCAACTGAAATATGCACTGGGCTGTGATCTGCAGTTTCAACTGTGGGTGTGCATGTGCAGTATGTACATGGCATACTTTTTATTTTTATTATATACTGTCTGTCAGCTTCTTTTTCTGGGAAGAAATTTGTTGATTATGTGACAAAAATTGATGAAATAATAATAGATTTTCATGGTTTCATTCTGTACCATTTTCTTGTTCAGCAACACATTTTGTTTTGTTTTGTTTTGTTTTGTTTTGTTTTGTTTTTGTTTTGTTTTGTTTTGTTTTGTTTTGTTTTGTTTTGTTTTGTTTTGTTTTGTTTTTGTTTTGTTTTGTTTTGTTTTGTTTTGTTTTGTTTTTTGTTTTTGTTTTGTTTTGTTTTGTTTTGTTTTGTTTTGTTTTGTTTTGTTTTGTTTTGTTTTGTTTTGTTTTGTTTTGTTTTTGTCAAGACCTCTGATCTTCTAGCCATCTTAAAAGGTCTGAAGTCCACAGTGTTGATGTACTGTGGAAACAGCTCTGAAATTAGCTGAATGGTGCCTCGCCCAGCTGCAATAAAGCGTTTTTAATTCATTATCATGTCAGTCTTATCAGAGCTGTCAGTCCTCCTGGCTGAATTGAATAAGCTACTTTTCAGACAGCTCTGGAAGCGTTCTTTTCATCCTCTGCTCAGTGTCACTGATCACAAGGAGCACCTGGTAGTTTTGTATGTGGAACTGTTACATCATGAACCACTGAACTCAGTCCCTGTCTGATCTGTTTAATGTCAGGTTACAGATTTCGTTACACATACCGGAAATAAAATGTAAATTAATTGTAGCTGACTGGAAATGAAAGACTAGCTGGGCTACAGTCAAGCAGAGACTGAGGAGTACACTAAACACACAGCATGTAAAGATCTGAGCAGTGTCACTCATTATCAGTCACATGTTGTGTTTTTAAAGGTCCTTAAAACCTTATTATATGTAACGGGGACCTACATAGAAACCCAGTTCAGCCAAAGCTAGAACAACTTAGTTTCTCTCAATTTGAATTTCTTGTTTTTTTCAATGCTCCTTTCACTGGTTTGAGGGCTGTGTTCCAAAAAGATGATGTTTTATATTTCAGTCAGAATCAGTTTAGAATTATAAGAATCTGAATGAGGATCTAATGACAGTTATAGAGTAAAATCTTATACTGTACTATTTGTTAGACATGACAACCTCAATCGAACAGTTGATCAAATAATGCAATAACTTTTTGTAAAAATGTGTTTTTTGTAAGGAAATGGTTTTAATAGGCATATAATAAATGGGCATATATTGCAATAAAACATCTGAATATAATGTTTTAATGTTCAGTCTATATTTGATATTTAGCACCATTTAGAAAAATTCTACCAAACTGATGTATACTTGTATTCTTGATACATATAGCTGTACGTATAAATTCATATGTTGAACTAGATTTATGTTTGTTTTGGCTTTGACTTTTTTCTGAGGAGGATTCTTGGAGGTATCTTGCTATATAAAACATATACAAAGGAACATTCAGTAATTGTGGTTTTCATTTTAATGGTAGCACTACATGGTTATATACATGGGGCACAATTGGACTGTGGATCAAGCAGAACATGATGTGATAGTTGTGATCACAATGGTACCTATAAATCAAGTACATACTGAACTGTAAAACATTATATTTTAATAAGATAAGATATAAGATATAAGATATGTATACTATTTAATTCACAAGTTGTTGTAAAAGTCATAATGGAGCAACTTGGATGAAATGTAATTATTTGTTTATATGCTAAATGTTACATTGCAGTTTACATTATTAACTTACCAGATTATTATGTTTTCAGTTTTATTACATTTGGTTTGATTACTCTTTTTTTTTTTCATTTTGGTGATGCTCAGAAATTAAACATTGACTGAAATATAACAATCACAATAAAAAAAAAAAAAAAAAACAAAACTGAATAAAAGTCCAAAAAATTCAAAGTTTTATTTGTAGGTTGAGGTCTTCCACAAAACAGGCAGTCAGCAGAGTAAACAAAGTAGACAAGCAGCAGGCAAAAGGGAAGCGTTCACAAACAGTCCAAAAGTCAAAAAGCCCAATCGAGGGACTCACAGTGGAACCGGGTGAGAATCAAAACCCCAAAACAGGCTGGGGCATTACACTAGAAGACAACTGGGAAAGGAGTCTGTAAAGGGGAGCTAAAACAATCTATCAGTCATGTAGTGAACAGCTACAAGTCTAAATTCTGGGAGCACTGATTGGATAATTGAGAAAGGTGATCAATAAAATTGGCAGGAAAATGAACAGTGGCAGGAAGTAAAAGAAACTGGAATTCATGAAAGTAAATAAATACAACAAGAAGTGAAGTCAACAAGTATCTATACAAGCATCCATGCAAATTGTTTCAATTATGTGCAGTAATGACATTATGAGTTTCTACATGTTCCCAGCACCTGTATCATACCAAGTTCAGAAGAGTTTCACAACAGATGCAGGAGCCAGGGAAGAGAGATTTCTAAGGCTAAATGAGGTAGAAAAGGGATTTTTCACATTACACTTGTGCCCTACAAATATTTGCTTCAGTTGAAGCCCAAATGACATATTTAAGCTAGTATTTCCTGTTTATGGTGTTTACTCCTGCTTGCTCCCGCCAATTCTTAGGTCAAAATACACTAAGTGGATGTGCTCAAATTTTTTTTGTCACTCACACTGTAACCATGACATCACATCTTTTGTCGGTCCTATGTGCTGGAAATTATCCTTGTGTTTGTACATTAATGGAAACAGGGCAGTTGCCACCAAGGCAAGAAGTCAGACATCAAAGTCCGCACTTTGGTCTCGGATTAATGACTTGAAACTTAATGGCAGGATTTTACCCTTTCCTCACAAATGTCACAATTCTGAATTTTTAATTACTATTTATATTTCTTTATCTCAGACTATTTTTAAAATGTGTCCCAAATCACCACTAAAATGATATAATGTTTCTGCATTTTTCCTGAAA
This sequence comes from Istiophorus platypterus, assembly GCA_016859345.1. Classification (NCBI taxonomy): domain Eukaryota; kingdom Metazoa; phylum Chordata; class Actinopteri; order Istiophoriformes; family Istiophoridae; genus Istiophorus; species Istiophorus platypterus. Next base: position 25,385,926 of record CM029126.1, on the reverse strand, counting down.
AGTAGTTTATTCTCTGTGTACAAGACAATATTTTTTTTTATCTTATCTTATCTTATCTTATCTTATCTTATCTTATCTTATCTTATCTTATCTTATCTTATCTTATTCGTCCAGGGGTCTGAGCCCCTTTTACTTCCAATGGGTGAGAGTAGTAGAGGTTGTTAGATTACAGAGCTGTCAATAACTATTTATTTGTAGCCCCCACAATTCAACTCTTCATGCTGCACACACACACATACTAACATACACACACACACACGCACACAAGGGGAGGGGAGGGTGATCAAAGCTCCCTTTCATTTCAACTCCAGACTATGTCCTAAGATCAGGCCTCCATCACTGCAGGAATGTCTCCTTCACCACTAAATTGTATATCTTGTTGCAGTTATTTCTGTCTGATGGCCTCACTTTGTTCCCCTTATTTCTGATCCTACCTTTTGATTGGTCTGATATGCTGAAACAAAATGAGAGGAGTGTTCATGTTGAGCAGCGAGCTGAAAAAAATAAAGGCTTTCTGTCTTTACAAGTCAATTATTCAGGGGTGAATCAGAAGAAAAGTGACTTTGCAAAGCATAAGAGATAATTTTGGTTCTTTCAATGCAGATTGAGATGCATAAAGATTTTTCAGAATTGAAAGACATTATCTCACCTCACGTCAAGATAGTGTCACTTACTTCTCTAAATACAAATTGGAGCAGAGAAGAGCTTACCACACAGGCACAGCTTCTCTCTGTCTGGCTTTAAAGAAACAATTAGTTACATGTTATGACCAAAGCTGTTTTGCAATATGCTCCGTGGTAACTAATTTGTAGACTGATATCAAGCTTTTCCTATATTTATGTCAGTTTCATCCAACTCTGAAATAACAACCAGGAGAGTCTAACCACACTGAAATGAAATAAGTAAATATGTAAAACCTGGCATGACATTTGATTTTCCTTGCACGTTTTACTTTCCATTTAGTTTATTTTGCATATTTTTTTAGGAATAAACTGATACATTTCTTTTCATCTTACCTTTATTTTCATTAGGCTGGAAACCCATTGAGTTTGAAAACCTCATTTGCAAGGGAGACCTGGACAGAGGGGCAGCATAAAAAGTTACAAGAAAAAAATCTAAAATCAGGCAACAGATAAAACATGCCTGTTTGTTAAACCTTAGCGACAAATTTATAGAGAAATATTTTTCCTGATTCAAAAATGGGCATCATGTAGTGCTGACGCATCAGAGGCTTAATGATGTGTCTCTCCAACTGAAAAGGTTAATCCTTCTCACCTTAAATTAGGACTCTCGTGTCTCTTAATGGTCTATGTGATTTTCGAAGTTTTTTCCACATGAGCAGGAATACAGTTCTGATGTAAATGTAAAAGTTAAAGAACCTTGAAACTGAAAGATTTTTATATTTCAGTACATCATCTCAGTGCACAAACACACAAAAGAGAGTATTGATATATGCAGACCTGTGTCTTACTGTCTTACTACAGAGATACTTTAAATTTCTCAGCAGTCTCGAATGTCTTAAAAACTAAGAGTGATGCATCTATGTGAACAAAACTATGAAGTCACAGATATCATTATCCCTTTTCAGTACTGACTAATGACCAATAGCTCACTCTGTAAAAAGAAAAAAAACAATACCCACCCTCACTAATAATCTCTTCCTACTAATTATTCCTGAGAACTAAGTAATAACCTTTTCCTTTATATTGCCTTTCAAGAACAAAGTATCAAAATGCTTTAACTAAGTAACAAAGAACAGAAATGATTAGGACAAGGCAAAGAAGAAGTTAAAGATTACCGAGCTCAGACAGTTTTCTACAACAATGAGTTTTTAGTAGAGAGTTGGAGAGAGTCACTGAGTCCAGTTTCTCAGCAACCATAATGTCTCTGATAATGTTGCCTACAAATTCTGAAACTTTGCAGAAGGAACAACTGAGCTTAAACATTAATATAAGGCTCTTCTAATGATCTTTATTTATTTGTTTGTTTATAACATGAGAAATATAACTTCTTTTACTACATTGCTGTAATGTACTTAAAATGTTTTGCATATACCGAACATAAGTGATTGGATGCTATTTGGGAACTTATAGTTTTAAACACTAAGCAGTGAGATGCAGACTCTATATTAACTATAATTTACCATCAAACCTCAAACCTTTGCTTAGGGTTTGTAGAAGTGATAGGAAGCTTGAATGCTTTTTAATTACTCTTTGCTTCTGCTCTCTTCACCGGAAAGAAATACTCTGGTAAACAAATGACATGCAGTTCTCTCTACAGGCTGTGATTGAATTTCTGGGGTCAAAACTGCAAAATAAACTGCATCCTACATACAGTAGTTCATTGTTGGAAGGGTAGATGGGTGACTGAGCAGATATGTGATAAAGATCATTAAATACCCATCTTCATTAGCAACATCGATCTTCCAGTGAGATTTATTTTCTGCCTGGAGGGAATATTTTCATCTCATAATGTTCCCTCTAAGTTCTGACAGTATGGGAAACTATGAACTGCAACATTCATACAATGTTCTGCAGATGTTTATCATTTTCAGCAGTAGCTGAGGAACAATTTTGCATCAGTTTATTTGTTCTGGATGTAACATGCATGCACTGTGCATGTAACGTGTTCTCATACTAGACATGAGTGATGGGCATGTTAAACTACCAATCCTCTGAAACTCTCCACAGTTTGGATAACTGAGATCTATTCGTTGCCTCTACTCTATAGACAACATATAATTTATTAACACTCCTTAAACTGTGTTTGAAAGTCTGGGCTTATCAAAAGTGCTAATTAACACCCGTCCTATATATAGTAACTCAGTTTGAGGAACCCAATAGCTGAGTTCACCAAGCTACAGATAATCCAATAAACCACAAACATCTGGTGGAATCTCTACATTAGATTGACACCACGTTTCTTCTTTAAACTCTGTTTAAGGTTTAATAGACTTGTCACAAATGTGAATTCCGCTGCAGCCTGCTAACATAAATTCTGATAAACCGAAACTGTGGGCGAACGAGGAACAGCAGCTATTTGATAAAGGTCATCTTACTTTAGTCTTGGAAGGAACATCTTGGGACGTAACGTGTTATTTAGGTTCCTGACATTTTTAGCTGCCTAAGAGATCAGATTGGAATTAATCCTGAGCTCCACGTTCAGATTCCCACATTTTAATGGTCTGCATTGCGATGGTTTGCTCGCTAACGGTGCACATGTCGACAGGCTCTGAACCTTCCAGCAGATAAAGGGTCATAATGCGCTTCAGTCCGAGTTTGCACCCAGTCTCCTCCGCCGTGGGAGCTGCGGACTCCGCGTCGGTGAGTCCCTTGGTCCGGTGTGCCTCTCCCCACCCACCCATTTGCTTTAAGCAGTGAGTCCTGCCGTCCGACAGGAGGCGTGTCTCCCCAGCGGCCGGAGCGCAACGCTACCAGATGCAAGTGCAGGGGAAGCGACGCGGTTTCTCCATAGAAACAAATCAACTTCTTTGTGCTGCTCTGGTGACTCTTCCCGGCTCCGGCTCTGCCTAAGGTACGCCCATTCTTTCAAACTTTACATTTTCATCACACGTTTCTACAGCGCTCTGGTTTTTTCCTCACCTTACATCTTTTCGGGAGCAGGTTTTAAATCTTTGGAAACAGGCGAGACCGAAGTAGAAGCTTTTCCATTTTGTTTCCAAACGGCAAAACGCGCAAAAAACCCGCTACGCACGTCACCGGTCAGGTTTGAAGTTCATCTGTGAGTTCGTCCGCTTTCATCCGGCTCACTCTGGAGGCGAGGAACATCTAAATGTCTCAGATACAGGCTCGGACTTACGGTCCAAAAAGGCTCGGAGAGACGTGACCTCCCGCGTCTTCGCCCGACCTCTATGAGGAGACGCTTGTCACCTTTTTCGTGATCCTCCTCCTTCTCCTCCACCTCGAGCTGATGCCTTCGCTGTTGTGTGGTTGAAAGACATTAGGGGGGTCGTTAAATGACAACCGTGATCCGCAGATAGCGGCTCCAGCTCCCGGGGCTGCATGGGAACCAGCAGACACGGATCCCAGAGTTGACGAGCACATTAGCTTTAAATCAACTTTATCATCACGCAGCTCTGCCTGCTGGAGGGGCTCCGCTCAGCCCGTCTAAAAGCCCCTCTTCAAATGCATAAGGGGGCATTTGTTTAACTCTAGCTCTGTCTGTAAAAGGAGCAGAATATAAAAACCCCCAGATGAACATTTGAACTATTGCCAGCTATGTTTTTTTTTTCACCTGAAAACCCCGCGAATCCCAGAAGCACCTTTCTGGCCGTTACGCGCGGCTGTCAGAGAGCTGCGGCTCTGGGTTGGTAATATTTGTTAAAGCCTGCTACTTCTCATTGTGACCTCTGTGTAAATTAAAATACTGCGCTGATTCAGGCCTCCTCGTCTCACAGAGAGAGACAAATAAACCCCAGACGCCTTTTTCCGTTTCTTTCATAGGTTACATATTAGCTAAGGGAAAGTGCTGACAGCCTCCAAAATTTGCAAATATTATAAAAAGAAATGTAAAAAAACTGAGAAATCAACTTATACGTTCCACTGCATGTTGTGTCAGACGTGGGTTGGATCCCAGTACAAAATGATGTCCTAATTACTTAAATACAATTATGAGGATGGCCTCTTTTTAAAAAAATCACATGTAGCCTGTGTATATAACTCACATATTAGTCAATTTCCAGCTTTCCGATAATGTTGGGCAGCCAAGCTGGCGAGACACTTGGGTGTTGGCCTCGTTAAATGAATGTTATTATGGAAGCAGACGGCACAGTGAAACAATATTTAACCTTTGGGTGTAAACTGTACCATTATATGGATTCGGTCAAAACACAAAGCCCGGCTGCAAATTCAGGAGGCACAAGCAGAGGAAGCCCGCAAAATAAGGAAAAGAGCGCGGAGTAGCTGTCCACGGTGCTGAAGCCTCACCGAGGCGGGCACTTCCCCGACCGGGGTCCGTGGACTGTGGACACATGTCCCTGCTACAGCACGGCGGCTGTCCGCGGTGCTGACAGCTCCTGAATTTGGCCTCAATGAATAACGGCGTGCTCCTCTAAAGACTGCCCTGAGTCTTAGTAGGACACTAAATATCACAGAGCTGATGAGTCTACAGGAAGGAAGGATCTTGTGTCATAGCCTGATGTTTTCCTGAAAATAGACTACCGTTAATTTTTTATCGAGTAGTGCTGACATCTTGCATTTGAGAGGCCAGCTTTCTTTTTTTTTTTTTTTGCTCCATGTTTAAATGATCTTGGCCTCCACCTAGGATTCTTGATCCTGTCTAAGTTGTGAAATAATTTATCAGATTAAACAACCAGAATTTGACTGGAAACTCTGCATCGACATTTACAAACCTTGGGAATAATAGCCTGCAGAAATGATCTGTGCCACTAAGTCTAGAAACTCAGTAAAACTAACCCACATGGTTGTAAAATCATTATGAGAGTTTATGATTTATTTGTGAATAAGGGGTTAGAGGCCACGGTCTAGCCTGCGGGAAAACCCTGAATTGATATATATTAATGGACTTTCTTCGCCCTTCAGAAAAGAAATATTAAGCCCCGTCAGTAATTCAATAGTCATATAAAAGAACAGATACTTTTTACGATCAGAAGTCAGATGACACACATGGAATTAATATTTGAACAACCGGTTCTTATCTAACAGGCTGTAGAGTCTCCGTCCTAAGAAAAGTAGAGAAAAAAGCAACTAATAATTCCTAAGCCTGGACGTGAGAGCTGAAACACAGCGGGCGTGAGCAGAGGCCATTCATCATGTTGAGTTTACAGTGACAGGCTCGGTTCACGGAGCCGCTCTCATGAGTCCAAGCTCGAGTGGCTCCGGTCTAAGACAGGCGATCTTCTCACTTTCATAGACTGGCTCTCATAGGGCTGTGCGAGACGGCGCTCCGTCGCCAGCAACGGCCATTGAACCTCCCAGAACCGAGGGGAAAACACGAGGGGAGACCGGGAGAGAGCGGCGGCCGGTCGGTCGGGACACGAAATCAGGGAAAGGGGAGGGAGGAAGGAGAAGGGGGACGAGGGCAGCGGGGAGAGGGGCGAGTGTGACAGCCTAGGCAGGGCCACAGACCAAGGGGCGAAGCGTGGTCAGCGGTAGCCGAGAAACATGCCCGATCCCCCCTGTGCGCTCTCCCACTACTAGTGTCGGCTCGACGTCAGATGCTGTGCGGCAGTGCAGCAGGAGGAGCTCGGGCTGGCGGGGCTGCCGACACCGCCGCTCCACTCACTCACACTCTCACTTGGTCACGCTGGATCTCCAGTTACCTCCGCTCTCCCCCCTCTCTCACCCATCTCCAATCTCTGCCTGTGTCTTTCAGTAGATGGATTTCTTCAAGCTCTGCCCTGCCTAACATGGATGCCCCGCCACCTCCGCCACCACCACCTCCACCATCATCTTCCTCAGCTGAGTCGGAGGGCTATTTCTTCTTGGCGCAGTGAGCTGGACACGCAGTGCTTTTTTTTTTTAAACCAAATGGATGTGGGGAGAGCGTTGCCCAGTCCGCCTGTGGTGATCATGCCGTGATCTTGCAGTCGCTTTGCTTCACGTTAAAGGGGTGAAAGAAAAAAAAAATCTGGGGATATACCGATTCAGGGAATAAAAATCCTGTGCACCACACGAGCACCATGAAGATTGCCTCCTTCCTGATGTTTAGTGCGAGATTCAGGTGCACCGTCAAGCTTCTGCTGCTGCTATTACACTGTGTGGGATATTCTCATGGGATGCCTCATGTCTTGAGATTTGGTGAGCTACTACTTTTTTTCCTCTCATGTTGCCCTAAAAGTTTCGTGGCTGTCCTTTCTTTCCTGTAAAGTATGCTGCTGTTGCCAGGACCTGTTGGGGACTTACTTTTTCTCCCTTTCCTCGCTCTTGGAAAATAGTTTAAGTCGCCGTTCTGAGAGTAATTCGCAATCTAACAAGGTCTTTTTAGGAGCAGTAACATGAGGGTCATGTATCCAAGAACTCACAGGGACCTATGCTACTAGTACAAGGATGCCAAGCATAGAATTTAGTATGTGGGTGATCAGTGAGTCCAAAAGGATGAAATAGTGGGCAGTCTGTAACTTGTTGCTATTTCGGAAGTTTGAAAATTAAAAGGTTTCATCGTTTGCCGATTTCAACGTATGTGTGTGTGTGTGTTTGTGTGTGTTCAGTGTCTGCTGGGAGTGATATGTTTATGGGTTAATGTCACCCACGCTGTCTGTGTGTGTCTTAGATTGTGTGAGTAACCGCTCGATGTGGTGATTTCAGATGTAATGCATTGGCGTCTCTATGTATTGTGTATATTTATTCACAAATTTAAATTCAACAGTAGAGTTAAACATATGGTAGTGGTGTGTGCATGTGAGAAAAACAGAGAGACGGTCAAATGTTACAGATTCCACTTGCTTCACTTTTTTTTAAAGAATAAGATGCATTATTTTTCATACTATTCCTTCACACCTCATCCATATTTCAGAAATGTGATGAATATTTATTTTTTTTCTCTGAGGGAATTTTGAACTATCTTGAAAAATAATTTTGTCGCTTAAATTTCTGTTTAAGCACCCTTCAAGTAGCTAAAAAAACAAACAAACCAAAAAAGCTATTACATCACTATGTGCCAATAGTATAGTATATAACAGTAAACAGAATGTTTGTTCCTACAAATTGCAGCAAGTGTATAGTGCTTACACAGGAAATATTTCAACCCAAGTCCACATGTTTTATAGTTGCATCATTTCATTAAATGGAAATATTCCAGAAGTCTTGTGTGTCATTTTACACATAAAATAAGGCTCAGGGGGTATGAATAACTCAGTATTAATGCTGTGGCCTGTGGTTGGCAAGAGGTTGAGGCCACTGCTTCACATCAAACAGCAGAACAGCAGAGAGAAGGAAAGACTCTGCAGAAATGATATTATTAAAATATTTTTAAAAATTTGATTTATCTCACAACTCCTGTTTTATCAAGAAAACAGAGCAATGTGGGCACACAAATACACACAACAATTACAATAGCACACATAGATACAGATACAGAACTATACCAACTGCAACTATAGTATGAACAGCACAAACAGATATATAATCTTATCAACAGACATACTTTTTTTTTGAATAATCCAACCTCTTTTGTTTTGTGTTGATCCGGAGAAACAGCACTGATCCTCAGTAATGGAATCCATGATGTACGTTTAATTAATTCATAAATGCAAATTGATGAGGTGCAGATTGATATTCTGCTGATGGAGCTGTAGGCTTTGAAATGGCGTGTGAGAGAAAGTATAAATGGATAGAACCTCTGGCCAGCTGTGTGTCAGTTAGGTCCTAGGCTCATTCAGTCCATGTGTATGGGGGAATACACTGTGCCAAGGGAAACAGCTTTTGATCCATTACATCCCATTATATCATCACAGTCTTTACCACTCCTCAGTTAAAGAGGCCTGCATTTGACGACAGCAGCGGAGTTAGAGGGCTGAGGCTGATCTGTTACAACCTATATCTGTCCATCGGATGTGTCTTGTGATTACATTTATCCTCCCCTCTTCCTTTAACAAGCTACTTTTATCAGCTACCAGCCACTTGTGTATTGACAAAATCTGTTCAGCGGACATCTGTGGACCCAAAAGGTTTGTGTTTTTACATTTTTAACCGTTCATGGAATGTAGCAGATTTCAGTGTGCGTTTGTGAAAACATTCATCATGTTTGTATTCAAACAATACATAGACCAAAATGTCTTATTTGCACTGTCTAAATAATTTCCCAATTTATTTAGACAGACTTTTTTTTTTTTTTTTGCAATTAATAATATTTTAAATCCCCAAATTTAATCTCAGCATGAATGAGTGAGGAGGAAATTTAGGGGTGTGGGGGCACAATTGTGTGCTAGAATGAGATGGAACAAAGGCCTCACATATTAACTACTCTTCGTCTTACTCTTTGACCTGTCTACTGTCAAAACAGTGCTACTTAACCCCACCAATTGAATTTTGACCCCACAAATGGGATTTCCTCTGTTTCTGGAGCAGTTTTGACTCTAGCTGAGAAAAGAACTTGCTAATAATGCCATAATCCCAACATTAAATTTCCAGATGTGTTTTGACCATTTTTTGTAGTAGCTATTCTTCAAAACAGGATCTTGCCGAATGGTTCAACTCATTCAGTTATTCAAAGATTTAACTGTGTTTTTTAATTTGAAAATGAAGTATGGGAAAAAGCTCACATTAAGACTTCCACAGGTTTTGTTCTTAATCAATCTGACTATCCTGTGATTAAATTTTTTTTTTTTTTTTTTTTTTTTTACAGATTTCCAGAGTGAGTTCTTAAATTACCATTGGAACAAAGAAATATATGGTTTAGGTTGTTTTTTAAACACCTATGCAGGGAAGAAATACTTGGAAGCAGAGTAAGAGTTCAGATGGAATGACTGATTAGCAATTGTGTCTGTCTAAGATTGAGACCGACATGCTGACAACGACTGATGATAGAAACCACATCACTGCTTTTCCCATGGTCCATTAAAGATAGAGTCTGATACAGATCAGCTGTAAACATTGATATACTGAGCCACATTAACATGTGACCTGCCTGCTCTGTAACTGTGACTCCAATCTGCTAGGCTTGCTGAGAGAGATTTCAAGGAGTTGTATTGTAGACAGGTGAGGTCAGGAAATTGGATTACTTGTGTGGAGAAGTCATATGCAGGATCACTTCACAGGAATACAACAGAATGTATTTCACAAATTCACAGCATGAGCTGCTGGTGGAAGGTTCACCCTTTTAGAAAAGCAGCATTAGCAAAAAAGTTTAGGTCAAAGAAGTTGTCCAACTTAAGCACTGTATGGAAACTACTGGATTATATATAGGATTTTTAAACACAGTCACAGAGTCATAGACACCAACAAGGTTTTTTAAATCCAAAAGAAACAATTCGAAGGAGTGTTTGTGTATCAAAAAAATGCATCAGTTTATACTTTCATTTGATGTATCTGTGATCTCTGGAGAGTGGAGATTGAATTAGGTGCATTGGTGCTGGCTGCCATGGTCGGCATTAGTATGAAGGTCACTGTCTAATGGGTCAGACAGGCTAAATGTTGCAGGTCGAGGGCAGAAAAACTCCATCTTTAGAAAATAACTCACTCTGTGAGAAGCCTGCCTGTCAATACCTAAACAGAAAAGTTGACATTATCCTCTGGACACCGGCCCTTGCCTCACTGATGACTTGTAAATAAGGAGATTTGCAGAGAAATGCGAGCTACTTGGAAACAATATGTGGCTAAGTGAACCATTGCACAATGCAGAGCATCGGTATGAAATGGGAGGTGATAATCAAAGCAACCTTCAATGAACAAGCTTATTTCCCTGATAATCTTTTATATGTTTTCCAGTTTACCAGTAGGTGGAGTTTTCAAAAAATACAGCTTGGAGATGTTACTGATTTTAATCAACTCAGCTGTAAATACCACAAACACAAATGTCCATTAATCCACAACTTTAAATACTAACCAAAACTAGTGTTTAACTGTTTTAGGGAGTTACTGAGCCTGTGTAAAAACTTAGACTTTAAACACTTCGATAAAATTAAAAAAATTCTTCAGGAGAGAACCAGCGAGCTTGGGGCCAAGAATCACTGAGAAATCGTTGGTCTTTTCATGGGATACTAAGAAAATATTGCCTAACACAAGACTTGTTTTTTAAATTAGAAAGTAAAATCCACACTTTTCTGTAACCATTAATGAAAAAGACCATGAAACCCCATAAACATATATTAAATGACACTTTATTTATAAAATTCATTCTGTGAACTGAAGGTTTGATGTCCTCACAACCACATGAAATTATAATCTGCTGGTAAGAACTTTCGTAAAGAACTGATAAGGTCTGCCAACTCTTTGTCCAGTAGCCTAGAAATTACATTCATTTGGCACTGCAGGGGGTACAGTGTCCATTACATAGAAGTCCTGGGGTTGCAGTCGGGGTGGTGTATGAGCATGTAGTACAGCCAGTTCTCATGAACTCCACTTCAGTATAGACAATGACACTAAACAGGGAAGAGAGAAGGGTTTTAGAAACAACATGCCATGCATACACAGCACCTTTCACTCCGAGACCACATGTAAGAGCCCATAGGAGAAGCATGAATATCAAAGTATTTATGCAAACCATGCATGGACACAAAAATGACTCTGCAATAGCAATTGAAAAATTACTAGACCATGCAGATGTCTCATACTGACCCTGAGGCTGGGGTTGGTGATCAGTGTGGAATTAAAATCTATTTTTCAGTCTGAGCGGTCTATTCCCCATAGACCCATCTGTACATTTGTCTTAAGTCTGACTTCTGACTTTCTAGTCAGAGCCAAAACAAAACACAGTGCAAGACCAAACTGTTCTCCCTTTCAGTGATCCAGAATTGAGAGTGTGACTAGGTGATGTATCCCTTTTCCCCACTCTCTGTCTGGAGTCAGTTTATGATGCATCTATTATTTACCTTAACACGTGTGTATGCAGTGCAGCAGCAAATAGTCCCTACCATCGTCCATGAATTCCCTTCATTGACAATGTTTTTTTTATGAAAACTGGACAGCTGTAGACTGGAAAAATGTAGCCTGGTCTGATAATCTGGACTTCTCCTGAGACATCAGATGGTTGGGTCAGAATTTGTTGTCAACAGCATGAATCGATGGACCCAACATGCCTTGTGTCAACAGTCCAGGCTGGTGGTGGTGTAATGGTCTGGGGGATGTTTTCTTGGCAAACTTTGGGTCCCTCAATAACAATCAATCATGGTCTGAATGACTAGCCTAAAGCCTGTCTGAGTATTGTTACTGACCATATGCTTTCCTTTTACGGCCACAATTTACCACCTTATAATGGTTACTTCTAGTAAGATAATGCACCATGTAACAAAGCAAAATCATCTCAAACTGGTTTCATGAACATGACAATGAGACAGTGGACCTTAGGGTCCTCCCCAGTCACCAGATCTGAATCCATCTTTTGGATGCAGTAGAAGGAGATTGGCTGCATGAATGTACAGCTGAAAAATCTGCAGAAATGATGTGATGCAATCATGTCAACATGGACCAGAACCTCAAAGGTTCTGGTGGTCCAAACATTTGGTGGAATCCATGCCATGATATACTGAGCCTTGGTTTAGAGCAAAGGGAGGCTCTACTCAGTATTAGTATGGTGTTCCTAATAAAGTGCTTGGTGAGTGTGCACAAACCTTGCAACTCTTCCACTATCTCATCATTTAATCCTGTGTAGTTAAAATACCATGATCATTTAAGATCATCATATAAAAATTATTGTAATAGACAATTCCTTCAGATCTCCTTTATTGACGATGATAGGATCTGTTTGTAGTTAAATAGCTGCCAATAGAGTCTACATTAGCTGAGAGACAATGAATGAATTAATTCTATCCAATCATACACATATTCAAAATTTAATGACTTATAATAGTGATTATTTCCCTTTGAGCAATCTTGTTTTAAGTTTCATTTCGTACTCTTTCTAGTTTTTGTTTGTCAGAAGTGTGGCTGTGTGGTAAACTGTGACACACAGGGAGAACAATCCCAAACAAGAGAATATAAGTGAAAATGATAATGGCATGTATAATATTTGGTCACCCTCACTTGCTGGTTTACCTATTATGTCTGCTGCTTGTGTTGTCACTCTTCTAAATTTGTGACACCACATGGGAGGTAACATTGCCTGTAAAACACCTCCTCTCATATTTTCATGACAGCTGTTCCATGATATGAACAGCTTTTTGCAACCGGCAGACCTCATCTACAGTAAATCCAGTATGACATGAAAGCAACATTACTTGAAAAATGAACAACCAACTAGCCCACAGTAGTTTTCTAGTACTGAAAATATGCTCTTTTCATGCAGTGGATAAATGGAAATGAGATATAAGCATGCAGGTCCCACTGCAGTGTGTGTGTGTGTGTGTGTGTGTGTGTGTGTGTGTGTGTGTGTGTGTGTGTGTGTGTGTGTGTGTGTGTGTGTGTGTGTGTGTGTGATGTTGTGCTGAGTTTAAATTGTTTTTGGAATCAGCTGTATTAGGCTCTGCTTCCCCTGTGGGTGTGTAATAAAGAACAGTGTTTCGAGTCAACTAAAGCTACATCAAGCTCACAATTGAAGTAAGACATGAAGTCTAGACCACACTCAACATTCATGATGGCAGAAGTAATAATAATAATAGTAATAATTTAAAATACAAGAAAATAATGTCTAGGTTGAAAATGAAGCAGATTATGGATTATGAATTGCACTCTTGTCAGAAAGACTTACATCAAAGGAGATTGGATCATTTATGGTATCTGGCAGAAAACGCTCTGCAGTTGGGCATGATTATAATATGAATCCAAGCAGCATGTTAAAGATTCAACTGGGACTGACTAAAACCCTCAGGGGTACAAAGCAGAACCCAGCTGAGACATCTCACTGAAAAACACAATTCATAGACAGAGGATGCCATTTCATTTATGATTATGGGAAATATGCTTTTTTGCTGTCTCTCAGAAAGTGAGATGAGAAAATCAATATTAATCTTATATTTGTGTGTAAAGGACAGATTTTTCAAACATATGTTGTCTAAGTATCTGGTAGTAAACTTGTGCAATTTTAGTTGTTCAATAATTCAATGCTCTAACTAACTGAGGTATTGACTAAGACTATGCTATGATAGAAATAAAACTGAACTTTGATACACAATAGCCCATACTTTACTGTCTACATCTTTCAGTCATTAGCAGCTCCACATAATTTTTTAAATTTTCATCTTGCTTTCTTTTCAAAGTACACTTGAATGAAACTGTTTTGCATTTCTCTTTTCTGTTAATATTGTCATCTTGTTTAAATAATCTTGGAATACATAAAAACCAAATCAGGCTCTATCATAATGTAGTTCTATACAGATAAAAAGATTTGTTTGTCAACGACTATAACTCCTCCCACATATTTTATATTATTACAGCTATGTTTTACAACATTGTCATTCATTATTGGTTTATGCAGCCTCTACTCATGTGTGTCTACAAGATGCCTTATGGTTCCTGACAAATACGTCAACGCACTCTTATATATGTTTACAACTATTATTGTATGTTAGAAACTACGTATTAAATATTTTTTCACTGATTATAATTTCAAAATACTGGAAGTTGAAGTAAAGTGGTACTAAAAGCTTAATAAAAAGCCTTAGAGGTCCAACTTAAAGTTCAAAGTTTAGGACACAATCAGAAACCTACTGGAGGCTACCATGTGTATATGATTTACTGCTCCCACTAAGACCCATGTGGACCTCTTAAGACCTCTACTCTGATCCAACTTGGGTTATCGGATATAGCTAATGAGTACAAGTCTGGTTTTAGTACCTGTAAAGGAGACATGGTACCAACCTAGCAACCTCACCATGACAGCAAGACTTTAACCTCCACACAGTCACCACACCCAGCTGATATTGACCAAGAAATAGTAGTTAAATAGTAGTTAAAGTTAAACCAATTAGATAAATGTTTAGAGGGGCTGATTCGGGTGCTTTTAAACAGGCTAGCTTTTTTCAACTGCTTCCAGTCTTCATGCTAAACTAGGATTACTGCAATCCAACCCGTATTTCCCTAAATGCCAAACTCTTCCTTCAACAGAAATGCAGATCAGATGGAGGCTGGGATTGTGGATGGAAAAATTACCCGCAGCATGAGTAATTGTACAGTAAGAGTATGAGCCTTCCCATTTGAAAGAGCCTCTCTTTGTCTTTGTTCATGATCTTACTAGCTCCAATCCTATTCAAACTACTCAAGCACTTTGCCTGAATGCGATGCTCCATTCAGCATGTGCTCAAAACAGCAGACGGAGTCAGATCATCATTCTCAAATGGCTGATTTTCTAGTAATTTGATTACCAGCTTTACATCATCCCCACTCGACTTAGCAAGCAGAATTAGAAGAGGTGTTAGAAGTCAAGGTTATCTGGGCTAGCATTGAAGCTATCATTTCTATAAGAAGCTTGCTGGTTGAACTACATTCGACCTCAATCAGTAAAAAATAATCTGATTTGATGAAACCATGTTAAGGAGGGTATTTTTTTTTTAAAGAATATACCTTTAAAAGAGGAAATCAAATTGCTGTGTGTTTTCCTTTTTTGTATGAAGAACAGGTATTTGATGCTGTTGACTAGAAACCAACAAAATCCAGTATAATAATCCATAGCCCATTTAATTAAAATGCTCTCCATTCTGTAATATCTTCAAGACAAAAATGTTAGGCTGTTGCAGATTAATATGAGACATTGTAGCATTTAGAATAGAGTGATGTTTTTCCCTTTTTAGTTTATATCAGCTTCAAAGCCCAAACTGTACCTGAAAATGATCATCTATGACCACTCTTTTCATTTTTGTAGTCTTTGCAACATGAGAGATATGGAAATCAGACAAAAGTCTGCCCTCACTTTCCAGCAAAACCATTAAAGCAAAGCACAGAGCTTTTATATATATTTAGAGTGAAAGTCGCTGCTGTTCTCCTTCAAGTGCCTGATTTCATTATGCCTCTCTGCAGTGTAAATTTTGTTTATATACTCTGCCATCAGCACTTCTTACACTAGTGCTTTGCAAGAGAGGTCTTTCACTCAAAAAAGGTATATAACAATTTACTGTAAAACATGTTAATGCATTTCTCTGTAATTCAGTTAACAGTTGGCACTGTCTGCAAAGGCAAAGGCTGCTCTATGACACTGAGATGAGGATATCACTACAACCTTTATGCTTTGCCAAAGCATTCAGCTAACACTTTGGATGTCATACTGTAGTGATGGCAGGGTAATAAAGCCAGACTCAGCTCCAGTAGCATTAAGGATTCATCTGAATAAACAAATAAAATACTGTATAAAGCCCCCTACCAAAGCCAAAATACACATAGGGATATAACATGCAAGAAAGAGTATATTATATGCACTATGCTAGCATACATTCATATGTGTTTCATATATCAAACTCATGTTAATGCCATGTAACTGGAACATTGCCATATGGAAAAACATGGGCAGTATAAAAGAATCAGTTACACTGCATCTTTCTTCAAATTCAACAGGAGGGCCCCTGGGCAAGGTACCATGGCTGCTCAAGCTGAATTCCTCAGTAGCTAACCCTTGAAGACTGTGGCTGTACTGTTCTAGTCCTGATGTGAGTGTGTGTGTGGGACCATATCACTGTAAAACATTTTGGGTCCGGGAAACAGAAAGTACAACTATTAGTTTCCTATAAATAAAATTTACGAGACCAAAGGAAAGCTATGATTAATTAAAACCTTTCTTTCCTAGCTCTGGCGATTGGTTTGATTGGTTCTAACAACTTTGTATGCTAATGCTGGGACTTGGAACAGTGACATCGTTTAGCAGAAGTCAGGACCAGGGCCTGAAATCAGGGCAAGTACAGTGTGCTCACTGCACAGGAGAACTATGAGTTTACTCAATTACAGCATGTAAAGAAAGATAACAGTGAATATAAAATCAGTATGTAAACTGTTATGGATGTTTACAAAGGACAATGTGGGTTATAGTCTTAGGGTTTGCTTCCAGATATGTTTCTCCAACCCATGGCCTTATACCCAACCTATCTGACAGTCTGATTGCTTGTGTTTTTATACCCATTGAGCCATTTTTTTGTGATGTTGTCATTCTACCAAATCTCAGCTATCAATATGGTGAGTACAGTGTTATTATAACTGATAAAACTGATGGGTAGTTTTAGCCCCTTGGCAGCTTAAAATTATTCACCAGATTTCTTTGTAATCTAAGATAATTTGTCTGCAGAGTTTACAATTTGTCCTGCCAGTTGCAAGAGTGGAAGTCATTGAGTGTCCAAAATGAAAAGGGTTTATTCTGAAGAGTGTCAATGTGAAGAACAACAGTCATGACCATGTGCATTAGATTATGTGTCTTGTCTAAATTTTGTGTAAATTCTGGAATGATGGCAATATTGGAAGAAAGGTAAGGGAGCCACTTAAAACTAAGCAACCATAAATATCAATATGGAAATATTGTTAGTAGCTCTTTGTTTGATGATCTAAGAAGAAAATGGATTAGCTTTCTAGTATTGAAGATACCTTTTCATGCAAGTGTTGGTCAAGCAGAAATGTTGACCTGATGTTTGTATAAGATTGTAGCAAATTCATTAGTATTCATTCTTTGCTGAACATCCACATTATGTTACACATAATTTGTCCACCAGCTCCTAAGAAATTTGTGTTGATATTTGCCCATTTGACTGCCCAAGATATTAGACATCTCTGGACCAATGGTTTAACCTTTTCACTAGGTGGAACACATGGAAGATAGAAATGAAACAAATGTTAATTTCTTTGAGCATGTAGTGAATATTCCTTCTTATGCAAACGTTAGGAACCTGTTTCCAGCCAGTAGGCATGTTTGCTGAAACAGAATGAACTTCAGCTCTTTTACAGAATGGCAACACTCATTGTATCATCCTTCACTGCGGGTAACTCGAGCATCTAATGTGTCAGTGACTCTTTTTATGCCCTTGGCAACAGAGCACACATTCCACAGTGGCAGCACGTCCCTTCGCTTGTTCTTCCAGTTTAAGCTGATTTCCTTCTAGGGAGTGCAGCTTTTCTGGTCTTAATTTACAGATGTAGAGTGTAGCACTTATGTTTTAGAGAAACAAATCAGTTGTTTTGAGTACCTGACACAAATGGTTATTAATGATTCTAGATTTTGGCAGGTTGTTGTGCTAATGTGCACATTACAAAAGTAAATTCTGGAACTGTTAACCAGTTAGCCATTGAAGTTGATTCTTGACCTTGGGAGGAGAGTTCAACAAATAAAGGGCCATTTACTAGCATTTTGTGAGTTTTCAACCATATCACATGGTCTTCAGCAGACAGAATTTTGCTCAGCGAAATTCTGAAGGACTGAGAAAACTCAATGCGCCGATGAAAATTGTTTGATATGGTTTAATACAGATAGGTAGACCTGTGAGTAGAGATAGTTTTGTCAAACCATTGTTTTGGAGGGGAAAGGGGTTACTGGATTGAGTTGAAGGACCACTAATTTTGGCTTGTTGCCCCAAATTGCTTTGGTCAGCCCTAATCAAAGGAGATTTTTCAAAACACATGGTCTTTTTTATTTGATTCTGATGTTATCATCTCTACGGATGACAATGGTAGTGTGTTCAGTCAAATGTAACTGAACTTAGCTCTTTTAAATATTGTTCAATCTCAAAACACTCGTCTCCAGATACACGCTTTGGGGGAAAAACCCACAAAAACATTTTGTCTGACCTGAACTGGAGGAATGTTAAAGTTTGGTGGTAATTGAGCTTTAATCAATTAAATCACATAATGTTTATTGAATTAGAAACAGCAGCTGGCAAAAACAACAATGACTTACTTGCTTGTTCAAAAGCTTTTAAGTGGATCACATGGTCTTCAGTACCGAATAGAATTTGCACAACTGTCATGCAAATGTGGGTGTTCAAATGTTCCATGATTCAAGGTTTGGAGATATATAGATGTATCATTTGTATCGTATCGGATATCATTTTAATACTACATTTCAGCATATAGCAGATTTCACAAGATCTCCTTGAAGGAGCGCTTGATAATACCTGTACCTGTGCTTAAAATTTGATGTATTACAAAACCTACAATGTACTGCACAGGTTTCTAAGTCAGGCTTGTTTATGTCTGCTTATAACAAGGTGTAGTCTATGCTTCATGACATTGCATGTAGCTCTGTCAAATTTGCCTTTTCCTTGTGAATACTTGGAATAACCATATCAAGTACTTCTGGTGAAGGATTAGTAGTATCTCAGTGGTCATATGGCTGGGTACATGCAAACAGAGCCCTTGACTATACTGTATTCAAAATGTCCTCTGTGAAAGATGCACACTGTACTGTAGAATAGGAAATTACTCAGGACACTCATCTGGTGGTTAGTTCTTGTTGCCTAATTTCCTCCCTGGCATGTTGGTCCATGTCTACTCATATCTGTGCTATTCTCCTTGCTGTTTTTACAAAGCATGAGAAAATGAAATATTTTACTTAAATGACTTTATTTGCTTTAGTGCTGCCAGTCTGAATTATCAGCGTTCTTAAATTGAGTTTAGTAGTGGTAGCTTTGTGAGCATTACACTATGTCTTGGCCCACAGCCAACACACTACTGGTAAATATATTTAAATCAGGCTTAAGCTGCTTAAAATATTCATATTTCACTCATAGCTGGTTTATAGAAATTTGAACCTATCTCGAGCTGGCAAAATCAGTTACATGGATAAAAAATATATATCATTTCACATTTTTGGGGGAACAAAGCGAGTGGGGGCTGGTGAGTGGTGGCGAGGCATTAAGCCCCAGTGCACAGTGTGTGTTTTTCTGATATGACTGGCTTTAGTTGCTCTCTCTCCCAGCTGAGAGAAGCTGGAAGATGCATGCCATGTTCCTCTTAGGCTCATGATATACACGTGAAGTTAATATACAAAGTTAATATGCCTCATGGAATGATTATTCCAAAAGCTGCTTGTCTGCATCCTTCCCTGAGATTGAAACAGAAAGTCTCTGGCTGTTGTTTATTTTTCTAAATAAGAAACATATGTAGGTATAATTAGCTGAGTCTTCGATGCTGACTGGAGCTGAACTGGAGGTGACCTACTATGTGGACTAACAGTGATGGAGACACTCTGTTCCTGCTGAACTTGAGGACATATTAAGTGACCAGATCCTTTCCCTGTATCACTGTGGCCGTAATACAAGCCAGGACTTCTCATGACACACTGTCCTCTGTTCTGACTTGTGGTTTGTCCTACACTTCATACGCTGTGCACTCAGACCTGCATCCTGGAGCTAAGATGACTCTGTGCATTTGAGGGCCATAGCTGTAATAAGTTACATTTTCCCAGTGACCTGATTTTCCTGATTCAAAGTCACCTCTGCAAATTCTGATCCTGATTCTTAAGATTCTTAATTTACACATGGGCAGAGCTTTAAGAGTCTCTAAGAGCTTTCAAAAGACCTTTCCATGTGTGTCTACACAGGATGCGTTCACACACAGCATTAAATTGTAGGTCACTTTTTGGCATTTCTCAGAGCCCAACCACAATCACTGTCATTTGAGTAAAACAGAGGAAGATAGACTTGAAGTTAAAAAGTGTACCTCAGACCACGTTGATGTTCATGAGTGTATAGCGCAAGTAAAATGTGAGCCTATAGTTGGCCTGTGTAGACAGCAGTATTGATTAAAAGACACGTTATGTGCCTAATGATCCTCCAATGTACAGACTTTATGCGGCAATATTTCATACTACTACCTCTTTTGCTTCTGAGAGATGAGATGCAACACTAAGATGTTGTTGTCAGAAAAAAATTATTTATTTATTTATTTTTTTTACGTTTTTGAACCAATTCAAAGAGGACTCACATTTTTTCTCAGACATGTATTCAGAATCTGAATATACAGTACATATGAAGATTTAGGACAAAAGGAATCAGCAACTATACAGAAACTGTGTTGGGACTTCTGGGACTCAACTATGCCGTGTGTATGTCAAAGAACCAAACCAATGAACTAGTAGAGGCTAAACTCGGAATCTCATCGGGTTCTGCATTAGCATTAGCAAACCTTTTCAAAATGCACTTACTCAGTATTCATACGAAGATGTTTGCTTAGTGATCCTCAATTAAGAATAGCTGTGTTCAGATACAACCTTCATTGTTTTCAAGTCATTTCAATAATTGATAATATGTTTTCAGTTTCAACAGTAACTGGTTAGTTTCAGTTTGACTTGACCATGAAGGACTCAAGAATCTCCCTGTATGATAAAGGGAATGTATTTTATGCTCTATTAATGGCAACAGAAGGGGGTGCTTTAATAGCTGCTGCATGTTCCATCACTTGAAAGCCCTCTTTTCCATCTGAATCTTCCAGGTGTCTATTGTTCCTTATGTTATCGGGGAGGTGTGTGGAGACCAGAGCTGTATATATTGTAAGTAAACATTTCTGAATGAGAAAGGCAAAGAAACCTCTCCTGGTCAATAACTCATTTGGAATGGGTTATGAATTAGTACGATCTTGCTGAGGGGAAGGTAGCCCATATCCTGCCTCAAGTCACTGAAGAAACCAGAATAATAGTCCCCTAGGAAAATCGATGGCAGAATGCAGCACCACAAATACCAGCACTGGCCCCTTTCTGCACCACACAGCTCTTATCTATCAATCGGCTGAATTTCTGCTGATACGCCATAAATCCAATTCCCTAAAATGCCATATTAAAATTTCAGGCCATTTAGATTGGCTTGGGGATGGAGAATGATGGCTTCCTTCTCCCATGGGCTGGGATTATATGTCAATAATGTCCTCAGTGCCAGGGAGTTTCTTTCATTAGCTTGTATTTAGATTGAAGTGTCATCCATATTATGAGAGCCTGCTGCTGCATTTCTAAGTGTCTCAGCAGCAGTGTGTGTGTGTGTGTGTGTGTGTGTGTGTGTGTGTGTGTGTGTGTGTGTGTGTGTGTGTGTGTGTGTTTGTGTGTTTGTGTGTGTTTGTGTGTGTTTGTTGTTTGTACAACAGTCAGACTCTTTCTCAGCTCTCAACCTTAATAGAGTCATCAGTCTGACAAGTCAGCACCATGATGTGTTGGGATATACACAGGGCCAGATGCACTAAGAAATTGGTGTTTGGAAATTTGTGCTGTGGTTTTCTTTTAGTTTGTGATCGCAATCTGCATGGGACCAGCGTCTGATTCACTAAGACAGTGGCTCAGTACACAATCAGCTCCTGGACTGAACTTGGCACTGAACCTCCAAAATGTACTCTGACAGCAAGGGAGGATCTTAGGCCACTTCAGAGGTGGGACTTCTTTTGATTACAAAATGCTTACTTTGGCCTTGGTTCAACTCCACCTGAGAGAAACTGTTACTATTCTGGTTATATGAATATTACTTATAAATTTATTACAATATAATCTTCAGCATATATCTTATTCGTAATACATTAGGGGGGATGGTCCCAACATTAGTACAACCAGGGGAAAGACAGAGAAAGAGATGGGCACAGCAGGTCCAGCAGAGTGGAGCAGGTGGAGGTAGAGATGGAGTTGATATGGATGGTAACACTGGAATAAATGCAGCCAAACTGTCCCTTGAATGTTTTACTAAAACAAAACAAACGTTTAGTTATAGCCTGTAGGGATTGTATATCATTAATTGTTTAGTTAAAATCCAAGTTTGATGAACACAAGGAGAGGCTGAATAAGGCAGGCTGGATGATGTGCTGCTGTTTAAATGCATTAATATGCTGTAGTTCCACAGCTACTGAGTGGTTGCTTTGCCCTCCAGCTGAAGACACAACACACCACCATGTTTCCTGGGTCAGTGGAGCGTTTGGTATATTATTCCTGTCTGGGTTACAGGTCAAAGAATTTTGGGACCTTAAGCTGCATTGGAGCCTGATCACCCATGGCCATGTTTTTTTTTCATCATTACTGTAATACTTG
This sequence comes from Istiophorus platypterus, assembly GCA_016859345.1. Taxonomy (NCBI): domain Eukaryota; kingdom Metazoa; phylum Chordata; class Actinopteri; order Istiophoriformes; family Istiophoridae; genus Istiophorus; species Istiophorus platypterus. The sequence continues at coordinate 25,363,390 of CM029126.1, read as the reverse complement.
TATAGCCAGGACAATTTCTGTGCCTTTTTTCTGTAAAAAACATACTGTTAGATTATAATAGACTTTGTTAGAACTAATTTTAACTGATTGTTTTTTTTCTATCCTAATTTCTTGTTAGTCAGTTGTCAGTCATATACCATCATAACGCATGACTCGAGAGGATATCATTTCAGAGACACACTTTAGTAGTTGATTTCATTCACACAGGAAATGACTGACCTCTAAACCAGAAAGGGTGTCCCACTGGATGTTTAGGGTTTTTGCACCATTCTGAGTTAGCTCTAGAGACTGTTGTGTTAGAAAATCCCAGGAGATCAGGAGTTTAAGAAACACTCAAACCAGCCTACACTTTTTCTCTCATTCTGCTGTTTAATTTGACCATTAACTGAATCTCCTGACTTGTATCCACAGGATTTTATGCACTGCACTGCAGCCACATGATTTGCTGACTGGATAATTAAATTATTATGCAGGTGGATAGGTGTTCATAATAAAGTGCTCAGAGATTGTATAATTAAACAGCAGCAGATAGTGTAGATTCTGTGGAGAACTTTAATCATATTGTCAAAACTTTTGTTGACAGAGACAATACAGTAATGTTTCCTTTTAGATTTTGCCAGAGCAAGCCATGTGAAATATACATTAATTAGTCTTTGTTTTAACAATACTGTTATTACACATGGTGTTACATATATTGTTATAAAATGTCGTCAGTTTACACACCCTTTATCCTGGGAAGCTGTGGTAGAGGTTGCCAGGAGCCATTACCTTTACTGTTTTCAATGATGACTTACACCATCCTAATGCCATAAAATCTCACTGCTACTCCAAATGTATTTTTATCTGCAGCCTAAAATAGGAAATAAAATAAAAATAAAACAACAATATAGTATACTGGATGTTGATCAGCCATTTTTTAAAGATATACATGATCAGAAGGAACCAATTAGCTTGGGGTTGATAGTTACAGATGCAGTAGGGAAGCCAAAAAGTATTGGATGGACGAATGTATGTTGTTTGTTGTGTATAATAGGACCTGTTCAAAATAAGAAAAAAAAAAACAAAACAAAAAAAACCAAAAACAGCAACACACCAGTGTTATCCTTTAAGTTTCACATTGATTTTCACACTGTACATTAGGGAATGGTACCCAGTTGCTGCCATGACTTAGGAAATCAATCTTACAATTGAGAGTGCTAGTCCTTTGATAAATTCTCGGCAGGAGACGTTGAGGCAATTTGAAGTTAATATCAAGGGCAAATTGAATAAATTTTCGTTAGTGAGAATTTGACAACTGTACCCCACACTGTGAATTTAGGTTAAGAAGTATTCTGTTTCTTAATATCATTTTAAGTCCAGCGAATCATGTTTCATATTCAGTGTATTTCCGTCCCTCTGCTCAGTGGTTGTACACACAAGGAATAACTGCAACTGATTGCTGCAATGACAGTCGTGACTGGAGAAGTTTCTCTCTCGGAGGAAGTGTCTCACACTCTGCTGACCAGAGAATACAGAAACACTTCAGGCATTTCTTAGAAGTGCTGCGACATCACAACCAACAGGATCACTGGTTGTGGGTGGGTATTTTATCTGCACTCTGCATGTGGGATTTTTTTTTCCTTGTGTGCATTTTGTATCTTTTTTTCCCTCCACTTCCTGGGTTTTTTCTGGTTTCCCCTCTTGAACTCTGATTCTCCTGATCTGTCCTTTGTAACTCTGAAGGGAAATCTGTGCATCTCAAACACCGCCATCGGCTCACTGTAACTTCTGATTGCCTGCTATGGTTTTGATTTCCACAAAGTGTGTGTTTGCCCGTGTGTTTTCATGTAGACTCACATCGGTGGAATGGGAGGGGAGCTGCTTTGATTTCCCAAGACATCTCGGTCAGGCCTCATCGCTTTCAGAGAGCAATTTCTACTTAAAGAGGAGGGAAAAGAGTGTGTGCATCCTTGTGTGTGCGAGACAGTGAAAGAGGTAGAGAAAGGGAGAAGATGGGATGAAGGTCAGTTGGGGAAAATTTGCAGAGAAATATGAAGACACTTTAGAGAGGAGGGAGCGAATAAATAAAGGATGTTTCCTTTGAATTAAACATGACTGTAAACGGCAGTGGGGATAGGGCCCTCACAGTTCATCTGAGCTGGTCAACACAACACTATGCCTCATGAGTCTGCAGGGATACAACAGTTGAAGACACAGCTTGCCAGAGCTGCACTTTTCTTCTTAATCTTAAATCATTAATATACAGCATGTCGTACTGTGTCATGTATCATGTCTTCTCTTTGTAGTGCAAATGCACCTTGTGGTCACTGAAAAATTCCTTTGATTTATTAGAATCAGACTCTTATCTTTGCAGTTTTTCCAGAATTCCTTTAGTTTATAAAAAAATTGCATTCACCGAGTTGATTTTTGAGATTTTGGAATATGGAAGCATCACATAAACAACTATGACGAGACAAGAAGCTTGAACAATGAACTTGGTTGTCAACTGTCAAATGAATGAATTGTGATTTTAAAAGAAAATCAAATATCTCTACCAGTTAAGGCATGATAAATATGTTAAAGAAACAGTTTGATCATCTCATGTGTAGCCATGTCTTGACAGTTTGAACAGCAAATTTGGGGTTTTTCCTTAACATACTAAATAATGTCATTAGTTATTAATGGGCCAGGCTAAGTAGCAATACAATAAAACAGTAACCCTGAAGACTCAAAAAGGAAACAATCAATTGATTTAAAATTTAACAAGTTTGAGAGAAGACTAAATCTACTCTCAAACTTTAGACTAAATCTACTCTCAAACTTTACAGGGTTATTTACATGTTGCTCAAGCCCCCTTTTATTAGACATACAGTACCTTGACTGGGAATTTTCCAAAGGCAGCTTTCCTTCACTTCAGGCTCTTAGAAAATGTTTTATTCTGTTTGTACTGCACCTTCCGCATGCACGTCGTTCTCCTCTGCTCTTCCATATGGTTCCACTTTTCATACCATCTACTCAGAAAGCAGCTCCTGGGCCAGGTGAAGCATTACGTCCCTTTCGGAGATGTTGTCATTAATGCAGCTACTTTACAATGCACAGACAGTGATGGCAGAAAAATCCAGCATGTTGTTAACATCTTCAACAGGTAATCACCATGTGCCACCTTAAAGAGACAAAGAGAGTATAATAATAATAATAACAATACTACTACTACTACTACTACTACTGATAATAATAATACTTTCACTGAGTATTGGAGAGCCATCTGGTGAGTATTTCAACTCCTCCTTCTCTTCTGATGTAGTAGGCCGCCATATCTGGCTTCCTGCTGCTGTCTGTGGAGATGGCCACATGCTGTAGTTGCATGCTCAGGATGGTGACATTTCTCCTTGGGCCTGCACTCGTACTCAGTCAGCATGATTTTATCATGTTTCAGCATCTTGGTAGTGAATAGCTCTGTTCATCCCTGCAAAGAGGGTGGGGAGCCCTGTTTATTCCGGATGATGATGCCATCTAAGCTGATATTTTTGGAAAGAAGCAAGTTGGCAAATGGGGGATAGGTGAAGAAATTATTGGTGGTGACATTTATCCTCTTACCAACATAGACCCACATTCTCTCCAAGGCATTGTGTGGCTGGTGTGCCATTGCCTTTTCCCTGGAATGAGAATCCATTCAACATGCATTTGCTGTGACCATCTGCTGTAGCTTGTCGGGCTTGTACTGTGTGACAAGCTGCACCCTGCTATAGTCGGGAACAGTTGTTCATCCATGGTAATGCTGGACCTTACGATATAGAATTCAATGCCTTTTTTATGTCAGTCTCTCCCACACATCAACCATGAGTGCAAACTTGTTGGTGTTTAAATGGTAAAGCTGGGTCCGGTCACAGCACAGGAAATAGGTCATTTCTGGTTTTCTTGATAGTGGTGAAATAAAGAATGATTAGACTGGAAACTTATAATATCAGTGTTACACAGCCCCTCTCATAGAAAGGTGAAATACAATCTCTTCACTCACTGTGCAGGCTTCAGCCACTATGCATTTTCTAAATGTGCTGCAGCATCACTTCATCATACAAACATAAAACTGCTGTCATTTTGTCATGAATGTTGAGCCAAGCATGTGGTATGGAGCCAGAGGACTCCATCAGATAATTTGGACTTGCTGTCTTCCTGTGCCTCCAAAAGACTTGGTGATAGTCCATACTGTGCTTTGCTTCCTTTCCTTTCCCTTGGTATGGTGGTGATGGCACTTCCAATTATAATTAAGGGTTACTTTTTTGTCACATTACTATTTTAGTCTTTCATATATCAAGGCTAATCACAGTAGTTAGTTGGTAATATTAGCTAATGATTAGGCTGGCTGCTTTGCGTCATAGCAAATATACTATGGTGGCAGGAGAGGGTATATAGGCCTAATAAAAATTCTAGCTGCTGGGGCTTTTAATGAATAAATACCCCTGTTTTTTTTGTCTTACCTATTTTTTGATAAAGGGGTTGCTACATATAAAATGTTTGGAAGAGTTGCTGACTAGGGGGCTTTCAGGTGGTAATTAGTTTATAGTCACTCCAAGTGGATAATACACTGAAAGATCCTGTAGTTTGGCCAAAAACAATTACATTGTCCATGAACATTTTATTCATTCATTCGGCATCAAAGTATATGTGAGCAGATACATAAATTAAATGCATATCCTCATTACATTACTAGAAAACACAATCTGGTCACAATTACGTTTCCTCCAAAACATATTTGATGTTGCATTGTAGTTAAATAGGAGGCAGGGTTGAAAACTGAAAAATAAGCTCAGCTTCAGGCAGAAGTAGGAAGGTTCCATCCTGATTGAGGTTAGGAGAGTTCTGACAGTCAGATGATTTTACAGTGTACTTCAATCACTTTTACCTTTATTTATCCAAGTTGGTTGGGTGAAAGCAAATGCCCTCTTACCCTGCTACACATTCCCAAATGTACACATATTCTCACTCTAGAAGCTGCCCAGTACAATGACAGTCTGATCCGTTGGTCACTGAGCACTGCAAGGCATCAGTGCCTTCCTCAAGGGCACAAGGGAAAGTTGTGCTCCTTCACTTCCCATTCATGGTTTTGACAGGCAGAAACCATGACCTTTCAGTCTCAAACTGAAAAAAAAGAGAGAAAAAATTGTGTGTGCATGATCTAATTTGAAGAAAATCCCAAATTCTCTCTATTTGCCTTCTGTAGCTCATATTTGTGCAGGCGCAAACATGCTTCTTATTAGCTTTATTCACATCAAACAGCATCCTTCTGTGCTAAGTGCTGCTCTCTGTGTCAGCTGCTATACTGTACATGTATCCTGTGTTACTCTTTAGGGGAAATCTGTCCAGCTCCTCCACCAGTTCCACTTCAAAGGCTTCCAGACTTTCTTCTCATTACTTTTAGGGGTTAGAGAGGAAGTGCTGCTGGAAGTGCATAACAATATCCTGAGTGCCAGATCTGCTCACCATTTTTCAGATTCAGTCATGCTCTAATTCTACACTTTGCTGACTTATCGCTGGATTTATGTACTAAGGAACCAATGTTTTGGTCAACTGAGCTTGCTAGAGTTGCTGTAAGTCAGGGATATTTGTTAGCTTCTAAATATAAATTGTATTCACACTAGAATTGGCAAATTTAAGCACTATCCAATGATGTGAATCAGGGAGGGTTGTTCAACAGTAAAGTATATGGAAAAGGTCTAATTTAACAAGCAAGCGGGTCATTTCCTTGTGAGGGTTACAATTACCCTAACTGAAAAAGCCGGACATGGATTGAAACTGGCAGTCTAATTAATGGACTATTTTACACGCTTCCATAGAAACCTCTGTTCAGTACTTACACACATGGGTGGGTCCAGGGTTAGTCTCTGTATGTATTTCATATTCAGCTGGCATTTGTTTTTTGTTTTTGTTTTTTTTTTAATATGTATGCTTTTTCAAGCATATAAAGATTGCATTTATGGTCTTTTATTTATACTGTAGGTATGCAATCCTGTAGTATTTAATATTAAATAATAAGACATCATGAAATAAATATTCATGTGGTTGTTTTAACTAATGACCACATCTGTGTAATGAAAAACAACATTATGAAAGAAAAAGGGGCATGAAAAAACACTGAGAAAAGCTATAAAAAAAATACCATTTTGAAATAAAAATAACAATAAAAATCAATCAATCATCAATGCTAAATTATTTTGCAGTTTATTGGTTCATATTCATACCATATATAACACAATTTATTCATGTTCAGTTATTTATTTCTCAATGTTTTCGGATTAAAGTTTAGAATTAGGGTTAGGTTATAGTTTTTTATTCCACCTCTGTGTTTCAGACTCATAGTTAAAACCACAGGAAACTCAAAAATTTTGCATTTGCAACTTAATAGGTGTCAATTGTTGTGGTGGCCTTTTCACCAGCTTCTAGAAATGTCATCAATAATCAGTAATAGCTTCCGAGTTGTTTTTCATCCCTATGTTATTATTTTTATTCCTTGGCTCCAATGCTCAGTTCTCAACAGTTGTGTCATTGACAGTAAAAGCTTCATTATGAAATGTTGCTCTTCCCTCTGCATTCCTTTTAATGTGTAATCGATGTTAATCAACTACTGTCAAGTATTGACCATTACAAGAACTATTACTGGAAAAACTGTTCATTTATCTAAATGTTTCACAATGATAATTTGAAAAGTTATCATTCCAAGTGAGGAACAGAATTGATTTATATGCAGCATGGCATTTCAGCCAGGAAACAATAGAAAACCACTTGGACTGGTAAACAAGATTTAGTGCAGGATGCAGTGACCGCATTGTTGGCATTTCGTGCTGTTCAGTAGCACTCAAATTTTTCTGAAATGAAAAGGCAATACTTGATACCATGTTTTCACTGTTAAAGCTATAGCTTTGGGCTGACTTATTAAACAGTTTGTTGGCAATGCTAAATTAACTCTTCCTGCTCCCTCTAGGTGCCTCAAACACATACAGCGTAAAATACAGACCTTGTTTAGTGAATCATGGAGCTGCCAAATCTATTTTGTGTGTAAGAATCTTATGCTGGATTAATTTCTCAGGTGTGCTGATCCTCCCATCAGCATTCAGAAAAAAAAAAAAAAAAAATCTGTCTAGTTTCTAGTGAGGTTGAACATGTGAGCATTGCTCTGTAGTATTTTAAGCTCTTCTGGCTCAAAAATAAAGTTCACAGCTAGTAGAGTCCTGTTGCTTTCATGAATTCTGCCATGGTTGATGTGTTGTCATAGCAAGCTCTGCCACATGGATTTATTGTCTTGTGATGTGTTGAGGTATTATGCATTATTAACATGGTCCAGATAGATTTAATTAGTTGGAGTTCTTTGAGATCAGAATAAACACCCATGATTTTAAACTGTAAACTGCACCTTACATTTTTACTAAATTAAAAAAGAAAAATCAAGTTCCAGTTTCTTGTAGTTTCAATGGAGTACAGCACTAGTTAGAGCAAAGCACCAAAGTCACAGAAGAATTGTTACCAGCTACAGTATGTCATTCATGCTTCACCATCAATGACTCATTCATCGGCTGTCTGGCTACCATTTGATGAGCGGAACCCAGTCATAATCAGACAGGTCTACAGTATAACCTGACCTCATTCTTTAAAGACAATGCCAGGTGTTGCAGTTGCTCTCTCTGCTAAATCAATCTCCTCCTTATGTTCTATGTTTTTTGGCATTTGTTCATTTACATGTAAGATCTAGTGGCTGTTAACAGGGGAGTAGTTCTCCCAGCAGATTGAGTGACGCAAAATGTGTGTATGTCTCATATACCTCTATACCTTTTCAGTCTTTAAGTGCCTTGTGCATTTGTCTGAGTGTGAGAGAGTGGATCTGTGAGTAAGCCCATCAGCACAGTGCAGTATGATGCAGTGTTTCTTGCCTCTCTGTGCCTGTCTGTTGTGAGTGTGGTTTTCTGCCCTTGTTGTAATCCTCAGCTCTGTCCCTTTGGGAAAACTGGGGATGCTAACAGCAGCCAATCTGCAGGTTGCTACTAGAGAGAACAACAGGTCAGTCTGTCATTGCTTTTCCACTGGCTGCCACAACACTACATCAGTATCACAGCTTACTAAATGTTGCAGCGCGCTGAGGATATGTGGAGGGAAAATGACCAGTTAAATACAAATTGATAAATTGCTTAGGTTGAAATTCAATTGGGAAGACCCTGTCTTCAAAAATGATGTTTCTTTGCAACTAAACTTCAACCAGCTAGTAGGTTTTTTCTCTTTTCTCTACTGTTGCAGTTTAACTGCATAGAAACATCATCTCTAGGCGACAGGATTGATTGGAAACAACTTGATGACGCCAACGACATTCGTTGGTCATTCACGTAGCCAAATTCAGCATGCTTAAAAAAAAAAACAAAAAAAAAAAACAAACATGGTAAAGGGTAGAGATGAATTTGCCTGGATCCTGGATTTAATAAGCCATCCGCAATGACTTCTAGTTAGCCAAAATGTGTCGTCTCATTATCTGATAAGTACGATTACAGACTGATTTGGCCATGTCTGTAATTTTACTGTCTTCAACTGACTGAGGGGATTTGGATGTTGTTTGGTTTACACCAGATCTTGGGTAAGTGAGATGGGAACTGAGATGTGGGGCATACCCTCAGATGGCAATTTATTAGGCACACATCTGAAAATAATGCAGTCTAATACAACAATCCTGCAATAAATTGTATTCCCATGATGGTTGTGATGTTCAGTTTATTTTGAAACAAATTTGGAAAAAATTTATTTAACTGCATGATCACCATGCAGGCTATAATTTTTGGTGCCATTTGAACAGTCTATGCAAATCTGATATGGTGATTCACTTGCTAGATCTTAATATAATATAGGAAACAACAAGAAAATAATGTAATTTAAAAAAAGGGTCTCTAATTATTCTAAGTATATATATATATATCTTCTTCTTCTTCTTTTTCTTTCAGCTTTCCCCTTTAGGGGTCGCCACAGCAAATCAGTGTCCTCCATCTAACCCTGTCTTCTGCGTCCTCTTCTCTCACACCAACTACCTTCATGTCCACTTTCACTACATCCATAAACCTCCTCTTTGGTCTTCCTCTAGGCCTCCTGCCTGGCAGTTCAAAACTCAGTATCCTTCTACCAATGTATTCACTATCTCTTCTCAGGACATGTCCAAACCATCTCAGTCTGGCCTCTCTGACTTTATCTCCTAAACCTCTAACATGTGCTGTCCCTCTGATGTACTCATTCCTGATCCTATCCATCCTGGTCACTCCCAGAGAGAACCTCAACATCTTCATCTCTGCTACCTCCAGCTCTGCCTCCTGTCTTTTCCTCAGTGGCACTGTCTCTAGACCAAACAGCATCGCTGGTCTCACCACAGTTTTGTACACCTTTCCTTTCATTTTAGCTGAAACTCTTCTATCACACATCACACCTGACACTTTTCTCCACCCGTTCCAGCCTGCCTGCACACGCTTCTTCACCTCTTATCCACACTCTCCATTGCCCTGGACTGTTGACCCTAAGTCCTTAAAATCCTCCACCTTCTTTATCTCTTCTCCCTGTAACCTCACTCTTCCACTTGGGTCCCTCTCATTCACACACATGTACTCTGTCTTGCTGCTGCTAACCTTCATTCCTCTCCTTTCCAGGGCAAATCTCCACCTCTCAAGCTTCTCCTCCACCTGTTCCCTGCTCTCACTACATATCACAATGTCATCTGCAAACATCATAGTCCATGGAGATTCCTGTCTAACCTCGTCTGTCAGTCTGTCCATCACCATAGCAAACAAGAAGGGGCTTAGAGCTGATCCCTGATGCAGTCCCACCTCCACCTTGAACTCCTCTGTCACACCTACAGCACACCTAACCACTGTCTTACAGTCCACATACATGTCCTGCACCACTCTAACATACTTCTCTGTCACTCCAGACTTCCTCATACAGTACCACAGTTCCTCTCTGGGCACCCTGTCATACGCTTTCTCCAGATCTACAAAGACACAATGCAGCTCCCTCTGACCTTCCCTGTACTTCTCTATCAACATCCTCAAAGCAAATACTGCATCTGTGGTACTCTGTTTTGGCATGAAACCATACTGCTGCTCACAAATGCTCACTTTTGCCCTTAGTCTAGCTTCAACTACTCTTTCCCATAGCTTCATTGTATGGCTCATCAGCTTTATTCCTCTGTAGTTGCCACAGTTCTGCACATCTCCCTTGTTCTTAAAAATGGGCACCAGCACACTTCTCCTCCATTCCTCAGGCATCTACTCACTATCTAAGATCCTGTTAAACAACCCAGTCAGAAACTCTACTGCCACCTCTCCTAGACACTTCCATACCTCCACAGGTATATCATCAGGACCAAGTGCCTTTCCACTCTTCATCCTCTTCAATGCCTTCCTCACTTCATCTTTACTAATCTTTGCTATTTCCTGATCCACAACAGCCACATCTTCTACTCTTCGTTCGCTCTCATTTTCCTCATTCATCAACTCTTCAAAGTACTCTTTCCATCTTCCCATCACACTGCTGGGTCACACTACTGATTGGTAAAGGTAAATCACAGGTAAAATCAAACAAAATACCGTTCATGCCAGCCAGAGTAATTTTTTCATAAAAACTGACTAACTGGATCTGTGGGTTACCATAGGCCCCATAGACAGACAAAAGGTGAGGAAGAAACCCTGAAATCCTATTAAATCAATATCGTGTAAATCATTATTCTTTCAGTGCTGGGTTTTTTAAAGCCCCCCCTAGTCTGAACTCTGGTCTCAATACCTCCCCCCTGACAGCTCCAGTGCACAGATCTCTGTTCCCTTCTCTGTCTCTCAATGAATCAGTGTAGTTCTACACAGGTCACTACACGTGGGATCTTTTCTTATTCATTAGGAACATGGATGACGACTGGACACTAAATTATTCATTCAAAATTGACGAGTAGGAGAATCTCTGGCATCTTGCTCTTTTACCCTTCTATACCCTGAGCCACTCAGTCCTGTAAAGAAAAGGGGATTAAAGCCAGTGAATGGCAATACACAGAGACTCAGGATTCCTGTGCAAGTAGAATCAGAAAACAGCCTCGGAGATATCTTAGGAAAGATGATGACAGGCTCTTTGCCTCTTTCGGAGGTGAGAATAGGCATTGTGGATCCACTGAGAGACAGGATATTTGCCAGGTGTCCCATATCAAGAAGTGTGAGACGACCCCATGTTGTATGGCAGCGTGAGAGAACTAACAATAAAACAGGCTAGACGATTGTCTGCATAGTTCAGGGACTAAAATGTGGCATAGAGGTCAGAGAAACAGTAACTTAAAAGCCAGGAACAACTGGGTAACCTGAGTGAAGCAGTATATTAACACTCTCCAATCCTTTGAAACATAACATTCTTGAATAAAGCACTGAACCCAGTTGTTACCTAAAGGGATTTGGATTGTACTGGAGAAATCTTAGTGTGGATTTCTATTTATAAAAAGTAACTTTCCTCAAATAAATTAAAGGTTAAAATACATTAGCTGCAAGCACCACTTCCTGGAGCTAAGCACAGCCCAGCAAGCACACTTCACTGCACACAGGTATTATGAGAACATGTCTACCCCCTGAGGAAATGTGATCATAACTGGGGAATGCATCACAGAGATGGATGCACTTCCTGATGCACAAGTTAAATGAACAGTCGCACCAGGAGCTTAACGCACCGCAACTAAAGGAAGACATGGAAATAAACAAAACACAAGTAAATTAAGAAAAAAATTCAAAAAACCATTTGACAACACTTGCGCAGTCTACAGTTTTCATTAAATGAAGAATGAAGCATCTATTTCATGGCTTCTTTTTGACTTTTCAAGAGAATGACAACAGTTTGGCTTCTGGTGCAGACACAGAAACAGCTATTTATTTCTATGAGAAGTTTTAACCTTCTTGCTTTTCTATCGTTTAACAAGTCATTTGTTGCAGACCGTTGCTGCAGTGACCCTGACAGCTCAACACACTGTAAATAGAGAAAACACATTAGATCAAACACAAGCAAAAAAGGAAAATATCCTCACAGATTTGAAAACAGAGCAGCAGCATTTCTAAAAATGCTGCAAATGGAGGAAATAACCAGATACAAAAATGAGCTGCGAATACATAACACAACCAAATACAAAAATACAATAATGAAAACATGGTTTAGGGTTCACGCAAAAAATGAGCAGCATTCTTCTGTGTGAAAGTCCTATCTCTGAATCATCTGAGATTCAGAAATATAATCTCATAGCTCATCACTTTAGCCGGCCACAAGTAACGTCACATATGGCAAAAGCTACATGGAAAGTAACAATGAAAATGGATCGTCTTATTGCTGTTTATTCATGAATTGCCCAGTGAAGGTCTTAAAAAAATCACATGGCAAAGTGGGCAATAGCCCTGGGGTCTAACTCTCAGGTGCTCAAGGCCCCATATTCTTAGTGTAATCATTTAGTCTGCGATAATTTCTTTGCATTCAAATTTTTGGTTATATATAACACTTAAGCAAATGTTAACTGAAATAAAGGGTCAGAAGAGAGTACATACATTATTACTTGTGTTGTCTACTTGTATCATGATGCATATTCATGATGCATATTCCTAAATAAATGCATTTGCAAGCATATTAACACAAACAGGGGGCAGCAGCTTCCTGGATAAAACCCCCTGCAGGGCACTGTGACTGGGCTATCAATAGATCACTTTTCCTGGTTTCAGTTGGTTCCTTTGCTGACACTGACTTCCATTAAAAATAAAAGTAAAATACAAAGGGGAATAAGAAGTCCTACAAAAGCAATGGGGGGCATATGTCCTCTCTTTCAATTACTTACCCTTTAATAAAGAAAAAGAATGATCTCGCAAATTTTGAGGCTTATAACATTTAACCTTGGTTCAGGTCAATAAATAGGGAACAAATGAGGAAACATCTCATTTTGGAAATCCAAACAGTGCTTGTTCCTCTGTCTGTATCTATGTGTTTCCTCAGTTTTCCTCTCTGTCTCTCTCTCCCCTTGCTTCTTGCTTTGTAAGCCAAACCTCTGGAGGGTGATGGACTAAAAAAAGAAACAGACGGTTTGGCCCTCGGCTCTTTTCTCTTTTAATAGGCCCAGTTTCTGGTGGAACAGGAAGGAGTTCACCTTGATGTCACATATGAGCGGCAGGCTCAGGGCCGGCTTTCTTTTGCTGGCTCACAGTTAAAAAAGGATGGAGGTTTTGGGAGGGATGGAGGGAGGAGTAGGGGGAAGTCAACAAATTCTTTGACCTTCTTTTATCTGGCTGATCTACTGTGAAGAGGCAGTGAGTGTATGTCATTTTATTTAATTGTATACTGTGTGTATACACTGATCTTCTCAGCGACCAGTCAGTCAGACCACTTTTTGGCTCTGAGTATCACTGTTCATGCCAACTACTCAGTTCTCACTTGCTTCACTCCAAACAGGAAAAGGAACATGGCATCAATTCATGGATCAGCACAGGAGTTTTCCTAGTTAAAGACCATTACTATTATACAGTATGCTACGGTAATCTTTGATATGAAGTTGTAAAACATGGTTATAGTTTATTACAATGGTAGAAACAACTGATGTTGGCATAACAGCTCATTACACACCAGCTGCCAATCTTGCCCAATCAGAGAGCCAAGCACAGATCTGAGATTTGGCTCAGAGTCAATAGAACGCTACGTAGCCTCTGTAGTGCCAAGGTCACAGGGGCTAGATTTACCGGTGACACCTAATACACTAATGTAAATAGTAAAACTCCATTTAATATCTGAGCATTATTAATATTGCAGAATCTAATATGTAGACCATCGTTTTTTGCTCTGTGGACTGTTTATATAAAGGCGATGCTGAAGCAGACTACCTGTCATGAGGATGGATGGTCTGGTGGATCCTGACCAAAAAAAGTTAGAGTCTAATGATAAGCAGGTCAAAACACATTAAAGGCCCTTCATCTCCCTAACCTCATCCACAGAACGACTCGAGTTGTCTCTAACTTTCAGTGTTTTTATATTTATCCATATGAGCTTGCTACAAAAGTAAAAGTACATAGTTATCATGTATGTGACCACTTGCAGAAATTTCAAGGATTTAAAACATTTCCTGAAATCTGTTGTATCATGGAGCAGGAGTAGAGTCCCAGTAAAGCTGCTCTGTAGGTCTCTGTAGGTCTCGAAACAATTTGGCTTTGGCCTTACTCTGTGGTTGCATGTTTAGTGCTGAAGCCCCATTCTTTTGTTATCTGTGCATGTTTGATAACATCCGTGGATCGTTGTGTATCATAGAACTTGTGGTATGTTTAACTAATAGGGGTTTTCAAGGGAATGTTTACAGTGTCAAGATATCATAAACAGACCATTTTGCATTCATCTTGCTTGTGTTGAACTGGCTGCATTGACATCTGTCTTGAATCAGGGATTGTTGCTTTAGGACCCTCTGTGGATGACTACACATGTGACTGGGGTAATCTGGACTTTTTCACCATCATCTTCTCTCATTCTCACCCTCTCTTTCTCTCTACTCCTCCTTCTCTCTTTCTCTCTCTCTCTCTCTCTCTCACACTCTCTTTCTGTTATTTAGTCTCTTGCTGTTTGGACAAACACTTGACCGTAGTGTCCTGCAGGCCAGACAATCGATGGCAAATGCCCATGGCTAAATCAAATTACTTCTGCTCGATTTGTTGCCAGGGACAGAAGAAAGAAGAAGAAAATATAAAACAGTGTTATTTCCAGGGTCAGTGGCTGTCTGAAGGGTTTTTTTTTTTTTTTTTGTCTGCTGCTGTCTGGAACAGATGCACAGCTCTGAGCCAAACTTCAGCTGAGTATAGCGGATCACTGGTGTGAGTGCCATGTTGTCTAGTGGAACAGCCGCGTTGATGAAGCAGTGGGTGTTGGGTGCATTGTGAACATTTACAGTTACAGTTAAATAGTCTCAAATAATAGTTAGCACAAACGATAAAGGCTGGTTGCTAACGAAGGCCTGTAGACATGGAGTGGGTTGTTGTAAATAATAAATTCAATATTGTGTCCATGGCACTAATTCCAACAATACGACAGAATAATTTCATACTCGCTGAGACATTCTATGTTCCTGTTCTTTTGTGTTTGTAGAGAAGCTGTGAAATAGAAATTTTGATCTACTTGTTGGAAAGTAAAATTCACAGAAAGTGAACAAAAAAGATTAATTAAAGATTAATAGTATGAAAAAAAATCTCTTGTATCCTTTTTTGTTTCAATGGAGACACATGCAGACACAGCAGCCTCTCACTGACCAAATCTTTCAGTGTCTTTGTAGTCTTAGGTTTAGTCAAATATAAAGAAAAAATATTTTATGCAGCTGTGATCTCACATTTCCCCTAATGATAGAATGGATACACACTCCTCTCAATCAGTTTCTGTTGTCCGGACCCAGCTCTCTTAAATCATCTCTTCATTCCTACTCTGAATCCTCTTTTAATCGATGTGTCCTCCTGCTGGTTTCTGTTCTGGTTGCCACGCCGGCTGGCTTCAGTGTGAGCAGCTGGTCCCTGGTTTAAGCAATGCATCCGTGGGGTTGCTGTGCAACCGTAGCATTGCTTGATGATAATATTCAAAAAAGTAGCTGACAAAGTAATTTCATGGTGAAGAGAAACAAACCCGAGTTCTCTTTACTAGCATGTTTAGAGAGGGTGTAGCCTAAATAAGTTACTAGTAAAAACTAGAAATTACTAATAAAAAATAGGTATGACAAAGAGAAGAAAAAAAGTTAGAAAAATAGGAAAATGAACCAGAGCAACAGCAACAGCAATAGGCTGCATGCACTGTCAGAGCAAAAACAACGACAAATAAAAAACCTGGAACCTTGCCTGGTAAAATAAAGTGTTTTGTCTCACCAACCTTTTTTCAACCTTTAAATCTTTAACTGACACTTCATTCCTCATCCTTTTTAATCCCCTTTCTTGCATGGTTGATGTTATTTCATATCATTATTCAAGTCCATGTTCTGCCTATTGGACCTCTTCTCCCTTCCTTCCTGTCCACACCTCTCACCCCTGCCTCTGGGGACACATTGACAAAACATGATGCGGACGAGAGGCTGCAGATACTAAGTCATCCATTTCTCTGTCTAATGGACTTACAGCTGGCCTCTGTTGACCCTAAACAGTTTGCGGTGGAGGAAGTGGCCACCAACGGGAACATTAGTGCAACATTCTCTCCTTGCTGCCTGTTTATTTTCTGCTGGCAGATCTCATTTCAGGGTTTGACAAAGAAGGCCTTTTACTGTAGGGGACTCTGATTTGTGGGGAGATCTGGAAGGGAGTTTGTCTGCACACATCCTTGGAAAGAGTTGAGGTTTCCATCCTGGTTGTGGCCTAAAGGTCCCCCAGCCCTAGCCCTGACCCCTGATTTCCTGTCCTCCTTTTTTTGATCTCCAGCTGCTTCATTTTCTCAGTCAGTTCCAGTTGTTATTATAAAGGTAGTTTGCAAGCAGTGCATCATGGCTCTCCTGGCATCATGAAAGAAGAAGTAGTGGTTGTCTTGTGGAGAGAAAAACAGGCTTGCAACCAAAAATCTATTGGTTTGAGTCATCAAATTGCCTGAGAAATTTTCAGAATTTAAGGAAAGATCAAGCTTTCCTGAAGAACCTACCCTATTGATCTCTTCAAAGCAGAAGACAAGCACAGCTTTCACATCTTGTAGAAAGGTCATGAACAGCTTAAATCTTTCAATGTCTGTGATAAAGTCAACAGCATCCGCTGGACTGTGAAGGAGTTAGTGTCCTAAGCGTTAGAGAGGCAAGACTAACCTGATGTGGACTGTATATGCTGTATATGCATATACTGTGATAATGAATTGGTCTTAAACAAAATGAACGTCAATAAAGACACCTGAAAAAGAACAAAGACACCTGCGTCATCAACTTAATGCATCATATACAAATTTACAGCTTTAATATTTTTTAGGCGTCTTTGACCTTTTTGTTAGTTTTGATCACATTGTACTCACTACTGTAGTTACTGAGATGTGGTGACATATTGATGTGACATTAATGAGCAGTCAGATAATCAGACAAGATTTACATAACCCGGCCTATTGGTATGCTTTTGCCCAAATGGACTTCTTTTTAGTGATGTTGCTGTACTTCCAGATGTTAGTTATTAACTAGTGAGTACAATGTTTAATTACAGACAGAGAAAGAGACTCACCTCACAAGAATACAATGACCAGTGTTGTCAACACAGGAAGCTATGTTTGTGTTTTCGAGAATTCTTGTAGCCATAGGAGTAATGACTGTTGACTGTCGGAAGCAAAGGAAAAATAATTGGTACAATTATTCTAGTGCTGGGACGGATTGACAGTTCAAAAAGGCCTCTGGCTTTCACACTGGAGCCTGTTGTTCTTCTACCAACAGTCAGTGTCGGTGTCTGTAACATGACTATATTTCCCCGACCAGACAGCAAGCTAATGGTTCGCAAACCTTAATAAACTCCTAATTGCAGAGCTGGGAGACAGAAAAAGCTAACTTTCAACCCAGTTAGGTAGAAATAATATCATATTCAACTAATTTGAAATAGCAAATATATTTGGAATCATGACCAGTTTATTTTTGATATTAACATCCTGAGGAAATGTTAATTTATAAATTTACATATTATTAAGCTCAAAATGTATGGTTATGTTTAGCTAGTTTTGGCACTTGGTTGAGAGTAAGTGAAAGATCAAGGTCTGGTTCAATTACACACTGACTTGAGAAACAATTTGTCTACATTTAACTAAAATCAAAATCTTTCCTTAACCTTAGCCAAAATGCTTTTGTTGTCTAAACCTAATGGGTTTAGATGCAAAGAGTTCAAAGTCCTGAGCTTTTAATGCATACTGGCCACCCCTGCTGCCTCCTGGAAATTCTGGTTCAATTGATAGATTTACGGCTTTCATTCATTCATTCAATAAACATTACCTAATCCAGTCATTGATTAAGTTTGCCACCAGAACACGATTGGGAAAATAATTTTATAATATATAAACATAATTTCAAGAGAAAAGATTTTTGTTTTGAAATTGTTTAGAAGTCACTGACAAACAGTGCAATGCTGAAATTCAGAATGTCATCACATCAAAAACTGTCCATATAATTTGTCATTTGTCAATGAATAATTACCTATATTGTAATTTAGGTTGTAAGACTTGTTGAAATTCTAAGCTATTACCCATGTTGCTCAAAAATGTGGTTGAAAACTCTGGAAAAAAAAAAATAGTTTCATATCACAACAGAGATATTATATTGCTATAATGGCCAATTCTGCACTCCGGTGTAACCAGTCAAGAATATATAGTTTATTTTGTTTAGATGTTTCACTTGAATGGGGAAAACACACACTGAGGCCCCTCCGTCCCTCTGATTTCAGGTGATGAGATCCTTCACCTACCTTTAAAGAGCCAGGGGATAAGGGAAGTTGCTAAAAAGATGAAAACAGATTCACTGACTGAGCGACAAAGTACTTAAAATATAAAAAGAAGAGGCTCGACAGTCAGATGTCATTTTTGCTTCTTACCTGCAGTTCAGCTAGCACAGAGCCAGTGTGGGGCTGCAGATTGCTCTGCTGCTAATTGTGTTATTTCTCAACAGTTGAGGCCTTATCCTTGCAGGCCCGCAGGGTTTGGCATCTCTTGTTACACTATATTCTCTCTACTATTTCTCCCTCTCACCTCTTCCATAAAAAACATTAGATGTTCAGTTTAAATGCCTTTCCTCCTTAATTCTAATTATCACCAATCCCTTTCTCTCTCTCTCCATAATGGATGCCAGGAAACATTAAGAGCTCCACTGCAGAAATTACGCTTGACGCTTGACCTGCAGCCTCCAAACTGAGATAATGTCTGTAGGCTTACATTAGAGGGGAGAAAATTGGGAGTGGGTGTAAGGGTGAGGAAGTGGGTTTGGGATGGCAGACTCTGATCTCCTTTGCCTTTTAACTGTTGAGGGAATTGAGTGATAAAGTCTAACTCAAAAAACTTGGTGTCTATAATCCAGACAGTGCAACAAAGGCAATACAGCGACTCTGAGAAGGAAAGGCTCAAGAGGGAAGATGAGGAGAGAAAGCTGCACTCATCACCCTTCTATCTTACCATTCACAACTTTCATTACTGCATAATTTCTGTCTTCTGTCTTCTTCACAACATCCAAAATCACTTTTCCAGCGCTCAGAAAACTACTGCAGTGGGACTAAGGCTGTTTCATATGGAGAGGAAGCACACACAAAGGTAGAGGCAGGAAAAAAGGAAGGCATTTAGTGATTCTGAAATGAGATATAGAAGAGAGAAACAGCCTATACTGCAGGGTTTAAAGGTAAATGTCCATAATGATGTTGCAACTTTTGAATGTTTGACCATTTCTTCCACTTTTATATATCTTTGTCAGTTTTAATGCTGGTATTCATTTAATGTTGAGAGTTGTGTTGCTTCAAGACATTTCAGTGCATGAAACCTAAAGCTCTTTGTTGGATACTGTATTTCTAATGCTAGTACTGCCACTGTTGCGGCTTCTGATAACAACTCCTCAGCCATTTTAGTGGTTTAGAATGTTGTCGCTAGTGGTTTCAAGTAAATTCTATGAATGAACGACAACAATGTCCCACGAGGACTAGCATTAGGTCTCCTTCTATTTAATATTTGCTGGCAGTCTGCATTTTGCAAGACCACACCTTTCTTGTTAATTTAAAGGTTGTTTTAAACTCCAGAAAGACAAAATACATGCATTTTATAGGGATGTGGAGTTTGATGTTCCTCCTGTTTATGCCAGCAATGCATCAAATGATGGGACTTAGGAGTTGTGTTAATGCCAGTTCTAGTGTGAAAAATTATTGAAAAAAGTTTATGTTTGTCAAAATACCAGGGTCTATATAATCAGAAGGATCCAGTCTTGGGGGAGCATGAATGTATACAGTAAATTCCCATTAGATTTTGATACACTTTGAATTATGGTGGAAATGAAGGGAAGGCCAAGGGGTCTCTAACTATAATTAGCAACTAACCTCTGAGGAACATAAATATTTACAATAAATACTATATCATCCAGCTTGTAGTTGTCCATGTGTCTTGCTCTGAGTCACTGTGTTAGACCGACCAACAAATCAATCATTTGACTTTGCCCTTGCCCTCTCTAGCAGGGTAAAATCCATTCATTAACACATTGTGTTGAATCTGTTGAGCACTCCATGAGTTAACATAGAAAGAATCATAATGGTTGGTATGGGGGTGGTGAGAGGGTTATAAAAAAGAGTGGATATCCTCTCAAATGTGACTACAGGGCACAAAGTACTTCCTCATCATGGCATATTGACGTGAGGAGTCTGTGTGTCCATATGTTTGAGCTGGAGGCCTTGGATTTGGCAGGAAGTCTTATTAGCATAGCATTGCAGGAAATTTGCCTCAGACTTGTTTAAAGGTAATGAAGAGTCATCTGAGAGAATGCGTGCCTGCGATCGGGCTGCCATCTGTTACCTGCTAACACCGCTCACCCTGACAATGAGAAAAAAGCTGGAACCACTACACAGTCACACTGAGCTGTGTGTTCATATGAGACTGCTTGTTTTACCAGTGTTCTATAATCTGTTTTTAAAGTGACTGACATTCATTTCACTCCTTGCCTTTTTTGTCTTCTTGTCTTCCTTTGCAGCTCCTACCCTCTTTGTGATTTACTGCTATTTTCGTTGGAAGATAATGACTTCTACACGGATATTAAGAGTAATTTCAAACATTTTAACACATCACATCTAAAGCAGTGATTTACATCGTTCGGGGGAACAGAAACTTTTAACTCATTCCTAAACTAATAAAGTTCACTTAAAATATTAATGATTACATTAACAAGCGAATATGATATTACTTTGTTTTTAGGTATCACACATTCACAGTATGGACGAGTGGAAGACACTTTACATAACTCTTTTCACCAGTAGCAGGTAGTTGCTTTACTTGTGTAGTTGCTGTTATAAAAAGACCCTTATAAACCTACTTTGCACCACCTGCATGTACCAACATGACTTGGACAGAAGGATGAATTTTAACTTAGCTCCACTCTGTTTCAAGACCCTCTCTGGTTAAAAGTTGAAAGTTTTGCCTTTGACTAAACCTAGCACTACTAATGAGTATGACTGGTATTGCCATTTTAGTCTGTTGGAACGAGAAAAAATTCACAAAAACTCTGAGGCTTTGCCTTTGTGGCAATCATCGTTGATATTTAGACATCAGTCTTAGTTTATCATTGGTCAAAGTTTTGGTCATCAATAACTTTTGGCCTGATGGTGGAATTCAAGGAAAAGTCATGTGGTCACAAAAATCCTCTTCCAGCTTCACCCAAATTCAAAAATTACTTGGAAATCTCACAATATCTTGCTTTGACTGACATCTTTTGGCCAAATGAAAATGAAAAACACATTTCCCTTATTGATTTTTATAGTTGTACTGCTGTGCATGAAAACCATTGAATAGTGAGAGGTTATTCAGCTAACTAACAGATTGTCTTCACTAATTTTCTGATTTGTGTGTGCTCATGGTAGACAGAACCAGCTTGAAGCTGTATGATGCTGATCATCTCAGAGTGATTTCCTCTCTTGCCTTCTAGATGTTTGCTGATGAAAAAGCAAAGAACCTCAACGTCTTTCATTGCTGCTTCTCGATAATGAACCATAGACTGAAAATGGGTTTGCTACTTAAGCAGTTCTCTGAATATTTATTCATTGCTTCAGCAATACTGCAGACAAAAAGCTAATCTGGAGTAGATTGCCAGTATTGTACTGAATATAACTTGTGAGTTATCATAATAATTAAAGGAAGAAGGGAAAGCCTGGAATTTTATTACAATGAATCCTCCTCTTAGGCTCTCATTGTGCTTTGATCATTGGTTTGCTGTTGTTTTTAAATTTTAGAGGAAGCATCTGGTCTGTCATAGAATACAATAATAGTGTGCGATGAAAAAACATGGAAAGTATTTTTATGACATGTTAATGACCACAAGATTTTTTGTTTGATATTGAAAAATCAATTGTGGCCACAACACAGGGAGAAGAAATTGATTCCCCAGTGTGTATTTTATTTGTGATTGACATATCCCAGAGACAATAAGCAGAAGCACTGTGGTAATTTTCTACGAGGGAATAGTTACTTGATGGGTAGTTTTAGTTTTTGTTGGTGTTTGCACTGTCTTCATCCTTGGTGCGTGGTTTTGGTAGATACAGTTAAACCTGCTGGAGCCATGGGAAATGAGCAAAATTAGATCAATATCATATTTAGTGTAAAATCTCTGCACTTTTTGGCCTGCTTGGCTGCCCCCATGCTCACACACAGAGCAGTAGAAACTGAAACTGTTAACTGGAGGCTGGTATTAGGGAAGTCTGGTGGTGAATATTGATACCAGCAGTATTGACTGTAGGGTTTGTCTCCTTTATCCAGCCCCCTGCCTGTCCAGCAGACTTTATAGAGCATCCTACCTATGCCTGGCTGCACATTATGAGCGGTGTGGAGAAGGCCCATCAAAACATTCAGAGAAACATGCTGCGTATACCTCTATACCCAGCAAAGGTTCATCATGTCAAGATACTGCGTAACACTGATGTTACAGTGTATAATGACTCATAACTGGCTCACGCCTGACAGTATACAATGTAGCTGAGACAGATACTATATTAAACTCTTTATAACCCCAAGTAACCACTACACAACAACCAACACTATACAACCACAAAGTTATACAGCAATCATCCAGGAACCAGTAAACAATGCCTTGAAAAAAATGGGGAATTGCTTGTACCTACCCAGCAGCGCAGTTACTACTGTGTATAATGGCTGTTTCGCAAACACAATTCACCATCTGGCCATCAACCTGTAACCACTGAATGATGCCCTAGCTCCGGCTGAGTAAGAGCATTGCAACCAAATTAAGTACTGGCTGTCTCTCCTGCAAAAAATATCACGTTCAATAGCTGCTACTTTCAATAAATCCTACTTATTTTTGGCATTGCACTATGGATGGCAATGTTGGGTTGTCTGACAGTCACTCATTTGGTCCTATGTAACTGTTTTTTTCTGCTCATAGCCTTGATATACCTGTGATTTTTCCAGTTAAGAGGAGTGTTTCTTGTTGCTTAAATATACAGTATACACCTTGATTGTGTGATAGTCTCCCAATATTACAACTAAATCCCCTTATTTCCTCCCATCCCACTATTTGTGATTTTATATGAACTATGTTGGATAGCAAAATGTGAGGCTTCGGAGATGGTTTCCTCTCTTTCTCTATCAATACATTGAATCTGGTTCTGTTAGTGGAATATAGGGATGAAAACTACAGGGTGTGATACAAGGTAATTTTTGAATTAA
The DNA here is from genome assembly GCA_016859345.1 of Istiophorus platypterus. Lineage (NCBI taxonomy): Eukaryota > Metazoa > Chordata > Actinopteri > Istiophoriformes > Istiophoridae > Istiophorus > Istiophorus platypterus. Next base: position 25,340,026 of record CM029126.1, on the reverse strand, counting down.
GGGTGTTTGCTGTAACTTTTTTCATTTAGGATTGGTAAAAAAAAAACAAACCAAAAACTTATTAACACACCATATTTGTTTTTGCATCCATGTTTTATTACAAGCCAAACTGGCAATAATATAAATGTACTTAAAGGAGGGGTAAGCGATTCTGGAGAATAGCTGTTGATATTTGAATGCAACTGCAGAAGAAATACACACAGTACTCTTTCAAAAGCTCCACCCCCCCCCCCCAATGATGGATGCCCATTGCCAAGGCAACAACACTAACAACTGGACTAGTTTTCAGGAGATTTTAGAACTGCTCCAATATGAAGTGTGGTTTGTAGCCCTGTGCATTGGAAGCCTCTGGAGATGTGAAGCATTATATAACACCACAATCAGCATTAAGTGGCACTTATTCAGATTAGTCCAGCACTCGCCTGAATCACCTGTTTTCAAAACACTGGTACCCACTGAGTGGAGAGCATCTGAGCCAGATAATGTCTAGTCTGTTTGGCACAGGTTTTACATTATCTACATACTTGGATTAGCTCTGATCTTAATGGCAATAACAAAACATTCTAGCGATTGTCTAGATTGTCTAGTTTGATGTGTTAGGAGTGAAGCTTCTCTGTCTGTTGATTAAGGATATGACAATAATGTACATTAGGCGTATTGACAATTAAGTATAAATAATTTAAATTAAGATTAAAAAATTCATATGGGAAACACATTGACATTTTTTTTAATTTCATGTTCATAATACATATCCTTAGATATTTTCAAGGTTTGAAATTTCACCCTAATGTAATGAAAATAATTGTTGTGTTTGAGGATTGTGATTTCTTAGCCATTGAATCATTTTATTAACATTATTACAACGGGTTGCATTGGTTCAACCTTCAGACTTCCGTAATCTAAAAACCGATAAAGTATGCCAATAATAAACATGCAAATACAAATAACAGGTAGAACGTTTGTAATTTGTGCTAATTTTACTCTTTATCTCACAATAATTGAAATGATATCAGAATCCCAGTTTTACAATCCAGCCTGAAAGGATTATAAACTGCTGTGCAGTGTCTTAACCTAGAAACCTTTTATCTGGAATTCCTGCTTTGCATTTCATCTTCCTCCCAATAACTTTAACGACATGCAGTTATGTGATGGTTTGGATGCACCACTGACTGGCAACTCATAGCCACAAGCCAAAGCTAATGAGAAAATTCATCAAAATACAATACCACAAATGGCCACTGGATGTTTGTTTAAAAAAATACTCAACAATGCATTTAACTCCATTTAGAAACACCATCAGTTCTCTCAAAATACAAATGTTTGGAGCCCAAGAAGTTAGGAGAGACTGACTCGTTGGGAATTTTAGAATCATGTTGGGGGCCAAGTATAAGTGCTTGTTGGAACATCCCCCATCCCAACAAGGTTATGGGTTGAGGTGGTGGTCTCAACCTATAACTATCAACTCTCCTTAGCTCCACTCAGGCGTCCTCAGCTTCAAACAAATTAACATTTTCTGGGTCCAATAAGTGGCAAGATTGAAGCAAGTAGTATGGTATTTATGTGTGGTTGTAAACCCAAACATAAAAAACTTGAAATGGACCAATTATGTCATGGGAACTAATTGTTTTGGTACTAATTCAATGTCAAAATTCTTAAAATTGTAATGTACAGAATGATGTACAATTTTCTACAGTACTGTAGGTACAAAGGTACAATAGATTTTTGGGAGCTAGAGATATGATTCTTCCAGGGCTGTAGAGAGCAGCATAATAACACTACAAGTGTTCTATTCTGAGGTCAAACTTGAGGAGAAAAAGGACGTGTACACAGTATACAATTACAAGAACATTCAAAATGGCAGCAGCAAGTGCAACAGGTTTACTGTGAATTGTAGAAAAAAAAAAACAAGCCAAGACTGGAGATAGTTGCATTTTATGCAGATCATCAGGGACAAGTTGTAGATAATCAAAAGCCAATATGCAAATGGTTCCACCGAGCATTCCAACTGAAAGGAGGAAATAACTCCAACTTACCTAAGCATCTGGAAAGAAAGGCCTCCGGACCTGTACATGGAATTCAGGGTGAGTGGGTCTGATTTCTTTATATTTACAAAATTTTTATATCCTGAAATACTACTATTGTTTGCAAATTACGACAGTTGGCTTCTGTTCTAGCAGTGCTGCGCACACAGTGCTCAGAGTTATCTTGTTTAGGCTAATGTAGCGATAGCTAAAAATTAGCTTGATGCTTCTTTTGTCGGTAGGCCATGAGCATGACCATTCAGTCCATCAAAATACTGTATAATGTTGACTTTTTAAATCAGTATTTTCACACCACTTGTCTGTTGTCTGTCTTAATAGTAAATTTTTGGTGTGTGTATATGTGTGTGTGTGTGTGTGTATATGTGTGTGTGTGTGCGCATGCGTGTGTATTAGCTTGCTGTGTGTGCAACAGCCCATGATGTTTTTTGCTGTGATTTTGGTATCATGAATCGAGGAATTTCAGTGGTATTGGTGTTGGTATGGATTACAAAATTCTGTTATTGTGATGTCTCTAATTCCAATACCACCATATGTGCTGATCAACATGGCCTAGATTTATTCTTATGTAATTATTCTAATGGAACATGCTCCCTGTTCCTCTGTCTCATACCAAATTGTAGCCTTAAATCATTGACTATACTAAATTTACTCAATGCTTAGTGCAATTAACTTCTCACTGCTTTTTTCCAGCTGGCCACGGCCTAAAACACCTTCTTTTTACTGGTTTGAACTGTTTACAGTCCTACCTTTCTAAACTTGTCTAATCTCTGACTCCTGGACTCAGCTGCTCCGTGTTCTTCATCGCTTGTGAGGAAAGCCTGTTATGGATTCTTTAGGCAATGAAAGCACAAAAGGGATTTAGTGATATTGCTGCATCGCTGTGAGCTGGTGACATGGTGAATAACTGTAGAATCCATCATTTTCTGTATTAATCTGTTTAAAAAAGCTGACATTGCCAGCTGTCTGGTGCCAAATTCCTGCAGGAGTAATCTATGGACTGTTTAATAGCCTACCACAAAAGACTCTTCTTTTGACTGATTTTGCGTTCGGTAAACAAGAACTCAAGTAAAAGTCTCCCCCAGTAATGAGAGGGGGTGCTGGTAGAAGTGGAGAGGAAAAGGCGTAACAAGTTCTCGTACTAGAAGACTTGGGGTAGCTGGATGTTGTTCTCAGTCTTACAGGTTTTAAGTTTTTTTTTGTTTTTTTTTTTTTGGCAAATTTTTAGCTTACTCAAGTGTGTCACAAGGCTGAAAGTATGTAGATACATGGACATTACACCCATGTGTGACTGATAAACATGGTATTCAAAAACCATGGCCATTATCTATAACTAACAAGCCATACATATTTAAATCTGCTGCATGTATACACAGATTTGTTCTAACCAGGTCCCTATAGTGCTTGTAAACATGTTGATTGAACTGTATAATTTGACTTCTCTAAGTCACCAGATTACTTAAGTGCACGTAAAAGCATTGAAGTACAAGTAATCGTTTAAAAAAAAACAAAAAACCAAAAACAAAAACAAAAAAAAACCCCAAAAACTGGCAACTGATATGTACACTCAGGTGTCACTAAATTAGCAACAACTAGCAAAAAGTAATGCACTCTAATACAACAGTCCTGCAGTAAGTCCTCCCTTTGCGAAGCTTATAATCAGTTCTTATTGAAATTTTAAGCATATAAACACTTTTAAGGAGTGAACAATAGTAATATTTGGCTATATTTTGAGAATTTATACATTCTAAAAGTACATAGTGCACTGGTATTATCATAGTCGACCTTCACGTTAATGTTTTTGTACCCTAGCTCTCCACACATTCCATTTCTATTATGCATATTAAATAATCACTATATGATTGCCATGTGTTGAGCTGAAAATACACACACTTTCTGGCCAACCAAAACTGTATATTCTCTTTTGCCTTGATTCAAGAAAACAAGAATTTTTTTGTTGCATGTCTGGTGTCCAAAGCAGTGCAGAATGCTCACTGCCTTCCTGAGGGTTTAAGCTGGCAGTGGTCACTTGAGGTATTACATGCGAAACCTATGGATTAAATCAAATCTTTGACCTCAGTTATTGCTATTATACACTGTATGCTCACAATGTAATCAACAGTTGGCAGATGTCTCAGGCATTGGTCCTCTCTCAGGACCATCAAGTAGAATGCATCTCTCAATCATTGCACTTCTCTTGTTTGGCCAATGAATAGTTCAACCAGCATTTCAAGTATTTTTCCAAAAGTTGACAGGGAGGAGAGCATGTGTCTGTGTGTGGCAGGGAACTGTAATTATGATGATGAGTAGTTATTAGTGTGATAGATCTCACAGGGATGTAGGCCCATTGTATTAGGTTGGGGTTGAGAGAAAGGAGTTAATTGCAGAGCATGTTCAGACAGTCATTCACACCTCAGACCTCATTAACCTGCAGCAGGTGCAATGCAAGAAGTGAGGTGCAAAGATGGGTGGCTGGTGAAAAAATGGGCTCACTACAAGGTGCAACAGAGAGTAGTGCATTATTCATTTGTCCTCTATTTTAAAGTACATACACTATGAGCTGAGGACCGAGAAAAAAACATTCCCAACATCCTCACAGGGGTAGGTTTGGTTTGCTCTAACATCTCTTGCTTAGTTTTACTCTGTATGGAAATTTTTCCAGCATCCACAGAATTCATATATTGATAATGTATGATGATGATATTAATAATAAACAATAATAGTTTAATGTAAATTGGAGTCTATTCTTTATGGCAAAATGGCAAAACATTCTCAAGCTTCATATCTGTCAAGGTTCAGTAAACTAGGTCAAAAGGACCATAAGAAAGAGTTAAATATTCAAAACATTATTGAAAGTATGTGAATTACACATGCTGTTGTGAGAATTGAGAACAAACACACACACACACACACACACACACACACACACACACACACACACACACACACACACACACACACACACACAAACACACACAGTCACACAGTTTTTTGTTATGGATTTGAAACGAAGCCAATAAGATGTGATTGAATTTAACTTTAATTCAAGAGGTTTAACAAAAATATCAAAAGTTATTGGACAATTAAAAATTGACAATCTCATGTCCAGATTAAGTCTATTCCTCATTATTTCATGACAAAGTAACCAGATAAAAGATCTGGAGTAGATTCAAAGTGTTGACTTTGCATTTGGTAACTGTTCCAAAGAGGTGTTGATACAAATGAAGGAGACATCATTAGGTTAAAAATACAAAACAAACCTATCAGACAGATGCAGAAACTTAAGGCAGAAACAAATTGACAATTTGGTACATTCTTCAAAAGAAGGAATGAACTGGTGAGTTCAGCAACACCAAAAGGCCTGGAGGACCACAGAGGACAACCAAAGTGGATGATGACAGAACTCTTTCCTTGGTGAAGAACACCAAAGAGAACACCCTTCACAACATCTAGCAAGGTCAAAAATACCCTTCAGGAGGAAGGTCTGTCAAGTCTATAATCAAGAGACACCTTAAATAGTTTAAATACAGAGGGTTTAACACAAGGGGCAAAGTACCCAGTAGGGCTCAAGAACAGCAAGATGAGATTAGACTTTGCCAGAGAACATCTAAATAAGCCTGAACAGTTCTGGAAGAAGATTCAGAAAATATGGTTGATAGCACTTATTAGATGTCTGTGATGCTCCTGCATTAGTGTGATATGTCAGGAAAACAGAAGAGAAACTCTTCCTCAGAGGAGAATGTCACATAAGATGTGTTCAGTCAGACTGTCAGCAGTTACAGAGAGAGGGATATTATATTATACTATATATATATATATATATATATATATATATATATATATATATAAGTTTACATATTTTATCAACTGCGCTTCTCTCATCTTCTCTCATTTGGATCGTAGCAGCTGAACACGTGAAGGATACTGCTTAGATAGATTTTAGAGAGTAAATCAAACTGAAACTGTGAGAAAAACTGATATATTTTACCCTTGGCTTAAACTGATGGTAGTATGCTGCACAAGAAAATATTTGTGTTTAAAAATTCACTCTGTGTATACATCTGAAAATAGGGAGAAAAAAAAACTTTCCAACCCATCTAATGTAATAACAATGCCCAGGTTTTTTGTTTGAATTGATTCTTTCAATGACCAGTGCTATACCAAAAACAGACAATTATTTATGTAATTATGATATTCCCTCTGGCCTGATGCATTTATTTAACCCTGTTTTTCTCCTGCAAAAGATAGAGTAAATTTCTCGAATGTGCAACCATGGCGCCACGGTGTGTTTTGTGTTTTACACATTTCACAACTAAACCATTTCCAATTGTCTTCTGTGTTCATTTATATTTCTGTGTGATTTACCAAGCAGAGAGAAGAGTGTGTACAAGGCTGAAACCTCAGTGATCCACAAACCCCTGGTGGTGAAAATCACTTAGATGAGCATGTTTCCTTGGATATTAAGTATTGAAGACAATTGCATTCCTCACTCACCCTTCATCATCCCCCTCTTGCTCCCTTCCTCCTCATCACATGCTCTTTGTTTTCTTCTCCTTCTCTCAGTTTTTTTTTGTTTTTTCAGGAAAATCATATGCAAGGTCTCCTGCTAAAGGGACTGTTAAACTCAACGAGAACAAAGAGTAGCAGTCTTATCTGTGTTGTATCACACAACTCTTACGTCGATTATTTTTACCTCCTCTATTTATAATTCCTCTGTCCTACATATGTCTTAGACAGCTCTCCTGGGGGGTCTTCGTCACTAAAAAGCCTGCTTGCTCTCTTTCTGTCTGCACCTTGTGATTAGGTCAAAAAACACCACACTTAAAAGATTGGAAAAATAAATATTTCTCATTTTATCATACGTTGAATGGAAAACAACAAAACCAATTTCATTAGTTAACTCTGATGCACCAAATGCTTAGTGACTAACGTTAGACTAAAACACAAGGATAGAAAAGGAGCCTTTTTTTTTTTTTTTTTTTTTTTTTTATTTCTTTGATACTGAGATATTTTTAGTCAATGTCAGGAGTGTCATTCTGTAAATCCTACCTCATCCTGTCTGATAAATATGCAAGGTTTATAATGCAAAGGTTTTGGACAAAGCATTGAACATACTAATTATTTTGCTTTACCAGACATAAGTCCTTAGGGTGATGTTATTATTTGGAGTCTTGCAAAAGAAAAACTCATGAAGTTTCCAAAATAGAAGGGTGGGATCCTCTGGGGAGCATTAATCTCCAAATCAAATGACAAATCAAAAAACATCAGTGCCTTCCAAAAAAACCCATCTACACACACATTTCAAGTAGGGGATTTATTAATGGCAACAGTCATAAAAACATTTATAAAATCCTTTCAAACCATGTTGTTACTTTCCTACTGTATACCCATTACGTTGCAAACATGCTAGCTTCAGTTTATATGCTAAGCACAGTCTCTGACCATGCCAGCCCTGGTTGTTGCTGCAGCACTTAACTTACTTTTGTCGAGTTTTTAATGAACAGCAAATAAATTCAACCATGCTAGTAACAATTGAGAACACCATATTCAACTTTTGGCAACACTGTGAATACTTTGACCTTTTTTAATTTTTGTTACTAAACCATAAACCTTGTGAAATGGATTATGATTATTAATCTTGCGCATTCCCTGTATCATATGGAATACAGTCAGATTATTCACTGCTTCAGGCTTCCTCTCTGCATCAACATGAAAATAGTGATGAGGGAGCAACTTTGCTACAGCTAATGGCAGACAATGAGCAGCATGTTGGATTTTATGATAGTATAGAGTTGGAGGATATGAGGATATGTGACACTTTTAAGTGCTACCACTGTATAGAGGAGAGAAACTTTGTTTTAAACCTAAAAACATGTTTCAAAATGGATGTAATGACTTATGAAAGGTTAAAATGCTACAAAGTACCATAAATGAACTGTAACTTCTCCAACCTGAAAAAAGCAAAATCTCAAAAGTGTGTCTACATCTTCCAAAAAGAATCACTGTAACAAAAGTGTCATCAGAATTTTGCAATCTGCCACCACTTTGCTTAAAATTTGGTTAAATTTGGCCGAAAAAAAAAAAAAAGAGGGTAAGTTAAGTATTGTGGTTTGACTTCCCATGTTTAACAGACATAGTTTTTGACCCATCTATCTTCCTCCATACTAAGTTTTATTTCTGTCTAATAGCATCACATTCCTATAACCTTTGCTCTTCTCCGACACATATCATAATGTCATAATCTCCTAACTGCTAGACGTTTTAGTCAGTAAAATATAATGACATATTCTTTTTAGGCATTTGAACAAATAAATGATGCTATTGTTGGTAGAGAAATCGGGGGGCTGTGGCTCAGGTGGTAGAGCTCAGGTGGTAGGGCTCAGGTGGTAGAATGGTTCGATCCCCGACTCCTCCAGTCATGTCGAAGTGTCCTTGGACAAGATATTGAACCCCAAACTGCCCCCAATTTGTGTGTCATCGGTGTGTGAATGTGCAGGTGTGTCATGTGCATCAAAATGTGGAAGCATGTGCTGTGTGAATGTGTGTGTGAAGTCATAAAGACTAGAAAAGCATTACATAAGTACAGTCCATTTAATATTTTTTTTCTTGGATAGATTTTATTGTATTTATATTTTTATTTTATTGGAGAGTTTTCATGTTCACTTGAGGTCAAAAGAAAGTTTTGCTTGACACAAAGGAGCGGCTCTTACTTGTCACCTCACAAACAACAGGACAGGGATTAGCCATCTGTATTGACCTCATAGTTAGAGGGTGGTTACCTAGTTCACATACAGTATGATGTATGTATCTGATGATGCTGAGGTTTGTACAGGGGAGTAAAGCCACTAAGATGTGTTGGAAACTCTTCCCTGCAGAGTGAGTGGATTACAGAGGAGGCTGCTGGCTGCCTTCTTTGTGTGGGGCCTCCATTCAGGTGGTGGCTCTGTCCCCATGCTCTGTATCTCTCCATTGTTGAACTGCCTTCTCCCGTAACCTGGTAATCTCCCCTGTCCATACCTGCTCCCACAAGGAGCTCCTGCACCGTTTGCCTGCAGGCTTGGTTGGCTCTGATTGCTCTACCTGTGGATATTCACACCACGTTCTTCTCACACTCAGCCATTCAGAGCATCTCCATCTCACAGAGAAAGTGAGAAATGTTCCCATCATATTCCCACCTCTAGCAATATAACATTTACACCCCGCTATGTGTTGCGTTAGCTTCAATTATGCACATTTTGGGAAGGGTGTGTGCGTGTGCTGAAAGTGTTAATTTGGCTATTAAGAAAAAGACTGTGTGTTTCTGCACACTCACTGCTGCCTGGATGTGTGTGAATGATAGAGGAGGAGGTTGGAGTGCGGTGCTTCCATGTGGGGGCGTAATGGAAAGCAGTGGTTGTGGTACTGTGGAGTGTGCGTAGGAATGCTGCATTGGACCCCAGCAGGTGTTGTTGTTGGTTGCTCATGTGGGAGGCAGAGCTGGTCCTGGGTCTGTGCTATGCTAGGGCTTACTGCTGAACTGCACTGTGTGGGAGCATCATCATGTCATCAAGGCTGCATCAATGGGTCTTCTTTGAGGGGTGAGTAACTTTATATTTCTTTGCTCACTTCCTTTAAGCCAGGTGTTCCTAAATTTTTTCATGCAAATTATTGATGCAGTTAATTGAGAAAGTTAATTGGATATGGTAGAGAAATTATAATATATAAACAAATGGCATCCACGTCTACTCTTGTTTTGTATTAAACATAGACAGATAAGTTACAAAACCTGCAGACCACTATGACTGCATGCAGGTCCAATGGTTGTAGCTACCACTGAGGTCATGCCCCCTATACCCCTTGCAGAAATTTGTTGTTTTGGGCACAAGCAGCCTGTAGCTTGGTTTGAATATACTGCTGAAGTTATGCCATAAATGAGTAAAAAAGGGGTTGTGCCCTACCAGTTTGTTAAAAGGCAGTTAATGTAGATTTTTAATGTACCATCTTTCCTTATTTACAATTGCCATGATGGAATGCTTAGAAAAATGGGAGATGAGAGTATGATGGAACCGGTAGAAACTTTACTTCACAGTTTATGGTGGGAGTGTAGACTATATCCTCTTGATATCAGTGATGACACTGAAATGCACTCTTAGGTATGATTTTGTTAAGGAGAGATGCAAGAGATTACCTTTGGGATTCAGATTTTATATGTTAGACTCAGACCATTTTGTGAAAGTAGGCTAATTTTTTGTGATTCTTGATGTTAAAAATGAAGATTGCTGTTGTTTTGAAATGTACAAGGGCACAACATAGACTTTGAGATGTATTCACTCAAAATGGAAGGAATGTTTATGTAGTTATTAATCATGACCATAGTTATAATCAACTTCACATTTGTAGAAAGAAACATCAAAGCACAACAAAGCATAGCTAAAGTAAGTAAATTGAATCATCTTTGAATTATCAGCCCTGGTCTAACCATATTTACTGGTAATAACTGATTGTCAATGGAAGAGAAACAATTGAAACACTATATAACACATAACATGAAACTCAATAACAGCATTAATAATGCAGGAAAAGAAATAAAATGGAGCTTAAGTCCATTAGTCTGTTGCTCCAGTGTATACTGGGAGGATGGATTGGCAATAATTCAATAATGTGAAAATCCTACAAACTGCACCTCTAAAAAGCTGAAATTGCTAAAATAATTTAAGTAGTGTGGATTTTAAGTGAGATGGTTAGTAGCCTTAATAGTTAAATGCTGTTTCAGAGGCTTGTCCCTGAGTGTGCAAAACATCAAGTAAACATTAAGTACATTTCAACAGACACTATTGTTTTGATAGTTAGGTGTCAGTGTGACTCCTGGTGAAGTAGCACCATAATATGACAAGTAAAAACTCCCTAAACTGCCACCATCATCATTAGCACCTCCCAGAAACCAACAACTGCAAACAGCAAAACATTGGAAACACACCATAAAGCCTCTTGCGCACACAAACACCCACAGACGCTGAATCTTTTCCCCATTTGCATGTCATCTGACTCTGTGTTCCAGTTAACTGCAGCCAGAGATACAAGTTCCCTCAAAAAGGGAACAATTTCCTCCAAATGCATGGTAATGTTTGAAATAAATAAGCTACATTATGCATAAAAGGGAAAATGATCACCTGCTTTCAAAAGCCTGCATGAATATTTGTAAAGCGTTTCCTCCATGTCATGTGCAGCTAATAAAAACATTCGTGTCACCTCTCAATATTGCTACATGAAGCTTACTTTAACATTAACACTATCAATGCTTTAGCTTTACAAAAAAAAAAAATGACCTTTGATGGCTGATTAAACTTTCATTTCTCATGGCCTTTATTTCATGGGTTTTATACATTTCGTATGTTTTTTTCATGTAAGCATGACTCTACCTCTGTGTCTTTGATGTTTTAAAGGAGTCTGCAGGCATAAGGCTGTAAAGACCAGCTTTTCACTCCCCGTAGCTGTGATTGTCAGGGTTAGTTAAAGGCAGAGGGTCCAATGTTCCCGTGGCTTTCACGACAGTGTGATCTGGTGGCAGAGAGATGAAAAGAGAGAGGTTACTCATTCACCCATCTGAGGGGATTTCCCTTCAAGGGCCTCATCGTGATCTCTCCAAATGAAACCATTATCTCAACATTTATGCCTGAGGCTCTCTCACTCTGACTATTTATTCCTTCTTTCTTTTGGACACACACACATTCACACCACATCTTCTCTACTCCACTGAACTTTTCCCTTTTACCTGTTTTTGGAACGGTATTTTGGAGATGTGAAGGGAAGATGAAAGATGGAAGGTGACAGCAGCAGAGAGAAGGGGGAGTAAAGGGTGGAGGTGTCAGGGGAGGAGGAACGAGCAAGGAGGGAAGTGTCAGAGATGGAGGTGATGGTAGTAGAGTTCTCGTGTGTGTGTGTGTGTTCGTGTATGTATATGTGACTATGGGTGACTCCTAAGTCATCCAGGGAAAGCTGAGATTTGGTTTTGCTTGTCATAACCGATGCCTCAGCCTTCCCAGAGGGCGAGCTGTTCTCCGCCTGTTGTGATTCAGTTTGAAATGTCTCTTAATGTATTAGTTGGCCATAATGGATCCCATGGCTCATACCAGCAGATGTGCCTGCCTTTTATCTCTGTACACACACCGCAGCCACCCACCAATCTGCAAAGGAGAAGGGGTTGAAAAAAGAGGAAAAGAAAAAAGAAAGGACAGCAACAGAGAGAGAGAGCAGTGATCATGGAGGTAACGGTGAATAATGGTATGGCTGCAGGACTGAAACAAATCACCTGTAGATGATTCTATTATGTATCACAGAGGAGCAGTTCATACAGTCTGCTGCCTTGCAACCTGCTTAGAGGCTGTTCTAGAAACATATGAAAAAGAAAAAGGAAAAATAATATTTAACTAAATTATTAAATTATTAAATCAAATGGATATATTAAATGTGTTATTAAAAAAACAATACAAAACAATTAATTATGTTATAATTACCTTACTTACCCCAAACACCTCTCCCACTTCCCCTCCCTATGGAACCAAGACATACAGAAATCTGTAGTTAAATATGAATGAGGAATAAAATGTATTTAAACCATTATGCAAGAAAGCTCAAATGAAAGAAAAAATAACACAAAATAAAAAAATACAAATTAGAGTAATAGTTTCAACAAGTCAATATCAATTTTAATCTTCATCTTCTTCAAAAAAAAAAACACAGAAGTTTTTCTAACCCATTTATTGTAACTGTTTGAGTTGAAAGTAAACTCAAAGTAAAGATCATGAACACAGCGAAGAGGTGCAGGGCCAGTAGTTTTACAAATATACAGTAGTTAGTGTAGAGTGATAAAGACTGATGGAACTGTTATAATGCTTAGAGATGATTTACCTTATATATTTAATATAATTAACTCTTCCACTGAAAACTAATACAAATTTGAGCATAGAGTCTGCAACAACAGTTGAAATGTTCATTACATTACAATGTTCAGGGATTACAATGCTGCAGTGTTCAGAAACTGGAGCACATTGTTCAGTTATGTAAACCATAAAATCACAACCCTGTTTAAACTGGGGGTAATTAGTAAGAGAACTGTGCATTGTATAGATGATGTTATGTTTAGATGAGGAGTCCCGTGACCAGAAATCGAGAGTACTGTGTGATTTGGCTTGACTGTACTAAATGTTTATTCTACCTCATTATTACAGGTCATTCAGCAAGTAAGTGCCAATGCCTCCACAGGTTAACCGCTAGTTAATTTTGCATCTCTAAATATATGATATAGACTATACACATACATACATAGAATTCATTTACATGATTCATAATAACCAGATTAAGGGCAAACTTCTGTGTCACTTTACCTGGATAAGGGAAGCTGGGGCACCCTCTGGGAGCCAGACTGGGAAGGGGAGCGACTGGTGACTGGCCCTTAGCCCATGGGGCAAAGCCCGAAGAACTA